>CM035419.1:42749797-43354797 GCA_020310875.1 Ceratopteris richardii
TAGAGACAATGATCCTCATTGCTTTGAGAATAGCCTTTAGACTTCATAAAAGCATTAAACTTTTGGTACCATTGTCTAGGGGACTGTTTAAGTCCATACAAGCTCTTGTTAAGCTTACAAACTAGACTTTCCTTGCCAAGAACTACATAACCCTCTGGTTGTTCCATATAGATCTCATTAGTAAGATCTTCATGCAAGAAAGCAGTTTTCACATCCGTTTGGACTGGCTCTAAGTCCTCCATTGCAATGAATCCAAGCAAGATGTGCAGGGTAGTCATCTTGACCACTGGAGAGAAGATTTCCTCGAAATCAACACCATGTTGTTGCTTAAAACCCTTTGCAACAAGTCATGCTTTATACTTTGGAGAAGCACTATATGATGTGTATTTCAACTTATATACCCATTTACATGGTAAAGCTTTCCTACCCTTTAGCAAAGGCACTAAATCCCAAGTACCATTCTTGTGAATAGAATCCAATTCACTCTTCATGGCACGCTCCCACTTGACATGATCCTCAATCTGCATAGTCTCTTTGTAGCGAGAAGGCTCACCGACATCTGTTAGCATAAGAACATCTAAATCTGGAGCATATCTATCAAGAGGATGTGAGACATTTGCATAATGTCTCAATGGTTGCTGAATACGAACATGTGCAGACTGATTTGAATGGACATTCTCTTGAACATCCCTATGTGCAGCATTTTTATGCATGCTAACCAAAGGACTAGTATCCTCAAACACACTCTTCTCACTTCAACCTCCTTAATGGGTTGTTTATGCATCTTAGAATCATTGAAAATGACATCACTACATTTGATCACTGATCGTATTTCACGATCCCATAAGCGATATCCAAATTGTCCTTCTCGACCATATCCATGAAAAATGCATTTCTTTGAGTTTTGTTCTAACTTTTTTCTAAGATTCTTGGGTATATGAACATATGCTTCACACCCAAAAACTCAAAGATGATCATAACTCTTGTGCTGCTTTCAGACCTTTGGCGGTAGTACTAGGTGAAAGGTTAATAACATGAACTGTAGTCAATATTACTTCTGCCCAAAAGCCTTGTGAGATTTGCATGATGCAACATAGAGACTACTCTATCTTGAATAGTTCTATTCATCCTCTTAGCTACACCATTCTGTACTCGGGTATAAGGAGCTGTAAACTCTCTATGAATCCCTCTAGACTAACAAAAAAGGTTGAATTCATGTGAGGTATACTCACCCCCATTATCTGAACATAAAGCCTCAGGCTTAGTTCCTTTTTCATTCTCAAATGAAGCAAGCCATTTTATGAATGTAGGGAATACCTCATCCTTCAATTTGATAGGATATACCCAAACTTTTCTAGTAGCATCATCTATGAAAGTGACAAAGTAAAGAGAACCACCTAAGGACCTAGTGGGCATAAGACCATACACATCTGTATAAACAAGATCTAAAGGCTGAATTGAAGATTCAATGTGCGTTCTATGCACATTTTTGGTTTGCTTTTCATATTGACAATGCTCACAAAATGAAAAATCGAAGAAAGATAACACAAGTAAGTAGCCAGAACAAGAAAGATTTTCCATTCCACTACGAGATATACGGCCCAAATGGCCATGCCAAATACAAGCCATAGGCTGCTCAGTAACAGCTAACCAGTGTTCTTTCTGTGATACAAATAAAGGATAAAGTGAGCCAACTTTGCTTCCTTTCGCAATAACCATATTGCCCTTTGATATGCGAAAGGAATGAGCATAGAAGACCACCTTGTAACCAAGGTCATCAAGTTGACCAACTGACATCGAACTGCACGATAACTTAAGTACATGGCATACATTATGCATAGTAAATCTTGAGCCATCAATGAACTGCACAACCACATCTCCAATCCCCACAACATCAAACTGGTAAGAGTCACCAAGTCTCACAGTACCAAGAGACTTTGTTGCATAATTAGAGAACCATTCTCTATGTGGTGTCACATGGAAAGACGCACCAAAATCTCGCAACCACATGTGGGAAAGAGAATGAGCCATAAGAGCCTGAGTTGGCACAATACTATCAAGTGTCAACACATCAGCATCATAAAAAATAGCATTAATTTCTTCAATCTTCATAGTCGAAATAGATGGTGCAGGTAATTGTTTAGCATGCCCATCAACATTCTGTCCTTTACCTTTAGCATTATTTAATGCAGAACAATCTTTCTTCATGTGTCCTTTCTCATGAAAATAATGGCATTCGATATCCCTCTTCCTTGATTTACTTCTACTCTTATTCCGTTGACCATTCTTTTCCTTGTTCTTGCTCCTACCATGTTGTTGATTCTTTCCTTCGTAAGAATCACAAACATTTTATGCATCTCCACTCTGAGTGCACACCATAGATTTTCTACAAATCTCCTCACTCAAGAGTGCTCCACATATGTCATCATAGATGAGTTTACCACTAGGTGCACTATTGCTAATAGTTTTGCAAAACGTATCCCACGATGATGGCAAGGTGCATAACAACCATATTGCTTTCATTTCATTATTCATATCCATTTTTTGAGCTTGTAACTAAGAGAATATAGCATCAAACTCAGTTAGATGAGCAACAACACTATCTATGTCCTTCATACAAAGGTCATATAATTTTCTCATCAGATACACTTCATTTGATGTCGTCTCTTTTTCATATGTATTGCATAACTTCTTCCAAAGATCCTCTCCACTTTCACAATCTAATAATGTAAAGTAAACATTATGTGCCAGGTGCAAGCAAATGATAGACCTGGCCATTTCATCTAACTCATCTCAGTCATCTTCATCCATGTCAGTAAGCTTCTTTGAAATCCCATTTACTAGCTTTCATTGCCTCTTTTGAATCAGCACATCGTTAATATGATTCTTCCATAGAGCAAAGTTTATGCCATCAAATTTTCAAATCTCAAAATGGTCTTTTCCCTGCAAGTTACAGCTCCTCCTTGGAGCAGTGGTACTAGACCATGATCCACCAGATGTGCCTGAGACCTCTGATGCCATGATGGTAGAGAACTGAATAGAATTATAATGGAGCTAGAAGAGTCCAAACACCAACAAATAAGTGTATCAAGGAGTAAATGGACCACTGTATAGTTCACTAAACCAAAAATCTGGAAAAATTTTGCCAGAGTATCCTTTGCAAAATGGGCATATGACTAGTGTCAAAATATCATAAAACTTCAAGTACTGACATGTTTATTTGCATATTGAATCACCGACTCCACTGCATATAATTAATTATGAAATAGAAGCCAACTAGGCTTATCTAGAACCTATGAACAACTATCATACATCTCCTATGGTGAGGCTCAGTAAGTCTTCCTCCTGCATCACCAAAGAGACCCCGACATCTGGGTGTCTCCCAATTAAGAAAACCTCACCATGACCCTCTTTATCAAACATAAAAGGCTTTATGCAAAAACGTAATCGCTATATCAATAAACACATGGACGTACATAAGTGTTATCCACAGAAGCGTACATGGTGTGTATGTGCTCAATATATGCAGTAAAATGTGTTGGAGTTAGACGTCTGTGGAAGCACACGAATAGCACAAGGAAGAAGAAGAAGCTTGGAGCACAACACACAATACTGAATGTATTACTAGAGAATGTACAAAGATAAGTAGGTCATTAGGGCAATAGGCATATATACAAGCCAAGGGGAAAAAACCTCTTAAAGAGGGAAAAAAGTGCCTCGACAGTCCTAGTGTGTTCACACACATCACTACCTAAATATATCAACAAATCCCCTTGGGAGTGATGCGGTGAACAAGGAGATGGCACTCATGTATAAGGAAGTGCCAAGCTATGTGGAAATCACTCCACAAAAGGACGTAAGCCCAAAGCTTTGCGGAAAGCTTCAAACTTCTCCCTAGGTAGAGCCTTCATGAAAAGGTCTGCAATGTTCTCGTACGTGGGCACATATGCGAAGCTGATCTCCCCACAAAGAACCTCTCCCTGACATAATGATAATGCACCTCAATGTGCTTAGTGCGAGCATGGAACACAGGGTTCCTCGCAACTGCCAATGAGCTTTGACTTTTAGTGAAGATGGTGGTGGCAGAAGATTGACCAACACCCAAATCAGCCATAAGGCATCTCAGTCACACACTCAACAATCACTGTAAAAGCTGCCCTATACTCAACTTCACAACTAGAAGTGGCCACAGTAGGCTGCTTCTTGCTCAACCACGATATGCATGAGCTACCAAGCATGAAGCAAAAATCACTAGTGGATACATGAGTGTCATAGCAACCAGCCCAATCAGAGTCAGAAAAAGCATGCAAATCTGGCAACAATGATCCTCCCTTGGGATAAAACAAACCAAGTAGCCAAGTACCACTCAAGTAGTAAAAGATGCGCTTAACCACCTCCCAATGCTTGACTCGTGGGCAATGCATAAACCTTCTCATCTGTGAGACAACAAACTGAATATTTGGCCAAGTAATGCATAAGTAAATCAAGCATCCAACAACCCGCTGATAGAGAACAACATCAAATGCATCTCCAACATCATGAAGACTCAGTCGTAAACCTGTTTCCATAGGAGTGGCAATAGGTCTACAGTCTTCAAGGCCAAAATGCTACAATAATGTGTTAATATATTTCGTTGATACAAAGACATTCCACCATCAACGTACATAAATTGAATGCCCAAATAGTGATGCAAATGCCCCAAATTAGTCATCTCAAATGAGGCATGTAAATCAGCCTTAAAATTTGCAATATGCCTCTCATGAGGACCAGTGAGCAGCATGTCATTAATATGAGCCACAATGATCAGAAGTACATCATTAGCATGCTTAACATATAAGGTGCTTTCAATTAGACTGTTCTCAAAACCATGTGTAATCAGATAGGCATGTATCTTTTCATACCAAGCACGTGGTGCTTGCTTTAAACCATATAATGCCTTCTTTAACCTGCACACCTGGTTTTCATGCCCTTTTTGCACAAAGCCACGAGGCTAAAAAACATACACTTCTTCATGCAAGTCACCATTCAGAATTGTTGTTTTAATGTCCAGCTGATGTACATTCCAACCATGATGAGTTGCAAGTGCACAGATGCTACGAACAATAGTCATACGGCAAGTAGGAGCAAAGGTTTCATCAAAATTAATGCCTTTTTCCTATGCATAAACCTTTGCAACAAGCCTAGCCTTATACCTGTCAACTGTGTCATCAGGCTTA
The DNA here is from genome assembly GCA_020310875.1 of Ceratopteris richardii. Lineage (NCBI taxonomy): Eukaryota > Viridiplantae > Streptophyta > Polypodiopsida > Polypodiales > Pteridaceae > Ceratopteris > Ceratopteris richardii. Next base: position 42,755,014 of record CM035419.1, read on the forward strand.
CACTTTAGCTTGTATACCCACTTAGTACCAATGGCAGTTTTGCCAGGAGGCAAGTCACATAGAGACCAAGTACCATTCGTCATTATATGATCATATTCAGATTGCATAACACTCATCCAATTTTATGAATTTTGTGCTTCATAAAATGAAACAAGCTCATTCTCATCACAAAGATTGGATGCAACCATAGCATAGCAATCTGATGCAAAAGACACACTATGAGAGCCTGAACGAGTCCAATATGAAAAAGGTGCATCTAATTTGTTGTCATGCAAAGTCTACACCAGCCATTTTGGCATAGTTTTTGCCTCCTCAATATCAGTTCTCTCATCAACAAGTGCATCATGTAAATCTGCATCAGAAATGGGATGATGTACATCATCACATGAAACCTGCAAAGGTTGAGAAGTTGCCTCATTAGGACCAACACTAGATTATCCACCTGTAAAAAGAGGTAGCCACGCATCATACATGTCTTTGGAGCTAACATATGTCTCCTTAGCACATGAAAGCAATGGTTGAATAACATCTTCCATAAAAACAACATCACGGCTAACCAGAATGTGTTTAGTCTATAGACGATACAGACGATAGCCTTTACTTTCAAAATTTTACCCAACAAAAATACATTTTACTGCTTTATCATCCAATTTTTTGCGATGTTCTCGCACTAAGGCATATGCCAAACAACCAAAAACAAGCAGATGAGCAACAAATGGCTTGCGATCATGGCAAGCCTCATATGTGTTGGTGCATTTTACCCAAGCCTACATGCTTGATATATTTGATATCATCCTCATTTGTAAGTCACAAGAGTAGTCATGTGAACACCTCTTGTAAAAGAGTTCATTTTTATCTCTTGTAATTGAAAAAAGAAAAAGGAAAAGGATGGCTTACCTCATGCATGATGTAAAAGCAATTTCGTGGCTCTAACTACCAAAACCCACAAATTTTTGAGCTGAGGGAATATCTCCTAACTTTGGGGATCACGTTTAGGTGGAGCCATTCGAATTCGAATTCAAAACTCCCTCCAAGAATAGCTATAAAGGAGCAAGAAGGAAGAGGCGATTAGAAAGCTTTGTACGTGACCACTTGATGTCATTTTGTAGAGATTGAAGAGATTACTCCATAGCTCTATCATTCTACTCCCATTGTGCAAAGATTCATTGCCAATGTGGTTGTAATCATATGTGAATCTATACATTTATTATCATCTACTTCTCTGTTTTGTTCTCTGCTATACTTACTCAGAGCAGTACCTTTAGAAGGTCATATCTCGAGTTATACTGATCCTTTTTCAGTGATTTAACGTGCGTTGGATAGCTGTTACGGTCTAGTTTTTGCATATCAATTTTCAAGGTCATTGAATTAATAGTTTTTGGAGATATCTGCATTTTACTGCTCATTGGTCTATTTCTACAGAGCCCCGAGAATGGTGGGCATGTTTCAGAAATTGATGAAACTTGTTCTCAGTGCTCAGTCCATCATTTGAAGTGTTTTAACTTGGATTGGGAAGCTTGCTAAGTCTATTTGCTATGCCCAAAAGGAAGATTTCCAATTCCTTCCAGGTTGAGAGCACTGTTCATTTTTTCTAGCAGGTGTATGTCCAAAAATAGCAAGTTTTGGGAGCTAGTCATTTCGCAACTAGTCTGTCTTGACTTAAACTTTTGGGATACATGTTCCAAAGTACTTGGCTTATATTTTGGTGGATTTATGAAGCTCAAAGGGTCTTCTAATCATCTCTGAAGTCTCAGTTGGCTGGTGTGAAGCTGGTTGTAGTAGCACCAACTCATCTTTGGATCCACCATCTCTCTTCACAGTGGTATCAGAGCATAGTCAAGCAACATGGGAGATGGATTTCCATCAACAATTGACAAATTGGATCGAAACAACTACCCGGCATGGTCTCTAAGGATGGAGGCTTACCTTCAAGGGAGGAATCTATATGGATTCATATCCGGAGATGAAGCAATGCCAACCATGAGGAACAAAGGGCAACCATCACATGAAGAAGTGGAAGGACTTCGAATTGGTGTTTGAAGGATGCACTTGCAAGGTCCTATATTCTAAACTCAATATCTGATTTTCTTTTACCTCATGTCAAGGGATGCAATACATCAAGAGAAACCTGGAATGCACTTGCTTCGTTCTTCTCTTCCAACACTCGAGCAAGGAAGAACCAATTGTGGATGGAGTTCACAACAATGAAGAAAAGCCCGAAGCAAAATGTGACTGATTATGTCACAAAGATGAAGGAGATTTCCGACCAACTTGGAAGCATTGGAGAGGTAATTGAAGAGGAGCAAATCATAAGATAAATCATGAATGGAATCAAAGCAGATGACAAGTGGGAGTCATTCACAAAAGCCATGGATTTATACATGGATATGCATGTACCCGACCTCAACACACTCATGGGCCAACTCTTCACTCATGAAGAAAAGATTAGCAAAGGTGGTGAGTCCTCAAGAGGTAATCAAACTTCTGCCTTATATTTTGATAAAGCTAAGGTCAAGGACAAGTCAAAGAATAGGAAGAATGAAGATGAAGGAAGCTCTTTCCAAGCAAACTTTGCAGGTAGAGGAAGAGCTAGAGGAAGAGGCAGAGGTGGAAAGCAAGGCAAGGGGAGATTCCGATCATCTCAACCTTGCAACATATGTGGCTTATCTAACCATACTACTGAAGAATGTTTCAGGAATCCAAGGAACTCAAGAGGAAGAGGATTCAATAGAGGTGGCTATGGATCAAATAGAGGTAGATACAATGGAGGCTACAACAACAACAACTTCTACAACAACAACAACTATCAAAGTGGCCATAGAGGAAGAAGAGATTACAATAACTATGCAGAGGACCAAAGTCAAGAAGACTCATTATTGATTATGAATCTATCAGCGAAGAAGGGTAAGGATGATGATCACATATTTTACATTGATTTGGGATGCTCGAACCATGTAGCAGGAAATGTGGCTTTACTTTCTGATTTGGAAGATCCTCATAACAAGCATGAAGTGCAAACAGGAGATGATACAAAGCACTCAGTGGAGAAGATAGGTAATGTGAAGACATCAAATGGGAATATGAACCTCTTAAGCAAAGTCTTGTATGTCCCTACAATTACCAAAAATTTAATAAGTGTTGGACAGATTGTTGAAAAAGGATTGCAGGTTAGATTCAATCGATTTGGAGCATATGTTGAAGACCCAAGGCAAGGCTTTCGAAGGATTGCCAAAGGAGAAAATACAGGAAGGCTTTTCACTTTTGAAGTGGAAGATACAAAGAACATAGCTTTGTTTAGCTATGGATCTCAAACTCTTACAGAGTTGGAGATATGGCACAAAAGGCTTGCTCACATTGGTGAGAGGACACTCAAACAAATTTGCAGGGACCAAAGTGTACTTGGTTTGCCTAATATCACAAGGCAACACATGATTTATAAGTGTGAAGCTTGTCAACTCAGCAAGGCTCATAGACAACCTTTCAATAAGAAAGGATATATGTATCAAAATCCCTTGGATCTAGTGCACACGGATGTGTGGGGTCCAAGTAAGGAGCCATCTATATCAGGCTCAAGATATTATGTGTCTTTCATAGATGATTGTAGCAGGTGGACCATTCTGTTTTTCATGAAGCACAAGGATGAAGTGTTTAATTGTTTTAAGAAGTATATTGCTCTTGTTGAAAACCAAACAGGTAGGACTTTGAAAAGACTCAGATCAGATGGTGGAGGAGAATACTTCTCTTCTGAATTTGATGCCTTCTTGCATGAAAGAGGCATTGAAAGGGAAGTCACTACAAGGTATACACCCGAACTCAATGGTGTAGCAGAGAGGAGTAACAGAGCTATTGTCGAAGCTGCAAGGTCCATGCTCAACGAAAAGGGATTGCCGAACTACCTATGGGCAGAGGCTGTGTCGACAGCCACATATCTCATAAATAGACTTCCATCTAAGTCACTAGATGGAACCACTCCATATGAAGTGTGGAATGGAAGAAGACCTAGTCTAGAGCATTGTAAAATCTTTGGATGCTTAGCCTATGCTCACATTCCTTCTCAAGTAAGAGGGAAATTGGATCCCAAGGCAGAGAAGTGCGTATTTATTGGTTATGACCAAAACCAAAAAGGATATAGATTGTACAATCCAACCAATAAAGGATTTTCTGTGAGTAGAGATGTAATTTTTGATGAAAACAAATCATGCTTTGATGATGACAGGAAAGTGAAGCTGCCATATGACTTGGATGAAGATTTTCCATCACTTCAACCAAAGGAGCCAAAGCAGATTGAAGAAAGTGATTCGGAGATCGACCTAGAAGACTTGGAAAGACTAAAGCTATGGAAGAACAAAGGTAAAACAAAGATGCAAGATGCTACATATGGACCCGAGACTCACATCAACCACTTAGAAGGTCTTCGAGGGAGAAGAAGAAACCAGAGAGGTTTGGTTATGATACTTCTTTGGTCACGAAGCACTCAATCTACATTGCAAAGGATTCAACCAATGAAGAACCTACCACATTCGAAGAAGCACAAAGCAAGAAAGCTTGGAGAGATGCAATGGATGAAGAAATGGAAGCCTTGAAGGAGAATGACACTTGGGAGCTTGTACCTAACAAGCCATCTATGAAGATAATCGGATCCTGATGGATATACAAAATCAAGAGGAATCCAGATGGAAGTATAAATAGACACAAAGCAAGGTTAGTTGCTAAAGGGTTTGCTCAAACCCATGGTATTGATTATGAGGAGACTTTCTCTCCTGTTGCAAAAATGCCTACAATTAGGGTTCTCATAAGTCTTGCTGCATCTAGAAATTGGAATCTTTATCAACTTGATGTAAAGAATGCTTTCTTGAATGGATGGATTTCTGAGGAAGTGTATATGGCACAACCTCCTGGATATAAGGATGCACATCATCCTAACTATGTATGCAAACTAAAGAAAGCTTTGTATGGATTGAAGCAAGCTCCAAGAGCTTGGAATTTTAGATTGGTAACTTATTTGCAGGACTAAGGATTCAAAGCTAGCAAGGCGGATACCTCTTTGTTCATAAAGAGGAATGGATCTGAAGTGATCTATTTATGTGTGTATGTTGATGATATTATTATCATAGGCAATGATCTTGAAGGAATCAAACAGGTAAAGAGTCAAATGAAGGAGGAGTTCAAAATAAGTGACCTCGGACCACTCACTTATTTTCTTGGATTGGAGTTGATCTACACAGATTCAGGTATATACATCACACAAAGGAAGTATGTACATGACATGCTCGTCAAGTTCAAGATGGAAAATACCAAGTGTGTAGGTACACCTATGGAGCAAAATCATAAGCTTAGTGCTTATGAAGGAGAGCCAATTGAAGACATCACAAGGTATCAAAGCTTGGTTGGAAGTTTGAACTATGCAACACTCACAAGGGTGGATATATGCTATAGTGTTAGCATATTGAGTCAGTTTATGCATAAGCCGAGAAGACCACATATGGAAGCGGCCAAGAGAGTCCTCAAGTACCTAAAGGGGACCATGAATGAAGTTTGTTCTATTCATATACTTTAGATATTGAGCTAAAGGTCTACTCAGATGCAGATTGGGCCGGATCTAAAGATGATAGAAGAAGCACATCAGGGTATATATCATTTGGAGGTTCAAAAATCATTTCTTGGTCATCGAAGAAGCAACCAACCGTGGCATTATCTTCTACTGAAGCTGAATATAGAGGTTTGGCTAATTCAACTCAAGAAATCATGTGCTTAAAGTCTTTGTACACAGATCTTGGACTTCATTCTTCAACACCTCACATTTTTGGTGACAACACAAGCTCACTACATCTAGCAGCTAATCTGGTATACATTGCTAGAACCAAGCATATTGAAATCCACTACCATTACGTAAGGGAGAAGCTAATGAGCAAGGATATTCAACTATCTTATGTCTCTACAGATATGCAATGTGCCGACATGTTGACTAAAGCTCTTGATGGTACAAAATTAAGTAGATTCAAGTTGATGATTGGCTTGCAGGAAATCAAGGACAATTGAAGACTTATTTGAAGGCCAAGCATGTTAGGCTTGAGGGGGAGCTGTTGGTGCATTTTACCCAAGCCTACATGCTTGATATATTTGATATCATCCTCATTTGTAAGTCACATGAGTAGTCATGTGAGCACCTCTTGTAAAAGAGTTCATTTTTATCTCTTGTAATTGAAAAAAGAAAAAGGAAAAGGATGGCTTACCTCATGCATGATGTAAAAGCAATTTCGTGGCTCTAACTACCAAAACCCACGACTTTTTGAGCTGAGGGAATATCTCCTAACTTTGGGGATCACTTTTAGGTGGAGTCATTTGAATTCAAATTCAAAACTCCCTCCAAGAATAGCTATAAAAGGAGCAAGAAGGAAGAGGCGATTAGCAAGCCTTGTACGTGACCACTTGATGTCATTTTGTAGAGATTGAAGAGCTTACTCCATAGCTCTATCATTTTACTCCCATTGTGCAAAGATTCATTGCCAATGTGGTTGTAATCATATGTGAATCTATACATTTATTATCATCTACTTCTCTGTTTTGTTCTCTGCTATACTTACTCAGAGTAGTACCTTCAGAAGGTCATATCTCGAGTTATATTGATCCTTTTTCAGTGATTTAACATGCGTTGGATAGCTCTTACTGTCTAGTTTTTACATATCAATTTTCAAGGTCATTGAATTAATAGTTTTTGGATATATCTGCATTTTACTGCTCACTGGTCTATTTCTGCAGAGCCCCGAGAATGGTGGGCATGTTTCAGAAATTGATAAAACTTGTTCTCAGTGCTCAGTCCATCATTTGAAGTTTTTGAACTTGGATTGGGAAGCTTGCTAAGTCTATTTTCTATGCACAAAAGGAAGTTTTCTAATTCCTTCCAGGTTGAGAGCACTGTTCATTTTTTCCAGCAGGTGTATGTCCAAAAATAGCAAGTTTTGGGAGCTAGTCATTTCGCAACTAGTCTGTCTTGACTTAAACTTTTGGGATACATGTTCCAAAGTACTTGGCTTATATTTTGGTGGATTTAGGAAGCTCAAAGGGTCTTCTAATCATCTCTGAAGTCTCAGTTGGCTGGTGTGAAGCTAGTTGTAGCAGCACCAACTCATCTTTGGATTGCATCCACCATCTCTCTTCACAATATGGAGTGATAGACTGCAGCTCTTTAGTGGGACACTTGTTAAGTACATACGTTGCACACATGATAGCCTCAAGCCAGAAACTATGTGGTAAAGTCTGACACTTGACCATACACCTCGCCATCTCCATGAGCGACCTATTCTTTCATTCAGCAACTCCATTCTATTGAGGTGTATATGGCACTATACACTGGTGTTTTATCCCACGTTCAACCAGAAATACATTAAAATCAAAAGACATATATTCCCCCCCTCGATTAGAGGGTTCCCATTTTACATGCTGATAGATTTTTAGCCAAAACCAAAACTGTTTGAAGCACATGAACACTTCAGACTTTGCCTTCAATGGATATACCCATGCATGCCTGGAAAAATCATCGATGAAAGTCACGAAGTAAAGATAATTTCCAAAAGAAGGTGTCTGCATAGGACCAAAAACATCATTATGTACAAGCTGCAATTTTTGAGTAGCCCAAATTGAACCATTTTTTGCAAATGAGGAAGTGTTCATTTTGCCCAAAATACAACCTTTAGATACATGTTTACCAGGTGCCTCAAGTTTGGGCAAAGAGGACACCATTTCAGATTTTTGCAGGCATAGCAAACTAGTAAAGTTCAGATGACCAAAGCGTGCATGCCAATGCTTTGCATCTGACATAGCCTGAGAATCATGTACTGCACATGCCAAATCATTCTCCAATTTTTCATAGTCTATGTGCTTATACAATCCACGACATAAAATGCTAGAAGCAATAATAACATTGCCATTTGACAGATCATGAACTCTACATCTGTCATCAACAAATTTCATAACCAAGCCAATCTTGGCTAATGCAAAAACTGATAACAAATTCTTCTTGATCCTTGGCACAAATAAAGCATCTGACAAAGTGAAAGAGCTACCATCAGCAGTAGTCAGAATGATCTTACCAACTCCCATAACAGGATAAGAGGAGTTGTTGGCGCATGTAATAGTATTCCCTATGGGGGCAGGCTCAAGTGAAGAGAAGAAACTGTCCTACGAGGTAATATGTTTGGTCGTCCACTGTCAAAGTACAAAACATCTGAGTCTACTACAAACACGCACTGCTCATGAGAAGATGGGTCAAGACTGCAAACAGTAGTAAATGCCCATTCTTCATCCTACACAAGGTTAGCATACTCTATTTTTGGAGTAGAGGCCTCTGCAACAACCATTCGAGCCTCTTTTTTCTTTGCCCGTTTTGCAGCCTGTTTAGGATAGTTCTTTATGATATGATAATTTCCTTTATAATACTTGCAAAAAAATTTTGCTTTTCTGATTTCTTCTCATCTTTGTCTTCCTTCTTTGAATGTGCAGAATTAGCAGATTTCTGCTTACTAGTTGAACAACTCCATTTTCCTTTGCCCTTTTGACTAGCCAGGAAAGCTTGATCTGCAACACGCATAGTGGGCCTGTTCTGCCTCAACTGATCTTCTTGCAACAGAACAGAGACTAACTCCTCAAGTGACAAGGCATTTGGATTGCCTTTCATCATCAACCGAAGAGTACAAGCAAAACTCTGATATGAATCAGGAAGACCATTCAGAACGGTCTACACAAGTGAGCTATCTGGTATAACTTCATCAGCAAAAATTAACTGTTCCTTCAAATCTTTGATCTTTGTTAGAAAACTGTCCATACAATCACCTTCATTCATGTGCCCACTCTCCAACTGTTTTCCAAAGTAAGCAACATAAGCCTCATTCCTAGCTTGGTACAATGTGGTAAGTGTATCCAAGCATCCTTAGCTATTCTGCAAGAGCAAATGTGAGGAATAATGGCATGTTTGATAGACGAAGCTATCAATGCATGTGCCTGAGCATCTTTGTCATCCCAACGAATGTGCTCTGCAGTAGGTGCAACAGAAACAGCAGCATGAACAAGAATCTGCGGAATATCATCTTCGACACCATCTTCATCAGCTTCAACACTTGTATTTGTAGTACCTGTATTCGGGAGTGTAACAGAACTTCTTTCAACACCCTACACAATATTCCACAGTCCTTTTGCAACCAATACATGTCGCATCATATAAGCCCATAATGGGTAGTTAGTACCATTGAATTTATCCTCAACATCCAACATACGGAATACATCATTGCTTTCAGCCATGGCCGGTGACTAAAATACCTTGATGCAGAAAATTGAATGTATCTCAAAAAGTTGAATAGAACTACGAGACAAATTCTGCTAAACCTGTAACAGACTTTGAGATGCTTATACTGGCAAACCAAAATTGGTATATACATTTGGCACAAAAAGACAAACTAGCCTACATAAGCAGTGCAATAGTGCGTTCGGAGGCCAAAACGAGCTCAGTTCGCGATTTCGGCACCACACAACAAAGTTGTTGCGATCTCGGAAACACTCTGAGCATGCTCACCAAAATTTGTGTGATTCTGGGACTGCAACCGGAGAGGTGTAGACGACACCTTAGATGAAGCAGCGACCTGCTCTGATACCAATTGTTGGAGTTAGACGTCTGCGGAAGCACGCGAACAACACAAGGAAGAAGAAGAAGCTTGGAGCACAACACATAATACTAAATGTATTACTAGATAATGTACAAAGATAAGTAGCCCATTAGGGCAATAGGCGTATATACAAGTGAGGGGAAAAAAACCTCCTAAAGAGGGAAAAAAGTGCCTTGGTGGTCCTAGTGTGTTCACACACATCACTACCTAAATATATCAACAAAATGACACTAAAAGACTGAATGCACAGCCAAAAAGCTAGCCACCAACACCTGCAAGTGTCTGCCAACTTTGATGTTTTAAGCTCAAAAAACCTACATAAATTTGCAATGGTTGCTCCCACCCAAAACTGAAAGCCTTTCGAGAAACCTGTAGTTTTATGAGTGTGGCTGAAAACACAGCCCCAAAGGTTGATATTTATTGTCAGAGAAGTACAAATAACACTCTTCTTGATGTTCTTGGACTTGTGTGAAGAGAACTATGTGCGAATGTACTCCAAAAGGTCTCCAAAAGACACCCAAAAAATGCTTCAAAAATAGGCTTCGAAAGCAAAGAATGAAGCTTTGAGGGACTAAAACATGTTCACGGTAATGTCAACCTTAGTCATACTGGGAGGAGTGACCTCTTGGGAAATACTGGGAACCTCTATCTTCCTTGATCATTAAGGTCCTCCCTCGTGCATAGCCAATGGCGCCAATAGTGACTTCGATGATTCGGATGGCAAGGTATGCCAAGGTCTATGCTTTGGTCACCACCTTACTCATAAGCCTTGGAGAAAGCCCAAGGGGGAGGATGCTCGCTTTGCTTGCACAAAAGGAACAAAGCTTTCGCGTCCAGCTGCTCTGATGCCAATGAAGTAATTCAATGGCGATGCACCAAAGTGCACTCCCCTTCTCGAGTGCTCCACGACGATATCCTCGGAGTAGAAAATAGAGCTCCTAGAGCTGCACATGGTACTCCACACAGAGGCTACAGAATATGCAAAAAAATACAGTACACAGGGAGCATGAAGACAAACTTTTTAGGTCTTACAAATGTAGTCAAACATCCGGTCTGTAGCTGACCAAGCCACTATACATTTTATTAAAGAATATATACAAAGAAGTGTCCGGTGGCAATTTTGGCCTTTCACATGGAAACTAACGATAACTATATATATATATATATATATATATATATATATATATATATATATATATATATATGTCTCTCTCCTTCTCTCTCTCTCTCTCTATATATATATATATATATATATATAAACACAAATATATATACACAATAAATCAACCTGAGACTTGAAAAAAAATAGTGCAGTTAAGAAACCTTATTTGACATGGTAGTCAGGTACAAGTAAGCAGAGGGGTTTCCTGATGGATTAAGAACCAACCTTGTACACACGTATACACACACACACACACACACACACACACACACACACACACACATATATATATATATATATATATATATATATATATATATATATATATATATATATATATATATATATATATATATATATATATATATATATATATATATATATATACATACACACACACACACACACGCACGTATGCTATTTTTAACCATACTTTTTTTATACTTACATACCTGTATGCATTTATTGTATGGTTGAAGTATATATACACATTGCATCTAGTCCTCCCACCACATACTAAAGAGATGTCTCTCCTCCCAATCTTATGCCTCTATATATAGCTATTCGAATCAACGAGGACCATAATACATATAAAGATATATACACATCATGTGTATACACATACATATATATAAAACACACATGTAGATACATACACATCACACATACATGCCTACATGCACACATGTATATATATACATGCATACACAATTATAAACACACCTGCATATATCACACAAATGCACATGCCTACATACACATGTGCATAGTAACATATGCATACATATATCACACACATGTATAAACATGAAACACACATATGTGCATACTAACACATGTATACATATAACACACATGAATACACACACATATATACACACACATATGCATATATACATGAGAGAAATTTCATCCTCAAAAATAAATCTATATACAAATTTTCAGGCATACACCTGAACTTCATATTCTAACTTGAAAGAACATGTTTTCATCTCTATGGTGGAATTCACCTTTATTCTAGTTGAATAAAGGAGAACCTATTGTCTAATACCCATTCAAATGATTCAAGTTAATGATCGATAACTAGAGTAGAATCTACTATCTAATCAACTCATGTGTGTTCATTATTACCATCATTTTGATAAGACATCAATATAGTCTCATCTTCATTATCCTTATTTATTTCTATTATAACTTCTATTTTTAAATATGTGTTCTCATAAATGACATAATCTATCTATGGACTAATATCAATTTCTGATAATTCCTCTTCATCATCAGTGAATTAGCATGTAGAGTATTATTGTCTTCATCAAGTAGATTATTATGGCTATCATGTACAACAATTCTAATTTGAAATGCTGATATATCAATAACTGATGATGAATCATCAACATGAATTTCTTTGATCTCTATAACAATAAAGTGTTCAAACAATGACTGACCTCTAGGTTGAACATGAATGACTTGCCACCAAAGATGAGCATCACGGTTTTTATAAAAAAATGCTTGTTCAATATGCCTAGGAAAAATATATGGTTCTCTAGTTAATCCCATTATTTTCAAAGAATCGATTGCCCGAAACCCAAATAATTCCCTTCTCAATGTGGAATTACTACCTTTATGCTCAGCTCGAAACCAATCAATCTTCAAAATAACCTATAAAAATATTAGAAAACAAAAATTCATTATTATGTGCTTTAAAAAATAATAAGCTATATCATAAAAAATAATTTTTTATCTATTTGAACATAAAACAATATTTTCGAAGTATTTCGATGGCAATGCACCACAGTGCTTTCTCCTTCTCGAGAGCTCCACAACGATATCCTCGGGGGAGAAAACCAAGCACTTAAGGCCGCACACAGTACTTCACACATAGGTTGCTAAATACGCCAGAAAACACAGTACACGGGGAGCACAAAGAAAAACTTCTTAGGTCTTCCAAATGTGGTCGAACTTATAGTATGTGATTGACCAGGCCACTATATGTTTTATTAAAGAACATATACAAAAAAGTGTCTGGTGGCCATTTGGCCTTTCACATGGACACTAACAGTAACAATCTCCCACTAAAGGCCAATATGGCCAAAGTAACTATGGGAGAAAAATAAAGAATGATAAAGAATACCTGAGTGTAGGTATACAAACGATACCTCCCACCTGATGGGCATGTTACACATTATACAAGTGACTGTGTAAGATCATGAATCAAGTAACCCCCATCAAGGAACAACAATGTCGAAAGCTATCGTGTGGTAGAGCTTTAGTCAAAGCATCTACAACATTATCTCGAGTGTGAACCTTCTCAAGAATAATGCACTCAGTAGCTAAGCAATCTCTAATGAAGTGATACCTCACCTCAATGTGCTTGACCTTTGCATGATAGACTGGATTCTTAGCTAAAAAGATGGCACTCTGACTATCACTGAGCAAACGAGGTACATGCTGAGGTAAACCTATATCAAAAGCAAGTCGAGAAAGCCACAATGCTTCCTTACATGCCTCACTTGCTGCAACATACTCTGGTTCTGTGGTGGAAACAGCTGTACATTCTTAAAGACGAGATCTCCAAGAGATAGCACCTCCAACAAAATGAAAAATGTACCCTGATGTAGACTTATGATTGTCTACACAACCAGCATAGTCCGAATCTGTGTAACCAATAATGGATGCTTTTCCTCTACCTAAGCATATACACTTGTCCTTAGTGCCACTTAGATATCTTAAAATCATCTTGACTACTTCCCAATGTTTCTTGCCAAGATTATACATATATCTGCTCACAACTCAAATTGCAAATGCAATGTCTGACCTCGTAGCTACCATAGCATACATGAGACTACCAACAACAGATTGATAGGGAATTTTGGTCATGAATTCCTTTTCCTCTTCTGATTTGGGGCAATCATCCTTGCTTAATTTCACATATGTGGGTAAAGGTGTACTCAATACCTTTCCACTCTGCATATTGAACCTCTGAAGTACTTTGGATATGTACTCACTTTGAGACAAGTCTATGCATCTTTTGCTCCTATCACGAGTAATGCGCATGCCAAGAATATGTTTGGTATTCCCCAAATCCTTCATATCAAATGTCTGACTCAACTTCTTTTTGGAGAATTGACAAATCATAAGAGGACTTCCCAGCAATCAACATATCGTCGACATAAAGTATCAAGCATATCAAGCTGCCATATGAGCATCTCTTTGTGTAGAGACAATGATCCTCATTGCTTCGAGAATAGCCTTGAGACTTCATAAAAGCATCAAACTTTTGGTACCATTGTCTAGGGGACTATTTAAGTCCATACAAGTTCTTCTTAAGCTTACAAACTAGACTTTCCTTGCCAGGAACTACATAACCCTCTGGTTGTCCATATAGATCTCATCTATAAGATCTCCATGCAAGAGAGTAGTTTTCACATCCATTTGGACTAGCTCTAAGTCCTCCATTGCAACGGATCCAAGCAACATGCACAGGATAGTCATCTTGCCTATTGGAGAGAAGATTTCCTCGAAATCAACACCATGTTGTTGCTTAAAACCCTTTGCAACAAGTCCTGCTTTCACATCCATTTGGACTAGCTCTAAGTCCATTGCAATGAATCTAAGCAACATGCACAGGATAGTCATCTTGACTATTGGAGAGAAGATTTCCTCAAAATCAACACCATGTTGTTGCTTAAAACCCTTTGCAACAAGCTGAAATTCACATCAACTATTATCTGATGTGAATTTCAGCTTATATACGCATTTACATGGTAAAGCTTTCCTACCCTTTGGCAAAGGTACTAAATCCCAAGTACCATTCTTGTGAATATAATTCAACTCACTCTTCATGGCACGCTCCCACTTGACATGATCCTCTGTCTGCATAGCCTCTTTGTAGCAAGAAGGCTCACCGGCATCTGTTAGCATAACAAAATCTAAACCTGGAACACATCTATCAGGTGAATGTGAGACACGTGTTGAACGTCTCAATGGTTGCTAAACATGAATATGTGCACATTGATCTGAATGGACATTCTCTTGAACATCTCGATGTGCAGCATTTTCATGCATGCTAACCGGAGGACTAGTATCCTCAAACACCACTCTTCTCACTTCAAGCTCCTTAATGGGTTGTTTATGCATCTTAGACTCATTGAAAATGACATCACTACTCATCACTAATCGTGTTTCAGGATCCCATAAGCGATATCCAAATTGTCCTTCTCGACCATATTCAAGAAAAATGCATTTCTTTGACTCATGGTCCAACTTTTGTCAAAGATTCTTGGGTATATGAACGTATGCTTCACACCCAAAAAACTCGAAGATGATCATAATATGGTGGCTTCCATGTCCATAACTCTTGTGCCACTTTCAGACCTTTGGCAGTACTAAGTGAAAGGTTAATCACAGAACTGCAGTAAATACTGCTTCTGCCCAAAAACCTTGTGAGAGGTTTGCATGATGCAACATAGAGACTACTCTATCTTGAATAGTTCTATTCATCCTCTCAGCTAAACCATTCTGTACTGGAGTATAAGGAGCAGTAAACTCTCTACGAATCCCTCTAGACCCAAATACAAGCCATAGGATGTTCAGTAACAACTAACAAGTGTTCTTTCTATGATACAAATAAAGGATAAAGTGAGCCAACTTTGCTTCCTTTTGCAATAACCATATTGCCCTTTGATATGCGAAAGGATTGAGCATAGAAGGCTACCTTGTAACCAAGGTCATCAAGTTGAGCAACTGACATCAAACTGCATGATAACTGAGGTACATGGTGTACATTATGCATAGTAAGTTTTGAATCATCAATGAATCGCACAACCACATCTCCAATACCCACAACATCACACTGGTAGGAGTCACCAAGTCTCACGGTACCAAGAGACTTTGTTGCATAATTAGGGAACCATTCTCTATGTGGTATCACATGGAAAGAAGCACTAGAATCTAGCAGCCAAGTGTGGGAAAGAGAATTAGCCATAAGAGCTTCAGTTTGCATAGTACTATCAAGTGTCAACACATCAACATCATCAGAAATAACATTAATTTCTTCAATCTTTACAGTCAAAGTAGATGGTGCAGGTAACTGTTTAACATGCCCATCAACATTATGTCCTTTACCTTTAGCATTCTTTAATGCATAACAGTCTTTCTTCATGTGTCCTTTCTTATGACAATAATGGCATTCGATATCCCTCTTCCTTGATTTACTTCTACTCTTATTCCATTGACCATTCTTTTCCTTGTTCTTGCTCCTGCCACGTTGTTGATTCTTTCCTAGGTAAGAATCACAAATATTATATGCATCTCCACTTTGAATGCCAACCATAGATTTTCTATGAATCTTCTCACTCAAGAGTGCTCCACATATGTCATCATAGAAGAGTTTACCACCAGTGCACTATTGCTAATAGCTATGCAGAACGTATCCCATGATGATGGCAAGGTGCATAACAACAATACTCCTTTCATGTCATTATCCATATCCATTTTCTTAGCCTGCAACTGAGAGAATATAGCATCAAACTCATTTAGATGAGCAACAACACTATCTGTGTCCTTCATACGAAGATCATATATTTTTCTCATCAGATAGACTTTATTTGATGCTGTCTCTTTTTCATATGTATTGCATGACTTCTTCCAAAGCTCCTCTGCACTTTCACAGTCTAATACTGTAAAGTAAACATTATCTGCTAGGTGCAAGCGAATGGTAGACCTGGCCATTTCATCCAACTCATCCCAATCATCTTCATCCATGTCAGCAAGCTTCTTTGAAATTCCATTTACTGGCTTCCATTGCCTGCTTTGAATCAACATATCTTTAATCTGATTCTTCCATAGAGAAAAGTTTGTGCCATCAAATCTTCGAATCTCAAAATGGTCTTTGCCCTGCAAGTTATACCTCCTCTTCGGAACACTAGCACTAGACCCTTATCCAACCGGATGTGCCTGAGACCTCTGATGCCATGATGGTAGAGAACTGAATAGAATGATAATGGAGCTAGAAGAGTCTGAACACCAACGAAGAAGTGTATCAAGAAGTGAATCGACCACTGTATAGTAAAGAAAACCAAAAATCTAAAAATTTTTGCCAGAGTATCCTCTGCAAAATGAGTGTATGAACAGTGTCAAAATATCATAGAACTGCAAGTACTGAGATGTTTTCCTACATAGTGAATCACTGATTCCACTACATATAATCAGTTACCCAATAGAACCCAAGTAGGATTATCGTGCACCTATGAAGAACTATCATACATCTCCTATGGTGAGGCTGGGTAAGCCTTCCACCTACATCACCGAAGAGACCCCGACATCTGGGTATCTCCCAGTTAAGAAAACCTCACCATGACCCTCTTTATCAAACTTAAAAAGGGTTTATGCAAAAAACATAACCGCTATATCAATGACCACATGGACGTACATAAGCGGTATCCATAGAAGCATACATGGTTTGTATGTGCTCAATATATGCAGTAAAATGATAATAAAAGGCTGAATGCACAACCCAAAAACTAGCCAGTAACACCCACAAGTTTCTATCAACTTTGATGTTTTGGGCTCAAAAACCTGCATAAATTTGCAGCGGTTGCTCCCACTAAAACTGAAAACCTCTCGAGAAACCTATAGTTTTACAAGTGTGGCTGAAAGCAAAGCCCCAAAGGTTGATATTTATTGTCGGAGAAGTACAAAAAACACCCTTCTTGATGTTCTTGGACCTATGTGAAGAGAACTATATGTGCAAAAGTACTCCAAACTGGCTCCAAAAGACACCCCAAAATTGCTTCAGAATAAGCTCTGAAAGCAAAGAATGAAGCTTTGAGGGACCAAAACTTGTTCAAGGTAATGTCAACCTTAGTCTTTCCCCTTCTTCAGAAACCACAAGAGTGTAGCTTAGTGGCAAGAGATTGCCACGATTAAGCGAGCTCTAGGGGGAACAATACTGGGATGGGTGACCTCCTGGGAAGTACCGGGAACCTCTTTATTCCTTGATCATTGAGGTCCTCCCTCGCGTGCAGCCAACGGTGCCAATGGTGACTTTGGTGACTCGAATGACGAGGTCTATGCCTTGGTCTCTGCCTTACTGGTAAGCCTTGGGGGGGTGCTTGCTTCTCTCGCACAAAAGGAACTTGCCTTGAACTGCTCTGATGCCAGTGAAGAATTTTGATGGCAATGCACCATAGTGCACTCTCCTTCTCGAGACCTCCACAATGATATCCTCGGGGTAGAAAACCAAGCACCTAAGGCCGCACGCAGTACTTTGCACACAGGCTGCTTAATACGCAGAAAAACACAATACACGGGGAGCATGAAGACAAACTTCTTAGGTCTTCCAAATGTGGTCGAACTTACAGTCTGTGACTGACCAGACCACTATATGTTTTATTAAAGAACATATACAAAGAAGTGTCCAGTGGCCATTTGGCCTTTCACATGGACACTAACGGTAACAATTTTGTAGATACCAACAACAGTTCCTACATAGACAAGTTTGCTATCTATAAGGTTCATATCTTTTGAGTTAGCATGTGATAGTTTCTTGAAAGAAGCAACAATGCTACAATCCTCTGTTTTACGTTAAAAATCAATCATTCTGATTCTAATATGATGTCCAAAATCCCACATATTTGTGAACATTCGAGCCTGCAATAAAAATCAAATTATTAAAGAGAAACTACTAAACATATATGTGAAAAAATAAAATATTATTAAAATTAAATTACTTTTCTTTCACAACCTATCATTAACTCCCTTTGCTCATCTGAGATTTGTTCATTATTTGCATTGGCTCATTACATATGACTATATAGCCAATCCATGAAAGAAAATATATTTGTATTCTCATTACGATCAAGATTATATCTATATCTTTTGTTTCTCCATCTTTTACTTTCGAGATTTTGAAGTTCCTATTCATACTCGCTAATGAAGGCTTGCATGCATTTGCTATGATATGCTACAAAAGCAGAAACATCACTTTTTTCTTGCAATGTAAATTTAAATGGAACTCCCTTACTTGATAATACCTCATATGTTATTTTTGAAGAAGACTCGTTGGTCCATGCACATGGAGCTTCTTCGTGAAATCTTTCAAGGTATTCACTAACATAGTACATGCACTTCTCAAGCATATATCTCTTTGCCATAGATCCTTTTGGTTTTGCTCTTTATCACACATAACCTTTTAATATTCCCATAAATCACTCAACCCAAAACATCCATTGAGTGTTTAGAACACCTTCAATCTCTATTTCATCCACAAGATGGAGTAATAAATGAACCTGAATATCAAAAAATGATGTTGGAAGCTCTTCCTCTATCAAACATAGTAGCTTCCTGCATTCATGTTTCTTTTGTGGGATCGAGTCTTTGTAAATCTCTTTTGATGTAATCCACCTATTGTTATCATAAATTAAATTATAAAGAAATTATTTTGTAAATAAAAGATAACAAATAGTCTTATATATTAAACATAAAAGTATGATAATTACCTTATAAGCGATCCAAGATGATAGATCACGTCCCATACTTCTTTCATTGTACATCCATCGATAACTAGAGGTAGAATGTGCTTCAAAAAGTTATGCCAATTGTAATAAAGTAAGTCTATGATCTAGGGATCCGATGGCTTCAGACAGATCTGAAATCGGATACCGTTTGGTCACTCGTCTGTAGGACCAAAGATCTCAAGAGTAGACTCAAGCATAAGTCATGTGCTCTCATATTCAAGTAATCCACTTAGCCTAGTGGTTAAGTCTCATGGTTGTGAAGGAAGAGGTCTTGGGTTCAACTCCCATGGGGAGCATGGGAAGAGGGTTTTGCCCAAAGAGCTCTAGAGCCTTTTAACTCAAGTTAACGTGAGTTAACTTGAGTCCAGTGGACTTAACTCAAGAGGTGAGTACAACAACCACTAGTGGACTCTAGTGGAAGGTACTAAAGTAGTGGTCGAGATCACTCCAACCACTAATAGACTCTAGTGGTGGATATGAAAGGAGTGGAGGAGATTGCACATGCACTTGTGGACTCTAGTTACATTTGTGGTCCTCATTAGTTCAAGCAGCTATATATACAGGCATAAGGTTGGGAGGAGAGTCATCTCTCTAGCTAGTGGTGGTCGTAATCCTTGTTCTCTTACATTGGTATCAGAGCCACCCTCTCTATAGCTCTCATCATCTTGCTCCTTTAGTCGCTCTCCTTTATGCGATTGATTCATCTGCGTGCACCGCCGAAATCGCCTCTTAGCTTAGCTTGAGAGGAAGCATAGCTTGGCAAAAGGTTTATATTCTCTATGTGCTGCCGCCAGGAATCGATCCCTCGCCCCCCCAATAGGACTGCGATCGCTTATCCAAGGCGCCCACAGCGGGATCACGTCTAGGAAGCTGCAGATCTGCTAAAGATTGGAGCTATAAATTCTTCATCAAGCTCTAGCTAAAGACTAAAAGGAGGTATCGCACGCTGCTGCCGGCGGGGATCGATCTCAGATCGCTTGGTTGAAAGAACAGAGACGTAGCCACGCGCCCAACTTCATTTACTTGTCTACAATTGCAGAACAGATTCTAGTAAAGCAGTAAGCAGAGCTGAAGTACAACTTCTTTTATCGATCCAAGAAGTTAAATCCTCTCATCCATCCAAAGACTCAAATCAGTTCTTGCAGCCTGGAACCAGAGGATTATTTTGCTTTTAGCCAAAGAAACAAACAAGGAGAATCAAAGATTGAGCAAAGCTTGAAGGAAGTGGAGCTGTGGAGTGAAGATCCGGAGGCCTAAGTTAGTCGATCTCGACGGACCAAGTCATCCAAGACTATTTCTTGATGAGGAAGCTTCAAGAATGGTGAATAGCTCCTGGCAAGGATCAAGAGGATGAATCACTCTTCCAAAGGATCAAGGGAAGGACGTAGCTCTATGTGGAGCTAAGTATTTTCCAGTTTTTGCTTGGCCTTAATACTTGATTTATCTTGTTTTCATTATTCTACACTTAATCTTAGATGCACATTGAAATAGCCAAGATTTCAATTGATTAAGTCTAGATTAGAATAATGAATTAATCCATTCCAAGCATTAGTTTGCATTAAGGAAAGACTTGATTTCAAAATATCCTTGTGCATCAAAGAATGTATTTTGGTAGTTTAAATACATATTTCCTTTCCATTGAGTTAAGTTTTCTATTGCACCTCAAGTGTATGTTTTTATATCATAGTGCATTAGGACAAAGGAAAGGATATACATGCATCAAGATTGCATGATATACATTCTTAGTACAAGAAAAAAATCGTGCATCAAGCTCATGCATGATTGTTGTATTATTTTTTAAGCATGCAAAGAACATGCATGCATACACATGTGATCATATGCGTTTGCATGTAGATACATGCATTTGCATGATAGAATGGAATGCTGTTTGCAAGTAGATATGAGAATGTACTCTCTTAGTATTTAGCTTACTTTATAAAGCTCGCAGTTTGACATTAGGGAAGACCAAGGACTAGTTAGTTGCAAAGACATACCAGTTCTAGTTTGCAACTCAAGTAATTAGCCGATTTCTTCCCAAGTTGATACTCCGCTATCAAAGACAAATACTTAATGATAATTAAGTATGATAGATGTCTTGCTAGGTATAAGTAAGCACTAAGAGAAAGTTAAGTAATAAATTTTCTTGATAACCAAGAAAATTTAATTACTTGCAAACTCTTTTATGATGTATGATGATACTTAGAAAGTCATGCGGATAAGCTTTACTTGATTAGTTATACTTTATGTAACTTCTCAAGCATCCCAAGGTTGGATGAGAACGTCAACTATATTTCCAAGTTCCTTGAGTACTCTTCTATTTAGAAGATTCCGAAAGTTTAAAGAAGTTTCTTTGTGGTTTCAAGATTTGTATCTCATGATGAAACCTCGGTAAGTAACTTTTTGGAATTGAGATATGAAATAGTCAAGCCTTCTATTTCATGTGAGATCATTCTCCTACCATGTTCAAGATGAATTTATTTTTGGGAAGGTAGATGTTCCAAGTAGAGGATCTTAATTGATTCATGAACTCTTCCCAAAATACACATAAATTCATATTATACGATAGGTCCAAGGAATGATGAAGGCAAAACCTATTTAGGATATAAATGTTTTGCCAAGATATAAAGGTACCAAGCTTTTATAAATTTTCATTTGATTTCATCCCAACGGGTGATGGAAATCAAAGGTTAAACCTCAACATCAATTGATCCTTGACGTCAATAAAAGGATGTTAGGTTCTATAGTTGCATCTCTGGTAAATGATGCAACTAGCTAAGCAGACTTTAGGAAATAGTATAAGTCCCTAAGGACTTGAAGCAAGTATGAACTTTTCATTTAGGAATAGAAAGTTCCAAGAAATGGATTTTCAATCCATGAACTTCTCCTAAACAAGTTATAAAGTTCAAAGTTGTGTTCACAATAACATTACTATTGGATCAATCATCAATAGATGCTTGGACTTTAAACATAATTTTGATTGGTGAAATATGTTTAAAGGACTCTAGTAACATCTGAAGATTGACCAATAATAATGAGTTTTGTATCAAACTCAAGAATAAGTCGATATCACATAAATGAAAGTTCAACTTAAACTTTCATAGTGGCATGGGAAACCATCTCCAAAAGGTGATATTTTGTCTCTAGTTTGATACTCAGGAAATGAATACAATTGAATCAGTAAATTTTTTGGTCAGTAAATTTTTTGGATATTATTTGAAAGAATTTCTTTCAAATATTCTTTTAACATTGCAAAAGATTCCTAGATGAATCATTTGCTCAAGTTCATTTGATTCCTTAGAAGGAATCTCAAGTCTTTGAAGATTCTTTCAAGTATTGAGAATGAAATTCTTCATACTCTTTAGTCTATAAGTAGTTCCTTAGCAATTCCCAAACCATCAGTATTGGTTAATTAAGTCCAAATAGTGATATAACCCAAAGGTATATCAAAGCTTCTTAGCTTTGGAATCTAAGAGGCATAAGTGTATGCTTGGACTTGAGAAAGATCTCTAAAAATCCTGCAGGTAAGCAAAGAAGCTTAAGATAGTTTAAGAGATCTTAACGATAAAGACTAAGTCTTTATTTTTGTCGCCAGGATCAACCAGACTTGATCAAACTTGGCCATGATTGTCCAAGAATGTGCGATTAGAACTACTCTATAGATTGCCCAAGTATTGGCAGTAAAAAATTCCATTGGGAATTATTCACTCAGGTTCCATTTATTTGATGGAAAACTGTGAAAAAGAGTAAGCTGTTCCAAGTCTGAACAGAGTAAAGAAATTCCAAGAATGTAGTCTGCAACCGTAAAGATGGTAATTAAGTCTATGGAAGGTAAAACTTAATGTTTACCTATCCTTAAAGGGATTTTGGTACAAATCCAGAAAGCATGAGTGGATGCCTAAGACTTAAGCAGTAAAGAGATTCCTAAATAAAGTCCCCGGGGTAGGTACCTCAAGCAACAGTAAACAAAGGAATCTAAAGACAAGAAGTCAAAAGCTCTTGTCGCTACAACATTGGTCAAGAATAACCAATTGAACTTGAATTTGAGAAATTCAAGAACTTGGAATTCTGATTGATTTTCATTTGAAAACCCTAGTAAAAAGGATTGGAGATATTCTATTAAAGGTTTTTCAAGTTCCCAAGGATAAGCACAAGATCGTGAAACGATCATGTCAAAGGATTAAAACCTAGAATATCAAGATGGAGATAGTACCTGAAATTGCAAAATTCTTCTCAAGAATTAAAGCTAGAAGGTTCTCTATCTAGAGATGTTTAGACTTTAGGATAAGAATCACCCACACATTAATGTGAATATAAAATAGGGTGGTATGGGACACCAGATTTTATACTCAGATTGATGTAGGAAAGATGGTATGGGACATCGGACCGTGGAATGATAATTATCTTTTAGTCCTAGTTTGGATTTTGAAGTTAGGTTTCATCCTCAAGGGAATTAAGACTTCAAGGAAAGTTTAATTCGTAAAGGATGAAAGTAGTATCTTACGATACTTCAAGATAACTTTAAGATTAAGGAAATTGAAGATATGAAGTAAGTAACTTCTAAGATCTTCTTCGAACAATTCAAGCTTAAGTGTTGTCAATCATAAATATTTGATAAATTTCTGGAAAAGTTGAACTTTGACTTTGAGTTGATCTTTTTCAACCAAGGATTTGATTGACTAAGTCAAGCACCAAGTTTCTAGTATAACTTGGTAAATTAACTCTTTTGACTCAAAGAAATGCACGAGAATTGCATTCACGATTAGGAGTCAAAAAAGATTGAATGTGACCTGAACTTAGTCTCAAGTGAAGCATTATTAGAGTAAAAAACTCATCAAACGAATCTCATTGGGTCGACACACTGATGGTAATTGCCACACTAGTATCCTGTGGTTGGATGATGTTTTTTGTTTTCTTTGTATCTTTTTGAGAATCCAGCTTATTTCTCTTAAAGATAAAGACAATGCTTCAATATCCTGTTGAAATAGATCTTTGAAAAGTTGAAGTCCTGAGTCATCTAGTCTTTGACTCATAACAAATTTATGTTTGAATTGGTTGTACAGAGTCTTAGTTATTTCTTTTTCATCTTCATCATCACTGAAGATTTCAGATTGTAGATCTATAAGAGGCCCATCTGTCCATTTTCGATACCAATCCATAGGTGTCATTGGTTGACACTCAGCTATGTTCTTTTTCCATTAAAATATATTGCATCTCTTTTGCATCTTAATTGATGATCATCAAGCAAGAACCATCGATGTCAAAGATAAATATTTTTATTGAGATTCATACTATAAACTGATCTCAACCAATCACCACAATAAGGACAAGCCTTATATCCCTTAGTAGGTATTCTTGCATCATGAAAACCATAAAAATATAATTAGATTAACTCACATACAATTGTATACATATTAAATAAAAAAATTACATCTTTACGAAACATACACCATATCTTGGGAAATTGTGTATAGTCCAAGCCACAATTCCATGAACCATAATGTGTCTTTGATTAATGCTTTTTGATACATCAGTGACATTAATATCTCTTCATAACTCTTGGAGATCGTCAATGAGAGGATCAAGATATATATTCATGTCTTTAGCTTGTCTTTTTTCGAGGATTAAAAGTGAATGCATTAAACATTCCTTTTTAATGCTAAGGTATGGTAGGAGATTGTAGTTGATGACTATCACAAGCCATGTTGACCATTTACTAGATTTCATAAAAAATGGATTAACCCCATCTAATGCAACTCCTAACTTTAGATTGTGTGGCTCTTGTGCAAAAGCAGGCCATCTATAATCAATATGTTGAAAAGCTGCACTATCTACTAGAATTTGCATTACTCCATCAATACTTTTATGATCAAATCCCCATGTCAAAAGCTTTGATAATTTAGGGCTTTGAAATGTATGTTTAATTCGTGGAGCCAAAGGAAAATGTCTCAATATCTTTTTTGGGATTTTACCCTCTTCATCCTTGTATCGAGAAGATTGACATTTTGGACGTGTCAAAGAGTCTACATATTCACTTCTATATAAAAGGCAATCGTTAGGACATGCATGTATACACAGATAATCTATACCAAGATTGCTGATTATCTTCTTCATTTCATCATGTGATATAGGAAGAATATCCTTGCTTGGTAAAAACTTTTCAAATAGTAACCTGTAAGTTCATGAAAAAAGGTGATATGAATGAAAATAAATAAATAGATAAATAAAAAAATAAATAAATAAATAGATAGAAAATAAAAAAGTATACCTTAATAGTGCCAAAATAGATATGTTACTCTGTCCAAAATGATTTGAAAGATTGAGAATAACTAAGATTGCACTTAGTCGTGTCAAGCAAATTCCTTCATATATATGCTTAAGACATTTTTCTCAAAGATATTTCTCATTTTCAAAAAATATCAATGCTTTCATTGTCATTTTGATACAAATCCTCAATAAAATTTGCCATGCCATCATCTTCATCATTATCGCAAACATCTAGGTCTTCTAATCTTGCATAATTGATAGGATCACTTTTGTGTAGCCTCCTCATGCAAGCTTCTAATAAATGAGGCCTTATTGGCAACTCTGAATTGTGTGGTGGAAGATCATCAATGTCATACATTGGAATCTACACACATGAGTAAAAATCATTAGTATTCCATAAATGAATGAAAAGTAAACTTTAAACATAAATTTAAATGTGTAAGTTAATTTGAAAAGAGTTTCAATCAATTAGAGTTTTCAATGCAACAGAAGATAGGTGGATAGAATGTTTTCATTGCCCTCTAGCTAAAAGGTGCTCTTGGAGGTCTACGCCATCCATATTCACTAATAATTCATCACTAGCATGTAATGAAGTAATAGCATTGACAACTATGTATCTTGCTACATTTCTACTCATGTATGGTGATTCGTGAATATTTTCACTCTCCTCAAATGTGCGCTTAGTCATTGAACTATTATATCCTCGACGACTATTTATGAAACTTGTTATATTTCCATGCATGTAAGGTCTTCCATCAATAGATAATCTTTTATTTTCAACATGTGTAATCCCTCTACTAGCAAGAGAAGCAGCATTCAAGCATAATCCATAAATAGCCATGCTTTGAACATAATGTGTAAGTCGATGCCAATCTCCCCATCCATATATAGGACCACAAAATGACATAAGAGTGACTTCAGAGTTTGGAGACACATATAAATCCTCTATAAAAAAACCACGACCGTCAACATTAATAGTGGAGGGAGCAATCATATAGCGATTACCCCAAAATTTAAAAACCTATCCATCTAAAGGAAGTGGTCCTCTATTCCATCTTCCATATCTTCTTCTATCATATGTTTGTACTAGAGGACGATCACGAGTTGGCAATGGATAATCTTCAGACATTATAGTTTGTAAACTAGGAGGTAGAGGATTTTGAGAAACCTCTGCTTCTAATTGATGAATGGCAATTCCATGATGTGTATGAGGTATATTAGCATTATTAGTAGGAGAATCATCATCATCATCATCGAGCAAATATTCCTATATATTAAGTATAATTTGATTTTGTATATGATTTTCAATTAAAAATAATGACATTAATGTATAGAATCAATACATACCCAAGCTCTATCATGTTGACCAGGTGGTGGTGCATGCTCAATACTACCATACTATACCTCATGTTCAATACATTCCAATTGTGGTCTTCAATATGTGCCGTAGCAAAAATTACACCAACATATAGTATGCTCTTGATAGTAAAAATCATCATAATTCCTATTAGAGGACACATGTGAAGACGTCGTTGCATGGATAGGAGGTGGTGGAGTGCCCTCTAATTGATCCAAATCTGATTGTAATATAACAATAAAAAAACATATATCAATCATGTATGTATCTATCAAATATTAGAATTAAAAGTTTGACATACTTGCAATAAGTAGTCCTTGCATGATTAAGAGACGATGGTGGAGTTCCCTTTGATTGATTAGAATCTGATTGTGTAGCAAATAAAGGTACTAGATATTAATAATCTGATTATTTACATACATACACATTTACACATACACACATATTCACATATACAAAAAAACACATTCTCACATATAAATACACATACAAAACTATAAATATATGATGTGTGTATGCATATGTATATATGGATGTATGTGTGCATGTATTTATTGGGTATGCATGTGTATCTATATGTGTGCATATGTGTATGCATGTATTTATTATGTATGTGTGTGTATGTATATGTGTGGGTATGTATGTGTAGGTGTATGTATGTGTATGCATATGCATGTATGCGTGTGTGTGTATATGTATGTGTGTGGTTATGTATTTACTATGTATGTGTATGTGTGTGTATATGTATATGTATATGTGTATGCATGTATGTGTGTTTATATGTATATGTATATGTATATGTATATGTATATGTATATGTATATGTATATGTATATGTATATGTATATGTGTATGCATGTATGTGTGTAAGTATGTGTATATGTGGGTATGTATGTATGTGTAAGTTTATGCATATGTGTATGTGTATGCATGTATATGTGTGTATTGTGAAAAGACGGATAGGTATGTGCTTGAAGAAAAAATCCTTGATCTACACCAGCCAAATGAACTCTAGGAGTATATAGTGGGCCCTTTTAGCTTTCCAATGGATGTATTAGACACCCTATGTACCTTGGAAGATCACTCTCAAAAAGATAGATCAAAACAGATAAGTTGGAGTTAGCTCAGAGGTGAAGAACTTGCTATTTTGGTTCATACACCTGTCCAGTGTTTTGCATAATTCTCTGAGCACAGTAGCAATTAGCTTAATTCCTCTTGGGGAAGTCTAGTTAACTTAAAGATCTAACTTTCAAGAGTAATCTCATAAAAAATAATGAACCACACACTGAGAATGATGTTTAACAAATGATGACATCATCCCGATTTTCATGGGCTGCTATAGTAATGAGACCAGGGAGCAGAAAAATGAACATAACTCAAGATTTAGGAATCCAATGATTCTGAAAATTTGTATGCTTATACTAGACAGTAAGTTGAATACAAAAAGAATTAAGTCCTTGAATTTGAATAAGTACACACTGAGAAACAACTCTGACAAGATGAGTAAAAAAGTCAGGTACCTGATAGAGAAGTGAAAATGAACAGATAGGGTTGATTTCAAATGAGTATAACTGAATATTGCAATACCCAAATGAAATGAAAATTGATGAGCATATAGTAGACTTGTAGATCTAACTTTACCAAGTTAAATCACTGAAAATAATGCACCAACCTCAGAGAAACCATCTCTGCAATCTGACTGAGAAAACTGAGAGATATGGCAGTGAGTAGTACACTTCACAAGAACATGGAAATATGAACTCAAATGATCATGAAAATGAACGTATACTGATTGTACAATACAATGGGCTTACTAATACATGTGTGCCTTGTAATCACACCTTGATATGGCATAAAGCTCAACTCTTGGAGGTCTTCACATAAGTCTCTCTAACCACGACTAAAACTGCCATCTATTTATAGTTGAGTTTGGGAGGCTAACTTCCCTCAATCACTCTCCAATCAATTAGTGATTGATTTGATTCTATATCTACCACAAATCATGAATTTGTGGCTCCTCTTTCCCTTTTTGATCAAGTGGACTCAACCACTTAAGATTCTTTCACTTTTACATTGAGTAAAGTCTTCAAAAGTTACAAGAGGTAGTTCACAAGTGAACTTTATATTGTCTTCATTTTAAGGCTTCTTCTATGACTTTGTGGTACTCAAGCCAATACTTAGGCTTGTCATAGACTTGCTCCAACAGCTCCCCCTCAAGCCAAGTATGCTTGAGGTCTTGAATCTTCCAAGATTGCCTGCAAACCTATCATAGCCTTGAATTTGCAAAGCTTTGTACCATCCAATGCTTTGGTTAGAATATCTGCACATTGTTGATGAGTGGACACATATGATATTTGAATCTCTTTTCTTAGAACCTTCTCTCGTACATAGTGATAATGAACGTCAATATGTTTAGTCCTTGCATGAAAAATAGGATTAGCAGCCAAATGAATAGAACTCATATTGTCACCATAAATAGTTGGAGTTCCAAACTCCAATCCAAGATCTTTGAATAATGTCTTCATCCACATAGCTTCTTGTGTAGCTATGGCAAGACCTCTATATTCAGCTTCAGTAAAAGAGAGAGCAACTGTAGGTTGCTTCTTGGATGACCATGAAATAAGCTTTGAACCTGCAAAGGTAAGATAACCTGAAGTGCTCCTTCTATCTTCCTTGGAGCCAGCCAAATCTGCAATAGAAAATAGCTTCAAACCTAAATTAGATACATAAGGATAATAAAGTCCTTCATTTATGGTTCCTTTGAGATACTTGAGAATCCTTTTGGCAACATCCATATGTAGTTTCCTTGGTGTGTGCACAAATTGACTCAGCACACTCACATTGTAACATATATCTACTCTTGTCAATGTGGCATAGTTGAGACTACCCACTAGACTTTGATATGATGTGATGTCCTCTATGAGTTCACCTTCATGTGAGCTCAATTTGTGATTGACCTCCATTGGAGTACCTGCAATCTTACAATCTTGCATCTTGAATTTTGCCAACATGTCCTTAATGTACTTTCTTTGAGTGAGAAACAAACCATGATCTTTGTAGACAACTTCCAAACCTAGGAAGTAGGTAAGTGAACGCAAGTCACTTATCTTGAACTCTTCTCTCATCTGATCTTTGATCTTCTTCATACCATCTGCATCATTTCCTATCAATATAATATCATCTACATATACACATAAGTAGATGACCTCAGAGTTACTCTTTTTGATAAAGAGTGAAGGATCTACCTTGCTTGGTTGAAAGCCTTTGTCCTGCAAGAATGAAACAAGCTTGAAATTCCAAGCTCTTGGGGCTTGCTTGAGACTATACAATGCTTTGCTAAGTTTACACACATAATCAAGATAAATTTGATTCTCAAAACCAGGTGGTTGTGCCATATATACCTCTTCTGTTATCCAACCATTCAAGAATTCTTCTTTACATCTAGTTGAAGTATCTTCCAATTCTTGGAAGAGGCAATACTAAGCAAAACCCTAATAGTAGGCATCTTTGCCACAGGAGAGAAGGTCTCCTCATAATCAATTCCCTGAGTTTGTGCAAAGCCTTTTGCTACAAGACTTGCCTTATACCTGTTAATGGAACCATCAGAATTCTTCTTGAGTTTATAGACCCATCTTGAGCCTATTACCTTCATGGATGAAGTCTTGGGCACCAAATCCCAAGTGTTGTTTTCCTCAAGTGCTTCAATCTCTTCCTTCATTGCATGCTTCCATTATGTTTTTGCTTTGGCCTCTTCAAATGATGATGGATCCTTTTGGTTTATATCCTGTGCTATGTAGATAGAATGTTTAGTTACTAATGAGGTGTCAAACCCATACCTTTCTAGTTTTTTCTTTTCCCTCATAGATCTTCTTATGCCATGATGTGATGATTCTGCCTCATGTCCAAGTTCCTGCAATTTTGCTTTACCTTTAGACTTCCATGCTTTGATCTTTTCCATCTGAGATTTGTCATCATCTTCTGAGGTGTCTTGTTCTTCAATCTTTGGTTGTTCTCTACCAAGCTTTGGAAAATCTTCTTCAAGATCATATGGTAAATTGACCTTCCTGCATGAATCTTCATACCATGAATTGTTTTCATCAAAAACTACATCTCTGCTTACCAAGAATCCTTTGTTGGTAGGGTTGTATAACCTGTAGCCCTTTTGATTCTTGTCATATCCAATAAATACACACCTTTCTGCCTTTGGATCCATCTTGCCTTTAACCTGTGAAGGAACATGAGCAAAAGCAATACATCCAAAAATTTTACAATGATCTAAGCTTGGTCTTCTTCCATTCCAAGCCTCATATGGAGCCATCCCATCAAGGGATTTTGAAGGCAACCTGTTAATCAAGTAAGTGGCTGTAGATACAGCCTCAGCCCATAGATAATTAGGCAAATGCTTTTCATTTAACATGGACCTTGCAACTTCAACAGTTGTCCTATTCCTCCTTTCTGCCACTCCATTTTGCTCAGGAGTGTACCTTGTACCTCTCTTTTGATTCCTCTTTCTTGAAGAAAAGAATCAAACTCATGGGAGAAGTATTCTCCCCCTCCATCTGACCTTAAACTTTTTAGTGATTTACCTTTTTGATTCTCCACAAGAGCCAAATATCTTTTGAAACATGAAAAAACTTCATCTTTGTGTTTCATAAAGAATAGGATAGTCCATCTAATGCAATCATCAATAAAGGAGACATAATACCTTGATCTAGAAATTGAAGCTTCCTTGCTAGGTCCCCATACATCTGTATGAACCAACTGCAAGAGATCTCCATGCATATAACCTTTCTTCATGAATGGTAACCTGTGAGACTTTCCAAATTGACATGCACTACACTTATAAATCATATGTTGTTTTGAAAAATTAGGGAGTTCCAAGTACACTTTGGTCCCTGCAAATTTGCTTTAATGACCTTTCACCAATATGTGCTAACCTTTTGTGCCATACTTCCAATTCTGTGAGTGTCTGACTAACATAATTAAAGAGAGCAATGTTTCTAGTGTCTTTTAATTCAAATGTGAACAATCTACCTGTCTTTTCACCTTTTGCAATTCTTCGGAATCCTTGACTTGGATCTTCAACAAATGCTCCTGTTTTTGTGAACCTGACTTGCAAACCTTTCTCTATTATCTGCCCAACACTTATCAAATTCTTTGTAATGGTAGGGACAGAGAGTACCTTACTGAGTAGGTTGATGTTTCCATCAGGTGCTTTGACATTGCCTATTTTCTCCACAAGATGTATTGTATCATCTCCGGTTTGTACCTCATGCTTATTCCTTGGATCTTCTAAATCTGATAGGAGTGCCACATTTCCTGCCACATGATTTGAACAACCTGAATCTATGTAGAAAACATGCTCATCAGATTTACCTTGTGGCATAGCCATGTTCATGATCAATAATGAATCCTCTTTGTTTGAGTCTTCTGTGTAGTTATTGAAGTCTCTCCTTCCTTTGTAGCCTCCTTGATAGTTTGAATGATTGTGGTTGTTGTAGCTGCCATGATAATTGTTGAACCTTCCTCTTGAGTAGCCATAACTTCCGCTATTGTATCCTCTGCCTCTTTGATTCCTGGAATTCCTAAAGCAATTTTCAGTTGTATGATTAGTTAATCCACAAATAGAACATGAGTTTGAGTCTTGGGATCTCCCCCTGCCTTGTCTACCTCCTCTTCTTCTACCTCTACCATGTCTTCCTCTACTTGCATAGTTAGCTTGATATGTACCTGCTTCATCATCCACTTTCTTTGCCTTTCCTTTGTTATCTTTGGACTTGCTTTTATCAGTGTAGAAAGATGAAGATTGATTACCTTTAGAGCTTTCTCCATTTTTTATAAGCTTTGCCTCTTGAGTAAGTAGTTGTTCAATGAGTGTATTGAAATCAGGTACATGCATGTCCATGTACAAATCCATAGCTGTGGTGAATGCTTCCCACTTGTCATCTGCCTTCAAGCCATTGATGACCTGCCTTACAGTTTTCTCTTCATCTATTACCTCTCCAATGCTTCCCAACTGATCTACTATGTCCTTGAGCTTTGTGACAAAATCAGTCACATTTTGTTTGGGAGCTTTCTTGAGAGTTGTGAAATCCAGCCATAGTTGATGCTTCCTAGCTTTGGTACTTGAAGAGAAGAAGGCTTCAAGTGCATCCCACACTTCCTGAGATGTCTTACAACTTCTAATGTGAGGCAACAAAAAATCTGAGATAGAGTTGAGGAGATAAAACTTTGCAAGTGAATCCTTGGAGCACCATGTGCTCAATCTTTCTTGCTCTTCTTGTGTTGGTTGACTTTTGTTCCTGAAACTTGGCATAACTTCATCTCCAGCCAAATAACCATATAGACTTCTACCTTGGAGATAAGCTTCCATTCTTAATGACCAAGCTGAGTAGTTACCTCTGTACAATTTGTCAATTGATGAAGGAAATCCATCTGCCATGTTGTCCGACCTTGCTTTGATACCACTGTGAAAAGATGGATAGGTATGTGCTTGAAGATGAAGAGGTGTTGCAAAATCCTTGATCCACACCAGCCAAATGAACTCCAGGAGTATATGGTGGGCCCTTTTATCTTTCCAATGGATGTATTAGACACCCTATGTACCTTGGAAGATCACTCTCAAAAAGATAGATCAAAACAGATAAGTTGGAGTTAGCTTAGAGGTAAAGAACTTGCTATTTTGGTTCATACACCTGTCTAGTGTTTTGCATAATTCTCTGAGCACAGTAGCAATTAGCTTAATTCCTCTTGGGGAAGTCTAGTTAACTTAAAGATAAAACTTTCAAGAGATAATGAACCACACACTGAGAATGATGTTTAACAACTGATGACATCATCCCGATTTTCATGGGCTGTTATAGTAATGAGACCAATGAGCAGAAAAGTGAGCATAACTCAAGGTTTAGGAATCCATTGATTATGAAAATTTGTATGCTTATTCTAGACAGTAAGTTAAATCCAACAAGCTTTAAATCATTGAGTTTGGATAAGTACACACTGAGAAACAGCTCTGACAAGATGAGTAAAAAAGTCAGGTACCTGACAGAGAAGTGAAAATGAATAGACAGGGTTGAGTTCAACTGAACATAACTAAAGATTGCAATACCCAAATGAAATGAAAATTGATGAGAATATATTAGACTTGTAGAGATAACTTTACCAAGTCAAATCACTGAAAATGATGCACCAGGCTCAGAGAAACCATCTCTGCAATCTGACTGAGAAAATTGAGAGATATGGCAGTGAGTAGTACACTTCACAAGAACATGGAAATATGAACTCAAATGATCATGAAAATGAAAGTATATTGATTGTACAATACAATGGACTTACTAATACATATGTGTGCCTTGTAATCACACCTTGATATGGCATAAAGCTCAGCTCTTGGAGGTTTTCGCATAAGTCTCTCTAACCATGATTAAAACTGCCATCTATTTATAGTTGAGTTTGGGAGGATAACTTCCCTCAATCACTCTCCAATCAAGTAGTGATTGATTTGATTCTCTATCTACCAAAAATCACAAATTCATGGCTCCTCTTTCCCTTTTTGATCAAGTGGACTCAACCACTTAAGATTTTTTCACTTTTACATTGAGTAAAGTCTTCAAAAGTCACAAGAGGTAGTTCACAAGTGAACTTTACATTGTCTTCATTTTAAGGCTTCTTCTATGACTTTGTGAGACTCAAGCCAATACTTAGGCTTGTCATAGACTTGCTCCAACATGTATGTGTATGTGTAAGTGTATGCATATGTGTATGTGTATGCATGTATGTATGTGTAATGTATATGTGTATATATATGTATATGTGCATGTATATATGTATGTGTGTGGGTATGTATTTACTATGCATGTGTATGTATGTATATGTGACGTATGTGTGGGTATTTATGTATGTGTAAGTGTATGCAGATGTGTATGTGTATGCATGTATGTGTGTGTATGTATGTATATGTAAGTGTATGTATGTATGTGTAAGTGTATGTATATGTGTATGTGTATGTATGTGTGTGGGTATGTATTTACTATGTCTGTGTATGTATGTATATGTGTATGTGTATGCATGTATGTGTGTGTATGTGTGAGTATGTATGTATGTGTAAGTGTATGCATATGTGTATGTGTATGCCTGTATGTGTGTGTCTATGTATGTATATGTTAGTGTATGTATGTATGTGTAAGTGTATGTATATGTGTATATGTATGTGTGTGTATATGTATGTGTGTGTATATGTATGTGTGTGTATATATTTATTATGTATGTGTATGTATGTATACATGTATGTGTATGCATGAATGTGTGTGTATGTGTATGTGTGGGTATGTATGTATGTGTAAATGTATGCATTTGTGTATGTGTATGCATGTATGTATATTTAAGTGTATGCATGTATGTGTAAGTGTATGTATATGTGTACGTG
This sequence comes from Ceratopteris richardii, assembly GCA_020310875.1. Classification (NCBI taxonomy): domain Eukaryota; kingdom Viridiplantae; phylum Streptophyta; class Polypodiopsida; order Polypodiales; family Pteridaceae; genus Ceratopteris; species Ceratopteris richardii. The sequence continues at coordinate 42,790,394 of CM035419.1, forward strand.
TATGCATGTATGTGTGTGTATATGTATGTGTGTGGGTATGTACTTACTATGTATGTGTATGTATGTATACGTGTGTATGTGTAGGTATGTATGTATGTATGTGTAAGTGTATGCATATGTGTATGTGTATGCATGTATGTGTGTGTATGCGTGTATATGTAAGTGTATGTATGTATGTGTAAGTGTATGTATATGTGTATATGTATGCATGCATGCATGTGTGTGTATATATGTATATGTGTGGGTATGTATGTATGCATAAGTATATTTGTATGTGTATGTGTATGCATGTATGTATATGTGTATGTGTGTGTATATGTATGTGTGTGTATATGTATGTGTGTGTATCTATATATGCATGTTTATAAATTTAAAGTTTTTTTAATATTTTGATTCTTTTTTTGTTTGAGATTGAAATAACAGGAGATATTGTATGGTAAAAAAAAAAAGAGAAGACCTAACATATCACTTGAGAGCAAAAGGTATACAAATTAATAGTTTATATTACTGTGACTTATAATTCTCATATGTTTTATATTTAATCTATGTATTTTTGTTTCATTAAATAAATGCAAGTGGCTACAAAGAAGAGAGTGGAGTCTGGTCATACATCACACTTGGGCCAAATGGGCCATCATGGTTTTGTAGCTAGATTTGTAAGTATATGTATTATTGAAACTATATCTTTTATTTTAGTTAAAACACTAATCATTAATCTTTTGTGTTTTTTTCAATGTAGCGAAAGGATTATGGTCGATATCCTACGAAAAAGGAAATCAATTTTGCTACACATTGTGGATATCAATGTCTGAGTGAGTGCATGCAAGTTCATCCAAATGCTTTTGTGAGTATTAATAAATTTCATATAAATATTTTATTTTTATTGATGTTTTATATGTTTTATTTATTTATGTTTATTATATGTAATACAAGAGTATTATGAAGAGGTAGATATGGATGAGGTGGAGAGACAGACACAAGTGGGATGATCTTGATCGTCACAGAGTGCTCACACCTCTACCCATGATGCCACTACAGATACAACAGATCATGTAGATGATATGATGATGAGGATGATCATGATGATGGGGACTTACAGGATGATGTGGATGAGGATGATCACGATGATTGATATATTACATTGGATATATATTTTACATTGATATACATACTTTTTTTATATCTATATATTTTCTCATTCCAATTATGTTTTGAATTATGTTTATGGTACTAATTAATGAAAATTTTTGTTTTAATGGTTTTTATTATTGTTTATATTTAACATGTGATTTATTACTTTAATCATATAATTCATTCATATTATATGTGTGTTTGTGTGTATATATGTATCTATGTGCATGTAGTTGTGTGTGTACAAAATGTATGTATGCACATCTAGGTATATATCTATATTTATGTAAGTGTGTCTATATGCATGTATATGAGTGTATATGTGTGTGTATATATGTGCATATAGATATGTTTTATGCATATACATGTGTGTATGTGTATGTATGTATATGTGTATGTGTATGTGCATATGTGTGTGTGCATATGTATGTGTATATGTGTGTATGTGTGTGTATGTGTGTGTATGTGTATGTGTATAAGTGTATGTATTTATGTGGTATGTGTATGTGTAAGTGTATGTGCATATGTGTTGTATGTGCATGTGTATGTGTATGTGTGTGTATATTTATGTATGTGCATGTGTAAGTGTATGTGTGTATGTGTGTGTATGTGTATGTATGTGCATGTGTATGTGTAAGTGTATGTGTGTGTACATATGTGCATATGTATGTGTATGTGTATATGTTGTGTGTGTATGTGTATATATATGTGTGTGTGTATATATATATATATATATATATATATATATATATATATATATATATATATATATATATATATATGCATGTGTATAATTAGTATGTGTTAAGGTCTGTATGTGGATGTGTATATGCAATAATGCATGCATGCATGTCCTTTTATGTATTTGTAGATATATTTGTGCATGCATCTCCATTTGCATCCATGTGTATGTGCATGCATGTGGATGTGCATATGCATGTGTATAATTAGTATGTGTTAATGTGTGTATGTGTATGTGTAAGTGTATGTGCATGTGCATGTGTATGTGTGTATGTGCATATGTATGTGTGTATATGTGTGAGCATGCATGTTCATGTATATGTGTATATGTGCATATGAATGAGTAAGTGTGAGTATGTTAATTAATGAAAATAAAACAATTCAAATGATATACAAACAATGAAAATTATATTTACAATAATTAGCCATATTTTATGCTTGGTGAACTTCTTGAATAACCTGGAATAAAGAGAGAGAGAGAGAGAGAGAGAGAGATCAAAAGAGAGAAGAATATATATATATATATATATATATATATATATATATATATATATATATATATATATATATATATATATATATATATATATATATATATATATATATATATATATATATATATAGTGACAATAAGAGAGAGAGATTAGAAAAGAGAGAGATTTAGAAAGAGATTGCTCGAGCTCATAAACATAGTGCATATCTAAATGTTGGAGAGCTCTTCGATCAATTTCACATAAAATGGCGATCGAAGAGCGATCCAATGTTTTTTTTTTACTTTTATCAAACTTTACCATCACATAAGCGATGTAAAAGCATCATATATGTGATCACGCAACTCATGGAACAATGATGCCTAGTTGCATCGCATAAGTGATGCAAATTAGCATCGCATATGCGATAATGCCTTTTCAATTGCATAAGTGATGTTAAGCTAGCGGTGCTCTCTTGAACATCACTACAAGTGTCAGAAATAATGTCAAGATTAACATCGTTTAAATGATAGTGCGCATTTAATGCCCGGTCCGACAAAATTCACGATCATGTAGTGATGAAAATGTGTTGCATTAACCATCGCTATGCCCCCATATTGCTTGTAGTGATTTTATCTCTTGTGATGACATTTAAAACTGAGCTCATGGGATGACCAATCCTGCAACACCATGACTTGTTTTAGCCAAGGTTTGCCAAATAGTATGTTATAATCCAAAATGGACTATAGAAGGTCAAGGAATATAAAGGTCATATGGAAAATTGCTCCTTGAAAAGTGATCAGAATATTATGCACGAACCCAACAGGGTGTACTCAGGATTGGTTCACCATTCATACAAAAAAATTCATCGGTTCAATATGATTCCACTCTAATTTCTTACACAAGGAAGCAGTGGTTATGTTGACTCCTGAACTGTTGAAGATAAATGTACAAACTCATTTTCACATGAGCTATGCTTGGATAAATTTACCAAATATAAACATAAAGGAAAAGAAGAGAAAAGAAAAAAAGAAAAGAAGAAAATTATAGTCAAAATTCATGAGTAAAAGATACAATATCAGCTTTGTAGTTAAAGGCATGTAGTGGGTGAGTTAAGAAGGAGGCACAAACTTCGTCACATGCTCATTGGTTATAAAAGTGGAGTGGGAGCATGTTCTAAACAAGGAGAGAAAGAGGCAAGAGCTCCCAATAGTCAGATATGGTCATTTTTGTGAAGAGAGATGGTGGATGCAATCCGAAGATGAGTTGGTGCTGCTAGAACCGGCTTCACACTATCCAGTTGAGACTTCAGAGTTGATTATTAGACCCTTTGAGCTTCCTAAATCCACCAAAATATCAGCCAAGTACTTTGGAACATGTATCTCAAAAGTTTAAGTCAAGACAGACTAGTTGCGAAATGACTAGCTCCCAAAACTTGTTATTTTTGAACATACACCTGATAGAAAAAATGAACATCGCTCTCATAGGAATTAGATACATTCCTTTTGGGCATAGAAAATAGAATTAGGAAGCTTCCCAATACAAGTTAAAATACTTCAATTTATCAACTGAGCAGTGAGAACAAGTTTTATCAAAATCTGGAACATGCCTTCCATTCTCGGGGCTCTGCAGAGATAGACCAGTGAGTAGTAAAATGCAGATTTCTCCCAAACTATAAATCCAATGACCATGAAATTTTATATAAAAAACCTAGACTTAAAAAGAAATCTAACACACTATAAAATCCCAAAAGAAATTGAGTATAGCTTGAGATATGAGCTTCTGAAGTTACTGCTCTAAGTGAGTAGAGCAGAGAACAAAACAGAGAAGTAGAGAATGATGAATGTATAATTTCACATATGATTACAACCACATTGGCAATGAATATTTTCACAATGGGAATAGAATGATAGATCTATGGAGTTAGCTCTTCAATCTCTACAAAATGACATGAGGTGGTCATGTATAAGGCTTGCTAATCACCACTTCCTTCTTGCTCTTTTTATAGCTACTTTTGGATGGAGTTTTGAATTCGAATTCAAATGGCTCCACCTAAAAGTGATCCCCAAAGTTAGAAAATATTCCCTCAACTCACTAATTCGTGGTTTTAGGTAGTTAGAGCTATGAATTTTCTTCTTACATCATGGATTCTTTTTCTTTTTTCTTTTTCACAATTACAAGAGATAAAATGTACTCTTTTACAAGAGACGTTCACATGACTACATATATGACTACAAATGAACATAAATCAAATGATATCAAGCATGTCGGCTTGGGTAAAATGCCGAAAACCCCCCCTCAAGCCTTACATGCTTGGCCTCCAAATATATCTTCAATTGTCCATGATTTCCTGCAGGCCAATCATCAACTTGAATCTACTTAACTCTGTACCATCAAGAGCTTTAGTCAACATGTCTTTACATTTCATATCTGTAGAGACATAGGATAGTTGAATATCCTTGCTCATTACTTTCTCCCTTACATAATGGTAGTGAACTTCAATATGCTTGGTTCTAGCATGGTATACCAGATTAGCTGCAAGATGTAGTGAGCTTGTGTTGTCACAAAAAATGTGAGGTGTTGAAGAATGAAGTCCAAGATCTATATACAAAGATTTTAACCACATGATTTCTTGAGTCTCATTAGCCAAACCTCTATATTCGACTTTAGTAGAAGATAATGCCACTATTGGTTGTTTCTTGGATGACCAAGAAATGATTTTTGAACCTGCAAATGATACATACCCGGATGTGCTTCTTCTATCATCTCTAGATCTGACCCAATCTGCATCTGAGTAGGCCTTTAGCTCAATATCTGAAGTAAATGGATAAAAAAAACCTTCATTCATGGTCCCCTTTAGGTACTTGAGGACTTTCTTGGCTGCTTCCATATGCAGTCTTCTCGGCTTATGCATAAACCGACTCAATATGCTAACACTATAGCATATATCCACCCTTGTGAGTGTTGCATAGTTCAAGCTTCCAACCAAGCTTTGATAGCTTGTGATGTCTTCAATTGGCTCTCCTTCATAAGCACTAAGCTTATAATTTTGCATGGTATTTTCCATCTTGAACTTGATGAGCATGTCATGCACATACTTCCTTTGTGTTATGTATATACCTAAATTTGTGTAGATTAACTCCAATCCAACAAAATAAGTGAGTGGTGCGAGGTCACTTATTTTGAACTGTTTCATTTGAGTCTTTACCTGTTTGATTCCTTCAAGATCATTGCCTGTGACAATAATATCATCAACATACACACATAAATAGATCACTCATATCCATTCCTCTTTATGAACAAAGAGGTATCCGCCTTGCTAGCTTTGAATCCTTGGTCCTGCAAATAAGTCACCAATATGAAATTCCAAGCTCTTGGAGCTTGCTTCAATCCATACAAGGCTTTCTTTAATTTTCATACATAGTTAGGATGATGTGCATCCTCATATCCAGGAGGTTGTGCCATATACACTTCCTCAAAAATCCATCCATTTAAGAAAGCATTCTTTATATCAAGTTGATAGAGCTTCCAATTTCTAGATGCAGCAAGGCTAAAGAGAACCCTAATTGTAGGCATGCAATAGGAGAGAAAGTCTCCTCATAATCAATAGCATGGGTTTGAGGAAACCCTTTAGCAACTAACCTTGCTTTATGTCTATTTATACTTCCATTTGGATTCCTCTTGATTTTTTATATCCATCGACATCCAATTACCTTCATAGATGGCTTGTTAGGTACAAGCTCCCAAGTGTCTTTCTCCTTTCGGGCTTCCATTTATTCATCCATTGCATCTCTCCAAGCTTTCTTGCTTTGTGCTTCTTTGAATGTGTTAGGTTCTTCATTGGTTGAATCCTTTGCAATGTAGATTGAGTGCTTGGTGACCAAAGAAGTATCATAACCATACCTCTCTAGTTTCTTCTTCTCTCTTGAAGACCTTCTAAGTGGTTGATGTGAGCTCTCGGGTCCATATGTAGCATCTTGCATCTTTGCTTTCCAAGTCTTCTAGGTCAATCTCCGAATCACTTTCTTCAATTTGCTTTGGCTCCTTTGGTTGAAGTGATGGAAAATCTTCATCCAAGTCATAAGGCAGCTTCACTTTCCTATCATCATCAAACCATGATTTGTTCTCATAAAAAATTACATCTCTACTCACAGAAAATCCTTTATTGGTTGGATTTTACAATCTATATCCTTTTTGGTTTTGATCATAACCAATAAATATCCACTTCTATGCCTTGGGATCCAATTTCCCTCTTACTTGAGAAGGAATGTGAGGATAGACTAAGCATCCAAAGATTTTACAATGCTCTAGACTAGGTCTTCTTCCATTCCACACTTCATATGGAGTGCTTCCATTTAGTGACTTAGATGGAAATCTATTTATGAGATATGTGGCTGTAGACAGAGCCTCTGCCCATAGGTAGTTTGGCAATCTCTTTTCATTGAGGATGGACCTTGCAACTTCAACAATAGCTCTGTTTCTCCTCTCGGTTACACCACTGAGTTCAGGTGTATACCTTGTAGTGACTTCCCTTTCAATGCCTCTTTCATGCAAGAAGGCATCAAATTCAGAAGAGAAGTATTCTCCTCCACCATGTGATCCGAGTCTTTTCAAAGTCCTACCTGTTTTGTTTTCAACAAGAGCAACATACTTCTTAAAGCAATTAAAAACTTCATCCTTGTGCTTCATGAAAAACAAAATGGTCCACCTACTATAATCATCTATGGAAGACACATAATATCTTGAGCCTGATATGAATGGCTCCTTATTTGGACCCCACACATCTGTGTGCACTAGATCCAAAGGATTTTGATACACATATCCCTTCTTATTGAAAGGTTGTCTATGAGCCTTGTCGGGTTGACAAGCTTCACACTTATAAATCATGTGTTGCCTTGTGATATTAGGCAAACCAAGTACACTTTGGTCCTTGCAAATTTGTTTGAGTGTCCTATCACCAATATGAGCAAGACTTTTGTGCCATACCTCCAACTCTGCGAGAGTTTGAGATCCATAGCTAAACAAAGCTATGTTCTTTGTGTCTTCTACTTCAAAAGTGAAAAGCCTTCATATCTTTTCTCCTTTTGAAATCCTTCCAAAGCCTTGCCTTGGGTCCTCAACATATGCTCCAAATCTGTTGAAACTAACCTACAATCCTTTTTCAACAATCTATCCAACACTTATTAAATTTTTGGTAATTGTACGGACATACAAGCCTTTGCTTAAGAGGTTCATATTCCCATCTGATGTCTTCACATTACCTATCTTCTCCACTGAGTGCTTTGTGTCATCTCCTATTTTCACTTCATGCTTTTTATGAGGATCTTCCAAATCAGAAAGTAAAGCCACATTTCTTGCTACATGATTTGAGCATCCCGAATCAATGTAAAAGATGTGATCATCATCCTTATGCTTCTTCACTGATAGATTCATAATCAATAATGAATCTTCTTGACTTTGGTCCTCTACATAGCTATTGTAGTCTCTTCTTCCTTTATGGCCACTTGGATAGTTGTTGTTGTTGTAATTGTTGTTGTAGTAGTTGTTGTTGTAGCCTCCATTGTATCCGCCTCTATTTGATCCATAGCCACCTCTATTGAATCCTGTTCCTCTTGCGTTCCTCAGGTTCTTGAAACATTCTTTAGTATTATGATTAGATAAGACACATATATTGCAAGGTTGAGATGATTGGAATCTCTCCCTGCCTTGCTTTCCACCCTTGCCTCTTCCTCTACCTGCAAAGTTTGCTTGGAAAGAGCTACCTTCATCTTCATTCTTCCTATTCTTTGACTTGTCCTTGAACTTAGCTTTATCAAAATATAAGGCAAAAGTTTGATTGCCTCTTGAGGATTCACCACCTTTGCTAATCTTTGATTCATGAGTGAAGAGTTGGCCCATGCATGTGTTGAGGTCGGGTACATGCATATCCATGTATAAATCCATGGTTGTTGTGAATGACTCCCACTTATCATCTGATTTGATCCCATTTATGATTTTTCTAATGAATTGATCCTATTCAATTACCTCTCCAATGCTTCCAAGTTGGTTGGAAATCTCCTTCATCTTTGTGACATAATCAGTCACACTTTGCTTCGGGCTTTTCTTCATTGTTGTGAACTCCATCCACAATTGGTTCTTCCTTGCTCGAGTGTTGGAGGAGAAGAAAGAAGCAAGTGCTCTCTCTTGATGTCTTGCATCCCTTGACATGAGGTATAAGAAAATCAGAGATTGAATTTAGAATATATGACCTTGAAAGTGCATCCTTTGAACACCAATTTGAAAGTCTTTCCACTTCTTCATGTGATGATTGCCCTTTGTTCCTCATGCTTGGCATTGCTTCATCTCCAGATATGAATCCATATAGATTCCTCCCTTGAAGGTACGCTTCTATCCTTAGAGACCATGCTGGCTAGTTGTTTCGATCGAATTTTTCAATTGTTCATGGAAATCCATCTCCCATGTTGCTTGACTATGCTCTAATACCACTGTGAAGAGAGATGGTGGATGCAATCCAAAGATGAGCTGGTGTTGCTACAACCAACTTCACATCAGCCAACTGAGACTTTAGATTTGATTAGTAGACCCTTTGAGCTTCCTAAATCCACCAAAATATCAGCCAAGTAATTTGGAACATGTATCTCAAAAGTCTAAGTCAAGAGAGACTAGTTGCAAAATGACTAGCTCCCAAACCTTGCTATTTTTGAGCATACATCTACTAGAAAAAATGAATAGTGCTCTCAACCTGGTAGGAATTAGATAAATTCCTTTTGGGCATAGCAAATAGACTTGTCAAGATTCCCAATATAAGTTAAAATACTTAAATTTATCAACCGAGTAGTGAGAACATGTTTTATCAAAATCTGGAACATGCCCGCCATTCTCGGGGCTCTATAGAGATAGAATAATGAGCAGTAAAATGCAGATTTCTCCCAAACTATAAATCCAATCACTCATAAAATTTTATACGCAAAAACTAGAGTTAAATATAAATCCAACGCACTTTAAAATACTGAAAAAGGTTGAGTATAGCTGGAGATATAAGCTTCTGAAGTTACTGCTCTGAGTGAGTATAGCAGAGAACAAAACAGAGAACAAAACAGAGAATGATAGAGCTATGGATTAAGCTCTTCAATCTCTACAAAATGACATGAAGTGATCACGTACAAGGCTTGCTAATCACCACTTCCTTCTTGCTCTTTTTATAACTACTTTTGGAGGGAGTTTTGAATTCGAATTTGACTGGATCCACCTAAAAGTGATCCCCAAAGTTAGGAAATATTCCCTCAACTCACTAATTCGTGGTTCTAGGTAGTTAGAGCCACGGATTTTCTTTTTACATCATGGATGAGGTAAGTCATTCTTTTTCTTTTTTCTTTTTCACAATCACCAGAGATAAAATGTACTCTTTTACAAGAGGTATTCACATGACTACATATATGACTACACATGAACATAAATCAAATAATATCAAGCATGTAGGGTTGGGTAAAATGCACCAAAAATTTTGTGATTTTGTCTTCCCATAGACTCCTTCAAGCCACATGTCATTTTGTACATAGCTCTGTTGTGAAACTCATATCTTAGTGTATATGTAACTATTTCTTGCACTTAAACATTTATTGGAAATCTTATCTTCTACGCTCTCTCTATCTCGAATATCATCTTCAAAGCTTATATATTCTTTGAGATATTAGGAAAAGAGTGAAGTCTAGTTTTTTAGCATACCTATGTAGATAGGTAGTCTATTTTGGTTGGTTAATTTTGCAATCAAAATGTATCCAAATTTCTTGATTTTTTGCTTGTTGCAAAGCTCTTTGCATCTAATTTCTTTATCTCAAATATCACATTCAAAGAATTTATATTCTATCAGATATTTGTCAAAGAGTGAAGTCTAGGTTTTTAGTATACTTATGTGCTCAGGTGGTCTATTTTGGTCAATTCAGTTTCCTGACCAAAATGCATCCACATTACTTGAGTTTTAGCATTTTGGAAAGCTATTTGTGCATAATTTTTCTATCCCAAATATTTTCCTCGAAGGATATATATTGAGGGAGGTATCCGTCCGAAAATGAAGTTCAATTCTTCAGCATACTTGTGTGGACATGTAGTCGATCTTTGTTAGTTGCATTTCCTAGTCAAAACTTGTCCAAATTAAGTTATTTACAGCTTGTTAGAAATCTCTCTTTGTCTAGTTTGATGCACAATCCATTTGACCTTTGTATTGAGAGCAAAAAGCTATCTAAGGTGCAACTATTTTTCCAAGTGATGGACATACAAGGGTTCACTACACATTTTTTTTGTGCATAGGAGAACTCATTCTTCACAGTTGGTATCAGAGCAAACTTGGTGCTGAAGCTTCATCAACAGAGATGGAGTTAAAGCAAAGTAAAAGAGGAGCTACAAAACAAGGGGAGCTTCACAAATGCAAGAGCAAAGGACAATATAACTATTCTAGGTAACTCTCAAAGTTTTTGATACTCTTCAATGGCTAACTTGGGTCAACAAGTAGAGAAATTGGATAAGGATAACTATCCCGTGTGGAAGTTTAGAATGACCAACTACCTAATGGGCAAAGGATTATGGGGTATTGTGAGCGGCGATGATGCTCAACCTCAAATCAATTAAGCTATGGCCACTGAAGTCCAAAGGAGGCAAGCAAAAAAATGGGAAGAGAGGAATAGGAGAGTCATGCTTCTCATTTCACAAGTCATTATTAATGCCATGGTAGGGCATATTCAACATCTAGAGAGAGCTAAGGATGCTTGGGAAGCTCTTGAAAGTATGTATTCAACAAATACAAAAGCTAGGAAACTTCAACTCAAGAATGAGTTGAACACAATCAAGAAAAGTTCGAGTCAATCCATAGTTGAATATACTTTGAAGATTAAGGAGCTAAGTGATGCTTTAGCTTCTATTGGCACAACGGTTGAAGACGAAGATCGTGTGTTTTATACTCTCAATGGATTGAGAGAAGATGAAAGATGGAAGCCTTTTATAACTTCCATTAACTTGAAAGATGCATATCTAGGTTTTGAACAACTAATCCCTCATCTTGTCACAAAAGAGCTTAGCTTTGGTGGTCCTAAAGGAAAGGACAACCACAACCAAATGCTATATGCAGGTCAAGGTAAAGGAAGGAACTCAAGAGGAGGCTCAAGAGGAAAAGGAAGAGGTCGCAAAAACTCCAACTACAATCAAAACAATTCGGAAGACAACAAGGATGCATCAAATGCCAACACACAAGGAAGAGGTCGAGGTAGAAGTAGAGGAAGAGGTCGAGGCTCCTAGAATTATCATAAAGGTATAATGTGCTATCATTGTGGTAAAGTGGGACACTATGCTAGTGATTGTTGGCTGAAGAATGGAAAAACAAATGGAGGCAATCAAAGGAGCCAAAGCAACTATGCAAGCACCTCAAGTGAAGGAAGCAACTACTTGCAATGAGACATGAGTATAGAAGCTCTTGTGAAGATGACGAAAAATGGTACATTGATTCAGGTTGTAGTAACCATATGTCATGCCAAGGAAGTTTTTTCACTAATTTGCAGGTACCAAGTGGAAAAGGATGTGTTGAAACAGACGATGATACTCAACACATGATTGAACATATTGGAGATATAAGGCTTGGAGATACAAGTAGCGCAAAGGTACTATCTAATGTTCATGTTCCTACAATTTCAAAGAACTTGATTTTAATAGGATAAATGGTAGAGAAGGGTTATCATGTCATAATCAATGAGAATGGGTGCTTCATAAAGAATTCAAAGGAAGGATTCAAGGTCATTGCTCGAGGTAAAAGAGAAGGAAGGATGTTCACTTTGGACGTCCAACATCCACATGGAAAGGTCACATATATTCAATGTGGGAACAAGAAGATTTCAGAGCTGGACTTATGGCATAAAAGAATAGGACACATCAACATTCCAAAGCTGAAAGACATGAGCAAACATGAAGTGGTAAGAGGTCTTCCAAAATTTAATAGCATTGGACTACATGATTTATATGAAACTTGTCAACTAGGAAAGCAAACGAGGCATCCATTCAAGAGGAGCAATTATGTGGCCGCAAATGTCTTGGACTTGATACATACAGATGTATGGGGACCAAACCAAGAGGCATCAATGGCTGGCAATAGATTTTTTGTCACCTTCATTGATGCTCACTCAAGAAAGGTATGGCTCTTTTGTATGAAGCAAAAATCAAAGGTGTTTTCTATATTCAAAAGATTCAAATTTGAAGTTGAAAAACAAACAGGAAGGTCTATCAAAACCTTAAGGTCCGATGGTGGAGGAGAATACTTCTCCAAAGGATTTTTAGATTTTCTATAAGAGAATGGGATCAAAAGGCAATTTACTTGTAGGTATACACGACAACAAAATGGAGTAGCTGAGAGGAAAAATAGGCAAATTGCTAAAATTGCAAGATGCATGCTCAACAAGATGAAGGTACCATTCTACTATTGAGCTGAAGCTACCACAACCACCATTTACTTGATGAATAGGTGCACAACATCGGGAATACATCACTTGACTCCAGAGGAGGTATATTTCGGTAAGAAACCTAATCTTACACACCTCAAAGTTTTTGGATGTGTTTGCTTTGTTCACATTCCACAAGAAGTTAGAACAAAGATCGAATCAAGGTCTGACAAATGCACTTTCATCGGCTACTTGACGGAGCAGAAAGGATACAAGTGTTACAACCCTAGAACAAAGGAAGTAAGAGTCTCACGAGATGTGGTCTTTGATGAACTGAGATGATGGTATGAAGATAAAGGAATGAAAAGGTTCTTGAAGAAGATTATGATGATTTTGCAGGAACAAATCAAAGAGAAGTTCAACAATCAAGCACAAAGGTTGCAGGTCCAGAGGCATCTACATCAAATGAGGAATGTTCAACATGGAGGGGGAGTCATTCTTTGTCTCCAAATTCAGCTCATAGTGGAGTCGAAGAAGCAAGTGCTACTCCAAATAGTGAGGTAGATGCAAGTGAAGAATATGAAGAGGTAATCACTCCGAAGGTAAAGATGAATAGGTTAAAGAAGAAACTTTCTAAAGGCAATGAAAGAAGATCTTCAAGGAAAAGGTATCCAACTCAAAGGCTAAGTTATGATAGTTTCATGGCACAACATTTTGCATAAATGATGCAGGTTATCAAAGACAAAGAGCTTCAGACATATGAAGAAGATTGCACACAAAAGGAATAGAAGCAAGCTATGAAAGAGGAGATCAAAGATCTCAAAGATAATCACACATGGGAGCTAGTACCAAAAAAAGAAGGTATGAAGATTGTTCCAAACAAATGGGTGTTTAAAGTAAAAAGGAATGTTGATGGTTCACTAGCTAGATTAGTTGCCAAAGGATTTAAACAAACACAAGGCATAGATTATGATGAAGTTTTCAGCCCTATTGCAAAGATGGGAACAATCAGAACATTAATAGCAATTGGTGCTTCAAGGAGATGGCCATTATATCAACTCGACATCAAAAATTCTTTTCTCAATGGAGAACTACAAGAAGAGGTATACATGAGTCAAACGATAGTGCACGTCCTTCATTGTACATGAACAAGGAAGAAAGTAGAAAGGTTCATATTTGCATATATGTTGATGAACTCATCATAACAGGAAATGATGTTACCGAGATTAAAGATATCAAAAGGAAGCTTCGTAAGGAGTTTAAAATTTCAGATCTTGGAGTGCTGAAATATTTTTTAGGAATTGAAGTTGTTTATGGAAAGAGTGGCATCTACTTGATGCAAAGGAAGTACTTGTTGGATGTTCTTTTTAGATTTGGAATGAGTGAATGCAAACCAATCACTCAACCCATGGACACTATAAGCCGCCGAAATATTATTTAGTATTATTTAGCCGAATCCTTATAATTAGACAGTCGCGCACCAAAAGGGTGTAGCAAAACTGTTGTATCGTTTCGTTTTAATACAAAGAATATGCGTGGTGTTAGGAAGTTGCGGACACACGGCTAGTGGATCAAGTCAACCGCTAAATCCTTTGGCACACGCAGGGTGTTTGAGATAGCGCAGGTAAATTAGGTTATATAGTATGTGAATGCCAAGGACAAACAATATAATATGAATGATCATGCAAGTTGTCTTTTAAACCTAGGAGTCCTTAAACTCATACGTTGACCTCAAAGAAATGATTAGCAGCTTACTCGCAGGCTGTTTGATAGCGAACTCAAATGGTTTAAGAAAATATATTTTTTAAGAAGATAGAAGCTCAAAAGGTTGATTAGATCTCAAGGTTTTTCATGGCAATCATAAAGTTTTTCACAATAAGCAACTTGGAACTTTGAAGCTTCAATCGTAAAGACTATTAGAAGAAATTCTCGTGATAAACAAAGGTGAAGGTGAAAGATAAAAAATATTTTTGAAGGGCACAACAAAGCTTATATATGCAAGAAGGAACGAATTCAATTAAGGTAACTTATGTAAGCAACAAGTAAAATCTTTCACTACAAGAATTGCAGAGATCAATAAGCATTAATGTTTACAAAATCTCTCAAGAATCTATTATATGAGTTTATAACTTCACGTTCTCTAGCAAGCTTTGCCGACTTAGGTGTTTCACACTTATGTCAATGCATTAGCGTTCAGGGAAACAAGAGATATTGTATGCTTTTATTCAAACTAATCTTAAAATCTCAAGATCATCTGTGTATGCAGATCGCACCATGGGAGATATGATGAGAATTAGGAATGCAGATATTACAGGACGTGAGAGTCTGACGAAAGTCGATGCTACAAAGTTTTGACGTAGCAAATTGATGACAATTGTCACCAAGTTCATATTATTAATGTTAGCTTCAGATCGTTTTAGTTAATCGTTTTATGATCAACCGACTTTATCCATTGACATGCAACGATTTATTTTTAAATATAATCAACAACAAAATTGCACCATCGTATGCTTAACATCTAACAGTAATACTAATCTTCTCTACCAGAAAATCTTACTGATTGGAACTCTTTAGAAATAGTGAAATCGATTATTTTCATCAAGTAACGTAAGTCAGAGAGTAGGCGGAAATGAGATAAACATCGAACAGATATAATTGTATCAATCAGGAAAACGCAAGTTCAGTCAAATGTTTGGCAAAGACGTTTAACAAGAAATTATCAGTAGCAGAAGCATCTTTGATTTACGATTGAATTATTATTATTTTCTAAAAATTATATAATATTCATATAAAATTTAACCTGCGTCGTTACTCTCGTCGTTGTCTGTTCACCATTATAACGGATGATACTTGCGAGGGAATTAGCAGAAGAAAACTATGAATCAGGTTCCACAAGATTATTTGTACCTATTGCGCAAGCCCTCAACAAGAGTATCTCAGTCATTGTAGTTCTCTGAAGCAAGCTCCACCTGAGCATAATCGTCTTCTCCTCCTTTGACGAAGGATAAACAGCCTGTGGATTGTCAGCATGTAACACGAGAATAGATGAACAAAACCCCTTAACTTCTCTCATACACATGTGTGATTAAAGATTCAAGAAGATACAACTACAGCTCGACAGAGGAAGATGATGAGGAAACTAATGTAACTGTTCTACTCACAATGAACCGCTCGCATAGAGTAGAGAGAGGAAGCCTCCAATAAACAACGCGCAACACCTCCTTTCAAACGGATCCCCTTCCCCCTTTTCAACGCAGCAACTTCCATCTTTTCTTCCTTAAGATCTTCTGTCGCCTCCACTGCAGCATCCGACCACACTGCCCCCAGCGAGTGTAAATGGTTGGATGATGGAATCAATCTCGTCCGCCTGAAATTACACAGAACCAGCCTCCTCTTGTATCTCCAGTAATAGAATTCCTGCCCAATTCTCCCCTTTGCGCCCCCAAATATCGCCTTGCATCCAACCTGTAGTTAGACCTTACCTTCTTTTTGCCTTTAATCTTCTGCCTTCCTTTAGTTTTCCTTTTCATTTACTTTCAATAAAAACCACTCGTCGATTTCAATACATGCACTGGGGTAAATTCCCTTCATATGATACTTTATAAAAGTAATTTTTCCTTTAACTCTTGAAACAAAGTTAGTTGAAGAGCCCGTAGCACCATCATACAGCTGGACATTGCTAGAACTAACTGTTGAAGATGCTTTACAATGCACATGTTCATTGCTTTTGATCTTTGGGATATCTTGTATTTTGTACAATCGGAGCAATTGTTGGATGTATTCTGATGTAACTGCATTTCTATGAAATAGAGAATGGTACCTATGACCCTCCCACTAGCAACTTGACGGATTTCTTTGATATCCACAAATCATATCGTGAACTTTTGTTTCGAAAAATGTTCAGATTTGAAGCAAGTAGAAGCAAGAGTAGAGATGAGAATCTCTATGACAGCGGAAGAGACGACAGAGAATCGCTGGTTTGTTCGGTCCGGGTGATGATCTGGAGTTGATTCTGGTTTGAAGTTATATTAATTGCAGAATTGTCTGTATGAAATTGTAGTCGAAGTGAAGTAATCAAGTATTATGTTAATGTTATTATATTGAAGTGAAGTGTGGCGGTATTGTAAAGAAGAAGTGAACATGCTTCATATAAAATTGCGATAATCGTTAAAGAAGAAGTGAACATGCTTCTTTAATTGTTGGAGTTAATTAATGAAGTTGATTATCAGAAGTTAAGTAGTGAAGTGAGAAAATATATATAGGGCCTCTGATTTATCAGACCCCTGACCATCCCAAGAACCCATGAGTAGGAACAGAGTAACTATAACATTAACACTGGCATCGGCCATGGGGCATGGAGTAGTCAGTTAGTGCATAGACTAAGGGTTGAGAAGAATCCGATGATATATGCCTATAACACGTTCTGGAGAATCGTACCTGAAGTACAGAAGGGATGAGCATCCCTGGAAAATTCCTAGCACATTGGGCACACCTCCAAGTAGTAGTGGTGACGGACAAACGTTGGAAGGGAAGCACAAAATTTGGGCCAGTGGAGTACCACCTCAACATTTCTTTGTGGAAGGATTACAGGGCATACTAGAGGTGCAACTAACCCCAACTACGGAAAGAAAGGTTGGAGAAGTAAGTACTGGTTCCGGTGATAGTGTGGAAAATTCCGGTCGTAGTTTGTGGAATTCTGATGGAACATTGGATAATTTCGGGGCCGGGTCGCTGAATTTTGGTGAAAGTTCCATTTTTGGTTTCGATTTTGAGGGGATTAGTGTGTTGTTGGATGAAAGTTTTGGTGAAAATCACACTACAGAAGTCCATTACGATGAAGGGCAATTGGGTGTAGGTGTGTGGGAATGACTTAACAATATCCAATTACCAGAGGGCGTGTCAGACGACGGAACAACACAGCAGCAATCAGGTGTAACTGGTTCAAATCATTCGGCAGTAACATTTTCTCTTGATTCAAACACCATGAGTGGTTTGCAACAACAACAACAACAACAACAACATCAACATCAAAAACAATAGCAACAACAGTAGCAGCAGCAGGCCATACCACCACGACCGGTACCTGCTGGAGCTACATATACAAAATTTGGCAGATTTCCCGCTGATGATCCAGATACTCAAGGCATATTGCCATTGTGACATCCATATACCTGTTTCTGTATGTATAAACTCAATGCCCAAGAAATAGAGTAGCACATGAAGATCTTTCATGTCAAATTCTTGCATAAGGAGTTGCATTACCTCTTTAATGCTTTCTTCATTATCACCACCTATAATCAAGTCATCAACATAAATAGCCAAAATTGTGATATCATCATCACCCTTCCTTGCATATAATGAATGATCCGCATCAAACATAAAAAATCCAATGGTGGTTAAGTAGTCAACAATCCTTGCATGCCAATCATGAGGGGCTTGTTTAAGTCCATACAAAGGCTTTTGCAACCTGCAAATATATTTTGGGTTCTTTGAATCTTCATATCCTTGTGGCTATTCCACGTATACTTCTTCCTATAACTCACCATGTCGGAAAGCATTCTTCACATCCATCTGATGCAAAGTCCATCCTTTTGCTGTAGCTAATGAAAAAAGCCCTTTGAAAGTAGACATTTTAGCTACAAGGCTGAACATTTCCTCATAATCAATGCCATATGTTTGTCCATATCCTTTTGCTACCAATCGTGCTTTATACCTCCTTATGCTACCATCAACATTGTGCTTTACCTTGTAAACCCACTTATAGCCTATGGGTTTCTTTCCTTGCGGCAATGGAACTAGATTCCATGTTTTTTTTCCATAAAGTGCATCCATCTCCTCATCCATAACTTTTTTCCAATCTTCATTTCCAAAACTTTTGAAATTAATTATGCAGTACTCAACTATCCAGCAGATCCGGCATATAAAGCTATAGTGTTTCAGTTCACACTGGTTAATGAGGCTGCTCGGTGGCTAACTGAATATGACATTAACCATTTCGATCAGTACGATGATGTTAAGAATGCCTTCTTACAATGATTTCAGTTGAAGAAAAATGCGACTGAGATATTTGATTATCTACAAAACAATAGACAAAAACTGCACCAAAGTGTGCAGGAGTATGCCACTTTATTTCGTACTCATCTATGACCATTGCCACCAGCGCATGCTAACCTACTGGATGATGTGATCACCCAGTGGTTTATTATACGATGTGTGGGTGGTATGACTCTAGATGCAGTCATAGCTATGGCTTTACAGTTGGAACATAAGGTGGGTGGATTCGCTGAAGATTTGGACTGGTTGAAGGCAACCAAGGGTACTAATGAAGATTCATTGAAACAAGTGTATTGCACAAAATGTAAGAACCCGGGACACATTGCATGTGCATTGAACCAAATGTACTATGTTATTTGTAATACGGCGAGTCACTCCATCGAAACATGTCCATATAATGCCAAAGTACAGGCAAGGCCAACTGTAAATGCTATAATACAAGAGCAAGGACAATCGTTTGGTCACTATGCACCATCGCAATTGAGGAATACTTCCTACCAAAGTTATAGAACCTATAGGGGAACACGAGCAAACAATTTCGGCCAGATGTGGTGGAATTCTGGTCAATCAGGTGAAGCCACATCCCTCCCACGACCTTGATGCCATTTTTGTGGTGAGATTGGGCATACCTGAAGATATTGTAAAGAGGCGACCGAGTATGATAAATGAAGAAAAGAGCGAAAAAATCAAATAGCCAACATGGTATATATTTCAGCAGTAGATACTCAAGCGGCAGTACTCCAAACCTGTTCCGCAAAAAATTACAATCAGTTGCTCAGACTTTTGAGCCTGGCATTCGAGAACAACAGAGAGTTTTTACCAAAGCTAGCACGTGAGCCAGTCAAGAACCAATAGTTTTCCCCGATCCAGTATGAGTGGTTCAGCAGACAATACCAAAAGTATCAAGCTCGGTGAAAGCACCACCAGAAGTATCAAGCTTGGTGAAAGCATCACCGGAGAGTACACCGAATGTGGTAAGGAATATGTCAAATTTTGACTCTGTGTGGAATATTCTCTTGTAGGCCTCCATTACAATACTGTTGGGGCAACTGTTAGCCTTGGTTTCGCGTGTACGGCAACAATTTCAGTAACAAGTTTGTCCCGAATCTTCATGTACACCTACTACGGCTACTATTAGTCTAGAAACTGATTCGGCGGTGGACCATGCCATCCCTTTTATTATGGTATGGTATAAGAACCATAAAATCAACCAAGTAATAATTGATGGAGGCTCTCGTGTGAATATTGCGACAGTTGCCCTTTGTAAACAGTTCGAATGGACTCAAATTGAACCTGTTCAGTTTTTTGTGAGGATGGCGGATCAGTGTAGGGTATGTTCGGTGGGTTTGGTACATGATATACCCATTAATCTTCAGGGAGTGGTGTTCAAAATGACTTTTGTTGTTCTAGAATTAATTGATTCAACTCTAGACTACAACTTGCTGTTCGGAAGGCCCTGGCTAAAACAAGCCAAAGTATTGCAGGACTAGTCAGCACATGAGCTTATTTTCAAAAGCAACCATCAGAAGTATGTTGTTTCGTTAGATGAGATGAAACCATGCGATCTCCATGCTCGACCCTACGTAGCCGAACCTGTGCATATGTTGGATGGACTTTCAGATGATGAAGAAGAAGCTTTTCTCAAGGCTAACTAGGATTTTCTCACATTAGGGTCAGTTGACTTACAAGCGGTTGCAGATAATTGGAATCCGACCGTTTGTTCGGTAGTTCCGATTCTAGAAGAAGGGAACCTAGAGATGGATCCAGTTTGAATGCCTAGAGTTTTAAACATTTATTCCCGTCAGGAGGATGTACCCATGCCATGACAGTTTTATGTACCAGAAGATCAACTTATCACCTGCGAATTGGGAAATGAGGAAACACCACAGCCGGTGAAGATTAAGGCAGAATTATCAGAAATTTTTCAAAATAGTCTACTACAGTTGCTAACAGAGTTCCAAGACATATTTGCATGGGATTACCCTCGTATCTATCAACACCGTGTGATGCTCAAGCTGGAGGCATGCCCAATTAAGCAACTCAATTATTGCATGAACTCAAATTATGCTGCACAAGTGAAGGCTGAATTGGATCGCTTGCTGAAAGTCGGTTTCATTGTTCCCATTGAGCATGCATAATGGATTTCACCTATTATTATAGTCCCAAAGAAAAATAAGCAGCTGCGTATCTGTGTGGATTACCAAAAACTAAATGCGGCGACTGTACCGGATCCCTTCCCACTTCCATTTCTGGATACAATGCTCGGTGATGCTGCATTTAACGAACTTTATGCCAGTATATCTGGATGATTTTTCGTTATCGGGTGATACATCGGATCATCTTTACCACCTTCGGTGCTGTTTCTCTAAGTGTCGAGAGTTTTGGTTGTGTTTAAATCCCACCAAGTCGGTCTTTTCAGTTTCCTATGGCAAGTTGCTCGGTCATATTATTTCAAAGCAAGGTATTCAGGTGGATCCAGACAAAGTGCAAGCCGTATAAGACGCACCTGCCCCGACGACACCCAAGGAGGTTATGCGATTCCTTGGCCAAATACACTGGCATGGGTGACATCTTCGGTGGCTTGCACACTTAGCCATACCCTTGAATCGGTTGATTACTAGTACTCCCCGATAGTTCATGTGGACATAAGAGTGACAAATTACCTTTGATCGATTGAAAACACTATTAACCCAAGCTCCTATACTGCAAGCACCAAGCTGGTAGCTCCCATTCCATGTCTTCATGGATGCATCGGACAGTGCCATCGGTAGTGTGCTCATGCAACAACAGGATAAGTGGTTTCGTCCTGTCTATTATGCTAGTCGACGATTAGCTGTTCCTGAATGGAATTACTCACTCACTGAGCGAGAATGCCTTGGCTTAGTTTATTCGGTGAACAAATTTCAACACTTGTTGCTGGGATGCCAATTTACGTTCCATGTGGATCATGCTTCTCTAGTTTATCTTGTCCGTCAGCAACACTTACGAGGCAGATTAGCCAGGTGGGTGTTGTTACTGCAAGAATTTGATTACGTGGTCATACATCATCCATGATCAACTCATGCATTAGCTGTTTTCTTATCTCGGCTTGATTCCGGTGAACCTCCCGGTGGCATTGATGACTCCACTCCTGCTATTTATGCGACTGATCCGATCCAAGAAGAGGGACGGGAGCTCCCAGTGGCCCCATAGTATTATGATACTCTTCTGACCTTCCTGACTAGTGGAAGCCCCCCGACTCATATGTCTACTTTGGCTCGTTGTAAATTGGCAATGTATAGTTGACGGTTCCGGCTCATTGTGGGATAGTTGTATTACATCCTACTCCCTCCGGTGGTCATTTTTCGGTCGATCTTACTTATCAGAAAATTCTACATAGTGGCTTATGGTGGCCCACTATGCAACGTGATATTACTACTTCTATAAAAATGTTTGATGCTTGCCAACATTAGGGACAACCTTTACAATGGAATCATTTTCCATTACAGCCTATTGCTCCCCTTGAACTTTTTCAAATGTGGGGCTTGGATTTCATTGGGCCTATTACACCTCCAGCTACGATGACTCATCATTGATATATACTTACTTGTACGGATTATGCGACTTGGTGGGCCGAAGGTTGGGCTTTACGGTCCGCTATTGCATCTCTGGTGGTTAAATGTTTGATGACTGATGTGTTCCCTCAGTTCGGTCTTCCCTTAGAGATTGTTTCGGATCAGGGCACACATTTTGTTAATTCCTTACTGCAAGCACTTACCCGCACCCTGTAGATTTTCCAAAAATTTTAGCTCTCCATATTACCCTCTTGCCAGTGATCTTGCTGAAAGAACCAATAAAACTCTACTTAACATGCTCAAAAAATTAGTTCTGGAATGTCCGGAGCGTTGGGATCAATTTCTTCCTTCAGTTCTGTGGGCATACCGCACTACGTACAAAGTGGCTACAGGGAATATGCCTTTTAAAATGGCATATGGGCTGGAGGCCATTGCACCCATGGAGTTGGTGGTACCTAGCCTCTGGGTGGCACTAGAACATAAGCTCTTACTAGAGGAATCCTTTCCTTTTCGGTTGGATGTGTTGCGGTCCTTGGACGAACACTGGGGAAAGTTTTCTAATGCTGCATGAAGTCCGATTGCGACAAGCAAGACACATGATCAGTTTCTCCGCACTCCTGTTTTTACTAAAGGATAATTAGTTTTGTTCTATAATGCTAAATCTAATCAATCAACGGGCAAGTTCAAACTTCGGTGGTTTGGTCCTTTCCGTATTGAATCGCAGGTTGGACCTGCTATGGTTCAATTATCCACGCTAACTGGTATCCTTCTCCCTAAGGCGATCAATGGATCAAAGCTTCGTCCCTATTATCCAATGCCTTCTTCATCGTGATGCTAGATCGGTATTTTTATTCTTCGCCCGGTTTCTCCCACTGTTTTGACTCAATGTTCCTTTCCTCTCTACGTGTTCTGGTTGATTGATTGACCGTAATATTTCCGTTTTCTTACCTAACCATGATTAGTAGCCGCCTTATGTGTCTAAGATTTTGTTCATGCGTGCATGTCGCCATTATCTCTGTATATTTCCAACACTGCGTGATGATTATGTTTCTTCCCGCATGTTCATTCAGTGTTTTTACTTAATCCCATTCTCCCCTCTATTTTTTGTTATTGAGTCTTTGTGCAATTGCGTATTCTGTGTTTCCTCTTGTTTTTGTGCTCTCGTACTCGCCATGGAAGCTTTGGCTAACATTGCTACCTTCCGTGCTGGCCTCACTCCGGAATTGAGCAAGTTTCTGTGCATTCGTGGCCTTTTGGCATTTGCTGAACTGCCCTGGCATTCGATGGAATGTCATCCTTTCTTTGTGTAGATCATATCTGCCATTGCTGCTATGCCCGCTACCGAAACTTGTTGGCCGCTAGCTTGCCTTAACCCACGTGTAGTCTTCACCCTTAACACACTCGCTGAGGGATTCCATCTCCCTTAGGAGGGTCTTGTAGATGGACCTCTCTTGCCGATGTCCACTATGAAAGAGCTATTTCCACGCCACTCTTCCAACGAGTTTGCCATACTTTGTTGCCCTGAACCGGAGCGCACTACACTCTAGTTTCTTGTTGCTGCCCTTAACCTCCAAAAATGCACATATGGCATTTCTCGCCCCTTCTATTCTATGATCGACACCGCAACAAGATAAGCAATTAATTTTGCTTCATTCTTCTTTCGACGCATTCACCGGGAATGCCAAGTAGTTTCTCGGCAATTGGCCAAGAACGAGATACCTCAAACCTGCTTGCTGCATCTACTGACCTTCCTCCTCCCGGCGATTCAGGCAACACAACCTCCTCCATTGAATACCTCTCTCTTCCATGAGGAGTCTGTACAAATGATGGAGGTCAATGACAATGAGGATCTCTTGCAGTTTTTCAAAGGGAAGCGCCGCAAACTGAGCCCCTCTCATAGTAAAGCACAATCGTCCTCAATTGTTCAGTTGCAGGACATCGCTTCTTCTGCCCAGATTCTTTTTGCTCCACCATCCCCTAAAGACCAAGTTAATCCTGACACAGTTATTGAAGAGGTTCACCCTGATGATACGGTCTTGTAGCCACATTCAAATCCACAGGAGCCAGTGCCTGACACAGTTATTGAAGGGGTTCACCCTGATGATACGGTCTTGTATCCACATTCTGATCCACAGGAGCCAGTGCCTGACACGGCCACAGAAACTGCACAACTCGTAGATAACACACAACTTGAGGAGGAGATTGCGCAACCAGATGTCTCCTCTCTCGTGGTAACAACTCTTGCTTTGCTCTCTTCATCTCAAAACCCACCTCTGCCTCTATCTCCATCAAAGGTGCCTTTGCCGCCCAGTCCCCCTTCCTCCCCATGTCATTCGGTTGCCCATCCTCTCCCTTCCTCCCCTGATTACTCCCCTCCCTCGTCGTCTGCCACCATTTCTGCTAACCCCTCTCAGCCAATATCCCTCTTCCACCCATCTTCCCCATCACCTCCAAGTTGCCCAACAATCCCTCCGACAACAGTACCAATCCAAGGTGGACATGCTTGAAGTAGACATCGCACCACTTCAGGAAGAGGTGCTCACAGCCAAAGCCGAAGCTAGTTCCTTCGAGGAACATATTCAAATTCTTCAAGCAGAGTTGAAAGAGAAGGAGGCCATCATTGCAACTCACGATGATGAGATTAGCCAGTTGACTCAGACCGTGATTGACAAAGAGGGCGCCATGACAGCTTTGGGCAATCTTCTCGAGACCACCCGTGCTGATTTTGCTATAGTGGAGCAAAAGGGTCAAGAGATGGTGGATTTATCCTTACAAGCCAAGACTGAATTAAAGAAAATCACCGATGAGATCTTTCAGAAAAGTCGCTCCCTGGAAGAAGAAATTGGCCACAATATTCAATTGAAGAAGGATATCGAAGCCATCCAGAAGGAGTAGCAAGATTTTTATAAAACTATGCAATTCCAGTCTCAAGAGCTCGAGCGTAGAGAAAAGCAACTAGGTATCCAGGCCAAGCGCTTATCGTGCATTGATGCCAAAATTGCGGATATGAAGCTAAGAGGAGATGCGGCACTTGCCAATGAGTTCTACCTTCAAGAAGCTTTTTTTGTAGAGTCAAGCCAACACCCTCCTTTCCCAAGTCATCGCTGCCAGCTCTTTGCGAACTGATCCACATCTGGTTGAACCACAAATTTTGAAGGAAATGTTGGACTTCCTGAAGCAGAAAATCACACGAACCTTTAAATTAACGAGATCTATGTATATCCAAGGAATCATTGATGATTCCTAAACCTTGTAATTTTCCTTGCTAGGTTCAAGTCCACCATGTGTGCCAATGTAAGCCGCCAGAATATTATTTAGTATTATTTAGCCGAATCCTTGTAATTAGAACAATTGTGCACTGAAAGGGTGTAGCAAAACTGTTGTATAGTTTCTTTTTAATACAAAGAATATGTGCAGAAGAGACGATAGAGAATCGCTGGCCTGTTCGATCGGGTGCTGATCTGGAGTTGATTCTGGTTTGAAGTTATTTTAATTGCCGAATTGTCTGTATGGATCTGTAGTCGAAGTGAAGTAATTAGGTATTATGTTAATGTTATTGTATTGAAGTGAAGTGTGGCGGTATTGTAAAGAAGAAGTGAATGTGCTACATATAAAATTGTGATAATCGTTAAAAACGCTATGCACTGAAGTGCACTAGAATCTTTCATAATTGCTGGAGTTAATTAATGAAGTTGATTGTCGAACGTTAAGTAGTGAATTGGGAAAATATATGTAGCACCTCTGATTTATCAGACCCCTGACCATCCCAAGAACCCGAGTAGGAATAGAGTAACTATAACATTAACAACACAAATACAAAGATTTGCTCAAATGATGGAGAACTATTGGAAGATGTAATGACATATAGAAGCATTGTAGGATCATTAATCTATGCAAACATTACAAGACCTGATTTATCTTATGTTGTTGGTGTACTTTCTCATTTTATGCAAGCCTCGATAAGTGAACATGTAAATTCAGTCAAGAGAGTCTTAAGATACATAAAGCATACAATTAATCATGCTTTGTTTTACAAGTTTGATGAAGAATTGCATGTCAAAGGCTTCAGTGATGCTGACTGGGTAGGATCAAAGGAAGATAGGAGATCAATCTCATGTTAAGTGTTCATGATAGGAAGCAAACCTATCACATGGAGCTCAAAGAAACAACCTACTCTTGCATTTTCATCCATGGAGGTTGAATATAGAGGATTAGCATTTTCCACATGTGAAGCAATGTGGATTAAAAAGCTTTTGGTTGATCTTGAAGTGCAAGTTGGAACCATCGCTATATATGGTGATAACATGTCAAGTATTTACTTGGCAAGCAATCCTATGTTTCATGCAAGGAGCAAGCACATAGAGGTCCACTAACATTATGTAAGGGAGAAGGTATTGAGCAAAGATGTGGAGATAAAGTTCATCAAAACCAAAGAGCAGGTTGCAAATATGTTTACAAAATTCTTGGATGCTTCTAAACTCAAAGGTTTCAAGGATGTGATAAATTTGCAGGACATGGTTGAAGATAACTCCCAAATGAGCTTGAGGGGGAGTGTTGAAGATAAATGTAAAAGCTCATTTTCACATGAGCTATGCTTGGATAAATTTACCAAATATAAAGAAAGGAAAATAAGAGAAAAGAAAAAAAGAAAAGAAAAAAAATATAGTCAAAATTCATGATGAGTAAAAGATACAATATCTGCCTTGTAGTCAGTGGCATGTAGTGGGCAAAGTGGTGAGTTAAGAAGGAGGCACAAACATCTTCACATGCTCATTGGTTATAAAAGTGGAGTGGGAGCATGTTCTAAAAAAGGAGAGAAAGAGGCAAGAGCTCCCAATGTTCGGATCTGGTCATTTTGTCATTTTGTCTTCCCATAGACTCCTTCTAGCCGCATGTCATTTTGTACACAACTCCGTTGTGAAGCTCATATCTCAGTGTATATCTACCCATTTATTGCACTTAATAACTCATTGGGAAGCGTATCTTGTGTACTTTGTTTCTTGCAAATATCTCCTTCAAAGCTTATATATTTTAAGAAATATCAATCAAAGAGTGAAGTCTAGTTTTTTAGCATACCTATGTAGATGGGTAGTCTATTTTGGTCGGTTAAATTTCCCAACCAAAACATATCCAAATTGCTTGATCTTTGGCTTGTTGGAAATATCTTTGCATTTAATTTCTTTATCTCAAATATCTCATTCAAAGGATTTATATTCTGTGAGATATCTATCAGAAAGTGGTCTAGTTTTTCAATATACTTGTGTGCTCAAGTGGTCTATTTTGGTTAGTTGAGCTTCCTAACCAAAATGCATCCAAATTACTTGATTTTTAGCTTGTTGGAAAGCTAATTGTGTATGCTCTCTCTATCCCAAATATCTTCCTCAAAGGATATCAGGGAGTTATTAATCCAAACATGAAGTTCAGTTCTTCAACATACTTGTGTGGACAGGTAGTTGATATTTGTTAATTGTGTTTGCTAGTCAAATCTTGTCCAAATTAAGTTATCTATAGCTTGTTAAAAAGGTCTCTTTGTCTACTTTGATTGAATAAAGCCACAACTCCATTTGAGTTTTGTATTGAGAGAAAGAAACTATCTAATTTAGCTATTTGTTCGAGTGTTGGACATACAAGGGGTCACTACACATTTTCGTTGCACATAGGAGAACTCATTCTCCACATGAACCACCATCAATTAGGACCTTTGTAATTCTATGATTTTTGTACCACACGGTAATCAATGGAGCCACATGGTCGACAATCATGTCCAATTTTGGATGTATAGTGGTTGCAGCTGGTGCCGAAATCTTGTCGTTACCATCATGGAAATCTAGGGTGTCTTTTCCTAGGATTATCAAGATATGAAGGTACTGAACCTCAAATTTATCAGTAATGGATAGTTTTGCAATCAGATGCTAAACCGATTAGGCAAACAAGTTATCGTATGAACCTGCATTATGCACAAGTAGTCAAAGAAGAAATTGATCGGATTTCGAAGGTCTGCTTTATTATCCCAATAGAACACGCTAACTGGATATCCTAAAAAGAACAAGAAGCTCCATATCTATGTGGATTATCAGAAACTCAATATGGCTACCATACCCAATGTTTTTCCCCTACCTTTCCTTGATAGTATGCTCGATGATGTTGTTGGATGTGAGATGCATGGTCGTCATCTGGGGTGGCTGCTGCGTCTAACTATTCCCTTGAGCAAGTTAATTAACCTCCCTCCGAAAGTCTTTCACTGGCCATTAGAGTGCTAGCTTTCTTTTGATTGTTTGAAGAGCTTATTGCCCCAGACACCTATTCTACAAGTGCCTAATTGGGAGCTACATTTTCACGTTTTCAATGATGCTTCCGACATAGCTATTAGTAGTGCCCTTACTCAAGTTACTAATAATATGTATAAACTAATTTATTATTCTAGTCGAGGACTTGCCAATGCAGAGAAGAACTATTGAGTGACTAAATGGGAGTGTCTCAAACTGAACTAATCTATTATGAAGTATCACCATTACTTATTAGGCCAAGAATTCACTTTCCATGTAGATCACACTACCCTCATTTATTTAGTTCAGAATCAGGCTAGTACAGGACGACTGGCTCGATGGGTTTTACAATTATAAGAAATTGAGTTTGACATTGTGCATAGGGGAGGCAGACATCATGCTTTAGCTAATTTTCTATCCCAGTTGGATTTCGATGAGGCACTTGATGTTACTGAAATGAACCTTCTGTCTACTTAAACAGCCCAAGCAACTAGTGTTATGACCTCGTGGGATCTCGCTGTTACTTACTATGATACTATTTTCTATTTTTTGAAGATTGGTTTATCCCTAGATTTCTTATCCCAACAGGAGCACCATAAACTAGCAACCTATAGTAAGTGCTTTACTATTATTATAGATCAAAGATATTATTGTGATTTTTTTGGTGCTTGGCTTCAATGTGTTCCCCTCCATGAAGTGTCTCCAATTCTTGCCTCCGCTCATTCTGACTCCATTAGCAAACACTTCTCAATGGAATTAGCTTTAAGGAAAGTACTACAGAGTGGGTTGTGTTGGCCCACAATGATTAAAGATGTTCGATAGTATGTGCTCATGTGTGATCTGTGTCAAAGGATTGGTCAGCCAGTTCTAGCCAGACATTTCTCCCTTCAGCCTGATATGCCTCTTGAACCATTTCAGAAATGGGGGTTAGATTTTGTTGGACCCATCTCTCCATGTGTGAATTGGGCATTCACAACACAAATATGTGAACTAGGTGGATTCTAGGTATCCTTAGCCAAATTTCTATCTTGATCTATTTATATGCACCACTTGTGCATTGACATAGTTAAATGAATGGATACTCTAAGACTTTGAGAGTTGGTTTGAAATTCACTTGAACTTGCTTAGGATAAATGAAGATTTACTAAATTTGACCAAAACATTTGACATAAATGTTTTCGCTCTGGTCCACTTCCAACCAACATCCATTGACTTGTTGCTCGACTAGAGGGCTATTGCATCCAATTTGGGATTTAGGATCTTAAATGTTCCCTCACCTTTGTTAAGCCAAATTCAACTAGATCAAAATAAATCCTAAATGAATTTCATAGTTGTCCAACTTATGACAATCAAAGATTTGAACTTAAAATTGAGCACTCATCACCTTTGAGTATGGTGCCCCATACCATCATACCCACTTTGATGTTGATGTAAAAATTAATTTTTTGAACCGTAAAGCCCAAATCCACACCATTGTGCAATGGCTTACACTTGTACTTAATCTTCTTTAAATTCAAAAGCCTTGTACTAGAAATTGAAAATAGTGTCAATTTTCTAATAAATAGAGTGTACATGTTATAAAAATCTTGCTCCAAAGTTGAATTTTTCCTATCATGCTATGAAACAAAGCATATAAGACTACTATTTGATGTTTAGACTTAAGGTCCTTTAAGCTATTGATTCCTTAACCTCTTGATATCACGTCTTGAAAAAATCTTTCAAGATTTAATCCTACTTACTGATACTTTAATCCAAACCTTACTACATCGAATAAGGTTTATAGTAGTTCCAATCATACTCACTTGGATACCTTTGTCTCGAAGTTGATCAATTCCTATTGATCATGCGATAGAAATAAATACTTATTTTTCATCTTAAGATCTCTTTTTGAGTCTACAAAGCTCATTGGCTTACCCTAGGGATTTTCTAGAGATCTTCCCCTCAAAAACTAAAAATCATTGATATTCAACACTCGAGCAAAGATTAACACACGTTCAAAGTTGACTGGTTCCAATCACTCGATAGAAACAATGGCTAAAGTATCATTTTGGGAGCTTCCCAAAGGACCTTTAGAGATAATTTATCAACTTTGAAGCTATAAATTTTTCTCAAAAGCTCAAAAGAGCATATCTAAGCCAAAAAGAATAAATTTGGATAGCATATGATACCTTAAAATGATAAGAAAAAATGTCATCTTGTATGTTTTCCACTTTTTCTCTAATATGCCCTTTTGTGAATATTTTATTTCATTCATTTAAGAATATGCTTAGGTACGCATACTTAAAGTGCATCATTTTCTATGCATTTCCTTTCATGTATGCACCAAAGATACATAAATCATTCAAATTACGTCACAAACCTTCTTTTCTAGTGCATGAATAACATATAATTGAAACTTCCAAATCATGATCTTATGTCATAGTCTCACCCATTCAATCAAAATGCATATTGTGATATTCATTTCTTTGAACGTTATTTATTAGGGAAACTAGGAAAACAAGAACTAAAGAATAGGTACTTCCCCAATCTTTCTTTTTGATAATGAGAAACCAAGCTGTATTTTCTCCTTGCACATGTCCACGCTCCATAGGAATGCATCCTCTTCTTGTATCTTCCTTTGCATCTTCCCTTGCTCCTTGTATCCTCTCCATTCAAGATAAGTGTGCAATGCTTATTTTCTTTATCTTCCTTTCCATGGGATGCTTGTAGAGCTTCCCTCCATCAAATATCTTGTGAAGCTCTCCCGACTTTCTTTCTCCATTTGGTGACTCATGCAAGATATAAGAAGAAATTTTAATAGGTAGTACTCAGATTGGCATGAGAAATGCTTCCTCTCAAGCTTTGCCAATTCTTTCATGAGCATAACTATTGGGAAGGGAAGGTAGCTCATGAGGAGTAGAGAATCATCCTATCATCACCTGCATGTGTGGCCTCCAAAGAATGTGAGTAGCATTGGCTATGAACTCATTGGGTAGTCATATGGGTTCTCATTTTCCTCTTATCCAAGTACTAAGACAAAAACACAAGGGTTCTAAAAGCGCTTCCTTATTGTTGGGGGAACTCTTTAGCTAAGCAAGCTTGAGTATTTGTAGGAGAATCTTAGAGGAGAAGGTGAAAGACATGTAGCACCTGAAAGCTCTACGTTCCTTGATTAAGATAGAAGATTACAATGGCTTTTCTTTTCAAGAAAAATACAAAGATACTCACTATGGGTAATACTTTAGAGCAAAAAGTACACACAAGTATGAATAAGAAGAAGCTTGAAGCACAACACAATGCATAATGTATTACCAAGTGAATGTACAAAGATAAGTGATCCATTAGGGTTATATTCATATATACAATTCAAGGGGGCAAAACCTACTAAAGAGGGAAAAGGTGCCCCGAAGGTCCTAAGTGTGTTCACACATATTACTTTTGAAATATATCAACAAATGCCCCTTGGGAATGATCCGGTGAACAAGGAGCTGGCATTCATGTATAAGGAAGTGTCAAGCTACGTGGAGAGAGATCAATCCAACAAAGAACCTCTCTGTGACATAATGCTAGTGCAACTTAATGTGCTTTGTGCGAGCATGGAACACACTGTTCCTCACAGTTGCCAATGTACTCTAACTTTCAATGAAGATGGTGGTTGCAGAAGACTAAACAACACCCAAATCAATCAAAAGACATCTTTACCAAACACACTCAATAGTCACTCTGAAAGTTGCCCTATACTCAACCTCACAGCTAGAAGTGGCCATAGTATGCTGCTTCTTGCTCAACCAATATATGCATGAGCTATCAAGCATGAAGAAAAAACCACTGATGGGCACATGAGAGTCATAACAACTAACCCAATTTGAGTCTGAAAAAGAATGTAAATTGGGCAGTAATGATCTCCCCCTTGGGATAAAACAATCCAAGTCGCCGGGTACCACTCATGTAGTGAAAAATGTGCTTAACTGCCTACAAGTGCTTGACACCTGGGCAATGCATAAACCTACTCATTTGAAAGACAACAAGTTGAATATCAAGCGAGTGATGCATAAGTAAATCAAGCATCCAACAGCCTACTGATAGAGAACAATATGAAATGCATACCCTAAACCTGTTTCCATGGGAGTGGCAATAGGTTTGCAATCTTCAAGGCCAAAATTGTGCAATAATGAAGCAATATATTCTGTTTCAAACAAAACTATCCCTCCATCAACTTGCATAAATTGAATGCCCAAATAATGGTGCAAATGCCCCAAATATGAGTGCTCAAGAGAGACATGCAAATCAGCCTTAAATTCATTAATATTCTTCTAATTAGGACTAATAAGTAGGATTTCATCAACATATACAACATTGATGTCAGAAGTACATCATTTGCATGCTTAACATATAAGGTGCTCTCAATTGGACTATTCTCAAAACCATGTTCTAGAAAATAGGCATGTATCCTCTCATACCAAGCCTATGGTGCTTACTTCAAACCATATAATGCCTTTTTCAACCTGCATACTTTGTTTTCATGCCCTTTCAGCATAAGCTCATGGTGCTTAAATACATGATCTTCTTCATGTAAATCACCATTCAAAAATGCAATTTTAATATCCAACTGATGTATATTCCAACCATGATGATTTGCAAGTGCATAAATGCTATGAATAGTGGTCATTTGGTTGTGAGATCAAAGGTCTCATCAAAATCAATGCCTCTCTCTTGAGCATAACCTTTAGCAACAATCCCAGACTTGTACATGTCAAATGTTCCATTAGTATTATGTTTAAATTTTTATACCCATTTATTGCCAATGGCCTTTTTGCATAGAGGCAAATCACATAAAGACCAAGTACCATTCTCCATAATAGCATCATATTTTATTGCATAGTAGCCATCCAATTTTTTTAATTTTGTGCTACATAAAAAGAAACAAGCCCATTTGCATCGCAAAGAGTAGAGGCAGCCATTGCATAGCAATCTCATGCAAAGGAAGCATTATGAGAGCATGAACGGGTATGATATCACAAAGATGCATTTAATTTGGTATCTCTCAATATGCACCAACCATTTTGGGATAGTTTTAGCCTCTTCTATGTCAACTCTCTCATCAACAACTACATCCTGTAAATCTACATTAGAAATGGAATGATTTGCATCATCATGGGGAACCTCTAAAGGATGAGAAAATGCCTCATTTGGACCAGCACATTGTCCACCTATAAAAAGAGGCAGCAAAGTTTCATACATATCCTTTGAGCTAACTGATGTCTCCTTGGTACTTGAAAGTAATGGCTGAATTGCATCTTCCACCAAAATGACATCGTGACTAAACAAAATGTGTTTAATCTCTAGATGGTATCGAAGATGGCCTTCAATTTCATAACTATAACCAATGAAAATACATTTCATTGCCTTATCATCCAATCTACTCGTCTAGAAATAAGGAACAAAAATATTCAAAATTTAAGATTTTGATTCTTGCCTAAGTTTTGAGGGGGGCTACTAGCTCTTCTAACTTTGAAAGACATATTTGAAGACATCATCATGCCAATGCATCACTAGTAACCAACATACTAGCTCGTGCCATCTAATCATGCAGATTCTTTATCTGCATGACCAGATGCCAAGAGCTAGTATGCCATCTAGTCATGCAGGTTCTTTATCTACTGCTTCTCCATCTACAAATCTTAAAGCACCTGATGGCTATGGTGCAACTTCTATGCAGGTAGAAGATCGAGGGAGATGAAGTAGAGAGAGAAAAATTCTCTCGTTTACACATGAAAAAGATAATGGATCTAGATTGGATAATGTAGAGAGAGAAGTAGATAATAATCTCATGTGCACGGATTGACTAGGAACGTATGCCTTCGATTAAGTGATGGAGAGTCATGTTCTTATACAAAAGTAGGAGCTCCTTTTTTATCAATAAAAGGGAGATAAGGCTTTAGATAGGATTATGTCTTATTTGGAGAGGGTTCACACACAACAAGTAAAGCTCATAGCTAACAATTCCCCCCTTGAGCTTGACCATACAAATAGCTCTTTGGGAACTATCCTTTCCTCACAACTAGCTCTTACAATCAAGGCATTTGTTGAAAATTCATGATTGGTTTTGAGCTTATTTTCATGTTGTTGTAGAGAATTGATGACATCTTCTAGTCGAGGGATAGGGTCCTTTTCTTTAAGAACAGTTACAATTTGTCCAAACTTATCCTCAAAAACGGCTTTGAGTAGGACAACTACTTGATCCTCATTTTCAATAGGTCATTGCACATAAGCTAATTGCATACTTATGCTTTTTAGCTTATTTACAAGAGTAGCTATATCTTCTCCTTGTGACATGGTAAGAGAATAAAGTTGCATTTCAAATGCTATTTTAGAGTTTCTACAAATAGCTCCAAATTTTTTTTCTAAAGTAATCCATGCTTGATTGGCGGTGATGCAATCATCCAAGAAATGTACATAGTGATCATCAAGAGAGGTGAGTAACATTCCAAGTGCTTGCTCATCTTTTTTAGTGAAATATGGTAGCCCTCTTCTATGTTCAATTATTTCATTTGGTGCTAATGGTTTCGTAATAGACCATAATTGTTTGATCATGACATGACCCTTAATTTTCGTTTGCCATGTATGGAACCCTTGCTGATTAAATTTATCTAGAGGTTTTTCAGTCATTATGGAGAGGTCTTACCAAAGTGACTCACTCTGATAGTGTCTAACTCCTTACAACAAACTTTTATTTTGGCGAATTTATTGTGATGGGAAGGTCTTACCACTCAATGATGAGGGCAGTGTCTAATCCCATGAAAAATTGAATTTAAACATTTACAGGGATTTGAAAAATTGAATTTAAACATTTACAAATGGCATCCTGAAGATTACATAAGTAGATGTGAATATTAATAATCCTTTTAAGAAGTTTGTTTCTCTCTTTACATCTCTTTATCCCTTACCATCCCAACTTGACATAGAAGCAAATAATACTGAAAACATTTGGCTGCAACAAGAGTTCTGTGTTCTTATACATAGGCAAAGAAAGTGATTTCTTGGGCAAGTAGAGATCGACATAGTAAGGCTCTCTCATATATACATGTCAGGGAAGTTTAGAAGTTGATTCATGCTATCTATGGAAGCTAGGAAGTAAACAGATGTGTGCCACTGCTAATAGCTATCAATCGTAGCCCATAAGAGGCTTCATATCACAAACCATGAAGCATTTTGGGTAGCATGGATTGGAATGAAAAGGAAAAACATGTTTTGTGCAATGATTGATAGTACATGATGTGTCATATAGATAAAGGGCTTGAAGAATCATAACTCACGAGGAGGGTAAAATGCACAATACCTTCTTCTGTTGCATCGTGCAGCTTCTCTGTAGCTAGAACATCGAGGGAGATGAAGTAGAGAGAGAAAACTTCTCTCATGCACACATGAAAAAGATAACGAATCCAAACTGGATAATGTAGAGAGAGAAGCATATAATAATCTCACGTGCATGGATATGACTAGGAACATGTGCCTTCGATTAAGTGATTGAGAGTCATGCTCTTATAAAAAAGTAGGAGCTCCTTTTTGACCAATCAAAAGGAGATAAGGCTTTAGATAGGATTACCCTCTTATTTGGAGAGGGTTCACACACAACAAGTAAAGCTCATAGCTAACAAATCCTATCGTAGAAAATTGGTTCTCCAAGTCTTGTGTCCTTGTTTGATTATGCTTATCATATTGATTTCTTAATAAACCTTTTTATGCTTTGAAAGTGTGTTGAATGAGCATGAGAACCCCATTTGTGTAGCTGGTCACCAATGCATAGTGTGTTTGCATTTTTGTGCCTCCAAGCTAGATAGATCTTTATGTCAAGAGGGATGATCATGGTACAATTTGTAGGGTTTTCTACCCTTATTGGTTTGAGGCATGTGCACAAAATACTCTTGATCAACTCATCAGAATCTATGTTTGAGGTGAGCTTGAGCTTCCACAACGTGTAGTTAGTAAAATCTAGAATTTTCTCAATGAAATTGGATGGAAAAGTACCCAACACATGATTACGCCTAGGAATAACCAAAAACATATAGTATGCAAAAAATATAGAATTTCAATTCAAAAATTATACAATACACTCGGGATTTGTCATATCATGCCCTCCCACAACAAGATCTTAGATGGTAACACGAATGAATACACATTTATAGTGCTATCTATGAGCGACAAGGATTGACTGTCTAGGTGATTCCAAACTCATCATCACTTTTTATGTTTTTTGTCCACATTTATCTAATCCATAACTAATTATGATTAGATTACTAATGGCACAAAAACATTAATCAAGCTATCACTAATCTGTTAAACACATTTCTACAATGAATGCTCTGACATGTAGACCTTTTCAATGCACTCACTATGTTGGTCGATAGCACATGAAAAAAATATTTCAGTTTACAACCATGAATATAAACATTTGGCCACATTAACTGTAATGTAATTGAGTAGTACCTAATGCATAGATACTTTGGATTGAGTCTATCTCGACTGAGAAATAATTAACTACTGACCAAATAACAAGTATGAACCCCATCTTGAGTGCCTCTATTGAAGCTGAGTGTGCACCTAAGTTCTTTAAAACGTAAGTCTCAAGAGTATGCACCATAACACTTTCTTTAGGTTCTAGTGTGAATTTGTGATTCGAACATCAAAAAGGCTATGGAATATATTGAAGATCTCTTTGAACCCAAGCCAAGCATTAAAGAGCTATAGAGGAAGGAGCACAAGGCATTAGTGTTGATATATTTAGGTGGTGATGTGTGTGAACACACTAGGACCACCGGGGCACTTTTTTCCCTCTTTAGGAGGCTTTTTTCCCCCGGCTTGTATATATGCATGTTACCCTAATGAGCTACTTATCTTTGTACATTCTAGTGGTAATACATTCAGTATTGTGTGTTGTGCTCCAAGCTTCCTTTTCTTCCTTGTGTTGTTTGCGTGCTTTCGTAGATGTCTAACTCCAACAATTGGTATCAAAGAAGGTCGCCGCTTCAGCTAGGGCATCATAGACACTCCTCCGATCACAATCTCAGAATCGCATGAAATTTGATGAGCATACTCAAGGTGTTTTAGAGATCAAAACTGCTTCCCTTTGTGGTGCCAAAATCACTATCTGAGCTCGTTTTGGCCTCTGAATGCACTATCATAGTGCTTGTGTAGGCTATTTTGTCTTTTTGTGCCAAAGATATATACCAATTTTGGTTCGCCAATATAAGCATCTCGAAGTCTGCTATAGGTTTAGCACAATTTGTCTTGGCAGTTCTATTCAACTTTTTGAGATACAATCAATTTTTTGCATCAATGTATTTTAGTCACCGGCCATGGTTGAAAGCAATGATGTATTCCGTATGTTGGTTGTTGATGATAAGTTGGATGGTACCACCTACCCATTATGGGCTTATATGATGCGACATGTATTGGTTGCAAAAGGACTGTGGAACATTGTGCAGGGTGTTGAAAAACGTCCTATCACACCTGCAACTGTTACAACTGTAGGTACTCAAGCTGATGTAGAAGGTGTCCAAAATGGTGATATTCTACAGATTCCTATTCGTGCTGTAGTTTCTGCTGCACCTACTATAGAGCAAATTCACTGGGATGGTAGAGATGCCCAGACACATGCATTGATAGCTTTGTCTGTAAACCTATCATTATTCCTCACATTTGCTCCTGTAGAACAGCTAAGGATGCTTGGGATACACTTACCACATTGTACCAGGCTAGGAATGAGGCTCGTATTGCTTACCTCCAAAAATAGTTGGAGAGTGAGCAGATGAATGAAGGCGATTCTATGGATAATGTTTTGACAAAGATCAAGGATTTGAAGGGACAATTGATTTCTATTGATGAAGTCCTTCCTGATAGTTCACTTGTGGAAACTGTTT
Organism: Ceratopteris richardii; assembly: GCA_020310875.1. Taxonomy (NCBI): domain Eukaryota; kingdom Viridiplantae; phylum Streptophyta; class Polypodiopsida; order Polypodiales; family Pteridaceae; genus Ceratopteris; species Ceratopteris richardii. The sequence continues at coordinate 42,828,927 of CM035419.1, forward strand.
TGAATGGTCTCCCTAACTCATATCAGAGTTTTGCTTTTGCTCTTTGTTTGATGACGAAAGGCAATCCAAATGCCTTAACATTTGAAGAATTAGTTTCTATTCTATTGCACGAAGATCGTTCGAGGCAGAACATGTCTATTATGCATGTTGTAGATCAAGCTTTCTTGGCTAGTCAGAAGGGCAAAGGAAAATTGAACTCTTCAACTAGTAAGCAGAAATATGTTAATTCTACACAATCGAAGAAGGAAGAGAAAGATGAGAAGAAATCAGAAAAGTGGAATTATTTTATAAATACTATAAAGCAAATGATCATGTCATTAAGAGCTATCCAAAACTAACTACTAAAGAGGCAAAGAAAAAAGAGGCCAGAATGGTTGCTGTAGAGGTCTCTTCACTAAAAATAGAGTATGATAATCTTGTGTAGGAAGAAGAATGGGCATTTACTATTGTTTGCAGTTTTGACCCATCGTGCTTGGTATGGAAAGATACATGATTATCTGATTGCACGTGGTTTTGAGAACGGCCCAACTGAAAGCACCTTATATGTTAAGCGTGCTAATGATGTACTTCTGATCATTGTGGTGTATGTTGATGATATGCTGCTCACTAGTCCTCATGAGAAGCATATTGTTGATTTAAGGGTGACTTGCATGCCTCATATGAGATGTCTGATTTGGGGCATTTGCATCATTATTTGGGCATTCATTTTATGCATGTTGATGGTGGAATGTCTTTCTGCCAAGCGAAATATATTGACACATTATTGTAGTGTTTTGGCCTTGAAGACTATAAACATATTGCCACTCCTATGAAAACAGGTTTACGATTGAGTCCTCATGATGTTGGAGATGCATTTGATGTTGTTCTATATCAATAGGTTGTTGGATGCTTGATTTGCTTATGCATTACTCAGCCAAATATTCAGTTTTTTGTCTCACAGATGAACAAGTTTAAGCATTGCCCAGGTGTCAAGCATTAGCACGCGGTTAAGCACATCTTTCGCTACTTGAGTGGTACCCGACTACTTGGGTTGTTTTATCCCAATGGGGGATCCCTACCATCAAATTTGCATGCTTTTTCTGACTCTGACTGGGCTGGTTGCAATGACACTCGTGTGTCCACTAGTGGTTTTTACTTCATGCTTGGTAGCTCATGCATATCTTGGTTGAGCAAGAAGCAGCCTACTGTGGCCACTTCCAGTTATGAGGTTGAATATAGGGCATCTTTCACAACAATTGTAGAGTGTGTGTGGCTCAGACGCCTTATGGCTGATTTGGGTGTTGGTTAGTCTTTTACCACCATCATCTTCACTGACAGTCAGAGTGTATTGGCGATTGCGAGGAACCATGTGCTCCATGCTCGCACTAAGCACATTGAGGTGAATTATCATTATGTCAGGGAGAGGTTCTTTGCTGGAGAGATCAACTTGGCATATGTGCCCACACAGGAGAACATTGGAGACCTTTTCGCAAAGGCACTACCTTGGAAGACGTTTGAAGCTTTCTGTAAAACTTTGGGCTTACTTCCTTTTGTGGATTGATTCCACATAGCTTGGCACTTCCTTATACATGAGCACCACCTGCTTGTTCACTGCATCACTCCCATGGGGGATTTGTTAATATATTTAGGTAGTGATGTGTGTGAACACAGTAGGACTGTCGGGGCACTTTTTTCCCTCTTTAGGAGGTTTTTTGCCCCCCCCCCCCCCTTGTATATATGCATGTTATCGTGAAGAGAGATGGTGGATGCAATCCGAAGATGAGTTGGTGCTACTACAACCGGCTTCACACCAGCCAATTGAGACTTTGGAGTTGATTAGTAGAGCCTTTGAGCTTCCTAAATCCACCAAAATATCAGCCAAGTACTTTGGAACATGTATCTCAAAAGCTTAAGTCAAGACAAACTAGTTGCAAAATGATTAGCTCCCAAACCTTGCTATTTTTGGACATACACCTGCTAGAACAAATGAACAGTGCTCTCAACCTGGTAGGAATTAGATAAATTCCTTTTGGGCATAAAAAATAGACTTAGCAAGCTTGCTAACCCAAGCTAAAACACTTCAAATGATCAACTGAGGATTGAGAACAACTTTTAATAAAAATTAGAACATGCCGGCCATTTTCGGGGCTCTACAAAGATAGTCTAGTGAGCAGTAAAATGGAGATTTCTCCCAGACTACAAATCTAATGAAAATGAAAATTTATACCAAAAACTAGACTTTGAGAGCTATCCAACGCACATTAAAAGATTGAAAAAGGATGAGTATAGCTCAAGATAGGAGCTTTTGAAGTTACTGCTCTGAGTGAGTATAGTTGAGAACAAAACAGAGAAGTATAGGATGATGAATCTATAGATTCACATATGATTACAACCAGATTGGCAATGAATATTTGCACAATGGGAGGAGAATGATAGAGCTATGGAGTAAGCTCTTCAATCTCTAAAAAATGACATGAAGTGGTCACGTACAAGGCTTGGTAATCGTCTCTTCCTTCTTGCTCTTTTTATAGCTACTATTGGAGGGAGTTTTGAATTCGAATTCGAATGGTTCCACCTAAAAGTGATCCCCAAAGTTAGGCATTATTCCCTCAGCTCACTAATTCGTGGTTTTAGGTAGATAGAGCCACAAGTTTGCTTTCTACATCATGGATGAGGTAAGCCATTCTTTTCCTTTTTCTTTTTCACAATTACAAGAGATCAAATGTACTCTTTTACAAGAGGTGTTCACATGACTACACATGTGACTTACAAATGATCATAATATCAAGTATATCAAGCATGTAGGCTTGGGTAAAATGCACCAACAACTCCCCCTCAAGCCTAACATGCTTGGCCTCCAAATAAGTCTTCAATTTTCCTTGATTTCCTGCAAGCCAATCATCAACTTGAATCTACTTAACTTTGTACCATCAAGAAATTTAATCAACATGTCTCCACATTGCATATATGTAGAGACATAGGATAGTTGAATATCCTTGCTCATTAGCTTCTCCCTTACATAATGGTAGTGGAATTTAGTATGCTTGGTTCTAGTATGGTATATTGGATTAGCTGCTAGATGTAGTGAGCTTGTGCTGTCACAAAAAATGTGAGGTGTTGAAGAATGAAGTCCAAGATCTGTGTACAAAGACTTTAACCACATGATTTCTTGAGTTGCATTAGCCAAACCTCTATATTCGGCTTCAGTCAAAGATAATGCCATGGTTGCTTGCTTCTTGGATGACCAAGAAATGATTTTTGAACCTGCAAATGATATATACCCGGATGTGCTTCTTCTATCATCTCTAGATCTAGCCCAATCTGCATTTGAGTAGAACTTTAGCTCAATATCTGAAGTAAATGGATAAAAAGAACCTTCATTCATGGTCCCCTTTAGGTACTTGAGGACTCTCTTGGCTGCTTCCATATGTGGCCTTCTCGGCTTATGCATAAACTGACTCAATATGCTAACACTATAGCATATATCCACCCTTGTGAGTGTTGCATAGTTCAAACTTCCAACCACGCTTTGATAACTTGTGATGTCTTCAACTGGCTCTCCTTCATAAGCACTAAGCTTATGATTTTTCTCCATAGGTGTACCTGCACACTTGGTATTTTCCATCTTGAACTTGACGAGCATGTCATGCACATTCTTCCTTTGTGTGATGTATATACATGAACCTATGTAGTAACTCCAATCCAAGAAATAAGTGAGTGGTCCGAGATCACTTATTTTGAACTCCTTCTTCATTTGAGTTTTTACCTGTTTGATTCCTTCAAGATCATTTCCTGTGATAATAATATCATCAACATACACACATAAATAGATCACTTCAGATCCATTCCTCTTTATGAACAAAGAGGTATCCACCTTGCTAAATTTGAATCCTTGGTCCTGCAAAAAAGTCACCAATCTAAAATTCCAAGATCTTGGAGCTTGCTTCAATGCATAAGATTTTTGGGGCACATTCTTATGTTACCTTAGAGAACCTACAATACTACTACTCTTAAATATAAGAGATACTTAGAGGCTATTAGTTGGAAAAGGTTTCAAAGGAGTTCTTGATGAGACATCCTAAATAGGATGGAACCTCAAAATTGTTTCAGAAGTCTCACGGTGTGAAGCTCTAAGTTGATATATGAGCAAAGCTTGCTTTCACCAATAGAAATGGTGAAAAGTATTCAAGGCATCATGAAACTTTGAAAAGTCCCTCCTCTTGGAAGAACTTCCAAATTAATTTAAGGCTTCATGCGTTCAAAAGATTTGCATCTCAAGAATAAAGCCAAGAAAAATTTTCCTTAAGAGATGCAATGGTTCTTAATGAAAGGAGCTTAAAGCTCTCTAAGTACAATGATGAAATGGAAAGATTTTTCTTATTTCACAGTACCTTCAAAACTCTAACCTTAAAAATAAAAGCTACCATCTCTTAACGCATATAAACATGAACTTGCATTGTTGGGAAACATGAGAATTGATGAGCATTCCCAAAAATTCAAGGAGAAGTTCATAAATATGTTAGGAGAGGTGGTTGCTAAGCTATCTCTAGAAGATGATTGAATACTGAACTTAGATTTGTTTCTAACACATCTTCTTCTCAAAGATACTCTCATGAGTAAGACAAAATGATAAGAGTAATGGATTGTGGCATTAGCACAAGTCATAGTGTTTGCCTCTAGAATTTTGAATGAAGCTATAAACTTTATAGTTTTCAAGGATGAAAACTCCTCAAAGGGGAAAGAAAATATCAAAACTTATAGAAATTGGTACAATCTATTCCATAAGTATAGAATCATGGATGTAGATGAAAATAGAAGGACTTCTAGGAAATAAGGTGTTTGACAAAGGAGTTGTTCAGAAAGCAATTCCATGGCTGGCATGCTGAAGTTAGTGAAAACTGGAATCCCATCAAGATCACAAAAGATTTTGAAAAAGGCGGTTACAAACCACAAGGGTAAATAGAGCATGCCAAAGTCGAAAACTTCTTTAGGCAAAAGTGAAAGATATGAAAGAAGTTTGTACTCCAAGTATATAGTCTGTATCCATGACACGGCACCTAAGTTGCAACCCTGACCAACATTACTTAAATCTATGGAAGATGAAACTTGTATTCACGTATTCCTAAAAGGATTTCCCCCTACTTCTCTATTTGGTAATGACCATACATTGTCTTAGAAGCATTTCAGACACGGCGGAGCCACTTCTATCTTAGAGGTGATAGCCAAAGCATATATGCTATGTGTATGCATGTCTTCACACAAGGGCAGAGCCCTAAAATAAAAGTACACCATGTCACGGTACATTTTCAACGAAAATGTTCCAATATCCACTCACCACCTGACAACATGTGAGAACACGTCGGAGCTGTATAGTTGATTGCTATGCAAAGCAGAAATTTTTCTCGAAATTATTATTGCTTCTCTTTCATCTCTCTGTCGATTGCTCCATCCCTATATATTCACAAAAGGCAGTGGCTAGTCTCTCATTTTTTAGGAGGGTGATGGAATTATCTGTTTTTCCTCATTTCCGGCGTCCTTATGTGAAACCTCCCTTAATATTTATGATAATCTGAGAGTTTGAGACGCAGTGAGAACTCTGATCAGTTTTGAGGAATTCCGATGGACAACGAAAGCACATACATTTCTATACTGCTTCATCCTCTTTAATAGCTGTATTTACATGTATTGCAGATAACAGGGATTTAAGTCACTTTGGCATGGTCACAGTGATCGACATTGTACAAGAAACCAGTGACTAGTCCGCTGGACTGCTCCTGTAAAAGGCTAAGAAAGAAATACAATGAAAGGACTCGCTGAAGACTATGCACTGCACATAATCAGGCTCAACTTCATGATATCTATTAAGGACGGTCGAATAGAATTATAATGCTTGAATCGGTCGTCAACTTGAACCCAAAGTCTCCTTGACAAGCAGGTTGATGCCGCGGGTCCAGAGTTCAGCTGAGAAATTCGCTGCTGCATCAAAATGGATCTCTTTTCCGTTTTTTGTGGCGACTCGGAATAAATTGAGTTCATTTTTACCAGCATCTTGATTTTTTCTGTTATTCAGGAACTCCTGACTAGCACCTATGCATGCTTCTATGCAAAGTAAATTGCGTTTTTTGGAGCCACCCCATGAAATAACTCCAGAACTCAGAAGCTTGACAGACTTTAGATGAGGTGCACCTTTTCCCTGTTTTGTGTGCTTTAGGAGTTGTGCCCCTGTTAATACAACCTTCCTTGCAATGTGATCCAGGATGATTCCCTCCACCATTTTTGATGCGACTTTCTGTGCTAGAGATAGAGCTGTTTCACCAGCCGTATTGGAAATGTGGCAATCAGCACCTCGAGTTAGAAGCAGCTTGCATGCATCTGGATAGCCTTCCCTCACAGTAATCATGAGCGGTGTAGATCCATACTTGTCCAAACTATTCACTGAATGACCATGTTCTAGCAGATGATCCAAGAGCTCACAATTCCCTTTTCGAGCTGCAAAGTGAATCTCTTGGAAATCAGCACCTTTCAGAACTCCGGCCATGATTGCATTACATAGCACTTCTTCACACTGGTCTTTGTATCCAGCTTGTTCTGCTAGCTTCATGGTATCACCTCCTTCCATGTTTTTCACACTAATATTTGCTCCTAAAAATACAAGCACTTTAAAAGCTTCTATTTGACCTCCCTGAGCTGCAATCATTGCTGCAGTCAATCCTGTTTTATCTTGCTGGTCGATGTCAGCCTCTTTTCTTTTCAGTAACTCTCTTATTACTTCTGCATTCCCATGATGTGCAGCATAGTGAAGAGGCGAGAAGGTTTGGAGATCACTAGAGTACAACTTCCTCCCTGAAAGAATAACATTACACACTGTCTGGTATACAAAAGCAGTTTTTCCTGTCTGTTTTGCAATCTCCATTACAGTGTTCCCATCCTTATCACGTGCTGCAAGATCTGCTCCTGAGTTTATCAATTCCAGGAAACACTCTTGATGATCATGGATAATGCATAACATGAGAGGAGTTTCACCCTTCTCAGTCTGGGCATCCAAATTGCATTTATGTGTGATCAGTACTTTTAGAACATGCAGAAGGCCTCGTTTTGATGCAAGATGAATGGGCAGAAATTCTGCACCATCTGTTGTGCGAACACAGAACTCAATATTAGCTCCTCTTCTGAGTAGTATCTCAGCTGCTTCATCATTGTTGCAGAGGATGGCATGGCATAAGAGGGATCTTCCATGCAGCTCACTGTTAACGTTTACATGCTCCAGAATCATGCACAATATTGAGCCTGTAGATTCCCAATACTCAATTGCACACCAAACTGCATCAAAAGGCTCTGCCATTCCAGCCCCTACTCTCAAAACCTCTTCAGAGCTCATGTCCCAGGACCATGCTCCCAGTCTAGCCTTGCAATCTGTTCTAGCTCCAGCCTAAAGAAAACCAACTACTTTGAAGTTCAAATGCTAATCTTCTCTATGCAGTAGAGTAAATGTCAACATTACAATACTCACCCTTAGCAGATACTTCACAACAGAAATTTGTCTGCTGATTATGGCTGCAATCAGAGGAGTACATTCCAGATTGGAATGCAAAGATGGCTTCAATGAGCGCAATAATACTCTATGGGAAGAGTTCAAGCCCACACCATTCTGCAATATCGTACTCTTTTCAAAACATTATCTACTCGCTAATATTTGAATGATCATCTAGGCCATGTCTAAATCTAAATGCACAACTCTTAACCATTTCACTATTGATAACAGTAACAACAACGACAACATAGACAGAAATCTTGCCTTGTTCAAGAGTTTCACAATGTCCAGAAATCCCCGGATACTTGCATGAATTAAAGCACTTGCCAAAACTTCTGGCCTTATGAACTCCCATTTCATCAAAATTTCTGCTGCGTTCACTTGGCCTGTCAAGCATGCTTCAAAAAATGCCTCCTCACAGGCAGGTTGATAGGCACCAGATTTCAACAAAATGCTCAGAACTTCATTGTGGCCCTCTCTGGCAGCAGCAGTTAATGCGTAACCTCGGAATATCCTTTCATTGGCATCTGCCCCAGCAACCTATAATTAAATATATATCACTTGATTTCATAAAAATCAGAAAGTTTGAGGTTGTGAGAAAGAGAGGGCGAGAACATATTCTGGTTTAACCAACTAGCTTGAAACACGTGCTCGCATACCAACAATTTTTTTACTATTTCCACGTGGCCTGAATGAGAAGCAGCAAAAAGAGGAGTCGCATCTGTTTTGAAAATAACATATTCGATCCTCAGCTCATCTGCCGATTCCTCATGCTGGACGAAATCCAATTGCCTCAACCTTAGGTCGACAGTTCCACGATAATTGATATCAGCTGATTGATTGTCAAGAAGAGCTTGTACAGTTAACTCATCTCCTTCAAGAGATGCAATCAACAAATTTTGAGACTCTGAAAACTCGTTTTGTGCTAGTTTTAGAAGCTGCCTCATGACTGAATAGTGCTAGCATCAAGGTGGATATGTCTCTTTAGCTCTTGAAACAGATGGGCGCTACATGCAATTCAATCAATGTTGCCCTGCGAAAGACAGTTGATATTTTATTTGAGAGATGCAGAAAAAAGAAAACGTCGATCTGTTTCGGAGGCAAAAGGAGAAGAGCACAGAAAATCGTAGACAAACAGAAACGAAGATGATCCGATGCATAAAGATATGGTACTTTTTGTCAATGCCCTTAGTCATTTCAATGCAGTGAATTTCATTATGTATTGAGGAAGCCTTAGATCAAACGGAAAACTCCTACGCCAACCACAAGAAACACTGGCTTGATAGCGATTAAAGAAAGCACATACGCTCAATGATTCATTCATGGCTATGATGGATAGATAATACATCAAAAGAAATACGCTCAAGTAGTAGAAGAACCAGAAAAATGCATAAGAAGGCCTTTCCACTACATTATTTAAGGCTCGATACGAAAAAGTTAGAAAAGGCAGTCAAAATCAAGGAGAACGAAAGTGAACCGAGCAGCGAAAAAGCAACAAGGGGAATGATTGTAACCGATAAATTCGCTTAAGGTGTGCTCTTTACTCAACCTGGGATCTCACAACGAACATGAGAAACGGAAACGTTAAAGGGATCTCCCGCGGTCAGGCGCCTTTATCAGGTCAAACTAACCACATTGAGCTATGTAGCAGCCTGGTCATCCAGTAATACTATAAAATTCGGTATGAAGGTAGCCTACTGATTCTGCACAATGAATGCGCAGGCGGTAGCAATCAGGTTGGCACAACAAGCATGACTATCAGTAGCTGACAAATGACATCAACTCAGGCTTCTCGACTCTCTAGACTAGAAATACGACTTGTTTAATTATGCCACAGAAGAAACAAAAGGCATACTAACCAAAGTATAATCCACTTATGCTTCATGCTGAAGTTGGGACAAATAATGGTTAGCGGTTGTGCATCAAGAGGCGCAGACGGTCATGATGCCGACAGAAATGGAGAAGATTCGTGTTTTAATGTACGAAGTGTTCTTGACCTGAATTATTTAGTTTTGTCGTTGTTATCTGATTGAATATGATACCATTACAATTAATGAATGTTATTGAAATTATACTTCAAGCGAAAATGATTGAGCACATAAGCTGGAAGACAGGTGAAACACTGGACAGCAATGAGCGATATTCTAAATATTATGATATAAGCGTAGTGTTGTTAGATTTGAAGTTCAGGGTGTAGAACCACGGTCGGCGATGAGGCAGACTCGAAGCGATAATCGCGGACCTTCATATGCTATTATCATTATGAAATTTGAAGAGAACAGCATCAATCCATGTGCGTGCGCATGCGTGCTGGCATCAGTTCGGTGTGTAAACGCATGCAAGGGATTTCAGCTGCAGACGTATAACTTTAATAGGAAGAAAGGACAAAGCAGCAGGTGAACGGAAAACGTGTTGAGCATATGTGACAAGAATTTATGCAAAGCGACGACAATGGAAGGCAAAGGTCTCGTACTGAAAGCCCAAGACAAAAAATTTAGAGACGAAGAAGATGATGGTGATAGGGCCAGTCGGAAATGCGTCTCCTGCCTTTACCTCCGGGACGCTGGAGTGATAAAAAAAAAGGAAGGAAGCAATGCAGAGATAATGGAAGATGTCGAAAGCAGGGGAAGATGATGAGAAGGAGAGCCGAAGTGAGGACGATGATGAAAAAGCACTAAGTCTCACAAACATGCGCACATGAACATGACACACACATAGCCTCGAAAGGCACGGGTTTGGATATGGAGAACAGATACCTTCTCTCTGAGCTTCATTTTGTTCCTTTATCCGCTCTGCATTTAGCCGTGCGGAGAGAGTGAGACAAGAAGCCGAGGAGACAATCTTGCCCCGGTGCAGATAAGCCCGTGGCTCCTTTTCCGCCGGTTGCTAGCTTCTGAGCCCATGCGTATGTGTGTGTACATGCGTGTATGTGTTATATCTACAGACTCTACACGACAATAAGCTCGTGTCACCACGCTCGAAGCGGGTGGAACGTTTTCTTTTTGTCGAGACAAAGAAGAGCTATCTCCTGCCAGTACACAGTCTTCTCCTCCCTCACAAAGATTACGCTTATGCACAACATCCCATCAACATTGTGTCATAATCTCACCCAACGCAAAGGTATCCATTTTCAATGCATTGAATACCAAAGCGTTTGTACACGGCTCAGATCCCAAAGTTGATATGCATCCAAATTGGATTCCCCTTTTTTTCTCCATTCTATAGTAGAATCTAAATAGCAATTTTATGTCCTGTCCGTGCGTTAAGCTTCTGGTTGTGCCTTTGGCCTGTTGAGAGGAAAGGGGCAAAGGTTCAACCTTTCCTTATGCCAGGATAGTTATGGAATTACATTAGTGTATTTATTATCTTGGGGCAGAGTTAAATTAGTTGCTTTCAAGCTGTCTTTTTCAAGTGTTGTTTCGGGTAATCTAACCCTTGTTTTGTAGGATACGGTGAATCCTACGCATACTATGCCCCTCACTTGTACAATCGTTTTTTCAATGTAATTCAAGTTATAATGGAGATTAGGCCTTGGCTTAACTGTCTCTTTAAAAAAAATATATATATTCTTATGTCAAAGTCCCCTAGGCAAGTTGGTTTGGGCACTCACCTCTTGAGGCGGAGGTTGTATGTTCAATCATTACGTAATACTCGACATGCCTCAACTAGTGTGACCAACCAATCCTTGTAATGCCCTCGGACCATTTAAAATAGATGCCTTAGGTAGTCTTTTCCTCATAACGGGTCAATAGTTTAACTCCTGCTTTGTAGAGTATGGAGTATGGGTACTAAACCTTTCACTTGTACAATCGTTTTTTAATTACATTTATGCCCAATAAGCTTAGAATTTGGCCGAGCTTCCTTAAAAAAAAAAAAGTTCCTATAAAGAGTGGATACTCAAGGGATACATTAGGAAATTAAAAAGAATGGGTACCTGTAGGGACACAAAATGAACGTATAAAGACGGGTTCAAAGGCTTCCCATATGGAACATTTTCGCCTTGTTTAAGGTAGAAGAACATTTTTGAGGTGGTTAGGCTTAGCTTGAATGAGATTGTTCTATCATTAGCATCACTCGCTTTGACTCATCTAAGTCAAGAAATATTTTAATCATAAAAAAGTTAAAAAAAATCAAAGTTTTCTTGGATATGCTGTAAAAATGATGGCATCCTCTTAGTAATAGAAAGGTAGAATCTCACGAGCTTATTATGAAAGCATGCGAAAAAGGATGAGGTAGAATTTTTAATTCCACATGTACCTTCAATAACAAATCAGACACCTTCACTAACTTTTCTACCTTGGTGCTTTTTTCAAACTAGTTGATGGACAATCAATCACATGCCCATCTCCTTCGCTTTTTGTTAGATATAGTGAATACTTCATCCTCAATTGAACACAAGTGATCCATTGTGATTTAAGTTGTAAGGCCCCCATTATGAGGAGTAGCCACTACGAAAGTTCAGATATTTGTGGAACTCCAACTTCCAAGTTAGATGAGGACTATCTATGACCATTGATAATAATAGATGATATTTGTGAGCCTAGCCATTAGGTTAGGTAGAACATAAACTTCTGGGCCATTGGGTTTCCATTCAAGGTGAAAATAAAGGCCTTGTGGCACCACACTATTTTCCCATAGAACCTTAATTGGGGGAGTGAAGAGGGGGCTTGCCTCCTTTTGCAAGGTCGAGGGGCCTATCCCCCCAGCCCATAGGGCCAAGAGGGTAGGACTTTTGGTCATGGAGATATTGTCGAATTGTATATTTCGTCAACTATTTTGTATCTCCAGAGTATGTTTATCTATACCAACTCCCCTTGTAAAAGCTATATAAGTATGGCTTATGTTGATCTTTACATAGCATTGTGCACTAATAACCCCTTCATCTAGATTCTATCTGATTGCCATCTAAGCTCCACATTGGGAGCGCACGGCTGGACAACGCCATCATTGTAGCTTCATTGAAGAACGAAAAAAAGAAGTTGAAGGGAGAGTGTTTCCATTGCAAGAAGAAAGGCCACAGAATCCAAGATTGGCACATCAAGAAGGTGGATGAGAAGAATGGATCTTCAAAAGGTGGCAAGGTCAAGGAGTCTACCAACACTATAAAAACAAAGTTTGAGTTATTTGTTACAATACAGGAGGTATGCTCCTCAATTGAAGATTTAGGAACATATGACTCATGGGTGTTGGATAGTGGTGCCACTCGTCACATGATGAGTAGAAAAGGCCTTTATAGTCCCTTATAACCTTTAAAGGAACCCATCATAGTAAAGGTATGCAATAATGCAAGATATCCTGTAGAGGGCAAAGGTACAATTTCTTTTATTAACTCTAATGGGGATGCCATAAAGCTTTCAAATGCGTTGTATGTTCCACAAATAAAATGATATCTACTTTCAATACATTCTATAATTGATCAAGGCCATCAAGTAGCTTTCAATAAGACAAGAGGTAGATTATGGATAGTAACAACAATGTTGTTAGGATTGGCATAAGTAGGAACCACCTATATGAGTTCTCTGGTCTTACAACCACTATAAGTCTGCACACAATTAGGTTGTGGCATGAGAGATTTGGCCACATCAAATACCATGTACTAAAGGACATGCATCATAGGGGTATGGTTGCACACCTACCATTGATTACAGAAATGAAGGAACCATGTGAAGCTTGCATGATGGGCAAGCAATAGAGGAGGGCATTTCCACAAGAATGCAAAAATAGAGCACGCTATCCTCTATAGTTGGTGCATGATAGCTTGTGTAGAAAAATGCCTATAAATGCCTTGGGCAAATCTCCCTACTTCATGTTACTTCTCAACGACTATAGCAGGAAGTTGTGGGTGTACTTCCTTCACAATAAGGCTCAAGTTGTTGGTAAGTTTAGAGAGTGGCTTCAACTTGTTGAAACTAAAATATGGAAGAAGATGAAGAAATTCAAGAAGACGATGGTGGTGAGTTCACATCAATAGAGTTTGAAGATTTTTGCAAGAGTTAAGGGAACAAGCATCAACTCATAGTGGTACATATCCATCAATAGAACAGTGTTGCAAAACATCGAAATCGAACCATCATTGAGATGGCAAGCTGCATGTTGAAGGGAAAGGGTTTCCCTATCAATTTTGGGCACAATTTGTCTACATCTTGGATCAAACCTATGTTGGAACAAATCCATGGCAAGTCCAAGTGATTATGGGTTGAAGCTGTATCCACAACCACTTATTTGATTAACAGATTACCTTCAAAATCACTTGATCGCATGATGCCATATGAGGCTTGGAATGGAAGAAGACCAAGCTTGGATCATTGTAAGATTTTTGGATGTATTGCTTATGCTCATGTTCCTTCACATGTTAGAGGCAAGATGGATCCCAAAGCAGAAAGGTGTGAATTCATTGGATATGACAACAATCGAAAGGGCTACATATTATACAACCCAACAACCAAAGGATTCTTGGTGAGTAGAGATGTAGTATTTGATGAGAATAGTTCTTGGTATGAAGATTCATGTAGAAATGTCAACCTACCTTATGATCTTGAAGAAGATTTTCCAAAACTTGTTAAGGATAATTATTTTAAAGTTTAAGAGCAGGATACCTCAAAAGATGATGAAGCAATTCAGTATGAAAAACTCAAAATGTGGAAGTCTAAAGGTAAAGCAAAGGTGCAGGAACTTGGACAAGATGTAGAATCATCACATCATGGCCCAAGAAGGTCCATGAGGGAGAAAAGAAAACCAGAAAGGTATGGGTTTGATACTTCTCTAGTCACTAAACATTCAATCCATCTAGCACATGCCATAAACCAAGAGGAAACTTCAACATTTGAGGAAGCAAAGAAGAAATCAAAATGGAGGCATGCAATGGAAGAAGAAATTGAAGCTCTTGAGGAGAATAACACTTGGGAGTTGGTTCCCAAGTCTCCATCAATGAAAGTGATACGCTCAAGATGGATCTACAAATTGAAGAAGAACTCAGATGGCTCCATTAACAGGTATAAGGCAAGGCTTGTGGCAAAAGGCTTTGCACAAACTCAGGGATTCGATTATGAGGAGACCTTCTCTCCTGTGGCAATGATGCCTACAATTAGGGTTTTTCTTAGTATTGCCTCTTCCAAGAATTGGAAGATACTTCAATTGGATGTAGAAAATGCATTTCTTAATGGATGGATAACAGAAGAGGTATATATGGCACAACCACCTAGTTCTGAGAAAGGGTTCACTTACCTACTTTCTAGGATTGGAAGTTGTCTACAAAGATCATGGTTTGTTTCTCACTCAAAGAAAGTACATTAAACACGTTGGCGAAATTCAAGATGCAAGATTGCATGATTGCAAGTACTCGAATGGAGGTTAATCATAAATTGAGCTCACATGAAGGTGAACTCATAGAAGATGGGACAGGTTATCAAAGCCTTATGGGTAGTTTGAACTATGCCACATTGACAAAGGTTGATATATGTTATGGTGTGAGTGTGCTAAGTCAATTTATGCACACACCCAGGAAACCTCACATGGAAGCTACCAAGAGGGTACTCAGATATCTCAAAGGGACCATGAACGAAGGGTTATATTACCCTTATGTATCTGATTTATGTTTGAAATTGTTCTCTGATGTAGATTGGGCTGGCTCCAAGGAAGACACAAGGAGCACCTTAGGATATCTTACATTTGCAGGTTCAAGAAACAATGTGGATGAAGACACTATTCACAGATCTTGGTTTGGAGATTGGAACTCCAAGTATCTTTGTTGACAATATGAGCTCTATTCACTTGGATGCCAATCCAATTTTTCATTCAAGGACTAAACATATTGAAGTACATTATCACTATGTAAGAGAGAAGATTGTGAGCAAGGAAATTCAGTTAACTTATGTGTCCACTCATCAACAATGTGCATATATTCTAACTAAGGCATTGGATGGTACAAAGCTTTGCAAGTTCAAGGCTATGGTTGGTAAAGTTTTCTCCTTAAGTCTAATACATGCTCATAAAGTTTCATTTCAATTTGGTTTTTCAATCTTGAGATATGTTCATTTGAAGTCGACTATATCTCTTCATTCTCTACTTCTCTGTCAGCACTCCATCAGAACAATCATTTTCTCAGAGCTAGTTCTCAATATGTACTTCATCATTTTCCATTATTCAAAGCTCTATAGAATTAAAAAATTGCTTAGTATATGATTACAAAATTTCATAAGCATTGCATCTTGGAATCTTGAGATATGAACATTTCTCTCCTCAGAGGTTTGAGTACTGCTACAACCCATGAAAATTGGGGCGATGCTACAACTTGCTAAACACTTTTCTCTTTATGTAGTGCATCCTTTTTTATGAAATAACTCTTGAGTGTTAGATTAGTAAGTTAATAAGAGTTCCCCAAAAGGAATCAATTCAATTTCTACTGTGGCCAAAGAATTCTTCAAAACTCTAGACATGTGGATGGACATAAAGGTTTTTGTTCTTGAAGTTTTTTGTTCTTATTTGTTTTGATTCATCTTTTTGAGAGTGATCTTTCAAGGTACATAGGGTGTCTAATACATCATTGGCAAGCTAAAAGGGCCCATTAAATATTCCTAGAGTATATTTGGCTGGTGTAGTGCAAAGTCTTTGTAGCATTACTTCATCTTCTCCAAGTTCAAATCCATCTCTTCGCAAGCTACACCAAGGCACTCGATGGAAAGACTCCACAAGAGGCCTACATTGGTAAAAAGCCATCTGTTTTCCATTTCAAAGTATTTGGAAGTGAATGTTATGTGTCTATTCCAAATAGGGAGAGAAACAAGCTTCAACCAAAAAGCATCAAATGTATCTTCTTAGGGTATAGTCAAGATAAGAAGGCTTATAAGCTTTATGACCCTAAGGCTAAGAAGATCATGGTGAGTCATGATGTGGTTTTTAAGAAGGAGCAGCTACATGTAGTGGAGGAGGAAAAAAGATCTTCCACTTATCATCATGCAGAGGGGCAATTCACTATGAACGTGGCCCAAGAGCTATCCCTTCTACACAAGAGAAGGAAGCATCATCTTCAGATGATGAGTCTAAAAGTCACCAACTTGTCATCACCCAAGCTAAAAAGCCATTACCACATTGGATGAGGTAGCTTCATGATTCTTCAAACCCCACTCCACAATCACTAGAATAGGTTGCATATGGATCGAGCTAATCATAGAGAATAGAGGAATGGAACAAGCAAGCACTCATATGGTAAACACAACCTTGATGGGTGAGATCATTGAAGAACAAGCAAAGGAACCAACCAATGTGGAAGAGGCACTCCAAGATCCGAATTGGAGGGTTGGAATGCAAACAAAATACAAAAATATCATGAAGGATGGAACTTGCTGTTGGGTGTGTGTAGAAGTGCGAGACACACACAAGAAGCACACACAAGGAGCACAAACACAGCAAGACACACGAAGAAGACGATGGCTGGAATAGCTCTCTCTATTGACGATGAACTAAACTGATGTAAGAGCTGAATAATAATCCCTAAGTACAAAGTACCACCACATATGAGAGTATCAAGTATGTGGTAACATGGGGAAAAAACCTCTAGCCAGCACTAGAGTAAAAAGTGCCCATGTATAGGGAGAAGGTTCACATCAAAGCTACTTGAGGAACACATAAGTGTAACAAACCCCCTGGGGTGAATGATGTGAACACATAGAGGGAGTGACAGATCAACCCCCACAAGGTAATAAGCGTAAAGCTTTGCGAAAAGCTTCAAACTTTTCTCATGGAAGAGCTTTGGTGAATATGTCTGCCACATTATCTTGTGTAGGCACATATACCAAATCAATATCTCATGCATGAAGGCACTCTCTCACATAGTGGTAATGCACCTCAATATGTTTGGTGTGTGCATGAAACATTGGGTTTCGTGCAATAGCCAAAGCACTTTGACTATAAGTGAGAATATGCGTAGCAACATCAATCTCCATGCAAAGATCCATCAATAGGTGTCTCAGCCATATACACTCCACTATAGGTGTGAAAACTACCCTATACTCAGCTTCACAACTCGATGTCACCACTATAGGTTGCTTCTTACTCAACCAGCATATGCATGAGTCTCCAAGGAAAAAGCAATTACCACTAGTGGACACGCGAGTATCATAACAACTAGCCCAATCACTATCTATAAAAGCATGAAAGCATGGCTGAACATCTCTACCATAAAAGAGACCTAAGCTCAAAGTGCCTCAGAGATATCTAAACACAGGTTTCAGTGCTTGCCAATGCTTAGTGCCAGTGCTATGCATGAATCGACTCAACTAGGAAACTACATAGTATATGTCTGGCCTTGTGTTGCATGCATATATAAGACATCCCACATCTTGCTGATAAAGAGAAGTGTCAAATGCATCACTGGAATCCTCAAACTAGAATCTAAATCTTGTCTCAACTGGTGTGGAAAATGGCTTGCAATCCTCAAAGTCAAAACACTGAAGTAGTTTTTCAACAAACTTTGCTTAATGCATAACAATTCCCCACTCAACAGATACAAACTGGATGCCAAGATAGTAGCTCAAAAGACCAAGATAAGTGACATCAAAAGTATGCTGCAATGCAGCCATAAGAATATCAAGTTTTGCATCACATGACACAGTCAAGAGTATGTCATCGACATAAAGAACAAGCAGTATAAGATCAACCCCATTTTTGCGTACATAGAGTGTACTTTCAATCGGACTACATATGAAGCCAAGAGCAATCAAGTGTTTTTGGATTTTGTCATACCATGCACATGGAGCTTTCTTGAGACCATACAAGGCTTTATGCAAGCAACAAACCATATACTCTTTCCCTTTCATAGCAAATCCAAGAGGTTGATTCACATAAACCTCTTCTTGCAAATCACCATTCAAAAAGGTTGTTTTTATGTCCAACTGATGCACTTTCCAACCTCGATGGGCAGCCAATGCAACCACGGTACGAATGGTAGTCATGCATGAAGTAGGTGCAAATGTTTCCTCATAATTAATGCCATATTGTTACGCATATCCTTTGACAACCAATCTAGCATTGTAGTGATCAATGCTACCATCAGATTTTCTCTTAATCTTGTAAATCCACTTTGTACCAATTGCATTCTTTCCTTTTGGCAAATCACATAACTCCCAAGTATCATTCCTATGTATGGAATCCATTTTTGATTGCATAGCACTCATCCATTGTGGATCGTCACATGCATCTTCAAAAGAAAGTGGCTCTTCATTACATGTTGTAGCAATAAGAGAATAATCCACAAAATTACTTGATGCATGGTGAGAGCTTGATCTTGTTCTACCAAGTAAAGGTGCACTCAATTTGCTATCAGGCAAAGTCTGTTTCAGCCACTCTGGCATAGTTTGTGCACTCTTGATAGACATGTGTTCATTATGTAAAACATCTTCAATATGTACATCATGCGTGGGCTGAATTTCATGCTCATTTTCAGCCATATTTTGATGCAAATGTTCAACCATATGTGGCTGGAAATTTCGAGCATTTTTTATAATTTTTGGCTAAAACATTTCAGCCATGTTTGGTTGGAAATTCTCTGCATTTTTAGCACTATTTTGATGGAATTTTTCAGCCCTTTGAGCATCAGTTGGCTGGTCTACATGGCCATAGTCAAGCGCACCATTTTGGAACAAAGGCATGAGTGTATCGAACACATGTGTTGGCTGTTTTTTTCATTCAAGTAGAGGGAAAACTGAATTTTCAGCAAATACCACATCTCCACTCACAATAACTATGTTCGTCAATGGATGGTATGAGCGATATCCATTACTTTCAGCACTATAACCAACAAATATACATTTATTTGCCTTGTCATCAAGTTTGTGACGTTGTTGTGATGGCACAAAAGCATATGCCAAACAACCAAACACACACATATGACTAACCATAGTCGTATGTCCATTCCAAGCCTCATAAGGAGTGATGACTCACAATGCTTTTGTAGGGCAATGATTCAACACATAGTTTGCACACATGATCGCTTCCATCCAAAACTTATCAGGAAGATACTTTCCTTTAACCATACATCGTGCCATTTCAAATAGATTTCTATTTTTACGCTCAACAACACCATTTTGCTGAGGTGTATATGGCACCATACATTGGTGTGAAATACCTCTTTCATGAAGAAAAGCATTAAACTCATGTGACATGTATTCACCACCAGGATCTGTGCGTAGAGTGAAAAGCTTTTGTGAAGAAAAATTTTCAGCCATAGCTAAAAATGCTTTGAAGCAAGAAAATACCTCATTCTTTGCTTTTATAGGATACACCCATGTATGACCTTAGCATCATCACTGAAGGTAACAAAATATACATGCTTCCCAAAAGATGGAGTCTTGACGGGACCACATACATTACAATGAAACCTTCTTTTGCAAGTAAAGCAAACTACTGAAGTTCAAGTGACCAAAACAAGCATGCCAAAGCACCATTTCAGCCATGGAAGAAGTATGAGCAAGGCATTCGAGGCAGCCCTCTTGTATGTATCCATGTGATAAAAACCATTACATAATGTACCGAACATCACGATAACATCACCATTGTTGAAATCATGAACCATACACTTATCAACAACAAAGTGTACATGAAGTCGAGCTTTGGCAATCACGGAACTGAAATTAAGTTCTTGATACCGAACACATACAATGCATTTTTCAAGAGAATCACACCTCCATTTGCAGCCATAAGCTCAATTTCTCCTACTCCAATGATAGGATAAGAGGCATTGTTTGCACACACCACATGTCCTCCTTTGGGTCCTCACTCACAACCATACATTTAGAATGCAAAGAAGCATCATAATGACATGTAACAACACATGCCCAAAATCTTGAGCCATGTTAGCTTCATCATTCTTTACATTTGATGAATTTTCAGCAATAGACATGCTGGATTCCTTCTTCTTTTCATTGTGTTTAGCAAGCTTTCTACACTCATCAATAGTATGACGAGTCTTTCGACAATATTTGCATCTCTTATTCTTTTGCAAATCACCATCATTAGAGGAATGAGTGGAAGAGGAAGTTTGAGGCTTTGGTTTTGATGAACCGAAAGTTGAACCATACTTGCATTTACCCTTTTGTGAGATAGCAAGTGCTTGCGTTCTCTCAATCAAACCACTCCTATTCACTCTAGACTGCTCTTCGTGCAAAAGAAAAGAAACAACCTCATCAAATGAATACATATTAGGATTTCCTTTTGCAATGAAACGGAGTGTAGTAGCAAAGCTTTGAAAAGATTCTGGTAATCCTTTCAACAATGTAGAAATAAGTGATGCATCCGGAATGATCTCATCTATGTTTGCCAATTGCTCTTTCAAGTCCTTGATGCATGTCACATACACATTCACCGACTCATTTTCAGCCATACATACTTCCTCAAGTTGCTTCAAGTATGCAACATGTGCTTCATTATGCACGGCATACAAAGCAGCAAGAGTGTCCCATGCCTGTCGTGATGTAGAGCATGACCGAATGTGTGGAACTATATGACGCTTCACAGAAAGCGCAATCAAAGCATGAGCTTGAGCATCTTTTCCATCCCATCTAAGCTGCTCCTGTGTAGGTGGAGAAGGACAAACCACTGTAGTTGAAGAAGAAGCTCCATCTCTGACAGTAGACTGTGAAGTAGAAATACTTGCAAGTCTTCGATGTACATATGCACTATGTTCCAAAGTTGTTTAGCAACAAGGACATGCTTCATCATGTAAGACCATGTTAGAACCTTTTGCTGCCACCCATAGCTGTGCGAGCTATGTGAGGCCATCTTGAGCTCTCGTCGACACACAGAGATCGTTGTATTTTTTCGTACCACCCAACCGCCGAGCGACTCCCCTCTCTACATAGTGAGTCTTCTCTATTCTACCCAAGGGTAAATTCCCAAGTGATGCCATGTGGCATCCTTCTTCAAAAGATGAGTCATACCCCATGAGTATCATATGATATTTCCTTCCCCTTAAAAACATTTTCGTTCTCAAAAATGTAGATGAAATGTCTGTAATGGTAGTAGAAAGTGCTCGGACTCCCCTGAACCCCATGTACTCTATGTACATGGTCATCTCTGTGTGTTGTTTTCTCGTATCCTTACCCTTAAGAAGCCTCATATGAGGTCATCTCAAAGGTGGAAAACCATATGAGCGGTGCGTACTATCTCGCAGATACACTATACTTCCAAATTATCACTCCCATGACATATAACATCATCAAAAGGACCTAAGTCCATATGATGTTCCTCGTATGGAGAAATAGAATGAAAAATAAGTGCAAAGTTCCAAGATCATAAGCTTGATCATACTATAATGGAGATAATAAACCATAGAATCCTCTAGAATATAGAACAAAGTCCCATAAAACAATGACTTCGAACCCATCTAGGAGTAGATGATAGATTGCCCTCATATCACTCTAGGTCTTGCTAACCTTGAATGTAATCACAAGTAGTAGTTTAATCTACACTACCTTGTGAACTATGCAAATCCATCATCTAACTCATACATAAGAATTTCTTGGTAGTAAAATGCAATCTCTACATTTCACCAACCAAGAAATCTATGCTTTGTCATCCTTTACCATTGGACTAAGTTCTATTGGAAGAGCATCTATTGGCACTAGTGCAAACTCTAAAATTTTCTCTTCCCTTTAGTTTGCCATATGAATGCAAAAAGAATTCTCTTCAAGATTCAGATAATCCCTAAATACCCATCCTCCTAATTGATGTTTACACATCATGCTCATTATGTAACATCAACTAAGAGTTTGGTACCCCAATATGTTAGATATATCCCTATCTCCTAGAAACCCTAAAAGAGAAAAGTCATACTCAACTCGTAGCCTCATTAATGTCAATAACTAGATCATCTCATCTAGTCAAAGACCATAACTGGAAATAAACATGACTAGTTCTCTCTAGAGTCACCACATGAAACTCAATCTAACCATCATGATTAACTGATCCTCATCTTGTCTTTGATAGAAGAGTGCCACTTCTATCTAGACAACCAAAATGAAAAAGTGAAACTCTCTCCTTGTCTCTCTCTGTATAATCTCCTCTAAGGAAAAGAGCTCTGGTAGTGGAATCTATTCCACTTTCCCTTTCCCTTTGGTTTGGAAGAGACTCCTTATGAATTCATTTGCTCTACTCCTCCATAACTGAGAACACATATATAAGTTCTCCATAATTTTTCCTCCCCAAAATAGTGGAGAATCATACTCCCATGTGAAGGAAAATTATATTGAAAAGTAAAAGAAATGAATTCCTTTTGAAATGTAGACTAAGAGATGTGTCCTAAACACCTCTTCTTTGTAAAGGAAAACATACTCTATTCTTCTCCTATGAAGAACTCATGTTTTCCTTTCCTTCTTTCTCTCTCAAACAATAGGAGCTAAAGTGAGACCATTGAGCTAAAGTGAGATCTCTCATAGATCTCTGAGATGATTCTCACTTTCTCCTTTCCTTAAAAGAGAAACTTATGAATTCATTTGCTCCTCTCTTCCATATTAATGCATAATCCCTCATTACATACATTCCTATGAATATGGAGAATAGATCTCCCCTAACTAATGAAGGTGTATGTAGTGAAGAGTGGAGAAAATAGATTCCTAATAAGGGTCAACACCCTCTACTAAAATGGTCAACAATGATATGGCATGATGCTATAAACACATGGGTATCCATAATAAAAAGTTATCTTTGCCAATCATCTTCTGTACATGGATCTATACGATCCACTCAAACTAATGGAATTATCCTTCCTGAAAACCATAACATGAGTATGTGATATACATGGTGATAAAATCACCTATCACATTCTCTACTGGAAGAATAAATCTTCCCTAAACTATGAAGGATAACTCCCCATCCTAAGGAGATGTCTACTAAAATCTCTCTTCTGATCTAGTGAGATATGATGCCATGAATGATGAGTCCTTTTCTCCCTGGACATAGAAGAAGAGTGCTCAAAGAGAAGTCATTTCCACCGTCCCATACCAGTGAAAACTTCTTCCAATTCACGATACCATACCTACACTAAACCAAATATATATTCCATTTAATGGAATATGAAAGTGGACTCTAATGAATATATATTCCATGTAATGGAATAAGAGTGGACTTAAATGAGTCCCATGTCCTTGAACTAGTTAATTTGGTTCTAGTCAACAATGTGACAATGGATATCCCCTTCTGTTCCAAATCAACTTGTTCCTAGGTACCAAGACTAAGCCTAGGTACCTCTCTGTAGATCCCGATATACATATATATTATTGGGTACCCTAACTATTCCTGACTAATGGATCTATGCTCTACACCATAGAGCTAGTGCCATGCCTATGGCCTTCCTAACCATCACTCGAATCACATAAGCACCCGTTGATGATGTCTCTAAAACCCATCTCTATGATCCTATCTATTTGGTTTCCTTAGTAGTGTAGCAGAAATGCTTCACTACTTGGTCAAGTGATGTGCATGAGTGAAACTGGTCACTCTTTGGGTATTCTTGATAATATCCCATAGTCTCCTAATCATACTGTGAGACTCTTGTGAAGATAAATAAATCTGCACTACTTTGGAGATTATCATAAATATATCTCTCGTTCTTGTATGCAACTTTCTAAAACCTATAGTATTGCTTGTGCACATTACTAATGGTGAACGTGTAGCTCCTTCGCTTAGCAATCCTATGGTCTAAATCCATAAGGATTATGTGTAGTGATCCTATTACTACTGAAGCTGCCTTATGTATAATATTGCAATGGTACTAAGTCCATCAAATACATGCTTATAAGCATGCCTAAATCTTATTGAAGTTTGCAGAAAAGACATGTTACCATGCCATAACATTCTTACCTAAAGGCAAGTGTGTGTATAACACCATGCGATAAGAAAAATTTTGACAACGTTTCCCCAGGAAATGGAATCCCAAAAAAATTAACCATAAGCTCAGTGGCACACAAGCCATCCAACAACATAGGGCTTGACAGGCCCATGGCATGCATGCCATAAACTCATATGGACTCCATAACCTGCAAAACATAAAAACGAATGCTAGCAACCATTCTCTATGTTGCATAGCCATGTAGTTTCTACAATCCTCTTTCCTGCAAACAATCAAAAAGAGTACTTTTCGTCTATTGATCCATACTTTTAGAATTTAAACAATGATCAATATTTGATGTATGCAATCCAATCTATATGCATGTACATACAAAACATGCTATAACATAAAGTAAAATGTAAGAAGCATAAATCATACGTCCCTGAATAGTTTTGGTTTTGGAATTGCATGCATCCAATCCTTCTCAATGAGCTTTGAGACCTCTGCACCTTCCTCCTCAGATCCTAATATAAGCTTTGAAGTGTCCAAAAACATCGGATCACTTCCCAAAACATAAAGCATGGTCAGGTGATTACCAAAACAATGCAAATTTAGTCCCAAATGCATTAGTAATCCTTCTTTAGACCTGCAAAAACCACTTTAGGACCTGCAAATGTTCATAAACTGAAATATATAGCATGTGCAAAGAGCTCGAAGTGCATTTACTCCAATCACCTTCCCGGTTTGTAAGATATGGCTCCCAGAAGGTAGTCGCCAAAAATTATTCAGACTTTGCAGACCTGTTCAGACATGCAAAAAAACTTATTTTCCAAACTTTCTTTTAATAAACTGAAATTAGACCTTGTGCTTTGAAAAGAGCCATAGCACATCCAATTTGGAGTTTAGGAGCCCAAGATATGGCCATTCCAAGCAAGACATGCCAAAGTAGTGGATTATTGGAGGGCTGGAAAAAGTGTAAAAATATGATTTTTGGGGTGCCCAAAAGCATTCTTCCATTAAGAAAATCCTAAAATTCTCTCCATAATCTCGGAGAGCAATATATAAAGATGTTTGGGCCTATTTTCACCTTTCCAAATCCTCCCTTCGTGCATGCTAATTTGCTCCCCAAAAGAGGCCGAAATTAAGATTTTTACTTTACGCAAAAACTTAAATGGGAGCTTTTAACAAGCTTTTAATCCACTCCTAATGTGGATTTTTCTTGGATTTTCTCTTCTCCAAGGTAATTCATACACCATACTTCATGTGTATATGCACTAATCCATAGGAGGCTTCTTAAATAGTCCCTTTTCTTACTCCCAAAATTGGAGTTTGGCTAAAACTAACACCTGAAATTTTTTTCCAAAAAGTGCGGGAAGGGGGTTTTTGAGGAGGTAAAATTCCTCCTTAATTTATTCTTTTAATGAATCCTATGATTCTTTTGTGAAGTTCATATATCATACTCTCAGTATATATACTTTTTCCCATCCATCCGTAGCTAGTGCACCTCTTTTTCCCTCTTCCAAAATGGGAATTTCTTAGATTTAGGTGCTAAAATTTTTTCTCAAACTGTGATGGAAGGTGGTTTTGTGGAGCTTCAAACTCCCATCCTACTGAGGTTTTTTTTGGATTTCTTGATCTTATACGGAATTCCATATATCATACTATATGTGTGCATGATTTTTTCCATAAATCTATGAAAAAATCCACTTCATATCCCTTTCCCAAAATGGCTATTAGTCAAAAATAGCTCCTGAAATTTTTGTAAATCATGAAATTAAGCTACTTTGGTGATAGCTAAATCTTAGAATTCTTTGAAATTGATGGAATCCTTGATTGAAGATGAGAATATATACCTTATACTCTCCATACATATGATTTTCCCTCAAAGAATTTTACCCCAAGCCCATCATTTCTTTTTCCAAAAAAAAAAGATTTTTTACTATGATTAACTCCTGAAAATAACAAAAAGCTTAATACCTGTGCTTGAGGTGATATCTCCACATCTCACTAGGCATCAATTCATCCCATTATCCTTCTTCTTTTTCTTCCTTTCTCCCCTCTTCTCTCATACATGTGATGATGCATTAACATTGGAGAAGAGAAGATCTCCTTCTACTGATGCTCCTCAACAATGCTCATTAGAGATTGGAGGGATTCAAAGCTCATAAGATTCACAACAAATTGTTGCCTTCAACTCTACTTCTTTGTCTTCATCATCCTCCATTTTAGAGAGAAGAAGGAGGATATGCGCTCGTCTGTTGTATCATATATCATATGCTCTGCATCTATGATCACCAAACAATGATAGGTGCCTTGGATATGGCATGCACCTTCTATATCTGTGACCTGGGTTCAATTCCCACACTCTGCAATAGTCGCGCGCCCTGGATTACGGCTCTGATACCATTTGTTAGAACCTTTTTGTGCCACCCATAGTTGCATGAGCTACGCGAGTCCATCTTGAGCTCTTGTTGACACACAGAGATCATTGTATTTTTTCGTACCACCCAACCGCCGAATGACTCCCCTCTCTACGTAGTGAGTCTTCTCTATTCTACCCAAGGGTAAATGCCCAAGTGATGCCATGTGGCATCCTTCTTCAAAAGATGAGTCATACCTCATGAGTATCATATGACATACCACATCAGATAGTTGGTCCCATCAAGCTTATCTTCAGCTTGAAGCATGCCAAACAATTCATTGCTACCCCCCATTTCAAAAAAGAACAAAAATGTGATAAAATTTTCACTTCGACGAAAGCTGAAATGAATGCTGAAATTTCAGCTCACAAACCGTCACTCTGATGGCAATTCTGACTGCACGAATGGCTTCGAAATGGGGGTAAAACTCCAGTGCACCTAGTGGAAATGTTTCTTGGCTGCTGAAATTCACAGTTCTATGCTCTGAAGTCGATTTACACTCTTAAAAGTGCGGGGGTGCTGCGACGCGAAAAAACGAAACTTGAGAAGGAGCTGAGCCTTCTCTGATACCACTGTTGGGTGTGTGTAGAAGTGTGAGAGACACACAATAAGCACACACAAGGAGCACAAACACAACAAGACACATGGAGAAGACGATGGATGGAATAGCTCTCTCTATTGATGATGAACTGAATTGAAGTAAGAGCTGAATAATAATCCCTAAGTACAAAGGACCACCACATATGAGAGTATCAAGTATGTGGTAACATGGGGAAAAAACCTCTAACTAGCACTAGAGTAAAAAGTACCCATGTATAGGGAAAAGGTTCACATTAAAGCTACTCGAGGAACACATAAGTGTAACACTTGCAAGCTAGTGGATCCACCCCCTAAGTGTAAAAGCATTGGCACCAAGTGGTTCTGGAAGCCAAAGTACAAGGCTGATGGTACTTTGGAAAAGTAAAAAGCAAGAATCATTTTGTGAATCACAAGTTGAAGACATAAATTTTGTGAATTTTTTCCCCCGATTGCAAGGATGGGTAGTGTCCGAGTAGTACTAGCCATGGCTACACATAAATGATGGCCAGTCTATCACATGGATGGTAAATCTATGTTCTCAAGTGGAGACCTCAAGGAGGAGGTATATGTGACTCAAAAACCACAAATTGAGGCTTCTCATTCAAAGAACAAGGTATGTAAGCTAAAGAAGGCATATATGGGCTGAAACAAACCCCTAGAGCATGGTACCAATTGATAGATAAGTATCATTTAGATCTAGGTTTCAAAAGATGTGCTTATAATGCTAAATTATATGTTCTAAAGAGAGGAGGGAAGATAATTATTCTTGTACTATATGTAGATGACCTTGTGATTACAAGAAATGATGATGCTCTTCTTCAACAAACAAAAGTTTCCCTAAGTTTAGAATTTTAAATGAGAGAATTTGAAGTTTGGCTTAATGCATTATTGTGTAGGCCTTAAAGTTTGGCAAGAACCATGGAAGATTTTCATCTCTCAACAAAAGTACGCAAGACAGATATTGAAGGCATTTGACATGGAGGATGGCAAGGAATTTCTAAACCTATGGAGGTCAACAAAAAGATATCTATGGTAGACACTTTAGCTCCAATGAATATTGAAAGATACAAGAAATTAGTTGGAAGTCTCATCTACTTGTGCAATAGCAGACTAGATATCTAATGGATGATCTTTGTGAGCCGAGCCATTAGGTTAGGTAGGGAATAAACTTACGGACTATTGGGTTTCCATTCAAGGTGAAAATAAAGGCCTTGTGGCACCACATGATTTGAAGTTTCCCCATAGAACCTTAATTGGGGGAGTGCAGAGGGGACCCCCTTTTGCAGGGTCTAGGGGGCCTATCCCCTTGGCCCCTAGGGCAAAGACAATAGGACTTCTAATCATGGAGATATTGTTGGATTGTATATTTTCCTGACTATTTTGTATCTCACAACTACATTTATCTATACTGAATCCCCTTGTAAAATCTATATAAGCATGACCCATGTTGAGCTTTACACAACATTGCACACTAGTAAGCACTTCATCTAAAGTATGTCTAGATCATCATCTAAGCTCTACATTGGGAGCACATGGGTGGACAACACCATAGTTGTAGCTGCATTACTCTTGGCAATTTGAAAATTTGTGTTCTCTATCTTTGAGTCTATGTCTATCTTTGTTTGCATTTTTTTCTCAACTTTGTCTACTAATCTATTCCACTATGTTGGTATTTTCTTACACTTTCTTCATCAAAGGATTCAGAAAGTTATACGATTCAACCTCCATATTCAAATGTTCCATAAACTCTTGAGTATAACCTTGCTTTGTGGAATACATGTTCCTATGGTGCTATGTCTAGTGAAAACACATGTAATCTCAATTAATTCAAGTTTAATTGGAAGAGTAGATCTCTATGGTTGATGTATGGCTAATACCTTCATATTGAAGGCTTTATTTTTTTTTGTATGTATGTTTCTTTTGTCTACAGGAATTTTGTAGTATGCAGAGATCATGATACTACAAGAAAAGGATCCCTACTTATTGATGCCTATAGCAATGTCTATACTAATATATTTTCTTTTTATCTTTGTTAATTTTCCCATTATATTATTGCATATATAATTTTTCGATTGGCATATCAACCCATATATCCATGGAAAAATAATAAGTTCTGAAGTTTATACCAATCCATTTACCAATGGGTATACTGACAAGACAATTTACATAAAAAAATCATTTACCCTATGTCAAGCATTTTTGGAAATCAAATTCAAGAGCCGACACAAACATAGAAAACTCCAGACCAATTTTTTCACTCATCCATGCCTTTTTTATGCATTTTTCTTCTTATTCTTACTCTCTCTCTCTCTCTCACTCACTCATTCTCACTCTCTCTATCACTCTAATTCACTAGTTTTCTTTTATTGTTAAGTGTTGAAGTACATCAATGAATATAGAGCATCATTACAAGGGAAACAAGGTTTTTTTATGCTTGCAAGTTGAACTAAAAATGACGAATTTCACTATATCCCTTGAAAAACATTACCATTGCCTAGAAATCATGTGATTTATGAATACATATTTCTATGGTATAGTCTTTGATGAAGGCATCGACTGCATGGCTTTTTTATCATCTAAATTTTTATTTATCGACGTGTATAGTGAGGTGTGTGTACCGACATGTATATTGACATTCATATAGATGCTTTTTTTGGTTTTTTTTGGATTTTTTATTATATATATTATCTAATTGTATGCATACCAACACCCATATAAATAGAATAAAATAATTACCAACATATATTATACAAATGCACATACCAACATTTATATTGATGGAACAATTAAAAAAAAAAACCTGCATGTTGTGCATGGCATTTCTCGAGAGCATTTTCAAATATGAACACATAATACAGAAGTCGTTAACTCTATATTATTTTCTTTTTTACACTTATTTTCATGATTTTTTCTTCTCCTTCTTACTCTTTCTCACTTCATCATTCCTTCCTACTCCCTCTATTATTCTAGCTCACCATTTTTCACCTCAAGTTTATTTGAAGCACATCAATGAGAATTTATCTTATAGAAATTCAAATCTATGCAATTGAACACGATGGCGATGCACCACAGTTGATTGTCCTTTGAGAGACCTCTGCAATGATGCACTCGTGATAGAAAATTGAGTTCTTGATGACCAATCCGATGCTTTGCACATGCCTACTAAATATGTAGACCTATACAGTACACAAAGAGCGTGATCAAATTTCCTAGATTATGCGATCGAACGCTGAGTCTATGGATGACTAGGTCACTATATGTTTTATTAAAGAACATATAAAAAAGTATCTAGTAGCCATTTTGCCTTTCACATGGACATTGATGATAAAAATCTTCCATTAAAGGCCAATATGGCCAAAGTGAACTATGTGGAGAAAAAATAAAGAATTATAAAGGATACCTAAGTGCAAGTATACAAACTTTACCTCCCACTTCTTGGGCATGCTACCAGTGTACAAGTAACTATGAAAGATCATGAATAAACCCCATCAAGTGACAACAATCTCAAAAGCTATCCCATGGTAGAGCTTTGGTCAAAGCAGTTGCAAGAGTATCTCAAGTATGAAGCTTCTCAATACTCAAGAACATGTATTTGAGAAAAAGCTGACTAATAGCACCTTATATGCTAAGAGTGTTGATGATGTACTTCTTATCATTGTTGTATATGTTGATGTTATGCTACTTCACTTGTCCTAATGAGATGCATATTGATGAATTTAAGGTTGATTTGCATGCCTCTTTTGAGATGTCAAACGTGGGGCATTTGCATGGGTTGCTTGCTATGACACTCATGTGTGCACCAATGGTTTTTCTTTCATCCCTAGTAGCTCATGCATATAATGGTTGATCAAGAAGTAGCCTATTGTGGGCACTTCTAGTTGTGAGGTTGAGCATAGGGAAACTTTCAAAGTTACTGTTGAGTGTGTGCAGCTCATAATTAATGTTTTGGATAATTTGGGTGTTGGTTAATCTTCTAACACCACCATCTTTATTGATAGCCAGAGTGCATTGGGAGTTGCATGGAACTCTATGTTCCATGCTTGTGCCAAGCATATTGAGGTGCACTAATATTATGTAAGGAAGAGACTCCTCACATTCTTTATTTCTTCTGTCATATTCATGGGCTTCTTTATAATTTCTTCTTATGTGACCCGATCTGCCACAAAAATGACAACACATGGGCATTCCCCATATAGATGGATTATTTGTTGTAGTCAAACCTTGATTGTTGCCCAAAATTTGATTAGGATACCGCCAATGTTGTGAGTAACAGTGGTACTAAGAAGCCTATTGATGTGGTGGAATGTAACTAGAAGAAGATTCCATAGGATCATGGATGATAACATTAGTGGCATACCTATTGTGTGTGTGTTTGGATTATATGGACAACTTTTTGTGGTGTGCTCACTACATTGACAAATTGCACAAAATAGATGGTTTAAGGCACAATTGGCTAGTGCATGGCCTACATTCCTAGATTTAGTGCATACAATTGTTTCATCAAATAATCTTGTACAATGTTTGATTGACTACCAATTCAAATCCATTGCAAATCCTCCAACTTTGTGCTTTAGCTACAAGGATATATCCACCACGTCATCTAAAGTCATGTCAGCAATGCATCAAATGATCATAATCTATCTCAACTATGGGAGGGACCTATTAATGAACAATTGATTTGTGACATCTGTAGACATGGCATTGCCAACCAAAATTTGCCTAAGGTGTGTGTTTTGAAAATGGTTGCATATTCATGCACTTAATGTTTAGGTTTTGCTTGTTGCTCTGTTAAAACTCAAAAAATTGGGCCAGAGTCTTTTTCTTGCAAAATTTGTGTAAGAATGCATCTCTCACTATTGGATAAGCACAAAAAATTAACTTAAGTTCTATCAATAATCTAGGTGGTTCATTCATTAGGGTAGGTTGGAGTACTCAAGCCTTATACTGATCATCACTTGGATCATTTTTCATCAGACCATAGTTAATCTCAAAATATTGCACATGAGCATCCTGGTCATCACTTGGGAAACCTCCAAATCTCCAAAAAATTGAATTGGTCTAGGGGTCCATGATATCTTCAAGTTTTGAATTTGACAAAAATAACTACATGATTATCGATTACGTTTTTAGCCTAGTTTGTTAGGTGGCAGCTGGTCCCGACTTGTCGAACTTAATATTGTACTTTATTAATTTTTGCACCTTTAGAGTTCTTGGAACTACTCGCAGTTAGAAAATGTATTTGTCTTGTAACTCATTTATGGAAGTTATAAAGGGATGTTCACTGAGAGAGAGAATTACAACTAGCAAGAAACCTGAGAGTAGTCAAGATTGTATACAAACGTTGACCACATTTCAAGGTCTAGTCTATATATGTGGATTGTAACACTCTCTAATCATTGTATTTCTGCACTCTAATGGAATGATTATCTTTCTATCATTTATCATGCCTATCTTCTTGAGACTATGGATTTGAATATTACTTTCTATGTATTCTGCATAGTTAGGGAATATAAATGCACTAGATGTTATTGTGATAAACCCCATTCCCTGAACCTTAGTTTGTTGTATAAAACCTTTGGCAAACATTCGGTGGCCACATTGGGATTGGGTATCATCAACAATGGTCAGTGAAGTGATGGCTGATGCAGTAAGTAGACGAACAAAGGAAGAAATGATGTTCACTGCAATGGAGAAGGATCATGCCAACACGATCTGGTAACTTTTTTTTGAAATACCAAGAATAGTAGGCGATATTTGCAACAGTAGAATCATCTACTTTGCAACATATAGATACTCTCAGTGGTGGAAGTTCAAGAAGCGATCGTGTATCTGAAAAATTACATGCTTTGGTAGACAAAGCGGTATTACAGTACCCATTGCTGACACAACTACTAGAGGTGCAAGTGGCTTTTGAGGTAGAAAAATTGCAAGAAGATGGCATAGAAGGATGGCAAGCCAAGGAGGAATCAGAGAGGGGATGAGAGAGAAGACCATAGGATTTAGATGTGGTGTTGAACCTCTTCAATTCTATTTGGATGGAGCAATTGGGAGAAAATTAGATGATACTATGAAGGTAGGTTGGTGTCGTATTTGAGATCGAGTCCTAGGATAAAATAAAGCTTGATGAGGATGAATTCCCATGGATAACCACTGATGAAGAGTGGAAGTATTGGCAAGTTCTAATTAACATGGTGGGCCCAATTCATCAAATTAGCATAGTGCAATTTAATAGGTTCAACGAAAGAATTTTTGATGATCCTAATGTGCATGTTCTTCTTTTTGATACACAATATGATTTGCTGGAAGGAAATATGGATAACGCTAGGAAATTTCAAGTGTTCCAAGCCACCCTTGGAGGAGAAGCTGGTGGCTAGCTAATAGAATTTACCCCAAATCATTTTGCAACATATGATGCTTTGAAAACATCTTTTTTATGATGATTTTGGAAGGCCAAAACTATGAGTAAGTTATTTATTACTTCAGAATATATGTTGCAACAACCACCTCAAATGGTTGCACATTATGCTTCTTTATTTCAGAGTACCCTACATCAGATTTCAGAAGTTGAGTGTCCTCCTGATGATGTGGTACGTGGATGGATTATGGATGGGATTAATTATTTACTGAAATAATTTCTTTTTTTTGCATTTGATGGTACTACATCTTTGGATCAAATTATAGATGCTATAGAGTAATTGAAATGGAATTTGAAGGTCACCAATCCTATTTGACAACGCTGTCGGCGCGAAAGGCAACGGTCGGTGGATCAGGTCGACCGCCAAAAAATACGGCGCACGTCGGTGTTAGATATGCTCAATACTCCACCCTCATGTGACCACAAATGATCCATGGTGCTCTAAGTTGTAAGGCCCCCATTATGAGGAGAAGCCATTATGAGAGCCCGGACATTTGTGGAACCCTAACTTCCAAGTTAGATGAGGTCTATGTGTGACCGTTGATGGTTATAGATGATCTTTGTGAGCCTAGCCGTCAGGTTAGGTAGGGCATAAACTTCCAGGCCATTGGGTTATCATTTAAGGTGAAAATAAAGGCCCTGTGGCATCGCGCGGTTTCCCCATAGAACCTTAATGGGGGGAGTGCAGAGGGGGGCTTGCCCCCTTCTGCGGGGTCCGGGAGGCCTATCCCCCCGGCCCGTAGGGCCGAGACGGTAGGACTTCTGGTCGTGGAGATATTGTCGGATCATATATTTTACCGACTAATTTGTATCTCCCGACTACGTTTATTATACCGAACCGCCTTGTAAAAGCTATATAAGCACATCCCAGGTTGAGCTTTATATAGCATTGCGCACTAGTAAGCCCTTCATCTAGAGTCTGTCTAGATCGCCATCTAAGCTCCACAGTGGGAGCGCACGGGTGGACAGCACCATCATTGTAACTGCATTATGCTTTGCAATCTGAGAATTTGAGTTCTCTACCTCTCAGTCTGCGTCTATCTTTGTCTGCGTTTTTCTCTCAACTTTGTCTACAGGTCTATTCCGCTGTGCTGTTATTTTCTTACAGTCGGGTGCTTGGAGCAAACTCAGGTGCATAAAACTCAGAGAGCAAATATTAGTGGTACTGAAGATCATTCATAATTAAGTCTTAAAACATTCATAAGGTTCAAACTCGCGGACTTCGAAAGTGTTGGTGGTAATACGTACTTTATCCTTTTGTCAAAGTAAATGAATTGATCAAGTCAAAAACTCAAAGAAATGATTCATAAATTCAAACCTGTTAAAATCATCATCCATAAAATGCTTATTTTCAATCGAAACAAGAAACAAGGGTTTCGTTATATATTCAACGTATGAATTTATCAGACATGGATTCAGAATATGAACAACAGCTATTTAACGCAACCAACAAGGAAAAGTGCTTTACTATTGACCTGCAATACTTATTGGATTCGATAACATTCAACAAAGTAAGTAATCAAAATATATAATGAGTGACTCAGATACCAAACTTCTCTGGACCGATTATGAATAAAAGGTAATATTGTATGTGACACAAATTACCATACATATGTTTTCTGCAAATAGATCATGCTCTGCTACCTGAAATGTGAGATGTTAAGACATCGAGCAAGTTGTTTGAATAAAGGAACCATGCACCGTTGAAATTCAGTTGGCTGAGTTAATTCCAAACGTCCTCCACCTCACCCAGCAAAATCAATTCCTTCTGACTATTCGTCAAAGGCCAGCACTTCAGTAGACCTTTGATTACTGTATCTGCCAGTTTAAAGTCTTTCTCCACGAATTGCATAATGCAATACGTTAAATGCGGATGGTACATGGGTAAACATTTGGGTTTATGGAGCGGAATAAGAGCTCTGACAAGAAAAAGCTTGTGCTCCTCCTTCAATTCTTTATCTGTCAAACATCACGAATCTTTTCCAGCTATGAATCTTCAGCATCTCACAGCTCAAAACTCTATGCGTGTTGATAAAAGTGTGACATCCTCGGTTTGTACACCAAAAGAAGTTCTCTTTAGCGCTCCCTTCAATGTTCTCTCCTCTAGTAGATTTTTGCTATTCTGATGTATGATTCTCAGAGCCCAAAGAACTATTACTTTCGACTTTTAATCCTCTGTAGTGCCCTCTCTTTTAATCCTCCACCTGTCTCTCTCGGATCAGAACGTGAAGTACCCTTGTTGATGAGCAGCAAGCTCGAAAGGATAGAGAATTTCTCATGGCCGTCAGGATTCTCAAAATTAGTGATTTGATTCTTCTGCTTGTTTGATCTCTATCTACTAACGCATGTCTCCTATGGAAGACTGATCCTCTCAGAGCCACGTCGTCGCATCACCTATCTCCCATCAATGCTCTTCAGAAGTCTTCACATCTTTTCAGTCAGATCACGATCATTACCATCATGGTTGCAGCGCTTAAGAGGTGTTGTAATGGAATGCTTCCATGGAGCTCAGATCATAATCGCTTATTTCTTCGAATTATCTGAGATGTTCCACCCCTATTTGTAAGATCAAGCTCCCGTTAAATTTGCTCGCCTTCTTCTTTTAGATACGTGCACGGTTAGAGCTTGGAGAAGATACAATGCTAATCGCCTAGAGTCCCAAACTGATTACTCGTTTGTGCTACCCGAGACATGGCAAGCAGTAATCGATCATAGCTCATTTGAATCCCCGGACAAGAATCCAGCCACTACAAAGCGAAGGATTTTACTCGGTGGATTCATACTTAGAAGATGATGCATGATGTCTGATGGTGTGATAGAAGGCGATCAACACAAGCACGACTATGGCCGCCAAGTACCAGCTCTTGTCACAATGCAGAGATAGCATTTACCTTCCCAATTCATGTGCAGGGAAACCCTCGATGGAGCTCTTCCCTCTGATTACGTGTCCTCTCTCCTTGTCCGTCTGCCAGCCTTAAAACGTGCGCTTCCCCTCCTCAGAATAGCAACGCTCTCTTTTCTTTCTCATGCCAGTCTGCCCGTAAACTCCTTTTTTCCCTATATGCCGCTCCTTTAATTGTGCTCCATCCTTTCCATCACTATCGCTGCCAACCGATGCCCTTTTTTTTCCTCTCTGCCATCTTTTACTCCCTTTACACATGCCTTTCTTTTCTCTCCACGCGTCGCCCTTTCTAACGTGAAGCGTTCACTTTAATGGTTAAAGTAGTGATAACCAAAACAAAACAATTTTCAATGGCTAATTCTCCAATATTTAATCATCTATTTCCACATGTTCTACTATTTACATGTGTAATGTGACCACAACTAATGAACCTTGCCGTTGGTCAAAAGATCATCCATTCCTTCCATCACCATCTGAATCTGCATATTCGATCCACTATGCGTGTAATGTCTTCTTCATCATTTGAATGGGGAGAGAGAAATCTCTCCGACAATGCTCTCCAGAAGCCATAAATATGGTAACTTCAAATACTTCGGTAGTAACTTATTCGTATAGTCAATTATATTGTACAAAATGTAGAAATTTTGGACATGTGGTGGTAAATGGTGCCTTAAATCAAGTGTGCTATGCAACTTGTAACCTTATGACATAAAGTACAGATCAGTGTAGGTATAATACCAAAAATCAACTAGTAACAACTAGTCATATTCAACCAGAACCCCTGTATAATGGTCAATGGTGTCATCACCCTCAGTACATAATATTCATTTAAATGATTCAAGCAATCCCCAAAATACACAAGAACCAGGATTTTTAGGTAATAGGGGTCAAACTTGATCAAAGTACAAAGGATATGGGTGAAGATATAGACCCTTCGATAGATATTATAGGGACGAAGGAGAATATCAAAAGGAAGGTAAAGGACCACAATGATGATTTTGTTTGAAATTTGGGGATATTCATGCTAATTGTCAATATGCACAAGACTAGGATAAGAGAAAGCAGGAAGCAAGACTTAAGGGCCCAATGAGTATTAGTAACTCTAGCCTTCGAGGATCAAGTAGCTTCGATAGTTACTTGATCTAGAAAGCTACAAAAGAGAGTTGATCCCATGTTAGCTCTAGATGTTACTACACATCATCATGTTTATATCAAGTGGTCTGATGGGCTAAGCAAGCTCCAGTAAAATTTTCGAAATCAAGTTCTAGCAGGCAAGATCGGATTGGGTAGGATAATTAGTTAAGAAAAGGGATAAGTAAAGATACCATACCAATTCAAATGACATCACCATCAGAAAGTGCTTTCCTAAAACATGCGCCAATCACTCAATCTTCAGTACCCAATATTATAGAAGTTATTAATAGTGTAGTAGATCCTTGGCATATTTTTTATAAATCTACAATACAGTTATCTCTTGGTGACTTGTTGGAATTAGTCCCTAATTTTCAAGATATTTTGTTGAAAGAAGCACATAAAAAGAACCATACGGATGCTAATAAAGAGCAAGCTCAAGTAAATATGGTAGAAACAGATCAGGAAGATCTGGAGTAAACATTGCTACTTTACCTATTTGTAGACAAATGGGATGGACATATATCCAGCTAGCACCATTTTATATACGTATGGTTGATCAATCACGTGTGCAACCTATTGGTCTTATCAAGGATATATCTGCCAAGATACATGATGTTCTTTTTAAGGTTACTTTCTTCGTAAGTGAATTGATTGGAAAGAGTAAGGATTATAATCTATTATTTGGATGACCATGGTTAAAGTAGGAAAACGTTCAGTAGGATTGGGGATCTCAAGCTATTACATTTAAGAAAGGTCACAAAAAATTTTCTATTCCTCTAGAGGACAAAGAACATTATCTTAAGGCCCAATTGCCTTCAATTGTAGAATCACAACATATGATAATATGACTAGAGGAAGATGAAGAACTTCAATTTCTAGAATTTAAAAGAGTAGCACTTACAATCTGAAGGGGAGACATCATGGCTTTCCAAGGAGGATGTTTTTACCCATACTAGTATTTGCATCCAATAAGCTAAGATCAAACAAGTAAATTTAGGATTTGATATTACACCTCAAAAGATAAAAATTAGTGCTAATTTACTTAAAGGATTTTGAAAGGAATTACTCATGCTTTTGTTTGAATTTAAAGATGTGTTTTCTTTGAATTACTTTGACATGCACAGATCCGATCCCATATTTGATCTGCACAAGATATTGTTAAAACTAGATGCTTCTCCGATAATTCAACAGAGTTATTGCATGAATCTAAAGTTCGCTAAACAGGCCAAGGAAGAACTCGACCAATTACTAATGACACGTTTTATTGTGCCTATTGAACATCCAGAATGGGTATCCCCTATTGTAATAGTATCTAATGTTGGAGAAACAATCACTAATTAGACATATATTTGAAGGTCAAAGCTTTAGAAGAAAACCACATGCCTATGTGAAGGGACAAATTCACAAGTGTATTATATTTGTAAAGTTAGTTCACTTTAGTTCTAGAAGATTTTTAAAAAAATCATGAGATTGAGAAAAACTATATAAGTTAGTTTGTATCAACTGATGCGTAGTGAAAGAGAGTGATAGAATGTGAGAAGGAGTTCATTTTGTATGACTAAGTATAGTCGGGCTTCTCTAAGTGAGAAAGCACCTGTAAATTTCTGCATTTTTTCATAGCTATAAGAAGAACTAAGCAAAGTTCTGTGTATGAGACTCTCTCCATCATCTCCATGCTTGCCTACTGTGTGATGAATTCAAAAGTTCAAGTTTTCCAAGCAACTTGATGCCTGTCATCGAGTTTGTGCTGATAAGTTTGTGTTTTATTCTCTAAGTTCTAACTACTATTAAATCTTCTTGAAAACATGAGTTTCGTGGCGCAACTCGATCCTTGGCATTGAGTTTCAGCATAAGGTCGACGCCTGCCATCAACTTCCCACATAAAAGTGGTCTTGTTCATATTTGTGTTAAACGCGCATATTTTAGGAGCTAAAAAGTGGCTGAAAAAGCACCAAGTCGATGCTTGGCATCAACTTTTGGTTGCAAGTTGATGCTAGGCATCGAATTTGCATTTTTAGACAATCATCTTTACTAAAAGAGGCAAAATTTCTAGTTTTGGGAAGTCATATAGGGTGATCTTGTGAAGGTCATAACTTAAGTTCTAGAGATCCATTTCTTGTAAATAATAGGTTGTTGGAAAGGCTCTACTCTTATGCATTCATCCACCAAAAGATCTTGAAGAAATAATATTTGTATGAGGAGAATATGAAAAAGAGTGAAGGTATATCATTTCAATGACTAAAAAGTTATGAAGAAGTAAAGTTCTTGGTTTTGGCTATCATTTCTCAAAGTTTGGAGTGACAGAGTTAATGGTGACCATAGAGGTTGTCTAGTGTCACATTAATTTCATTTCTTGTGATGTTTCATACATCAACAAGTGGTATCATAGTAAAAAGGTCCTAGAGAACAGAAGGTGGCAAAGGTACGAGAAGTTTTGGAAAAGTTTTCATTAAAGTTTGAAAGTTGAAGCATTCAAAGACACAAGCCATCAAAAGGTTACTTCAAAAGTATCTTCATACACAAAGAACTTCAAAAGGTATTATCCTTTATCCTTTAAGCTCAGAGGTTGCAACAGAAGCAATGGAGTATGGTAGATCATATCTCTAACGACAAACTGGACAGAGATAATTACCCCACATGGGTAATGAGAATGGAAGCCTTACTTATGAGTAAGGATCTCATGGTATATGTAACAAGTGAAGAAGAGAATCCAATATTTGAAGATGAAATCCGACCAAAGAAAGAGGAACTTGATGCTTTAAAGCATTGGCAAAAGAAGGATGAAAGTGCAAAAGCTTACATCTACAATAGAATCTTAGATCATTTGCTACCACACATCAGAGGATTGGAATCAGCTCAAGAAATATGGAATGCATTGGAATATCAGTTCCAAAGTACTACCAAAGCAAGGAAAGCAAGTCTATGGTCAGAGTTTACAACATTCAAGAAGAAGCCAAGTCAAAGTATTAGTGATTATGTCACTAAGATGAAGGATCTAGCAGATAGTCTTGGATCCATAGATGAAGATATTGAGGATCACAGGTTGATTGTTCAATTACTTACAAGTTTGAGAGGGGATGAAAGGTGGAAACCTTTTGTCTTGTCAACATAACTTTCTTTGAATCATTATGTTCCAGATTTGAACCAGTTGCTGAGTTTGATGCTCACATTTGAGCAAGACTTGAAGGGAGATAGAGATAAAGGAAAAAGTTATGCAATGTACATGAAGAACAAGAATAAAAAAAAAAGGTAAAGCAAAGGATGAAGAGGAAATAACTTTTCAAGTTTATTATGCAAGAGGTAGAGGCACAGGCAAAGGAAGAGCAAGAGGCTTTGGAAGAGGAAGAGGTAATCAGAATAACAACAAGAAGGCTTGTTGGATATGTGGATTGAGTAGTCATTTGGCTCATGACTGCTGGCATAATCAACAAGGATCAAACCAGAATCAAAACAACAATAGCAGAGGCAACGGTGGAAGATATGAAAGTAATTTTCAAAGAGGTAGACAAAGTCAAAGAGGAGGCTATGGTAGAGGTGGAGGAAGAAGTTCGGGACATAATCAATCCTACAACACCACCTACTATGATTATGCAAATGACACACAGAATGAAGGTCATACATCATTGATGATGAACTCAATCAGCACATCAGATAAAGAAGATCTAAAGGTATTTTACATTGACTTTGGATGTTCTAATCATTTGTCACGAAACATAGAACTGATGTCAAAATTAAAAAAAAGCATTGCTAGTCATACAGTTCAAACAGATGATAATACAAGACATTGTTGGAGTTAGACGTCTGCGGAAGCACGCGAACAGCACAAGGAAGAAGAAGAAGCTTGGAGCACAACACACAAGACTGAGTGTATTACTAGAGAATGTACAAAGATAAGTAGCCCATTAGGGCAATCGGCGTATATACAAGCCGGGGGAAAAAAACCTCCTAAAGAGGGAAAAAAGTGCCCCGGCGGTCCTAGAGTGTTCACACACATCACTACCTAAATATATCAACAAATCCCCCCTGGGAGTGATGCGGTGAACAAGGAGCTGGCACTCATGTATAAGGAAGTGCCAAGCTATGTGGAAATCACTCCACAAAAGGAAGTAAGCCCAAAGCTTTGCGGAAAGCTTCAAACTTCTCCCTAGGCAGAGCCTTCGTGAAAAGGTCTGCAATGTTCTCCTGCGTGGGCACATATGCCAAGCTGATCTCCCGAGCAGAGAACCTCTCCCTGACATAGTGATAATGCACCTCAATGTGCTTAGTGCGAGCATGGAACACAGGGTTCCTCGCAACTGCCAATGCGCTCTGACTGTCAGTGAAGATGGTGGTGGCAGAAGACTGGCCAACACCCAAATCAGCCATAAGGCGTCTGAGCCACACACACTCAACAGTCACTGTGAAAGCTGCCCTATACTCAGCCTCACAACTGGAAGTGGCCACAGTAGGCTGCTTCTTGCTCAACCAAGATATACATGAGCTACCAAGCATGAAGCAAAAACCACTGGTGGACACACGAGTGTCATAGCAACCAGCCCAATCTGAGTCAGAAAAAGCATGCAAATCTGGCGGTAGTGATCCCCCCTTGGGATAAAACAACCCAAGTAGCCGAGTACCACTCAAGTAGCGAAAGATGCGCTTAACCGCTTTCCAATGCGTGACTCCTGGGCAATGCATAAACCTGCTCATCTGTGAGACAGCAAACTGAATATCTGGCCGAGTAATGCATAAGTAAATCAAGCATCCAACGGCCTGCTGATAGAGAACAGCATCAAATGCATCTCCAGCATCATGAAGACTCAATCGTAAACCTGTCTCCATAGGAGTGGCAATAGGCTTACAGTCTTCAAGGCCAAAACGCTGCAATAATGTGTCAATATATTTCGTTTGACACAAAGCCATTCCACCATCAACTTGCATAAACTGAATGCCCAAATAGTGATGCAAATGCCCCAAATCAGACATCTCAAATGAGGCATGCAAATCAGCCTTGAAATCAGCAATATGCTTCTCAAGAGGACCAGTGAGCAGCATGTCGTCTACATAGACAACAATGATCAGAAGCACATCATTAGCACGCTTAACATATAAGGTGCTTTCAGTTGGACTGTTCTCAAAACCATGTGCAATCAGATAGGCATGTATTTTCTCATACCAAGCACGTGGTGCTTGCTTTAAACCATATAACGCCTTCTTTAACCTGCACACCTGGTTTTCATGCCCTTTCTGCACAAAGCCACGGGGCTGAAAAACATACACTTCTTCATGCAAGTCACCATTCAGAAATGCTGTTTTAATGTCCAACTGATGTACATTCCAACCATGATGGGCTGCAAGTGCACAAATGCTCCGAACAGTAGTCATACGGCATGTAGGTGCAAAGGTCTCATCAAAATCAATGCCTCTTTCCTGCGCATAACCCTTTGCAACAAGTCTAGCCTTATACTTGTCAACTGTACCATCAGGTTTACGCTTCAGCTTGTATACCCACTTAGCGCCAATGGCCTTCTTGCCAGGAGGCAAGTCACATAAAGACCATGTACCATTCTTCATTATAGCATCATATTCAGATTGCATAGCAGCCATCCAATTTTCTGAATTTTGTGCTTCATCAAAAGAAACAGGCTCATTCTCATCACAGAGACTAGATGCAGCCATAGCATAGCAATCTGATGCAAAGGAGGTACTATGAGAGCCTGAACGAGTACGATATGACAAAGGTGCATCTAATTTGCTGTCACGCAAAGTCTGCACCAGCCATTTTGGCATAGTTTTTGCCTGCTCAATATCAGATCTCTCATCAACAAGTGCATCATGTAAATCTGCATCAGAAATGGAATGATCTGCATCATCATATGAAACCTGCAAAGGCTGAGAAGTTGCCTCATTAGGACCAGCGCTAGCCTGTCCACCCGTAAAAAGAGGCATCAAAGTATCATACATGTCTTTGGAGCTAACAAATGTCTCCTTAGTACATGAAAGCAATGGCTGAATAGCATCTTCCACAAAGACAACATCACGGCTAACCAGAATGCGTTTAGTCTGTGGATGATACAGACGATAGCCTTTACTTTCAGAACTGTACCCAACAAAAATACATTTTATTGCCTTATCATCCAATTTTCTGCGATGTTGTTCAGGCACTAATGCATATGCCAAACAACCAAAAACACGCAGATGAGCAACAGATGGCTTGCGGTCATGCCAAGCCTCATATGGAGTGATGGACTGCAACGCTTTGGTGGGACACCTGTTCAGTACATATGCTGCACACATGACAGCCTCAAGCCAGAAACTATGTGGTAAAGCCTGACTTTTGACCATGCACCTCGCCATCTCCATGAGTGACCTGTTCTTTCGTTCAGCAACTCCATTCTGTTGAGGTGTATACGGCACTGTACACTGGTGTTTTATCCCACGTTCAGCCAGAAATGCATTAAAATCTGAAGACATATATTCCCCCCCTCGATTTGAACGGAGGGTGCCCATTTTACATGCTGACAGATTTTCAGCCAAAACCAAAAACTGTTTGAAGCACATGAACACTTCGGACTTTTCTTT
Source organism: Ceratopteris richardii (assembly GCA_020310875.1). Lineage (NCBI taxonomy): Eukaryota > Viridiplantae > Streptophyta > Polypodiopsida > Polypodiales > Pteridaceae > Ceratopteris > Ceratopteris richardii. The sequence continues at coordinate 42,873,267 of CM035419.1, forward strand.
GAGTGGATATACCCATGCATGCCTGGAAAAATCATCAATGAAAGTCACAAAGTAAAGGTAATTTCCAAAAGAGGGTGTCTGCATAGGACCACAGACATCACTATGTACAAGCTGCAATATCTCCATAGCCCGAACTGAACCATCTTTTGGAAAGGAAGAATGCTGCATTTTGCCCAAAATACAGCCTTCACAAACATGTTTTCCAGGTGCCTCAAGTTTGGGCAAAGAGGACACCATTTCAGATTTCTGCAGGCGTAATAAACTAGCAAAATTCAGATGACCAAAGCGTGCATGCCAAAGCTTTGCATCTGACATAGCCTGAGAATCATGAACTGCACATGCCGAATCATTCACAGATCTTTCATAGTCTATGAGCTTATACAGCCCACGACATAAAATGCCAGAAGCAATAATCACATCGCCATTTGAGAGATCATGGACTGTACACCTGTCATCAACGAATTTCACAACCAAGCCAATCTTGGCTAATGCAGAAACTGATAACAGGTTCTTTTTGATCCCTGGCACAAATAAAGCATCTGACAAAGTGAAAGAACTACCATCAGCAGTAGTCAGAATGATCTTACCAACTCCCATAACAGGATAAGAGGAGTTATTGGCGCATGTGACAGTATTCCCTGTAGGGGCAGGCTCGAGTGAAGAGAAGAAACTACGCTGCGAGGTAATATGTTTGGTCGCCCCACTGTCAAAGTACCAAACATCTGAGTCTACTGCAGACATGCACTGATCATGAGAAGATGGGTCAAAACTGCAGACAGTAGTAAACGCCCATTCTTCTTCCTGCACAAGATTTGCAGACTCTGTTTTTGGTGTAGAGGCCTCTGCAACAACCATTCCAGCCTCTTTCGTCTTTGCCTCTTTAGCAGCCAGTTTTGGACAGTTCTTTGTAATATGATCATTTCCTTTACAGTACTTGCAGAACAATTTCTGCTTTTCTGATTTCTTCTCATCTTTATCCTGGTTCTTCGATTGTGCAGCATTTGCAGATTTCTGCTTACTAGTAGAAGAGCTCCATTTTCCTTTGCCCTTCTGACTAGCTAGGAAAGCTTGATCTGCAACACGCATAATGGACCTGTTCTGCCTGGACTGATCTTCCTGCAACAGAATAGAGACTAATTCCTCAAATGACAAGGCATTCGGATTGCCTTTCATCATCAATCGAAGAGTAGAGGCAAAACTCTGATATGAATCACGAAGGCCATTCAGAACGGTCTGCACAAGTGAGCTATCTGGTATAACCTCATCAGCAGAAATCAATTGTTCCTTCAAGTCTTTGATCTTTGTAAGAAAACTGTCCATCGAATCACCTTCATTCATGTGCTCACTCTCCAACTGTTTTCGGAGGTAAGCAACACGAGCCTCATTCCTAGCCTGGTACAAAGTGGTAAGTGTATCCCAAGCATCCTTTGCTGTTCTGCAAGAGTGAATATGAGGAATAATGGCACATTTGACAGACAAAGCTATCAATGCATGTGCCTGGGCATCTCTGCCATCCCAACGAATCTGCTCTGCAGTAGGTGCAACAGAAACAGCAGCACGAACAGGAATCTACGGAATATCATCTTCGACACCATCTTCATCAGCTCCAACACCTGTATTTGCAGTACCTGTCGTTACAGGTGTAACAGGACGTCTTTCAACACCCTGCACAATGTTCCACAATCCTTTTGCAACCAGTACATGTCGCATCATATAAGCCCATAATGGGTAGTTGGTACCATCCAACTTATCCTCAACAGCCAACATACGGAATACATCACTGCTTTCAGCCATGGCTGGTGACTAAAATACCTTGATGCAGAAAATTGACTGTATCTCAAAAAGTTGAACAGAACTGCCCAGACAAGTTCTGCTAGACCTGTAGCAGACTTCGAGACGCTTAAACTGGCGAACAAAAACTGGTATATACCTTTGGCACAAAAGGACGAAATAGCCTGCACAAGCACTGCGATAGTGCGTTCGGAGGCCGAAACGAGCTCAGATCGCGATTTCGGCACCACACAGCGAAGCTGTTTTGATCTCGGAAACACCCTGAGTATGCTCACCAAATTTTGTGCGAATCTGAGACTGCAAACGAAGGAGTGTCGACGACGCCCTAGAAGAAGCAACGACCTGCTCTGATACCAATTGTTGGAGTTAGACGTCTGCGGAAGCACGCGAACAACACAAGGAAGAAGAAGAAGCTTGGAGCACAACACACAAGACTGAGTGTATTACTAGAGAATGTACAAAGATAAGTAGCCCATTAGGGCAATCGGCGTATATACAAGCCGGGGGAAAAAAACCTCCTAAAGAGGGAAAAAAGTGCCCCGGCGGTCCTAGAGTGTTCACACACATCACTACCTAAATATATCAACAGACATAGTGTACATTCAATGGGAAAAGTGAAATGCAAGAGTGGAGCAGATTTGCTAATCAATGTTTTGTATGTTCCTACAATACCTAAACACTTGATTAGTGTTGGATAGATAGTTGAAAAAGGTTTTCAAGTCAGGTTTACAAATGAAGGAGTATTTGTTGAAGATCTAGAGAATGGATATAATCAGATTGTCTGTGGTAAGAAAGAAGGTAGACTCTCTACTTTAAGAGTGCAAGGGAACATTAGTCAAGCTTTGCTCACACATGGTGAAGGAGTGATTACAGAACTTGATCTCTGGCATAAGAGATTAGGTGACTACAGTGAAAGATGAATTAAAGCTGTGGTTGCAAATCAGTCTGTACTAGGACTACCAAATGTGTAGAGTCAACATATGGTTTATAAATGTGAAGCATGTCAAATGGGTAAAGCACATAGATTACCATTTTAGAAGAAAGGATTCAACTAAAGAAGGATCTATCAGTGGCTCAAGGTATTATTTTTTTTTCATTGATGATGCTTCAAGATGGATAACTCATATGTTTTGAAGGAAAGATCATAAGTGTTTGGAGATTTCAAGCATTTTCATGCATATGTAGAGAGAGTCACAGGTCAAAAGCTTAAGAGACTGAGGTCTGATGGAAGGGGAGAATACTTCTCCCAAGAGTTCAATGATTATCTTTGGAATGCAGGTATTAAGAGAGAAATAACCTGCAGGTATACACCACAACAAAATGGTGTAGCAGAAAGAAGAAATAGGACTTTGGTTGAGTTTGCTAGAGCTATGCTAAAGGAGAAGAATTGTCCAAAGTATATTTGGGCTGAGGCTGTAAATACAACTACATATCTTGTGAATAGATTACCATGTGGAGCTCTCAATGGCATGACTCCATATGAAGCTTGGTGGGGTAAGAAACCAACACTAGATCATTGTAAAGTATTAGGATCAATTGCATATTCTTATGTGCCGTCACAACTTAGACATAAACTTGAACCAAAGGCAGAAAAATATGTGCTCATTGGTTATGATGAAAAGTAGATGGGTTACAGGTTGTGGAATCCTCTAACCAAACAATTTCTTGTTTCTAGAGATGTTACATTTGATGAACAGAAAAGTTGGTATGTAGAACAAAGTCATACAATTGAAGAATTTGAAGAGGAGGTAATAAGAAGACGTGAGAAAGAAAAATCAATCATGCAGGTAAATCTACAATACAGACACTTATGAAGAATGTGAACCAAGAAGATCAAGTAGGACAAGAAGACAACTAGAAAGGTATTCTTATGATACTTCTTACATAACTCAGAAGAACTATGCATATATTGTCAAAGATGATGAAGAACCTCAGAACTATGATGACGCTAAAGGTAAGAAACAATGGGAAGAAGCAATGAAGGAAGAATTCAATGCAGTAGATGATGCTTGGCATCGACTTCCCACATAAAAGTGGTCTTGTTCATATCTATGTTAAATATTGTAGGTGCGAAAGCGATGGCTGGTGGATCAAGCCAACCTCCAAAAAATAGGGCGCACGTCGAGTGCTTGAAGCAAGCTCAGGTAAAGTGGAGACTTAAAGAACTCAAAAGTCATTAGTCACCAATTGCAATGCAGTTCTTCATATTTGCTCTAACACGTTCAAAATGATTCATCAACATTTGAAAATTATCAGGATTATAAGAAAATTTCAATAGTAATTTTGAAGAAAAAGTTTGCAAGTTCTAGTCGTCTTAATTATTTCATTTCTCTACAAATTTTTTCCCTCATACATGATCTCGAGGATTTAAAAATGGATATACACAACGTAGCCACCAAAAGACACTTGTTGTGTTAGATACCTATATAAAGTGAGTGATCATTCACAATTGCTATGAACTGGACTATTGAGTTTAACCAACTATAGGTCATAACATTCATAAGGTTTTAAAGCAGCTATACATATGCCCGTTCACGATCTTTCACCATTTAGAACAACAGCTTAAATCAACCGTAAAAGTTAGATTACCCTCAAGCTTAGCTTATGATAATAAGGTTTTAAACTTCTGCATCGCATCCTGATATAATATTTAAATCAATACTCTATTCACATTAATCATCATGCGTATGTTTTAGGCCAACCATCTTCTACTTATCTTCTCACGGTAATATGTGTAAACATTGGGGGCACAGACGACTAAGGGTTAGACCTCAGAGATTTCATGTATTCTTCTCCGCGCGGTTTCTTCGTTGTATATGACAGAGCTTCGCATCATTTATTGACTTTATAATTCAACAGCAATAATTATCAGCATCATGCACAACAAACATTCAGAGGTATCTTATTTTTCAGAACTTAGTGAGATCATGGTCATGCTTTTGCGCTCTGTGGAAATGAAGAAATTTGTAACACATATTTTAAAACAGAATTCAATAATCGATTATAAAACTAAATCGCTGTCGGATTATGATCAAAACATATAGAAGGGCGTCAAATTCTCAGCAGCGACAATAAAATCACTGCAACTTTGGCCCGCATACATAGGAGTACGCTTACATACAGGTAAAAAAAAAACTTGAAGATGGCTTTTCACAAAAGAGCAAATGCTACCTCCTCCTTAACGTATGTGGAATACTTCCAGATAACGTGATAATGTAATACAGAACTACATGCACCCATCTATTTATACTCCATAAGCATATTGTAATACACACACGGACGCATCATTCGTTGAGTAACAAATTATCAATTTGTATAACAAATTTATACAGCTTATGACAAACCACCTCGAGAATCACCTCATCCAAATGCTTGTTTTACAAAAGAACTTATCAACGATATATGTCAAAACAAAACTATGTGTTGCTGATGATGGCTGCGCCTTAGATGACGTTCTTTATTTATCAGAAGATAACAAAATATAGTATAACCGAACGATGACAGATATCGCTCTTACAAAAACGATTCTCAGAAGATGGAACGTAAATTTGACAAACTAATACATGTGTTTGCTTCAATAAACATCAGAACTCATCGAAAACTTATTTGATTGTAGCACATCATCAACAGTACATCAAAAACGTCAGAAAGAACCACCATTGCCTCCTCCTCCTTTGCGCGCACACAGATTCCAAAAGAAAACTTTGCAACTCCCACTGATAATCCTCCTCCTTTGCACATATGCCCTCTGTTAGTTATATGCGCCTATGGAGTCACTGCTACATTGGCGATTGCCTCCTTTTCCTCAGTTCTCTGAACACGAGTACATGTCCCCCCCCCCCCCCCCCCCCCCCCGATCCTGTCATCCTCTCTCCTTATTCATGTGACTTTTTCCCCCCTCCGCGAGAGAGCCCAAAAATACTCCTTCGTTCTTTTTTTATGAAATTCCTCCACATCGCTCTCCTTCATTCTTTCTCTGTGCCCCCCTCTCTTTCCGCCCTCATCTCTAGTTGAGCCCGACTTTTTTCAGATATCATGTGCTACCGAATTCGTCAAATGACTTCCCCAAAACGTGCACTGCCTCTGCATGCGCAACTCAAGTCCCCGTTCTGCATGTTCATGCGCACACCCTTGTCCTCTAGCCAGCTCTGAAACTATAATCATAAAAAGATGAGCCAATTAATGAGAGCAATCATAAACTTCAGAATTAACATTATCGTCCCTAGCTACTTCCATCCTCTTGGCTTTATCAAGTCTTAGATCTGCTTTTGCAATAGTTTCTTTCTTTGATCATGCAGCTCTAACCTGATCCAAGATCACCAAAATCCGTACTATTTTGTAGAAAGAATTGCTTCATCTTTCAACACACTTTTCCTTCTCCTCTTCAAGCATATTATCTTGAAAATTGTCAATGCTTCTCGTCTCTTTTTTTTTTTTGGTATGTTGTTGAAAGTTCTCAACTAGAATACGGAGAGAAATTCTCTCCGACATTCACCCCCACCAATCCTGTGCGTCCTCTGGATGCACCAACTAAGACCTGTGTGTTGCTTTCAAAAATAAAGATAATTTTCATAATATGTGCATGGGTTTAAAAACAAAGTGCCTATACAAGCCGCGTAATTAGCCCTATAAAATTTATACTTTTAAAATGCATGTATAAACAAGTATAGTGCAATTTATTTAGGATGCAAGGCTTTTGATGATGAGGCTTGTGCACTCCCTCACATACAAGTAATATGAGAATACACAAAACCTTACAAAATCTCTCATATGTGCATGGGTAAACTCAATCGTGCCTCAGTGAATGGTCGCATAATATGACCCTACCATGCATATTTAAAAATGCATTAAAACTCAATATGGTGCCTCGAAAAGAAAATAGGCTTTTGATGGCGAGGTTTCTCCTCTCCAATTGAATCGTGTTACAAAAACAAATATTATATGCATTTACATTTTTGCTTTATGCCTTCGGATGTGTCTCCAGGGGTAAAAACACAAGTGCACATTACATTCTCAATGCATACTCAGAAATGCAAGTTAGTAAAATGGTGCGAGATGGATCAATGCATTTGGTTAAGGATCTCTAAACTCAATATATAGAGGCTTTTCTCTTGCAAAGAAAATTCTTTGCCAATGCACCTATTGCATGGAAAAAAATAAATATGAGTAACATGAAAACATCTTTTTACATATACCCTGACTACATGGTCTCTCAAAAACTTAGAGGAATTAAGATCATCATCTTTACTTGTCCTTCATGCATAGATTTTCTTCATACCTGATGACCTGCATTCATCTCAAGTACAAAATTAATCAACTAAACATAACTCATTTATAACTTCCTTATCTTTAAAACATCAAAACCTTCATATATATCTGAACAGACAACCTATGCTCTCATACCGCATAGCTGTATCATCACGTTCATACATTCATTTAGATATGGTGCATACATTATCTCATTTCTAACTATCATACTTCATTTATATGCATGATTCAGTGCACGCACATACTCATACTCAACAATATAAGTTTTTGCTTTTCATACATGATTACATTGTCGTCCCTAGCTACTGCCATCCTCTTGGCTTTATCAAGTCTTAGATCTACTTTTGCAATAGTTTCTTTCTTTGATCATGTAGCTCTAACCCGATCCAAGATCACCAAAATCTGTACTATTTTGTAGAAAGAATTGCTTCATCCTTCAATACACTTTTCCTTCTCCTCTTCAAGCATATTGTCTTGAAAATTATCGATGCTTCTCGTCTCTCATTTTTTTTCCTATGTTGTTGAAAGTTCTTAACTAGAATACGGAGAGAAATTCTATCTGACAACGTGCATATTTCAAGAGCTAAAAAGTGGTTGAAAAAGCACCAAGTCGATGCCTCGCATTGAATTTTGGTTGCAAGTCGATGCTTGGCATCGAATTTGCATTTTTAGATAGTTATCTTCACTAAAAGAGACAAAATTTCCAGTTTTGGAAAGTCATATAGGGTGATCTTGTGAAGGCAATAACTTGAGGTCTAGAGATCCATTTCTTGCAAATAATAGCTTCTTTGAAAGCTCTACCTTCTATTTCATCCACGAAAAGATCTTGAAGAAATAATATTTGTGTGGGGAGAAATATGCAAAAGAGTGAAGGCATGTCATTTCAGTGACTAGAAAGTTCTGAAGAAGTAAAGTTCTTGGTTTTGGCTATCATTTCTCAAAGTTTGGAGTGACAATTAGTTAATGGTGACCATAGAGGTTGTCTAGTGTCACATTAATTCATTTCTTGTGATGTTTCATACATCAACATCTAAGAAGAACAAGCAACTACAAATTTGTGGGGATTACCATAAATTAAATGAAACAAGAATTCCATACCCATTTTTGCTACCATTTTTAGATACAATGCTCGATGAACTTGCTGACAGAGAAATATACTCATTTTTAGATGGATTCAATTGATACAATCAAGTCAAAATGTTAGAAATTAATATACCAAAAACAACTTTCATTACTAATTAGGGAGTATTCACCTGTATAGTGATGTGGTTTGGATTACAGAATGCTCCTAGTACCTTTCAATGCTATATGCAATAGATATTTGCCCCGTATTTAATCAGTTCTATGCATGTATTTTTGGATGTTTTTTAGTATTTAGACAACAAGCTCATCATGTGCAACATCTCAAGTTGTGCTTCACTAAGTGTAGAGAAGCACAGTTGAGCCTAAACCTGAATAAATAAGATTTTGGAGTGAAATGTGGGAAATTACTTGGAGATGTGATCTCTAGTATTGAAATTGTAGTCGATCCCAACAAAGTCAATGTAGTATTGGAAGTATCTTGTCCACATTCTACTAAAGATGTATTACAGTTCTTGGGCCAAATCCCTTGGCATGGTCGGCATTTATGCTATTTATCCCATACTACAATGCCTCTAAATGCTCTCATTCATGTTAAAAACCTACAACTTTCAAATGGACTTTGGAATATGACACTACTTTTCGACGATTAAAAACACTTCTCAATCATGCACCAATACTTTAGGCTCATGGCTAGTCTCAAATTTTTCATGTTTTTTGTTGATGCTTTAGATATTTCTATTAGTTTGTTCTTAATGTAGAAGACATGTCATTCTTGGTTTTGACATGTACATTATGCTAGCAAATTTCTTACTATGGCTTAACCCAATTATTCAGTTATAGAGTGGGAATGTTTAGGAATTATTTATTCTATTAAGAAATTTCAACATTATTTGTTGGGTTGTTCATTCACTTTTCATGTGGATCACTCCGATCTGCTTTATTTGGTGAAATATCAAAATTACTGGGTAGATTGACTAGATGGGTCTTATTATTACAGGATATGATTATGATGTAGTGCATCGATGATAGAGTTCTTCGCATGCTATTGCAGATTTCTTATCTTGCTTAGGTAATGGAGAACCTACAGATGGGATTGAAGATTTATTTCCTGATGCAAACCTCTTTCATGTAGCAAACAAGGATGAGAGAGAGTTAGGAACCTCTCCTTGGTATGAAAAAATGGTGTAATTTCTTGTGATTGGCATTCCCCCTTTGCATTTATGGTTGAGAGCCCAAAAAAAGTTAGCTTTACAGAGTCAACAATTTTACATTATTCTAGATAATCTTTATTATAGGGATATTACTAGAGTTTGGCTTCAATGTGTGCCACCTCACAAGTTAACAATTGCCATTATGGAAGCTCATTCTAGAAGTTTTGGTGGTCATCACAATACAAAATTAACAGTGAAGAAAATGCTTCAAAATGGGCTATGGTGGGCGACCATTCACAAGGATGTTCATAATCATGTATAGCTCTGTGATCCTTTTCAATGTATGCATTTAGGCTTTCTTGGTCTTGTTCGTCCTCCAACCAATTTGGGTAAAACTTTTATTCTGACGTGCACTGATTATTGTACTAGATGAGATGAAGCTTGGAGTTTTTGAGACATTCAACAACAGGTCATTTTGCTATAGTTTTAATCACTGAATTGTTTCCACGTTTTGGACTTCCACTCAAATTAGTTTGAGACTGAGTTACTCATTTTTTGAACCAACTCATCAAGTCCATAATGATTATTTTTATTGGAGTTTAAGGTATGGGAAGCACGTGAACAACACAATGAAGAAGAAGAAGTTTGGAGCACAACACATAATACAGAATGTATTACCAAGAGAATGTACAAAGATTAGTAACCCGTTATGGTTATAGGCATATATACAAGCTAGGGGGAAAAACCTCCTAAAGAGGGAAAAAAGTGCCCTAGAGGTCCTAGTGTGTTCACACACATCGCTACCTAAATAAATGAACAAATCCCCCCCGGAGTGATGCGGTGAACAAGGAGCTGGTACTCATGTATAAGGAAGTACTAAGCTATGTGGAATCAATCCAAAAAAGGAAGTAAGTCCAAAGCTTTGCAGAAAGGTTTAAGCTTCTCCCTAGGTAGAGCCTTTGTGAAAAGGTCTACAATGTTTTCTTGTGTGGGCACATATGCCAAAACGGTCTCTCCAATAGAGAACCTCTCCTTAACATAATGATAGTGCACCTAATTGTGCTTAGTGCAAGCATGGGACTTAGGGCTCCTCGCAAACTTCCAAGGCACTCTAACTATCAATGAAGATGGTACTAGCAGAAGACTGAACAACACCCAAATTAGCTATAAGGCATTGTTGGCAGCAGTCGGGGAACCGAAGGAGCCACAAGACGAAGAGAGTCAGAGCGAAGGGACAGCACAAGCATACATGGCAGTCAAAGAAGATCTGGAAAATAGGCCATCAAGGAGTTGAGCACACAAGAAGAAAGAGCAAGTAGGGAGCTCAAAGAGGTGTATGACAAATCAACAGAGAAAATCCCTACACAAATAGTGATTTTAATCACTGAACACCATTGTAAATACCATTTCATATTTTTTGTAGCTCCATTTTGTGCAAGCCAAGGAGTCCTTGAGCTTGAGGAGCTTTAGAAGTATCTACCTGCCAATTTTCGTATTTTTTAGACCTCGTTTGAGCCCTCAAATAAGCCCTGGAGCCTAATTTTTAATTAGGCTGGACACTAGGTCTGGACAGGGCCAAAGCTAGTCAAAAACTATAAAAGGAGCTAGAGAGCTCATTTTTGAGGTTAGATTGTAATTGAAACGAACTTGTAATAGCTTTCTGAAAGTAATCTAAGAACTCTATTGCTACTCACTCTTTGTCTTGCCGTGTGTGCGCGTGTGTGTGTATGTGTGTGCATGTTTGTGTGCTTCTCACTCACGCACTTGTGCCTCCACTTGCTCGAGGTCTTCATACCATCCTCACGTCTTCCCGGATTGACATTAAAGGAGGTGCTACTCATCACGGAGCTACACCAAATTTTGGCGCCGTTGCCGGGGATCGAGCTTTGAGGACGAGCGTGTGATGGTAAGACGTAGAGTTGACGCGTTGGAGTTATAGGTAATTTCTTCACTTTCATCCATTTTCTTGTTTTTTCTACACCATCTTCATCACCATCATCATCATCATCATCACCATCTCCCACCTCCATCTCCATCATCGCAAAAAATTTCAGTTTTTTGACTATATCTCCTTCCCCCTTTCATTTACCTCATTTCACTTGTGAGAGAGAGCGTTATTGCGTGCGTTGTTTCTTGCATGTTTTTTGAGCATTCTGTAGGTTCTTGCTGTATCACCATCCCCAGCATTCTGCGCAGGTACGGAACTGTACGGTCCTGTCTCTGTGTCGCCTGTCAATCGCGACCGACAGAAAAATTGCTCTAATTGCTAAACAAAGTGCATATCCATGACCTACAAGCCTAGAGCTTCCCAAAAATGTGTTTAGTTTTTTGAAATTCATCAGATTTCTATCAATCGCGATCGCTCTGTCAATCGCGATTGACAAACCACGACGGACACACCTGTCAATCGCGATCGACCAGTCAATCGCGACTGACAGCCCACGACGGCTCTGTCAATCGCGATCGACAGAGTCAACGACCGATTGACCACGACTGACAGATCATACGCGTGACACGTGTCAATCGCGATCGAGTCATCAATCGCAATCGACCCATCAATCGCGACCGACACAGTCAACGATTGTTTGACCACGACGGACAGACCCTCGCGACCGACGTGTCAATCGCGATCGACCCATCAATCGTGACTGACAGCCCACGACGGCTCTATCAATCGCGACCGACACAGTCAACGATTGTTTGACCACGACGGACAGACCCTCGCGACCGACCTGTCAATCGCGATCGACTCATCAATCGCGACTGACAAAGTCAACGACCCTTTGACCACAACTGATTGAATTTTCGAGCCACCTGTCAATCGCGACTGACCAGTCAATCGCGACTGACAGCCACGATGGACCTGTCAATCGAGATCGACACGTCGATCGCGACTGACCTGTCAATCGCAACCGACAGACTTTGCGAACACGTTAGAAGGGAAAATTAGGTCAAATTTTTAAGGCAAAAATAATGGTCTAAATTGTGGCCAAGTGTGGGACAAACACTAGGGTGTAGTATTGCATTACGAGGGCATGACCCAAGTAACCCGAGAATTCCTGTTTGCCTGGTAACCTAGTTTAATCTTGTTTTAGCCCCAAAACCACCAATTGCTGTGATTCTTGTTTTGTTGGAAAGCTCGCGGGGAGTACAACAAAAACATCGACTGGTTACGGTTAAATTAAGATAAAAAAATATTAGATAGGGTATTTTGAAGTTGACCATACCCAGGGGGCACAAAATTCAGGGATCTCTAGAGTCGTGTCCAAAAAAGTCATAGTGCAAATTGGTGCAGTGTTACATGAATGGAAGTGCTTGGGGTTGTCTTTTGAATTTAAGTCTTGTGCTAATCTTGGGCCTTTTACAGGTCCCCTGAGAGCATCGAAGGGTACGCAAAGCAAGAGTAAGTGCAGGCTTGGGAACACGCATCCTGGGCACACCAGGGCAACAACACAAGGAAAGGACTTCAAGGTTGGAAAATCCGCAACACCCTCTGTCAATTCTTAGTTTAAGTTAAGTGCGGGTAGTGTTAGAAGTAATTCCAGGCAACAATAGGCACGAGATAAATCAAAGGCTATCTAAGAAATCAAGTTCAAGTCAAGAGATAACCTGTGTGTGTGAACGACAACCTTAAAGGAAAAGAACCTAACGTGAAACGACCAAACTAAAGTGCGAAATTAAACTCAAGTATTCCTAACAACGTGATATCAGACAAGAGTATAAACACGATAATCAACATAAAAAGGGGATTAAGTAATTGATACAAAGGACTCAGAAACGTGGTTGTACCTGGGAAAATTGGGTTAATCAGTTAGGCATATGAACCTTAGATCAGGGCGACATCTAGTGAGGGATAGACAAAGCCTTAGGTCTTCAGAGGCTAGTGTCAATCACACTGCTAGGTCTTGGGCCCAGCAGTTGAGCCACCACTCATACTACCCTAGCTCTGAGACTAGTGAATCAGAGATGTCTCAAGGCATGGACCGACCTACGGGAAGTTCAGGAGTGCCCTACTTGCACAGGGTAGAAGGCCCGTACAAGACGCAGCTGGAATACATTAGGACTAACCGACTAGGTGCTAGCATCTATGAGGACGGCCTAGGAAGATCTGTGGTACAGATTAAGAATCCTGATCAATCCATTGGACTAGAGCGTCCAGCTGTCAAGTTTGAAAATGCAGTGTACTTAGACAAGGAAGGGACAATATATGTAGTCACCAGTCATCCAGATAGGACTGATGAATTGGGGAATGTAGTCCCAGAATCTGACTTAGATGACCTAGAGCAAGGAAACATGGGAGAAGAACCGAGGACCCCTCGAGGCAAATCTGTTCTCACTAGGATTATCACACCAGAGTGGATTCCCCAAGATAATAAGAGCATAGATCTGCTTTTGAACCGAGAAACTGAAGAAGCCTTTTGGAGATATAAATCTGAGCGGCCATTTGATATAGGAACAATCATGATTTATGAGTTTAAGGATCCTGATAGCCCAGGCAGAGTGACCTACTTAGATCACGCCTCAGAGAGGATCTTCGTGGTGACAGAAAATGATAGGCATGCTTACACTTGGAAAGGTGAAATTATTTTCCCCCAACCAAGATCAAATGTGTCCTACGGTCACCCTGGAGCGGGAACATCTCAAGCTCATGGAACTCAAAGAGACAAAAGTAGAGATAGGCCAGAAGTAAGCTTTGCTAACCCAGGGGGCAGAGAAAGAACAAGGATGGAAACAAATAGGATGGAATCTGAGATACATAGAGCTCACAGGAATCAAAGAAATGCGGATGAGTTCCCTCTACCACGACCTAGAGAGCACACAAGGACTTTGAGACCAACTCAGCTAGTTAAGTCCATGAAAAATTACTTTGATGGCACAGGAGACCCATACGATCATGTGGCAGAGTTTAGGCAAGTCTTGAGAGCAGAACAAGTGGAGGACCTATTCACACAATATAATGCCTTTGGCCTAACCCTGAGGAACACAGCCCTTACGTGGTTCCAACCATTGAATGAGAGACAGTTTAGGAGCATAGACCAACTCCTGGAGGCTTTCGTTATTGAATTCTCTAAGAGTGGCATAAGACATAATACCTCCTCATTGATTCACAGCTTCAAGCAAACCCCTCAAGAGACCGTGAGACTTGTAGGACAAAGATTTAGGCAATATCTTGAAAGATGCCCTATTTCGGAGCTACCCACACCAGCTAAGCAAGTGGCTTTATTCTTGGATGGACTGCTGAGTACAAAGTTAAGATCCTATGTGTACTTGAAGGACCCTAGGACCATAGAAGAGTGTGTACGCATGTGCATTGACATCGAGGATAACCTAGGGGAGGAGTTAGAGCTTTCCAAGATATACAAAGATTCAGATAGTGCCTCTAGCCTCTCTTCCACGCAATCCACATCAATTGAGGAACTTGCAGAGAAAGTAGCTCAGAAATTAGGTGTCACGAGTAAACAGATCCCAAGGTTTGCCCCTGTGAAGAGATGCTACACTTGTGGTGGCGACCACATGGCGAATATATGTCCCATTACGGCCCAACCCCAAGTAAATCCTAGTAGCCAGTACTGCACTATAGAACGAAGATACACAAATCACACAGCACAAGACTGCCCATACAACAAGCAAGCAGTTAGGCAAACCTACCCTCAGACATACCCTCAACAAGGCAGATACCAGAACCAATACCAACCACAACAGTATGCTAGGCCTCAACAAACCCACCAACCACAATACCCCAGCAAAGGCCTCAGCCTGTGTTAGCCCAACAACCTCCAGCTCCATCCAACTTTATCCCTGTAAAGTATGCAGCTGCAGAAGAAAACCTGAATAGAGCTATAGTCCCCGTAACACCATTGCTTTCAGAAAGTGATCCCAGTGACCATAGCTTCGATTCTACACATGTTGATAGTCCCCAAGCTTACTACATGCAGTCTCCTGAACATGGTGAGTCTTACTATAGTGAGGAACCGAGTAAACCTAGCTGGGAATCAGATTACACAAATGTCATGTATGCAAACCCCAACCCTAAACTCCAACCTAGGCAAGTAAGACCCCCATTCCCTAGAGGACCATGCTACAGATGTCAAGGAGATCATCTCATTCATGACTGTCCCTTGCCTCCACCTACACAACCCCAGTCAGTAACGATCCAAGGCTATTGTCAGGAGTGTGGAAAGGAGCATCTCTTACGAGATTGTCCTAAGAATCCCAACAATATGCCAAAAATCACTCCTATAAACGTTATTGGGCTAGTTGTAGACTCCACAGGGAGTGTGACTTCCACTGCACCAGTGCAAGTGGTCACAAGAGCTCAAGCATTGCAGCAAAACCAAGCTGTAGATCAGGAAAAGAGCCCAGAGGTTAGTGAAACGGAGAGCATAACCAAGAAGAGGACTAGAGCGTGGAGAGATAGCCGTGAAAGAATGAAAAGACAATGGGCAAAGAAAATGAACGAATTAGAAGAAAGCATAAGAGAAACAAAAGCCAAAATTGTGGAGCTCACCTCTCAACCGAACTCTCACATGTCACCCCCGCCTCAATCCATATCACCTCCCCCACCACCACCATAATTCTGGTGTGAATCGATTCATAGAAGATGATGTGTCTGGCTCCGTAGAGTTAGGCACATAAGCTTCAGGCACATAAGCTTTAGGCACATAGGCCTTCTGGGTAGGAAGACCTGCTCTTTCACTGGCCTTGTCATGGTGTTAAGGGATGAGTTCCTTTTGTGATTGTGCCATTAGATTCTCCATTCTTTCTAGGGAAGGGGGGTTGTCTGGTTCAGTGGAATTGGGCACATAAGCTTTTGATGGGGGATGGGTCATGTTTTTGCTTGCTTTATCTCTCTCTTGATTTGTTTCTTCCTTGGCAGATCTTGCAATTATGCCCTCTAACTTCTCTAGAAGTCCATCCAAGTGTAATTGCATCTTGGCTGAGCCCGAGTAATTGAAAAGGCGACTGGCTTCAAACATAGTCTGAGCCAATGCGACCATTTTCGTGCAAAGCTTGGTTCTTTCTATCTCTAGCTCAGCTCTAGGGTAGCACTTGTCATGATCCGTGACATTCGGCCCTTCTTGGATTCTGGCCTGATATGCTTTAAGCATCATGTCTATGTCTCCAGGAGTGGGATCAGCTAATACTGATCCTACTCTAGGGGGTGGTGGAATCGTATGAGGTGGTTTGGAAGGTGGCGGATTCAAGAAGACAAATGGGCTAAAGAAAGTGGAGTGCCTCCTCCCATTGAACTGGTGGATGATGCACACGACCAATTCCCACAAGACATCCCATCCATTTATGAGGAGCAGGAGAGCACCCACTCTCAGGAAAGACTAGACTTTGAGTCTAACTCTCTACAAGAATTACCCCACTTCACAGGCCCATGGGAAGCTAAGTCTACTTGTATGAGAGCACCCACAGTCATGGTACGAAATGAGGACTCAGTCTTACCTAGGAACACAGAGGTAGTGAAAAACACTAAAGTGCAGTGCAATCTCAAGTTAGAAGAGCTACTCAAGGTTAGACCTGAATTATGGAAACATGTAGCCAATCAAGTGCCCGAGATAGCAAAACCTCGTTCCCAGGTAGGATCACATAGGACGGTGCTAGAGATACCCTTGGATAAGATAGGAGATATGTGTGAAGGTGAAGAAGGGAACACCTATCTTCCCATTACCTACCAGGAGTACACCACCAAGGCAATTTTGGACTCAGGTGCGGGAGTTGCAATTGCCACCACTTCCCTATGGAAGCGTTGGGGCAAGCCAGCACTCAGGCCAACGAGAATGAAATTGCAGATGGCCGATGGTCATATTGAAAGGCCTTTAGGATTGCTAGAGGGAATAACTCTCACCACCTGTGGTGTTGAGTTCGAGCATACCTTTGCCATATGTGATTTTAGCAAGAACCATGCCTATGAGATGATCTTGGGATGACCTTTTATGCGACAGTTGCAAGTGGTACAGGATTGGGGAACCAATTCTTTGTACCTGCAACACTTGGGTGTTACGACCAAAGTGAATCTCAAAGATTACTCTCATAGAGATGTTCCCCCTATCCAATGGAATCCCATCCATAGAGCCAAAGATGATACGGAATCTGTGCATTCCATAGGATCAGGATCCTCATGGATGCATGAAGACACCCACTTATGGATGTGCAAAGTAGCACTAGAAGAGGAGAAAAGAGAAAAGGCCAGAGATATAGGTGCAAACGAAACACATAGACCCATTCAAGACCCAGCCTATGCACCTGTAGTATTTCCTGACGAAGAATTCGAACCCCACGGCTGGGCAGAAATCCTAGCAACAATGGATGTAGCCATCAATGAAGAGAAATGGACACCTCACTGTGATGAGGATGGCTATGACATTTCAGTCTTCTCCATAGAGCCAATCATGGGAGAGGCAGTTCTAGAAGAATGCGAACCTATCCCTAGTGCAATTGAGGATGCAAGTGACTCCGATCTAGAGTCAATCATTATGGACCCACCTTTTGCATCAGATGAAGAATACTTCCATGAAGTAGAATTTCAACCCCAGAGGCATGGAGAGCTTACAAATGATGTAAGATTAGCCACACATGTAACCCCGAAGGAAGAAGGAAAGAAACGAAAGAAGAGAGAAGTCTCACCAGAAGAGGAAGAATCTTTGTTTGAGGTCCCAGAAAATTTTAAGAAGTATGAGATAGACGACAGGAGAGTCATGATAAGAATGCCTAAACGAGAAGCACAATCAGGAGAGTCTTATGATAACAAAGAAACCACCAAGAAAATAGTAGTGGCCCTAGAAGAAGGAGAGGAGAGATGCACGTACATAGGCCATGACCTAACAGAGGAAGAAGAGCATGCATTAATAGCCTTGCTAAGAGAATACAGAGATGTATTCGCTTGGAGTTACAAGGATTTGAAGGGTGTAGACCCTGACATATGTTCACACACTATCCCCATGACCTCAGATGCCAAACCCTCTAAGCAAAAGCCATATACGTATAATGATAATTATGCGGCTAAGATCAAAGAAGAGATAGATAGACTGGTTGAAGCTGGATTTATCTATGAAATTGAGCACACTGAATGGGTATCCCCCATTGTAGTGGTGCCCAAGAAGAACGGCAAATTGAGGGTATGCATTAACTTGAAGAAGGTTAACGCAGCCACGATCAGAGATAACTACCCACTTCCTATCACTGAGCATCTATTAGAAAGGGTGGTAGGCAAGGAAGTGTACAGCTTCCTAGATGGGTTCTCTGGCTACAACCAAGTGGCCATTGCACCAGAAGATCAACATAAAATGGCTTTTGCCACAGAGTGGGGCATATTTGCTTTTAGGGTAATGTCATTCGGGCTGACCAATGCTCCCGCAACCTTCCAAAGGCTGATGTGCCATGTATTTAAGGAGTTCCTGAAAAAGAACTTAGAAGTCTATGTTGATGATCTTTGTGCTCATTCCAACATTAGACAAACCCATATTCCCGAACTCAGACAAATCTTTGACAAGTGTAGAGAATATCAAGTCTGTCTGAACCCAGAAAAGTGTGTCTTTATGGTCAGGCAAGGTAAGATTTTAGGACACATAGTGTCAAAGAATGGCATATCCACTGATGAAGAGAAAGTGAGAGCCATAGCAGAGCTACCTAGGCCAAGGAATGTCAAGGAAGTACAAGCTTTCATGGGGCATTGTGGTTACTACCGTCGGTTCATTCACATGTATGCTATCATTGCAAAGCCCATGTACGGACTTTTGACTAACTTTGAGTGGACGGATGAATGTGAGAATTCCTTCCAAGAGCTTAAACGAAGGTTATGTTCAGCACCCATCTTGACCACGCCAGATTGGAATAAACCTTTCCATGTTCATGTGGATGCATCCAATTATGCCATTGGATGTGTGCTTGCTCAACCTACGGGTGAAGGTAATATGGATCTTCCAATTGCCTATGCTAGTAGACAATTGAACGCAGCTGAACGAAATTATACCACTACTGAGAGAGAAGGCTTAGGCATGGTATATGCAGTTAAGAAATTTAGACACTATTTTCTTGCAAACAAGTTTAAATTTTTTACTGACCACCAAGCATTGTTATATCTTGTGAACAAGCCATGCAATACAGGAAGATTAGTAAGATGGTTTCCCTTACTAATGGAATATGACTTTGAGGTAGTGGTGAGAAAAGGGAGAACTCATTTGAGGTCGGATCATCTCTCTAGGCTCACATCTGGAGAAGCCCCACAAGGAGTGTCAGATGACCTTCCTGATGCTTACTTGTTTAATTTGGAAGTGGTGCCGCAGTGGGCTAAACCATTAGTGCCAGTATTGACATACGGGCCTAACTATCTAGTAATACCCACACAGGATCGAGAAGTAGTAAAAGCCCAAAAGTACCACATCATGGCGGGAAGTATGTACAAGCACACAGATCAAGGGATCTTGGCTTGTTGCGTAGAAGAGGACGAGTATGCGAAGTGGTTGCAATTAGCACATGTAGGTGCATTAGAGCAACACTACTCAAAACAACGAACCCTACAGACACTAAGGAGACTCGGAGTGCATTGGCCAACTATGGAAGCTGATGTCCAAAGGTTGTGCAAGGAATGCCCAATCTGCTACACTAAACCACCTGTAGAGCATGCCACTCTTTACCAAGTGTCCATAGTGCCGGATTGGAGTGAACCGCTAGTATCCTTCCTGAGGACGAAAACATTCCCTCCAGACATGACTCTGGCTAGGCAAAGGAGTTTAGAACAAGAAGCCCAGGATTACTCACTCATTGGTGATAATCTATACAAACGTGGTAAAGACGGTTACCTGAGACTATGTGTCCATGAGAGTGAATATCTCAAGATCTTGGAAACTGCTCACCAAGGTGTAGCAGGAGGACACTTTGGACCAGATCGGGTGATCAAGGCAATACTATTTGCGGGCTTCTGGTGGCCGACCCTTCACATGGACGCACATACCTATGTGAAACGATGTGATTTCTGTCAGAGAACTCAATATCCTATACGTAAAGATGAGATGCCACTGAAACCTATGATGGGTGGACGTGCATTCTCTAAGTGGGGAATAGACTTTGTAGGTCCTATTAATCCCCCAGCTAAGGGTTCCCATGCAGAATATATCATTGTTGCGACGGACTATCTAACAAAGTGGGTAGAGGTAAAAGCCACAACGAAGAACGATGCTCAAACAACTGCTAAATTCTTGTTTGAGAACGTATTCACAAGATACGGGCTACCTATAGAGTTAGTAAGTGATAGAGGCACTCACTTCTTGAACGAAGTAATTGAAAATTTGCTCCAAGCATTCTTGGTAGTTCATAAGAAGTCTGCCCCCTACCACCCACAAGCTAATGGGCAAGCCGAAAGCACAAACAAGATTCTGTGCAATGTG
The DNA here is from genome assembly GCA_020310875.1 of Ceratopteris richardii. Taxonomy (NCBI): domain Eukaryota; kingdom Viridiplantae; phylum Streptophyta; class Polypodiopsida; order Polypodiales; family Pteridaceae; genus Ceratopteris; species Ceratopteris richardii. The sequence continues at coordinate 42,893,953 of CM035419.1, forward strand.
TTGACCAAGCTCGTGAATAATAAACGCTCTGATTGGGACAAACAGCTACACCATGCTGTTTGGGCATACCGAGTCGCCTACAAAACGGTACTCCAAGCCACCCCCTTTCAAATGGTGTTTGGTCAAAATGCAGTGCTACCATTGGACTTCTTGATACCTACATTGAAGGTAGCACAAGAGCACGAATGGACGGGTCATGAACTCTCCTCTAGAATTTTTGACCTTGAACGATTAGGAGAAACAAGACTAAGGGCAGCTGCAGGGATATATGCAGCTAAGAAACGACAGAAGGCGTATTTTGATGCCCACGTTAAGGATAAAGGTTTGAAGGCAGGCGACCTAGTACTAGTATACACTTTGAAACAACATGCAAGAAAATTAGAGAAGCGTGGCTATGGACCCATGATCATTAACAGAATCTCAACAAGTGGATCAATGCAACTAGCCACATTAGAAGGCGATGTTCTCCCAAGTTATATCAACGGATGCAGAGTCAAGTTGTATCAGGAACCTCTCACAGAGGAAATGCTAAGTCGACTCAATACTGCTAAGAAACGCAAAGAGGAAGAAAAGCGAATTCGAGAAGAAGCTCAAGCAGAAGCCCTAGAGCGCATACAGAGAATGAAATTAAGGAGACAAGGTCGAGAGCACCCTAGGCAAGATGCATATGCAGATCAAGGATATGACGTGGCTATGTGTGAAATTTCAGGTGTTAGCTCACATAGGATAACTGATCGACGTCCTTTCATAACCTTAGATATAGGACAAGGAAAGAGTGCAAGGACTGTAAGAGCCTGATTGACTCAGGTGCAGCCACTAGTGCTGTTAAACTGTCTTACTGTCAAGAGTTGCAATTAACTGTCAATCCTGTGGAAGCATATCTCATAGGATTGGGAGGCGTGGAAACCCCTTGCATGGGCGAGGTGGAACTTCCCCTCTATATTCATGATGAGGCAATGACAGTTAAAGTACTAGTATGTCAAGATGAGGACCTCACTGAACCCCTTGTCTTGGGTCAAGACTGGATCTATGACCAAGCAGTCAACTTAAATCTAAGAAGTGGACTTCTTCAGGTATGGGTGAATCAAACTAGAATTACAATTGAGTTAAATAATGGAGCACTCAAGGAACTAGAAAAGGCACGGACTCCTGGTACCTCCAGGGGTACACATGAAGTTGACCATGCGGTTCTTGTCCAAGGCTATGTGATGCAGAAGAATGAAGATCTCAAAAAAGGAGTCAGAACCACAATGGAACTCCCTTCTTTTCCAAAGGCCAGAAGGAGGCAGCAACTAAGGACAGATCAATCACTGAAGACTCTCCAGGCGAGAGACCAAAAGAATGCGCGAAGCAGGACAACTCAGCCGATGAAACAAATGTGGGTGCGGAAAGACGAGCTGCCGACTGTAACTAAGTCGCAACAACGGTCTCAACTTCCTATTAGTAATCAACGACTTGATGCTAATAAGAGGACTCCTAAAACCTCTGTTGAGAAAGTGAAATCCATTTGGGTACCCAAGAAGTCGATGAAGGCTGACCCACAATCAAGAAAAATTTGGGTGCCTAAGGCTTGCTTGCGGGCTCAACTATCCCCACACAATTCACATCATACACGACAGGGTTCACTCGCTCAAGCAGCCGCCACCCACTCTTGTCTGATACACTCGAACACACTACCACCTAGAAGCACGCACAGACTCACTCGTAAATGGGTCCCAATGACACAACAACTCCCAGCAGAATTACTCGTGCAACCCTCCCGAATCTCCACAAAACCAAGACCAAAAGCCATTCATGGTGTTTGGCAACCTAAGACTTGTAATAAACCCCCCGACCCCAATCTGTGAATTCATCTCCACTTACTAACTGCATTAGTCAGACAGTGCATCTTTCCATCTAGCTCCTAGGACTATCCAGGCATTAACTACACACACTGTCATCGTGCACTTACTAACCACTGACTCATCATCTACCTCACGTTAATGTTGTAACGGGGACAACAATGGGTTTATTCTGTCCATTACGATGTTAACACCTGGTTCTATATTCTCACAGAACCAACAAACAAGCAGGGCCATGGCAGAAGCCGGAGGTGCCAGTTCTCACGCCGGATCCAGCACACAGATTGTGGATATAGAAACACTCCTTCTCGAACCACATCTCACCGAAAGACCGCAAGAATTTCAAGCTGTGCATGTACTCCCAGTTCAGGATCCTCCCCAGGGGCACACCTCTCACGTGGGCAAACACGCTCATTGGTTCAGTGATGTTGCAGGACCATTGGGTGATGGAACCTATTTTTGGGAAGCTGAATTGGAGTTTAATGGTAAATGGGGACGCTACCATTTTTTCACACGCGAATTTGAGAGCTATCAGAATGCCGAAGTAATGCGTTCGGTATGGACCAAAGCTGGCCTGGACAGTTATTTCAGGGCCCACTTACCGAAGCCAGATTTCTTACGTTGTTCTTATCTTATCAGTACCATCACTCCTAGCAGGGCCAAGGGAGGCGACAGCACTTTTGTGTTACCTTCACTATTGCCGGGCCACGAACTTAAAAGATTCAAACTGACCCTCAATCTGGTACGAGAAGCATTGGGCATGTATGGTATGCACATTCCTACTGAAAAGGAAACAATGGTTCTAGGCAGAATGAAACATAAGGATCTCAACAAGCTGAAGGATATGGTAGCAACGACACCGACCATCGCCCTTCACCTACGGACCGTCATGCAGCATTTTGCCTTCCCCGCCCAGGAAAGATTCACCATGCCCCCAAAGAAGATATGGTTTAGCTTGTATTTAGCTGAGACAGAAAACCTCCCTATCAACGTACCACATTGGATCATAGATCAGATCCACCTAGCCCATCAATGGTGGAACAAGAAGCAGAAAAATGTGCTCCACGGATGTTGTGCTTTGACCAAGATAATCTATCGATGTCTAGCCTATGACGTGCCTATTCAGCGGGCACTCGTATGGTCCCGGGCCCAAGAATTCCAGAGAAGGCTATCAGCAGCAGGTCCTCCATCAAAGAAGATGAGAGGGGGAGTCCAATTACCCTGCGCTCAACCAAGGGGAGCCACCACTACACCAGAGATTACCCCTCCCCAGACACGACACATTAGACCATTCACCATTCGGCTACCAAGACCAAGTACAGAGGGACCCAATCTGGTGTTTCCACCCGTCCCATCGGACTTGGAATTCCCACAGGACTTTACTCTCAATGATCTCACTGATGAAGAAGTGGCTAGACTAATCTACGACTCTAATCTCGAGACGGAAACAGAGCGAGCTTAGGAACCACAACCCCATACAACAACGTCAGCCCCCACCCAACCGCAAGTTGTAGAAGTCGATGTCGATGAACAAGAGACCGAACAAGGGGAAGAAGCCTACGAGGAACAAGAGTATGATGAACTTTCAGAGTTAGCAAGTGCCCCCGCGTATTCGGCACAAATAAAAAGACTATATCGAACCATGCAGCTAGTTCAAGAACAGCATAAAATGTCACTTGAAGCAGGCAAGAAATTCATGAACCAATTGCTGGCAGAGGAAGGTGTGGATGATATGTTCATCGAGTCCATCAACCTACATGCAGATGCAGTAGGATTGGATGAGGCCATTCATGAGGCAATGGCCTACATTCACCGATTTGAGAAAGGAGTTCCGCCCGTCCCATGAGATCCGGGAGACAAATTCATATCAATGTATCAGCACCAGGAGATACAACGCAAACAGACGAACATCAGGAAGCACCACTGTCACCACCCTCCCCACCCCTCACTACACAACTCACTCCACCACATGACACTATCACCACCACGTCCACTACCACCACAATCGTCATGGGAATTCCACTCTCTCCGGGAATCCAATTCGGGGGAGTCACCATGCCCACTTTCACCACTCTCTTCACTAATGTCACATCCACCCCACCCACGATCCCCATCTACACGGTCACTCAAACATTTGACACTATGGAAACATCTCCTGCCACTGCACCGCTCCCTCCCCCCATGCCACCTCCATCTCCCATACCCCCTCCACCTACATCTCCACTTGCATCCACATCATTCACAACTCCCTTTCTCGCCCCCATTCCCCCTGCATCTTCACCCCTCCCTGCATCATTTAATGTACATAGTATATTCCTAGCTTTAAATCAATGTGTCTATCAACTTCAGAATGAGTACAGAGCTCTGGACGGCCGGTATCAACAACTGACAACAAATCACCAGAACTTACAAAGGCAACTTACAATTCTTGAAAAGGAAAATGCAGATGTGAATCAACGTTATACAACGCTTGAGCAGGCTCACCAAACACTACTAGAGGCACCCCAACCATCGAAAGAATCAGGCGTCAAACAACTAGAAGCCTTGCTTGAAGTATACCAGGCCGATAACCTACAAGTCAGACGTAACTTGGCGCTACTCAGGAGACATATGGCCACAGCACTTGAAGAGAACAAGAGACTGCAGAAACAAAATGAAGAGAATCTGGAAGCGGCAATGGAAGGCTCTCCCCACGAGATAGATCCAGAGCAGTTCAAAGCAGTTCCCTCGGAGACTATGAAAACCATTTTGGAAAGCTATGCAGATCTTCTGTAAGCCCATGATGACTTGGAAAGAGAACGTGACACACTACGGAGCAGACTTAAGGAACAGGAAGAACAACCGAAGAGTGTCCCATCAACCTCTACCTCAGAAGAGGTAAAGGCCTTAACTGAGCAGGTGGCAGAATTACAAAAGAGGTTACTGACATACGAGAGGCAGCCCTCTCCAGTAGTAGAACCAGAGCCAGAAGATTTGGTCCCTATTGAGGTAGATGATTCGTACGAAGAACCGTATGTTCCTATGCCGATGCCAGGAGGGCAACGAACCTCAGAGGGACTAGACACCTTGGAAGTGGAAGCACCCGAGTGGCTTCAGACATTGGAAAAGACAGCGAACACCCACGAAGAACGGGTGGCCATTCAGATCCAATCACTAGCGAACCTAGAAGAAACTGTCATAAAGTCAGAATATTTCAGAAGCATGTCTCATCATAGATGGATCGGCACCAATAATGACCAATATGTGCCATACTGCATACTTTTGGCCGATTACAACGCCGAGATTCAACGACAATGCGGCAAGCCTCCCACATTTGCTACACAATTTGGTCCAGATGATATATCGGAAAGTGCTAAGCGTGGGTCCATCCATCAACCCACCTGGAGGATCAGGCTTTTGGAAACATATCCTGAAATGGTCCGAACCTGGAATAATATGCCGTTGTTTATTAAATATAATCCTTGTTACGTTCCAGTTCTTCGAAGACGCACCTGGCCTGAATTCACTATTGCCGTCAGAGACATCAAAGCCTGCGCAAAATGGTTAAATTACGTTTATCTAGCACCTCCACGAGGACCCCCCACGGTGAACTACATGATTTCTACAATCCGTCACTGGAGCATTCGGCTACGCAATAATCCCGATGTGATGGCCCAAATGTGTATGAAAATATTTGAATTAATGCTGATCACTTTCAGGACGTTTAAGAACATTAAGGACCCCCACTTCTCAGGAGCAGGCTTCGTGACAGGAAACCAGGATCTGGTGTACGATATGAGTACCACCCCATCAATTGAAGTAATATATGCTTGGCACGCCAGAATCAAGTACCTCCCAGCCTGCTTTAAACAGACATTTGAGGAGATGTTCATCACAGGATTCTGGGAATATCACTCCGAAATCTTTATACCCAGACCATCACATCTCCTCCAATTATTTGCTGTGGAGAGAACTATTCACTCAGAACAATTGAGGGTGCCTCATCCAGATGTTCCCGGACCTGTGAATTGGGATGATTTGCTCACAGATCTAGCACGCGGCTTACGACTAGAAGAACACCACCTAGCCTCCGATGTCATCCAATATTATGTTCAAAAACCCTCTAGACAAGGGTCTGTCAGGGGCGACATACGCGAGAGTGGGGGGGGGTGTTGGCAGCAGTCGGGGAACCGAAGGAGCCACAAGACGAAGAGAGTCAGAGCGAAGGGACAGCACAAGCAGACATGGCAGTCAAAGAAGATCTGGAAAATAGGCCATCAAGGAGTTGAGCACACAAGAAGAAAGAGCAAGTAGGGAGCTCAAAGAGGTGTATGACAAATCAACAGAGAAAATCCCTACACAAATAGTGATTTTAATCACTGAACACCATTGTAAATACCATTTCATATTTTTTCTAGCTCCATTTTGTGCAAGCCAAGGAGTCCTTGAGCTTGAGGAGCTTTAGAAGTATCTACCTGCCAATTTTCGTATTTTTTAGACCTCGTTTGAGCCCTCAAATAAGCCCTGGAACCTAATTTTTAACTAGGCCGGACACTAGGTCTGGACAGGGCCAAAGCTAGTCAAAAACTATAAAAGGAGCTAGAGAGCTCATTTTTGAGGTTAGATTGTAATTGAAACGAGTTTGTAATAGCTTTTTGAAAGTAATCTAAGAACTCTATTGCTACTCACTCTTTGTCTTGCCGGGTGTGCGCGTGTGTGTGTGTATGTGTGTGCATGTTTGTGTGCTTCTCACTCACGCACTTGTGCCTCCACTTGCTCGAGGTCTTCATACCATCCTCACGTCTTCCCGGATTGACATTAAAGGAGGTGCTACTCATCACGGAGCTACAGGCGTGTGAGCCACAAAGACTCAATAGTCACTATGAAAGCTACCCTATACTCAGTCTCACAACTAGAAGTGGCCACAATAGGCTGTTTCTTGCTCAATCAAGATAAGAACAAGATACCAAGCATGAATAAAAAAGCACTAGTATGCACAGAAGTGCCATAGCAACCAGCCTAGTTAGAGTTAGAAAAAGCACGTAAATCTGGCGGTAGTGATCCCTTCTTGGGATAAAACAATCCAAGTATTCGGGTACCACTCAAGTCTCAAAAGATGCACTTAACCACTTGCCAATACTTGACACCTGGACAATGCATAAACCTACTCATATGTGAGATAGAAAACTGAATACTTGCTGACTAATGCATAAGTAAGTCAAGCATCCAATAGCCTACTGACAAAGAACAACATCAAATGCATCTCTAGCATCATGAAGACTTAATCTCAAACTTGTCTCCATAGGAGTGGCAGTGGGTTTGCAGTCTTCAAGGTCAAAATGTACCAATAATTGTTAATATATTTTATTTGACACAAAGCTATTCTACCATCAACTTGCAGAGAATGAACACCTAAATAAGGATGCAAATGCCCCAAATCTAACATCTGACATGAGGCATGCAAATCAGCCTTAAAATTAGCAATATGCTTTTCATGAGGACCAGTGAGAAGGATGTCATGAACATACACAATTGATGGAGATGCTTAATCTCCAAAAGACAAGATATACTTGAATTTGGAACACCTCTATATCAAGCATAACTCAAAACCTCCTTGAATTTTGGAAATCTTTACCAAATTATGAACAACCAACACTTCTCTGAACTTTGGCTTTATGTAGGAAAGTCTGCTTCACAAAACTCACGCATTGACTTATGAGATGATTAAAGTTTTCTCTAAAACTTTGGTACAACATTCTTCTAATTTTTGTGCAACTATTCCAAGTGAAAGTTCTTCAGAAAAGCTTGCAAAACTTCATACTTACTTCAACAAGTAAACCTATGTCTGAAATAGGCTTTCTCTACAAACGACTTTCACATATGCAACTTTAAAGACATAGCTCTCACAATCTAGACACCATTTGATCAAATGCTTTTGGACATAGATTATTTACCTTTGAACTTAAATTTTGAATTCTTAGTTGTGCAAAACTTTACACTATAGACTGAGATCTAATCAAATCTTTGACCATAGAGATTGCACCTATTTGAGGAGTCATGTATCACCGGTTACACATATGAATGTTCCTACACAAAATTATATCAGCCTGATTACAATTAGACTATGAAAACTTGAGCATAGATGCATCAACTATAGTCTTATACACACACAAAAGGATTTCTCAATCGATTAGGCACAGAAAGAGAAGGAGGAGAAATATCGAGGTGCAACTTCTTGAAAACTTCTTCTATTATGATAAGAAGTACATCTGATGAATATTAGACATTCAACTTATAATCTATTTATCTATATCTCATCTAGTCTTCATCTGTCATATATATCACGTCCATATACAAGTGTATATATACATATATGTGTGGATTTGACACTACTTCAAAGTATAGGTGAAGTATTTACAAGATTAATATACATGTGTATAAAGAACATCTCTTCCTGAACATCCACTTCACTTTATACTTCAAGCTTCAACCTTTTCTTCATTTCTTCACTCCTAAGCTTCATGTACTCATTAATTGATGATTGTCTTGCTCCAAGAGCTCTCCCTCAATCATCAATTGTGATTACCTACATCTTCTTTATCTCTGCCATATCTTTAAATCTCTCCACCTTAGGTCCATCCAAGCCCTTTATTAACATATCTGCAAGTTATGATCTTTTGTAGGAGTATCCATGATTTCTATCTCTCTATCAATAACCTTCTCTCTCAAAAAATGATATTGAATGTCAATGTGTTTAGTTCTGGCATGAAAAACAGGATTAGCTACCAAATACAAAGAACTCATGTTATCTCCACAAATGATACGAGTACTCTGATTGATATCAAAACTCGTCATGAGAGTTCTTAGCCATATGACTTCTTTTGCAGCTTCTACCATAACTTTGTACTCTGCTTCTATAGATGACAAACAAACTCTATGTTCCTGCTTAGAACACCATGAAATTAATTTATCTCCCACATAACACAAATACCCATGTGTTGATCTTCTATCACCAGAGTTACCTACCCAATCTACATCACTATATATCTTGATTCTTGTATCTAAAGTGAACCTATAATACAAACCTTCTTTAAGTGTGCCCTTGATATGTCTTAGCACCTGTTGACCTGCTATCCAATGTTACTTTCTAGGACTACATGAATTGAGATAGAATTCTAACTACATATGATAAATCAGGCCTTGTCAATGTAGCATAAATCAAGCTACCCACCAAACTCTTATAAAGCTTAATGTCTTGGAATTCTTCTCCTCCATATCTATTGAGTTTGTGATTCACCTCCATTGGTGTTGATGCTATCCTGTAATCTTCCATTTTAAATTTGATTAGCAAATTCTTCAAATACCTCTCTTGAGTCACATATACTCCATGTTGAGTATATGAAATCTCCATTTGCAAGAATATGACAAATCTCCCAAGTCACTAATTTTGAATTCTTTCTCCATCTACTTCTTAAGCATTTGTATGCCTTTGTCATCTGTAGCTGTAAGTATTATGTCATCAACATAAATACAAACATAGATAAATCCATCTTCACTTGCTGTGATTAGCAAGCTACTATCTGCCTTTGATGCTTGGAAACCAAGTTCCTTCAAGAAATTTACAAGTTTGTAATTCCATGCCCTTGGGGCCTACTTCAAGCCATACAAAGCTTGAGCTTGCACACATGATCTGGATAAAGTTGATCTTTGAAACCATCTGGTTGTTCCATGTAAACTTCATCTGAAATATAACCATTTAAAAATGCATTCTTCACTTCTAATTGAGACAATTTCCAACCTCTGCATGCAACAATAGCTATGAAAGTTCTTATGGTTGTCATCTTTGCAATATGACTATAGGTTTCATCATAGTCCACACCGTATGTTTGTGCATATCCTTTTACAACAAGTCTAGCTTTATACCTAGACACACTTCCATCTGCATACCTCTTTGTTTTGTAGACCCATTTGCATCCTATGACTTTCTAATTACTTGGTTTGGGTACTAAGTCCCAAGTCTCATTCTCAATGAGTGCATCATACTCTTCATTCATAGCTTTTTCCCAATTCTCCTTTCCTTTTGCCTCATCATATATACAAGGATATTCATCTGTTTTTATCATGTAAGCATAGTCTTTAGTAGTCAAGAATGAAGCATCATAGCTATACCTTATGGGTTGCCTTTTGTTCCTTATTGACCTTCTGAGTTCTCCACTCCTTGAAGTTTCTGGTTCATCATATTTTGTATCAAACCTTGGCAATTCTTCACCATCAATTGGAACTTCAACATTCTCTTCTTCATCAGAAATTCGAACCTTTGATTTACCCTTCTTTTGGCTCAATACTTCTTCAAGTCCTACATAAGCACTATTTGTACCAGTATACCAAGTACCTTGCTCACCAAATGTAATATCCTTTGACACAAGAAATTGCTTTGTAGATGGACTCCACAACCTGTATCCCATTTGCTTATCATCATAACCAATGAACACATATTTTTCAGGCTTTGGTTCCAGTTTATGCCTTAATTGAGAAGGAACATAAGCATAGGCCAAAAAACCAAATACTCTGCAATGATCTAATGTAGGTGTCTTACCCTGCCAAGCCTACTAACCAAGTATGTGGTTGTATTTATAGCCTCAACCCACAAATAATTAGGGCAATTCTTCTCCTTCAACATTGACCTTGCAAATTCAACTAGAGTTCTATATGATTTTGTTGAGGAGAGTACCTGCAAATAATTGCTCTCTTTATACCTACATTCCACAAATAATCATTGAATTCATTTGAGAAATACTCTCCCCCTCCACCTGAGCTTAATCTCTTGAATTTTTGTCCTGTAACCCTCTCTGCATGTACATGATAGTGTTTAAATGTGCTAAACACTTCTGACTTATCTTTGATCACATAAACAGTGATCCACCTAGTAGCATCATCAACATAAATGACATAATATCTTGAACCATTTATGCTAAATTCCTTTGAAGGACCCCACACATCTGTATGCACCAATTTAAGTCTTTCTGAATACATGAAACCTTGTTTGTTATATGATTGCTTATGAGCCTTACCTAATTGACATGCTTCACATCTGTATGTCATGTGTTGACTTGCAACATTAGGTAATCCAAGTATTGAGCCATTGTTAATAATTTCTTTAATACCTCTTTCATTGAAGTGTCCAAGCCTTTTGTGGCAAAGATCCAACTCAGATATCGTTTGCTCTCCATATGTGAACAAGGCATGTCCATCATTACCTTGTACCTTCAATGTGAAAAGCCTTCCATTTGCTTATAACCTTGATTAGGGTCTTCAACATAAACTCCATCATCAGTGAACCTCATCTCATATCGTTTTTCTACAATTTGTCCTACATTGATCAAATTCTTTGGAATTGTAGGAACATAGAGAACCTTACTCAAAAGAGTACTTCCATATTTGGCCTTCATTTATCCAATAGACTTCACCTTATGCTTTGTATTATCATCTGTTTGAACTATATGATTAATTACTTTATTTTGCAAATCAGTCATTAAAGCAATGTTGCCACTCAGATGATTGCTACATCATGAATCAATATAAAACACTCTTTGGTCTTCACTTGGGAATTCACATGTTGCATTCATGATTAGGGTTGAATCTTCCTTTTGATCCAATGCATAATTGTACTAGGTATTGTTGTAAGATTGACCTTGAAAGTTTCTTCCACCATTCCTTCCAAAGAAGCCTCTACTACCTCTACCTCTAAAGATTCCTCTCTGATTTCTTCCACCTCTTCCTTTTTTATTATAATTCTAATAAAAGTTTCTAACACTTTGATTATTGTGACAACATTCATGAGCTAGATGATTAGTCTTACCATATATCCAACAATCTTTAACATTATCCTTGTTGTTTCTACCTCTTCCTCTACTTTTGCCAGTTCCTCTTCCTCTTAGGAAGTTTGCTTGACTTGGAGTGCCTTCATCTTAACTGATTGTTGCTTTCCTTTGCTAGAATTCTTCTTATCCTTGGAATACATTGCTTGACTTGCACTCTTATCAGTATCCCCTTTGATATCATGCTCAAAAGTTAGTGTATGTCCTAGCAATTGATTCAAATCAGGAGTGAAATGATCTAATGAAAGTTCAATTGATAGTATGAAAGGCTTACACTTCTCATCTCCTCTCAGAAGTGTGAGAATTTGTCTTACCGATTTATCTTCTTCAATGTCTTCATCAACTACACCTAAAGATCAGCAACGGCTTTCATCTTTGTCACATAATCAAATATTGATTGGTTCTTCCTCTGCTGGTAGTTCCGGTGGGGAGTCTAGTCTAGGGGGTGCTTCATATAATGCTTTCCGTGATTGAAGAGTTAATACCTGGGCCCGTAGTGCATTGAGTTCCTCTACAAGATGAGAAGAAGGGTCCGTAGGAGCTGGTAGTCCTTGCTGTACAGGAGCTTTTAACTACAATATCTTGTGTTCTTCTTTGAGCTTCTAGAATTCCTTGTTCATGTTGTCGTATTCATCTAGCAATCTGACATGATGCTCTAGCAACATTTGCATTGATTCTGAGGGCATGACCTTGAAACGACTAGGACTTAACGGTTGGTCTGGTTGATCTAGAGCAGCTTCTAAATTTTCTCTGTTCTGTTCTTGTAAATGTTGGTTCTCTTCTTTTGCTACTGCCAAGTGTCGTCTGAGTAAGCCCATGTTCCTGGTGAGCGTCGCATTGTGAATCGTCTAGGCCCTTAACAAGTTATTGATATCTGTGACGGCCTCTTTGGTTTTTCTTCACTTTCTAGTTCTAGTTTATGATAAGCCTCTCGTAGCTCTTGGTAGAGGGTGTTTAGTGAGGCATTCTTGATGGTCAATGAATTGAGTTGCGACTGTAAATCATTGGTTGTCTTCTGCATCATCTGATAATTAGTTCCAAGAGATGTGAACTCATCTGTTACTTGAGTCATGCATGTGAACATCTAGTGAAATGGGGTGTCTATAGTGGGTGATAATATTAATGACGTAGTGAATGCAGTTGCGGTGTGTGTGGGTGTCGATGCAAAGGGAAAGGGAAATGGGGGTGGGAGGGTGGATGCTGTGGTGACTGTGGAAAATTGTGATGTGCCTATTTGTGGTGGTGAAATGAATGAAGTAAGTGGTCGTGCGGTGTGTAGTGACATATCCATGTCACTGGATGTGGTGTCGAGTGTAGTAATTGTGAATAATGGAGTGATAGTGGGTGCGTGCATGGGTGTAAATAGAGGGTTTACAAAGATCGAAGAGTAAGTTACAGAGGAGGTCTCTTGTACTCCTTGGTGGAAAGGGGAAAGAGGAAATATGATAGGTCGGGGAGGTGAGACAGGGGAGAATGTTCTGAAGGGAAGGATGGATGGAGGAATGGAGTGGATAGAAAGGTGGATGTCTGAGGAGGAAAACTAGGTTGGGTGGGTGCAAGAATTGTGGGATGAATGGAAGTAAGGAAGGCTTCTGCTACAACGCTATCCAAAGATGTGGATGGTCTAGGAGAGATCGGATGTACAGGGGAGATTTGAGAGACGAGAGGTGAAAGAGGAGCAGTTGGGGTGGCGGGTACTTCGGTTACAGTGGTGGTATGTACAGTAGTAGTGTGGGGTGGGGAGTCGATGACAATGGTGTCTTCTGCCAATGAGGCTTCAGGGATGAGACATGCTTCCTTGGCCTGTTCTGAAGATTAGGCACCTATCGGTACGTGAATGTATTCACCAGGTTTGGTTAGTAAGGAAACTCTGCGAGGGTCAAACTGCGGTAACGACTTCCTCTGCAAATATCTTAATGCTTCATTAGATCCCACTGATTTAACAAGTTCCTTGAAGTCTTTGATGTATACTTCTTCAAAACCGCCTAAGACAAGTTCTTGTTCTATCAGTGCTTGGCTCTCTTCCTCAGTTAACTTCTTACGTGCCCAAACTTTTTCCATAGTATGATATAACTTTTTGATTGCCTGCGTATAAGCTGCTGCTTCAAAGGTTTCATCTTCATGCGTACTGCTATCACCCTGGGTGTCCGTTTGCTGTTGTTGCTCATCTGTCTGCACATTCTCTTGGGATTCATGAGTGCTCTAGATAGCTTCATCATCACCCTCGTCATCATTTGTTTCTGTTCTTTCTCCATCCGAGCTGGATACTACTTGTCCTTGTTGTTGATCCAGGGGAGTGGTAGGGTAGCTTGGACGTTCATATTCTTGAGAGAAAATCTGGCCTTCAAAAAACTGAAATTCATTTGAGAAAGCATTTGGCATTTCAAAATAAAACGTTGTATCTATGGGTTTCGCTTCCAGGTTAGGCATCAGAAAAGAAAACGCTTCCGCACCAATAGTGGTGGGAGCTTCTGCTGCAGTGGTTGTAGGTTCTTGAATTGATGTTGGTTGTGAGGTAATCACACTAGTAGTGCCTTCTATAATGATGGGTCGAGATAATCGTATGTGAATAGGTTGTACAAGTATAGGGCCTTCCTTCGGAGACTGCTCTCGAGAGGGTTGCAGTGACGGTGATTCTGGGACCTATAGGTAGGGGATGGTTCCTCTCATGCGCTTTCCTGCTCATCCTTTGCTAGCCTTCCTAGCTTTCTTTGCTGTCCCTTTGAATGCTTTCAACTCCTCATTTGTCATTGCACGCTCAATTGGCAAGTCGTATGCCAAACACATATATACAATTCTCGTAAGAGCACATCGGCCATGGATTACCTTTTTTCTTTCCCATCTATGTTGTGCTAGGTACAACTGATCAATGATCTAGCTGGTGAGGTCTACTATTTGTGGTCCCATACAAGCTAAATACAAGCCAAACCAAATGCATTTGTGGGGCATGGTGAATCGATCCTGAGCGGGGAAAGCGAAGTGCTGCATACATATCCTTAATGGTTTAGAGAGCTCAGGTGTGATTACTGAAATATCTTCCCACTTAATGAAATCTCCACGTTTCATAGGCTTTGGAATCAGCCTCTTGCGCTCTGTAGGAGTATGGGTCCCATGGATCTTGATGGCAGCTCTAATCAAATCTTTAGAAAGATAAAACCTCTTAAATGGTGGATCATTCACTAGAGATGGCAAAATAAAGGTGCCTGGCAAATCCTTGTTTTCAGACGCTGTCAATGTTGTGACCAAGTAGTAGCATCTGTAGAAATCTGGTTTAGGAAATGGATCACTTAAGTATTTAGTGAAGCCAACTCTCGCCCAAACATGCTTTAAGTCTTGTGTATTCTGTAGTCCTTCGAATTCTCTTGAGAAAAATTGGTACTTGCCCCATGTACGGGTATCAAAAGTCAAATTGGCCTCAAAAGGAAATCTGCATCCGCCAATGGGCCTGCTAAACCTTGAAACCAGTGAGAATTGCGATGAATCTTTTCAATATACCCCCTAGGAGGGTTGTCAATTGGCATAGGTCCAAGAAATCCCTCAAATTCAGGTGGTTGAGCTGTAGGATGTGGTTCAGCTAGTAATTCACCAATATTTGCCATGGGTACACTAGGGCCAGCTTCAGATGGTCCTTCTGCCTGCATGATGAATTACGCGAGTGTGTAGCAGATCTGCTACAAAGGATTAACACATTAGTATGGAAATTAATCATGATACCATTAAAGTGAGACCTCAATCCCTTTCCATAACCAATGTGTAAACCGTGTAGCCTAGTGTTGTGATGTGGTTTATGGAATGATTGTTGCAAAACTAATGCAGGTCTCTAGACACCTACATGCTTTAGATGATGCATACATTTCTTGATGAGATGTTATTACAAGTGATGTTGGGTTATAGTGTGTGGATTTGTACAAGGTTCAATCGTGAATGAGTTATTACAAGGGTAGTGTTTAGTTGGGATGGGAGTAATGTTAGAGAAGGGGGTTGGAGAAGGCATCTGGATACGTTTCGGTATCCATTTCCTAAGAGTTTCTGAGCGGGTGATATGTTTCTGCTAAGGGACAAAAGGTGATATCGGATGTGGTGATATTGAGGGGTGAAGAGATTTTTGAGGGGTGTATATTACATGGCTTGAGGGTTGAGTTATAATACACTGTTTGGTTACCCAAATCTGCGTGGGTGTGGGTTGATTCATAAGGTACTTCTTGGAGATCCAAAGTTGTTGAATGTTCATACTCGTAGAAGAAGGTTGAAAAGGCTTTGGATACTGCTTCTGATTCTGCTGTAACTTCTTCTTGTCCTTATCCGCATTGGTGAAATCTGTCGGTGGTTTCTGTCCTTTCGGCACCCATATTTGTCTCATGCCGCTTGCTATGTGATACTGATACTACTTTCCTCCTTGTGTCGTCTGAGATGGTCTTCGGTCTGGGTTCCTCTGTTGTGGATGACTCCTTTATGGTTGAGGTTGAGAGGTCAGATGGACACTCTGCTTTGGAAAAGAAGGGAGGTCCAACACTTGTGAAACCTTCCCAACAGGAAGAGCTCCATTTTGTACTATTAATCTAGGCTAGTCCATAGTAAGTGTGGAAGGATGGGCACCGTAGGGTGTTTTACCCATGTGGCTGTTGATGCAGTCCACCCGACCGTTGATGTAACCCACCTGACCTGCAATGGTCCCCATTTGTCTGCCGCTAGAAGACCGAGGGAAAATCTCCTGACAATCTTTTATCTGGCCACGATCCATCGCCAAGCTCTCATGGGTTGACTTTGGAAAGAGCGTGCTTAGCCGAGGGATTTGGCCAAATATCTTTTGGTACTCCGTTGCGAGCGTTTCATAAGGTCCAGGGTTACGTACCTCAGGTGGATTGTTGTTAGGAAGTCAAGCAGTATCACTCGCTTCTGGTCTAAGGTTCCAATTTGTAGGGAGCCTTGTCTAAGATTTAGGTCCATTGAGTGATCATATAGCCAATCTTGGTCAAGGATTAGGGGTTCTATCAGGTCATCAGCATGGCACACTAGTAGCTTCGCTGTCATGGTCACATCATGTATGAGGATAGGAAGGTCCACCTCACCCATGCAATGGGTTTCCATGCCTCCTCGCCCTATGAGGTATGCCTCAATTGCCGCATTTCTATTCCTGAGTCCTTATAGTGGGACCATCTAATTGCATTAGTCGCAACACTTGAGTCAATTAAAGCCCTGCGCTCTTGGCAAGGGTTGCCGTGCTCTAGCCTGACTATAATGAATGGTCTCCTGTCCACTATCCTAGGATGAATACTTGACTTTGCTTGACACATGGCCATGGGGTATCTGGGTGTTGTTTCCAGCTGGTTATAATGTTCTCTCCCTAGTCCTTGTCTTCTTAGCTTTATGAGCTTAATGCGTTCTATAGCTTCTGCGTGAGCTTCAGCTCATACTCTATTTTCTTCCTCCTTACGCTTCTTTGCCAATGTGAGTCATCTAAGCATATCCTCAGTACGAGGTTCTTGGTATAGGTTGACTCTACAGCCACTGATGTAATTAAGCATTATGTCTCCTTCTAGGGTGGCTAATTGTACTGCTCCACTTGTCGAGAGTTTATTAATGATCATAGGTCCATAACCGTGCTTTTCTAACTTCCGAGCGTGTTGTTTCAGCATATACACTAGGACTAAATCTCCTTCTTTTAAGCCTTTATCTTTCACATGCGCATCAGAATATGCTTTCTATCGCTTCTTTGCTGCGTATATTCATGCTGCTGCTTTCAGCCTAGTTTCTCCTAATCGTTCTAAGTCCATTATTCTTGCTGATAATTCGTGGCCAATCCACTGATGTTCTTATGCAACCTTAAGGGTTGGTATCAAGAAGTCCAAAGGAAGCACAACATTCTGACCAAAAACCATTTGAAAGGGAGTTGCATTGAGTACGGTCTTGTAGGCCACTCGATATGCCCAAAAAATGTGGTGTAACTGTTTGTCCCAATCTGAATGTTTGTTGTTCATGAGTTTCATCAGTACGTTACAAAGGATCTTGTTAGTGCTTTCAGCCTGACCATTGGCCTGAGGATGATATGGTGCGGATTTCTTTTGAGTCACCATTAAATTCTGTAACAAATATTCAATGACTTGGTTTAGAAAGTGAGTTCCTCAATCGCTCACTAAGTCAATAGGCAATCCATATCTTGTAAATACATTTTCAAATAAGAATTTTGCAGTCGTGTGTGCATCATTCTTTTTTGTGGCTTTTGGCTCTACCCATTTGGTAAGATAATCTATCTCAACAATAATGTATTCATCATGTGTACCTTTTGCAGGGGGGTTAATGGGTCCTACAAAGTCTATACCCCACTTAGAAAATGCACGTCCTCCCGTCATGAGTTTCAATGGAATCTCATCTCTGCGAGTAGGAAATTGAGTTCTTTGGCACACATCACATCTCTTTACATAGGTATGTGCATCCATGTGAAGAGTGGGCCACCATAATCCTGCAAAGAGGATGGCTTTGATTATCCTATCTGGTCCAAAATGACCTCCTACAACACCTTGGTGTGCAGTCTCTAGTATGCTCAAATAATCGCTTTCATGAACACATTTTCTTAAGTATCTGTCTCGTCCTCGTTTGTATAGATTGTCGCCAATAAGTGAATAGTCTTGAGCTTCCTGCTCTAGACTACGTTTTCGTGCTAAAGTCATTCCTTGAGGGAATATTTTTGTCCTCAAGTATGTCACTAAATGTTCACTCCATTCTGGTGTGAGAGACATGTGATATAATGTATCATGTTCTACTGGTGGTCTTTCACAACAAACATGGCATTCTTTACACAACTTGTAGACGTCTCCTTCCATAGAAGGCCAATAGACTCCTAGTCTTTGCAGAGTCTGCAATGTACGATGTTTCGAGTGATGTTGCTTTGATGCACCTACATGTGCTAATTGCAACCAATTCGCATGTTCTGATTCATCTACACAACAAGCAAGAATCTTTTGATTATCATGTTTATATATACTTCCTCCTATGATTTGATATCTCTGAGATTTGGTAATTTCTCCTTCCTTGATCCTTATCCTAGGATTCTTGGGTCCATGTGTGAGAATAGGGACTATCGGCTTAGCCCATTCTGGTGCTATCTCAAGGTTAAACAAGTATGCATCGGGTAATTCATTCGCTATCCCTTGAGGAGCTTCTCCTGAAGTTAGTCTTGAGAGGTGGTCAGCTCTAAGGTGTGTCTTTCCTTTCCTGACTACTACTTCAAAGTCATACTCCATGAGTAATAGAAACCAACGTATCAAGCTTCCCGTGTTACATGGCTTATTGACTAAGTACAGTAATGCTTGATGATCTGTAAAGAATTTGAACTTATTCGCCAACAAATAATGTTTGAATTTCTTTACAACATAGATCATTCCTAATCCTTCTCATTCCGTAGTGGTGTAATTTCTTTCTGCTGTATTCAATTGTCTGCTCGAACGTAAGCTATGGGGAGATCTATATTACCTTCATTCGTGGGTTGTGCTAGCACACATCCTATGGCATAGTTGGAGGCATCCACATGTACATGGAATGGCTTGCTCCAATCGGGGGTTGTCAATATAGTTGATGAGCACAAACATCGTTTAAGTTCATTGAATGAATTCTTACACTCATCTGTCCATTCAAAATTGGTCAAAAGAGAGTACAATGGCTTGGCTATGATTGGATACATGTGTATGAATCGTCTGTAATAGCCACAGTGACCCATAAATGCTTGTATCTTTTTTTATATTATTTGGTCTAGGTAGATCTGCAATTATCTTCACTTTTTCTTCATCCGTCGAAATTCCATTCTTTGACACAATGTGTCCTAGAATTTTTCCTTGTCTGACCATGAAAACACACTTTTCTAGGTTCAAACAAACCTGATATTCTCAACATTTGTCAAATACTTGTCTTAATTCTAGGATATGAGTCTGTCTTAGATTCGAATGAGCACATAGGTCATCGACATAAACTTCCAAACTCTTGCATAAGAATTCCTTAAAAACGTGACACATGAGTCGCTGGAAAGCGGCGGGTGCATTTGTGAGCCCAAATGGCATTACACGAAATGCAAATATGCCCCATTTTGTGGTGAAATCCGTCTTGTGTTGATCTTCTGGAGCAATGGCTACTTGATTATAGCTTGAGAATCCATCAAGAAAGCTGTAAATTTCCTCAAATGCATCAGTGCTGGGTTCGAACACTTGCATCCTCAAATGCATCAGTGCTGGTTTCACATTCTTCAATAATCGAATCACACATGATTGGCTCTATCGTGAAGACTGAAATTTCATAGCCATCCTCGTCACAGTGAGGTGTCCATTGTTCTTCATTGATGGCTACATCCATGGTTGCTAGGATTTCTACCCAACCATGGGGTTCAAATTCTTTGTCTGGAAATACTACAAGTGCATAAGCTGGGTCTTGAAGGGTTCGTGGATGTTGTTCTGAACATAAGGTCTTGGCTTCTAAGCGTTCTTCCTCTTGTTTCGCTACTTTACACATCCATAAATGAGTGTCCTCATGCAACCATGAGGGTTCTGATTCTAATGAATGTATCGATTCCATTTCTACCTGTGTCTTATGGATGGTACATCTCGATGTGAATAGTCTTTAAGATTGACTTTAGTTGTTACTCCTAAATGTTGCAAGTACAAAGAATTAGTTCCCTAATCTTGTATAATTTGCAACTGATGCATGAATGGTCGTCCTAAAATCATCTCGTAAGCATGATTTTTTGCAAAATCACAAATGGCAAAAGTATGATCAAATTCCACACCACAAGTGGTGAGAGATATGCCTTCTAGTAAGCCTAATGGTTTCTCTATATGTCCATCAGCCATTTGTAGCTTCATCCTGGTAGGTCTTAATGCTGGCTTACCCCAACATTTCCATAACGCGACAGTAGCGATGGCTACTCCGGCTCCTGAATCTAAGATAGCTTTGGTGGTATAGCCCTGATGAGTTATTGGAAGATAAGTGTTACCTTCCTCTCCTTCGCTTACATCTCCAATCCTTTCTATGAGTATCTCTGGTATTTTTTTGTGTGATCCTATCTATAAGGGAGTAGTAGCAAGCTTAGGGAATTGATTTGCTACATGCTTCCACAATTCTGGTTTAACCTTCAACAATTCCTCTAGAGTAAGGTGACATTGTACCTTAGTGTTCTTGATCACTTCTGTGTTTCTTGGGATTACTGATTCTTCATTCCTCACTATTATTGTGGGTGCTCTCATACTAATAGACTTAGCTTCCCAAGGTCCTGTGAATTGAGGTAATTCTTGCAAAGAATTGGAGTCAAAACATGTGTGTTCACTCAGTTGTTCTTCCTCTACATCATCATAAATGGAGGGGATGTCTTGGGGAAATTGCTCTTGCAAGTCGTCTATTTCTTGAATAGGAGGATGGGTTCCTTGTTCTTTTCTCCACTTCTCTTCTTGGATTTCTCTTAGAAACTCATGTGAATACTTATGTATGGAAGACAAGTTTTCTTGACCTTCTGTGTTTGGTACTTGAGACAGGGATGGTGCATTCCTTTCCTGTGTCTCTAGGACAGTAGGGTTCCTATGCGGATTCTTCTTCTCCTTGCTATCAATCAAGTATTCTAGCCTCTCCATCAGTCCTTGAAAGTGTAATTTTGGTTTTGCCATGTTATTCCAATTTAGATATCTAGAGGCTTCAAACATAGCTTGTGCTAATTCTACCAGCTTCATGCAAAGTTTAGTCCTCTCAATTTCTAAGTCTGCTCGAGGGTAGTTCTTACTCATTTTAGCTATTTGAGGTCCTTCTTTTAATCTAGCCTGATATGTATGAAACATCATGTCTAGGTTTTCTGGTATGGGTTCCACTAAAACTGATCTTGATCTTTGAGCTAGGTTCTCTTTATTCAATTCCTGTGAAGTCAATTCTAGGATTTTGGCTCTAGATTCCTTGAGAGTTCCTTCCAATTTTGTTATCCTCTTACTCCACTTTCTCTTAATCCTTTCTCTAGAATCTTTCCAAGATTTTGTCTTTTTACTACTAGATTCTCCAACTTCGCTGGTTTCAGCTATTTTCTCTTGATTAAGCTGTTGATTTTGTAGGAGCACCTAGGCTCTTGTTATAGCTTAGATAGGCACGTATGTAGGGTTGGATCCATCTGCATTGTGTACAATACCTATCATGTTGATTTTTGTCACACTTGAAGCATTAGCAAGGTTCTAAGGACAATCTTTTATGACATGCTCTTAAACATATTTGGCACAAAAGCCTTGTATGTTATAATATTGAGACTGTCATGCTATTGGAGGATGTGGACAATCCTTTATGAAATGATCTCCTTGGCACCTAAAGCATGGTCCTCTAGGGCCCTGTGGTCTTTGTTGTCTTAGTTGGGGCCGTGGATTTGGGTTTGCGTACATCACGTTAGCATAGTCGGTCTCCCAACTAGGTTCCAATGGTGGACTATCGTATTGATATGTTTCCACGTGTTCTGGTGACTCTGTGTAATACGCGACTGGACTATCAACATAAGTAAAGTCAAAACTGTTTGAGTTTGGGTCACTTTTTGTGATCAAGGGTAATGAAGGCACTAAAGCCCTATTGAGATTTTCTTTTGCAGTAGCATATTTGACTGAAATGAGATTAGCTGGTGGGGGTGCCTGCTGAGCTAAAATAGGTTGAGGTCTCTGTTGAGCCTGATAAGGATAGTTCTATGGAGGCCTATAGTAATGAGGCTGAGTGTTATATTGGCCTTGGTACCTACTTGGCTATGCGTATGCTTGTGGGTAGTTCTGTCACACTGCTTGTTTGTTATATGGGTAGTCTTGAGCCGTATGATTCGTGTATCGTCTCTCAATCGTACAGTACTAGCCACTAGGGTTGGCTTGTGGTTGTGTTGCATTGGGACACACATTTTCCATATGGTTGCCACCACGTTGTTAACCTAGGCATCTGTTTACTAGAAACTCCTAGTTTCTGGGCCACTTTTTCGGCTAGGTCCTCTATCGAGCTAGACAATTTTGAGGATGCTAGAAAGGAAAAAATTTGAGTCCTTATAGACCTTTGAGAGTTCCAACTCGTCTCGTAAGTTGTTTTCAATGTCTATGCAAATTCTTACACATTGCTCTACCGTTCTGGGTTCCTTCAAGTATACATAGGAGCGTAGCTTAGAGCTCAATAGGCCATCTAGGAATAATGACACTTCTTTGGCTTGTGAGGGTAACTCTTGCATTGGACATTTTTCCACATATTGTCTAAACCTACGTCCTGCATGTCTGATTGTTTCTTGAGGAGTCTATTTGAAACGATGAATTAACAAAGATGTGTCATGTCTGATTCCACTTTTAGAGAATTCCGTGATGAATGACTCTAAAAAGTGATGGATCTCTCTAAATTGCCTTTGTTGCAATGGTTGGAACCAAGTTAAAGCCGTGTTCTTTAACGTTAGTCCAAAAGCATTGTATTGCGTAAACATGTCTTCTACTTGTTCTGCTCGTAGTACTTGCTGAAATTTAGCAACATGGTCATAGGGATCTCCTGTCCCATCAAAGTAATTTTTCATTGACTTTACTAATTGAGTGGGTCTTAATATTCTTGCGCGTTCACGGGGTCTAAGTAGAGGAAAATCATCTCTACCACCTGGTATTCTAGGTTCGCTTTGTCTTTCCACTCTATCAGTGTCCATGGTTGTTCTATCTCTCCTTATGGGATGATTGAAACTTACTTCAGGTCTTCCTTTGTTCTTTTCTCTTTGCATGCCATGGGCTGATGATGTTCCAACACCTTGAGGGCTCGTGTTTACATTTGTTCGGGATGGAGGGAATACAACTCACCTCTCCATGTATATGTGTTTCTAGCATGGTCTCGCACTACAAATACTCTCTCTGAAGTCTCATCTAGGTATACAACCTTTCCGGGTGTATCCGGGTCTTTGAATTCATAAATCGTGATGGAGCCTACCTCACTAGGTTGTTCTGCTCTGTACCTCCAAAATGCTTCATCTGTCTCTTTATTCACAAACAGCTCTATGCTTTTGTTGTCCTGAGGGGTCTAATTTGGAACTAGTACTCGTGTCAGTATAGATTTCCCTCTAGGTGTCTTAGGTTCTTCTAATGGTTCCTTTCCTTTGACTCTCGCTTCCGTCTTTAACTAAATTACACTGAACTCATTGGTATTATTTGGCTGAGTACTTATGATGTACATCGTTCCTTCCTTGTCTATGTATGCATCTCTCCCGAATTTCACCACTCGACGTTCTAATCCAACAGGTTGACTTTTGAGTTCTTGTTCTGTCAGACTTAAGTTCTTTCCTTTAGGTTTTTGTATCACACACCTTTACTTTAGTCTTGGACTTGAAAAATTAAATCTCTTGAACTTGATGCATTCCTATTGTCTTTAATCTAATCCACAATGCTACCATTTATCCTAAGCTAATAATTGACTGAGGGGGTGAGTAATCTTCCAACCTCAAGTCAGCTACTTTGAGTGCTCTGACGCCAAAGAAGCCGCGCTTCCCAAGCCCTGCGTCCTTCACTGCCTTGCTTTGTTTGTCCTTGCTTGCCTTGCTAGACCTATAAAAATTCAATATTAAACCAATTCTCAAATGGACCATCAAGCACTTGAGTATATACACCTTTAAACCTCCTTTCTTCCCTTGCCCAACTTTTAATGCCCTGGGAGGTAAACTCTCACAAACAAGTTTTTTCCTCAAATATGAGCTAAGGGGTCTCCTATGAGCTTAAAGATCCAAAAATTCTCTTAAAATAGCCCCAAAATAGTCCAAAAAATGAAACCCTAAAAATTATGTTTAGGGTGGACAATCGCGATTGTCTGCAACAATCGCGATGGTCTGGGACCGTCGCGATGGTCCTGATGAACCGTCGCGATGGTGCAGTACAATCATGATGGTCCAATGGAGCGAACTGTCACGATGGCGTAAATTTGAGCAATCACGATGGTGTGAATGAACCGTCATGATGGTCTGATTGGTGAGCAATCGTGATGGTGTCGATCAATGGTCAACGCGAAAATCGCAATGGCATGAGCCCGTCGCGATGGTCATGAGGCACGATGGCTTGAGCCAATCACAATGGTTTGAATTTTGAGGCGTCGCGATGGTATGAGGGTATCGTCGTGATGGTCTAGCTTGCCACATGGCAGTATCGGCGTTATGGCATGGGCCAATCGCGATGGCGTGGGGTCGACGGGATCGTTGGGATGGTCAAGGACTGTCGCGATGGTTCAAGTGAACCGTCGCGGTGGCGTGAGATCGTCGCGATGGTTCGGCCGAGCCATCGCGATGGCGTGAGCCAATCGCGATGGTGTGACACAATTGCAATGGCGTGAGCCAATCACGATGATCCACCAAAATGCAAATTTTTGAAATGCAAGTATGGATTCCTATATGTGCAAGGATGCTCTACAGCGTGATGAACTCGCTTACCTCAAATTCCAAACTTGGCAGACCATCGCGATGGTCTGACACGGTCGGCATTTTATGAAAGAAAGTGATTTTCTTAAGTTTTTGCAGTGTTCCTGATGCTCTGGAGCACTGTACCTGCTAGAAACTCAAAAACACAAAAGCACATACAAGCGCAAAAGCTCTCTCTCTCTCTCTTGCATGCACAAAGGAAACGAGGAGAATGGGTGGATATGGTGAACTTTTTGATTTTTTCGAAGTGGAAGAAGATGATGCGGTGGTGAAGATGGAGTGTAGGGGAGATGAAAAACACAAAAAACTAACTAAAAACAACAAAAAAAACTTAAATTTTTACCTTCCAACGCCACTTCTTGCTATACTCTTACCATCACACATTCATCCTAGACTCAATCCCCGGCAACGGCGCTAAATTTGGTGTTCCTCTAGCACAATGGTGAGAACCATGTTAAGAAGCTCCACCTCCTTAATGTCAATCTGCGGAAGAGATAGGAGTGATGTTAAGATCGTGAATGTGAGATGTAGTGAGAGTGAAGGTGAGAAGCATAGAGATGCACACACACATACACACACAATGAAGAGACAAGCAAGACACAATGGAAGGTAGGAAATCAACTCTATTGCTCAAGAACACTCTTACAAGCTCAAGCTCTCTCTAGCTCATACAATTCTACACTAGCTAACCTAAAAAATGAGCTCTCTAGCTCTTTTTATAGATTCTAGACTAGTTTTGACCAGTTTCATATCTAGTGACCGACATAGTTAAAAAATAGGTTATATGTGCTATTTGAAAGGGTAAACGATGTTTAGAAATAGCTAAAATTGGTAGGCTCGTTCTACCTAAGCTCCTCAAGATTGAGGACTCCTTGGCTTACACAAAATGGAGCTATATTTTACAAAAGGGGTTTTTCTATGTTACATATGGTATAAAAGTGACGAAAATCACTGTTGAGTGTTTGAAAAAGTAACATAAAACATATTTGTTTGAAAAAATGATTCGACTGACTCCCCGCTTCCTTGTTATGCTATGTCTTCACATGCTTCCATGTCTTCTATGCCTTTAACATTGCACCAACAGCTCCCCCTCAAGCCAAACATTTTGGCTTGGTCTTCATCTTCAATCTTCATGAATATCCTGCAATCCAATCATTGATTTGAACCTGCAAAGTTTTGTACCATCTAATGCTTTAGTCTATAAATCTGCACATTGCATATTTGTTGACACATATGTCAATGGAATCTCCTTGCTCAATAACTTCTCTCTCACATAATAATAGTGGACCTCTATATGCTTGGTCCTAGCATGATAAATGGGATTAGCTGCAATATGTAGTGAGCTGGTATTATCTCCAAGAATCATTGGAGATCTAGTATGCAAACCCAATTCTGTATATAACAATCTGATCCATATGGCCTCTTGAGTAGCATTGGCCAATCCTCTATACTCTACCTCTATAGAATATAAAGCAACATTAGGTTGCTTCTTTGAAGACCATGATATTGGCTTATCATCTGCAAAGGATAGGTATCCTGAGGTACTTCTTCTATCATCTTTGCATCCTACCCAATTTGCATCTCACTATATCTTGATGTCCAAGTTTGATGTATAAGGGAAATACAAACCATGATGTTGGGTACCTTAAAGGTACTTCAAGATCCTTTTGGTAGCCTCCACCCAAGGCTTGTGCATAAACTGACTTAGAATACTTACTCCATAAGCAATGTCAATCCTTGTCAAAGTGGCATAATTCAAGCTTCCCACAATGCTTTGGTTGTTAGTATATGATCAATGTCTACCCCTCATGATTGTATGCACATTTTGTAAGGCCCCCTTTATGAGGAGAAGCCAAGCGTGCATTACCCAATTGATGGGAATCCCAACTTGAATGTTGGATGAAGGTCATATTGGACCAGGTAAGATATTATAAGGAAAGGGAGTTACCAGGGTCCCCAATTGTGGGGTCCGGGGCAGCGGTGAGCAGCCCCGGCTGGGGGGTCCAAGGGGGCCAGCGAGCCCCCTGGCTGGGGGGTCCCAGGGGGCCAGCGGGCCCCCTGGTGGGGGTCCGGGGGCAGCGGCCCCGGCGCGACGGTAAAGGGAATATTCCATGGAATATTCCCTGTCGGAGTCAGAAATCATTTATATTTGTTAGGTCGGTTCAACCAGTCTAAGCCGTGTATGGCAATTACGCGGGCGGTGGCCGCCCACGCTCTACCGCCCATGTATTGCCGTCCATGGCAGGACACCCATGATCCTATATATACATGACTTCTGCACTACCTAAGACACCCGAGTTGAGCCAGCATACCTCTACCTTGTATCTCCCTATCTAGAGTTGTCTAGATCACCATTTAAGCTCTACCTTGAGAGCGCACGGGTGGACAACGCCATCATCTTTGTACTTGCTGCTAGTAGAAAATTGTTGAGATTCTCCTATATCTGTTATCTTCTCTGCTATTGCTCCTGTGTTATATTGCGTAACTATTGTCTTACATGGTATCAGAGCTGTAAGGTTCGAATAGCTTGAGAAGTATCATTATTTTAGCCTACTAGCAGACTAGAATATCAGTAGATTATTCGAGTGATTACATGATGGCTTCATCGTCGAACAATAGTCTTGGTGCTTCAGCTAATGTTAATGCTGCACCTATTCGAATTCGTCCACCTGCATTCACTGAAGGGAAGCTGGATGGAACCAACTATACACTCTGGAAGTTCAAAATTTCTACAATTTTGGACTCCTATGAATTACTTGACACTGTCATGGGACCGATGGGATTGGATCCAGAGCCTATACCAGTTGAAGATCCAGCAAATTCAAGATTGATGATTCAGCCAGATCCTGATCTTCTACGAGCTTGGAAGAGGCGGAATGCTGATGCATTATGTGCGATTGTCACTAGTGTAAGTGATTCTGTGCTTACTTTAGTTCAACATACTACTAAAGCACATGAGGCTTGGGGCATATTGGCTCGACAATATGAGACCAAGAACCACACTAGGATACAGAATTTAGAAAATCAGTTGGCAAATGAAAAGCATTCGGATTCTGAAAAGGCTGAAGATTTTATCAAACGGATAAAGCATCTTCAAGATCAATTGGCTGCAGTTGGTGTTGTTATAACACCAGAAGAGCTGGCTCGAAGATCTGTACGTGTTCTTCCAGCAAAGTATGATGGATTAGTAACAGCCCTTAACACTCAGGTAAGGCCAACTCCTCTTACATTTGAAGAGTTTTGTGCCATGCTTTTAGAAGAAGAGATGCGGCTGAAGAATCGGCAAAGTACAACTGATGCTGCATTCTCAGAAAATGCAAAAGGTAAAGGCTCTTCAGAGGGATCAAAGAAGAAGCCAAAGAAGAAAAAGTTCACAGGAAGTTGCTTCTATTGTGAAAAGAAAGGCCATGCCATCAAGGATTGCAGAAAGAAGCAAGCTGATGAACGGAATGGGACTGTAAGATCATCATGGAAGAACAAAGAGTCTGCAAACAACACAGAGCTGGAACTTTGGGTAGCTATTGAAGAGGTATGTTCATCTGCTCAAGCTCGTGTTGATGAGCCATGGATTTTAGATAGTGGAGCTTCTCGCCATATGACTAGTAAAAAGGATTGGTATAGTTCCCTAGTGCCTCTACGGGAATCCATCAATGTAGTGGTGGGAAATGACTCCAAGTGTCCAACTGAAGGAACTGGAACCATCTCTTTTATCACTTCTCCAGGTGTTGAGAAAAAGTTATCCGATGTTCTCTATGTACCTACACTCAAAAGAAATTTGTTGTCAGTTTCTGCAATAACAGATCGTGGACTCGAAGTTCACTTCAATAAGAGTGGTGCGGAAATCATGGATTCATTAGGTAATGTTGTAGGTAAAGGCATACGACGGGATAACTTGTATGAGTTAAGTGCTTTAACTGCTACAGAAGATAAAGATGTAAGCAGGTTATGGGACCGACGATTTGGGCATCTCGGATTTGCAGTTTTGAAGGAGATGCAACGAACAGGGATGGTTGCTCATATGCCTGCATTTTCAGAGTTGCAAGAACCTTGTGAAGCTTGTATGATGGGCAAGAAACAACGAAAGGCATTTCCAAGAGAGACCAGCAATCGATCTCAAGCTCCTCTAGAGTTGGTACATGCTGATCTCTGCGGTAAAATGTCTACACCTGCTTTAGGAGGATCTTTCTACTTCTTGCTGTTAGTCGACGATTATAGTAGAAAGATGTGGGTTTATTTCATTCGAGAGAAGGCTGATTCTTTTGAAAAAGTTAAAACGTGGCATAAGTATGTAGAAAATGAATCAGGAAGGAAACTAAAGAAATTTAGAACAGATAGAGGAGGTGAATTCTTGTCAACAGAATTCAACAATTACTGTAAGGAGCATGGTGTGAAAAGGCAACTTACCACAGCTCATACACCCCAACAAAATGGCGTTGTTGAGCGCAGGAACAGGACAGTAGTTGAAATGGCTCGTTGTATGTTGAAGGCTCAAGACATGCCTGATTCATTCTGGGCAGAAGCAGTCAATACAGCAGTCTACATTCTCAATCGAAGCTACACAAAAGCACTGAAGGGGATGACTCCTCAAGAAGCATATTCTGGTAAAAAGCCTTCAGTTTTGCATTTCAGAATTTTTGGTTGTTTCTGTTATGCACATATTCCTGATTCAACAAGATCAAAGTTGGATTCAAAAAGCAAAAAGTGTGTCTTCCTAGGATATAGTGAAGAGTCTAAAGCATACAGGTTATGGGATCCTGAGGCAAGGAAGATTTTTGTCAGCCGAGATGTGGTGTTTGATGAACGACCACACTTAGTAGAAGATAAAGGTAAATCTACTATCTCATCAAGCGGAGAAATATCTCACCTTGTGCCTATCAAAAGACAGGTTAAAGTTGAGGAGGAGGAAACATCTGATGGAAAAATTTCCTCAATAAAAAGCCAACCAGTTGTAGCTGCACTGCGTAAGCCACTACCGAAGTGGGCACAACAGCTCTTTGATGATCACAATCCACATGTAGATGTACCAGAATCATCATCGGATGGATTACGAAGATCAAAGAGAATAGAGGAGCAAAGAAGAGCCTCAGAACACATTGTTAACATGGCTCTAATGGCAGATATCATGGGTTCGATAAAGGAACCTACCACCATTGAAGAAGCCATTGATGATCCAGATTGGAGAGCGGCAATGCAGTCTGAGTATGATAGTATACTCAAAAATGATACATGGGATCTAGTCGACTTGCCGCCAAAGAAGAAGGTAATAGGTACTAAATGGATTTGGAAAGCTAAGTATAAAGCTGATGGAACATTAGAAAAGTATAAGGCACGATTAGTTGCACAGGGTTTTTCACAGATTGAAGGATTTGATGTTCAAGAAACTTTTGCACCAACAGCACGCATGACAACTATTCGGACGGTACTTGCAGTAGCTGCACAAAAGTCTTGGCCTATTTTCCAGATGGATGTCAAATCTGCATTTTTGAATGGTCACCTCAAGGAGGAGGTATATGTATCTCAACCACCAGGTTTTGAGGTGCCCAATTCAGAAAATAAAGTTTGCAGGTTGAAGAAAGCTTTGTATGGACTTAAGCAAGCTCCACGGGCTTGGTACCAACGAATAGATCATTTTTTCAAAAATATGGGTTTTGAAAGAAGTACTTCTGATGCTAACTTGTATGTAACGAAAAGGGATAGCAAGCTAGTTGTTGTCATTGTATATGTAGATGATTTGATCATTACAGGAGATCATCAGGAACTCATCAATCAAACTCGGATCAGCTTGGGAACTGAGTTTGAAATGACAGACTTAGGTCTACTCCATTTTTGTCTGGGAATTGAAGTATGGCAAAGGAAGGATGGCATTTTCATCTCACAACAAAAATATTCCAAAGAAATTCTCAAGGCATTTGGAATGATGGACTGCAAACCAACTAGCACACCTATGGAGGTAAATCATAAGCTATCTATGGATGATAACATGCCTGATGTAGATGCTAAGAAGTATAGGAAGCTCGTTGGAAGTCTTATTTTTCTGTGCAACACTAGACCAGACATTTGCTATGCTGTTGGAGTGTTAAGCAGGTTTTCCAACAAACCTAAGGAGAGTCACTGGAATGCTGGAATGCGAATTCTAAGGTACATTGCAGGAACCTTGGATTTTGGTATTTTGTATACCACAGGTGATACACTCCAAGGATATTGTGATTCAGATTGGGCTGGAGATTGTGATTCTAGAAAATCAGTTTCTGGATATTGTTTCTCACTTGGTTCAGGAATATTTTCTTGGGTAAGTAGGAAGCAACCAACTCTCGCACTCTCCTCCACCGAAGCAGAGTACAAAGCAGCTTGTTTTGCTTCTTGTGAGGCAGTCTGGTTAAGGAGAATTCTTGCAGATCTAGGCTTTCCATCAAATATGCCAACTGTACTCAAGTGTGATAATCAAAGTTGTATGGCTATTGCAAAGAACCCAGTATTTCATGCTCGCACCAAGCACATAGAAGTACAGTACCATTACATTCGTGAGCTAATTGAAGATGAAATTGTGGAGCTAGAATATTGCCCAACAGAGGCAAATTGTGTGTACATATTCACTAAAGCACTTGGAAGAGAGCAGCTCAACAAGCATCTTCAACATATGGGCATAGGACCGAGACCTACTTGATTTATCATCGGTAAACATTGAGGGGGGGTGTTAGTATATGATCAATGTCTACCCCTCATGATTGTATGCACATTTTGTAAGGCCCCCTTTATGAGGAGAAGCCAAGCGTGCATTACCCAATTGATGGGAATCTCAACTTGAATGTTGGATGAAGGTCATATTGGACCATGTAAGATATTATAAGGAAAGGGAGTTACCAGGGTCGGAGTCAGAAATCATTTATATTTGTTAGGTCGGTTCAACCAGTCTAAGCCGTGTATGGCAATTACGCGGGCGGTGGCCGCCCACGCTCTACCGCCCATGTATTGCCGTCCATGGTAGGACACCCATGATCCTATATATACATGACTTCTGCACTACCTAAGACACCCGAGTTGAGCCAGCATACCTCTACCTTGTATCTCCCTATCTAGAGTTGTCTAGATCACCATTTAAGCTCTACCTTGAGAGCGCACGGGTGGACAACGCCATCATCTTTGTACTTGCTGCTAGTAGAAAATTGTTGAGATTCTCCTATATCTGTTATCTTCTCTGCTATTGCTCCTGTGTTATATTGCGTAACTATTGTCTTACATTGGTAACCTGCAATGTTCTCAAGCACATCACCTTCATGAGCACTTAATTGTAGGTTTACCTCCAGTGGAGTACTTGCAACTTTGGCATCCTGCAAATGAAACTTCTTTAACATATCCTGTATATAATATCTCTGAGTAATATAAATTCTAGAGTTAGTATAGACTAACTCAAGTCCAAGAAAATATTTTAGTGATCCAAGGTCACTAATTTGAACTTCTTCGTCATTTGATTTTTTATCTGCTTGATGCCATTAGCATCATTACCTGTAAGTATGATATCATCAACATATACACATAGGTATATTACCTCTAAATTACTTCTCTTGATGAATAGAGAAGTATCTGCTTTACTCATGATAAAACCTTGATCTTGAAGGTATGTGGTCAACCTATGGTTCCATGCCCTAGGTGCTTGCTTCAATTCATAAAGAGCTTTGTTCAGTTTACATACATATGTTACATTGCTTGGGTCCCCATAGCCAGGAGGTTGTGACATTTATACCTCCTCTGAAATCCAGCAATTCAAAAATGCATTTTTTACATCCAATTGATACATGTTCCAATTCTTTGATGCAGCCACACTTACCAATACCCTAATGGTTGGCATTTTGGCCACAGGTGAGAATTTTTCTTTATAATCAACCCTTGGGTTTGTGCAAAACCCTTAGCTACAAGTCTAGCTTTGTACTTGCTTATTGATCCATCAAAATTCCTTTTCATCTTATAGATCCATCTAGAACCAATTACCTCCATAGACTCCTTCTTTGGTACTAGTTCCCAAGTATCATTCTCCTTGAGTGTTTCAATTTCCTCATCCATAGTTTCCTTCCATTCTACCTTGGTCTTTGCCTCTTCATATGATTCTGGTTCTTCAGTTGACAAGTCTTTTGCAAGATAAACAGAGAGCTTAGTAACAAGGGAAGTGTCATACCCATATCTGATTGGTTTCTTGCTCTCCCTTTGTGATCTTCTGATTGCTTGGTTGGATGATTCAGATATATCCTCCAATTTCTTCATCTTGACTCTGCCTTTGGACTTCCATGCTTTGAAATCTTCTAGGTTGATGATGTCCTCATCATCTGAGTTGATGTCTTCATTCTGAGTAGGCTCCTCCTTAGTGAGGCTTGGAAACTCCTCTTCCAAGTCATAAGGTAGCTTTACTTTTCTGCATTCACTATCAAACCAAGAGTCATTCTCATCAAAGACAACATCTCTACTGACCATGAATCCCTTGTTTGAAGGGTTGTAGAACTTGTATCCTTTCTGATTTAGATCATACCCTATGAAGATGCACTTCTTTGCCTTAGGATCTAGCTTACCTCTTATTTGAGAAGGGATATGCACATAAACTATACATCCAAAGATCCTACAATGATCAAGTGAAGGTCTTCTACCATGCCATGCTTCATTTGGGGTCATCCCATCAAGAGATTTGGATGGTAACTTGTTTACAAGATAAGTGGCAGTAGATACACTCTCTGTCCACAAGTAGTTAGGTAAGTTTTTCTCATTCAACATTGACCTAGCTGTTTCAACAATTAATCTATTTCTCCTTTCTACTACCCCATTTTGCTCAGGGGTATAGCTTGTTGTGATTTCTCTCTTGATTCCTCTGTCTTGCAAGAATGCATCAAATTCATTTGAGAAGTACTCACCTCCTCCATCTGACCTTAGTCTCTTTAGGTTTCTCCCTGTTTGGTTCTCAACAAGTGCAAGATACTTTTTAAAGCAACTAAATACTTCATCCTTGTGCTTCATAAAGTATAATACAATCCACCTACTATAATCATCAACAAAAGATACATAATACCTTGATCTAGAAATTGAGGGATCCTTACTTGGTCCTCATACATCTGTATGGACAAGTTCTAGGTAGTCCTCAGGCATGTAGTCCAATTCTAGTGATTGATTTCTCACTGGACCTTAGTGTCTAGTTGATGTGGCTAAATGTCTTTATCAATTGGATTCAAGAATTCTGAGTTATATATCAACTTTAGTGAGTACTGGTGTGAGAGAAGCTAGGTCTTGAGCATGTCCTAAGCTTCTTGTTCTGCATTTGGAGGAGAAATCTTCTATCAGTCACAATTTCTGAATCGCACAAAGATTGTTGAGCATCCACAAGGTCATTAGTATTTCAAAGAAGTACACTCTATGGCATCTATATTTTTATTTCAGCTCATTTTGGACTCTAAACATACTATCTTAGTGACTCTGTAGATAGTTTTTTCCTTTTGTGTCAAACATATATATGGTTTTTGGTTTGTCAATACAAGCAACTTGAAGTCTGCTACAAGGTCTAGCAAGTGTAAGGACGTCGAGGTGTAAATAATAATTAAATTTTATTATTGAAAAATGTAAAGAGATGCTACCCCTGCAAAGCAATCTTTCTAGTTAATATGATGAATCAATTCGATGATGAAACAACACAAGGGTGTGATTCTGATGGTGCTGCTTCAAGCACAAGTCATGAAGACCAATGTTTTGTGTAATTCTATTTGTTATTTATTAATCTCATTTGTGTACCACAACAAGTTGAATTCTTCTATTTAAAGATTCTACAACCTGAATTGCATACTTATTAGTACTCTTTGAATGAGGTGTAATGGAAGTATGTTGAATTCATTGGTGAAGATTACTGATTACAATGATTTTTTGAGTAAGGTAATTACAGTGATATAAGACATAGGTTAATTTATGATGTATATTTCTATAATAAGTGAATGAAGATAGAATAAACAAGAAAAGTTAAAGGACCTACAATTAGGATTTCCCTCCAGTCAAGAACCCATAGTTGACCTCCAATTTGCAATGTAGTAGATTGGTGTACAAACTATTGAACCCAAGAGCAAAAGGGTGTAGAAATTGGGTGAGAGTCTCGCGATCCCACTGGAGATTTTGTATTGGTAGAGGTGCTGGTAACAGAATTTGGTGAGATATGGGTTAAAGACACATGATCATGTTGCATTCTCGGGAAACTTACCCCAAATATAAGTTGGATACACAATCGCATGTGTTATGAACTCAGCTAGGAACCTCAAAATTAGTACAGACAAAGAAGCAACAATTGAAAATATCCCATATTCTCATCTTTGAAGTGGCCCTTCAGCCCATAATTACACCCAAAATATCTCCAGTATTGATGGCATTATGACTTTGTCAACACCACCATCAGAACATACTAGCAAAATCTTTTATCTGGTTAGTAGTCACCAAACACCATTGGAAGAGAGAGCGTGTGGTTTTCCTTCTCATTGCTCTTGGACATTTGGACAATAGAATTTGTGAACAAAAGCAAAAGAAATCAACCCATTGTATTATGAACCATTGACAGATTTTTCTACACACACTATAGAGACATTGGACTTGTTTGCCAAAGGTTTTATATAGCAAAACTAAGGTTCGAGGAGTGGGGTTTACCAGAATAACATACAGTGCATTTCTATTCCCTAACTATACAAAGTACACAGAATCCATGGAAAGGAACATCTGAATCCACATTCTCATGAAGATATGCACAAGAAATGAGAGAAAGAGAATCATTCCATTATACTGCAAAAATACAGTGATATCAGAGAGAGAGAGAGTTACAATCTGTATATACACTTTGGACCTCAAACTGTGGGCAAGCTTTCTATACAATCTTGACTACTCTCAGGTTTCTTATAAGTCACGCTTCTCTCTCTCTCTCTCTCTCTCTCTCTCTCTCTCTCTCTCTCTTTCTCTGTGTGTGCGAACATCCCTTTATAGCTTCCATAAATCAGTTACAAGACGAATATGTTTCCTAATTGTTAGCAGTTTTGAGAACTCTAAAGGCAAAAAAATTAATAAAATACAATATTAAGTTTAACAAATCGGACTGGCCACCACCTGACACTCACATATACGATGAACGTGAACCCAGTAGATATTACAAGTAATCTATATCAGAAGGCAAATTCTAGATTCTATTTAAATCATACAATAATTCATCGAAAAATCCTCTTAGGTGTACTCCTTCTGACTCTACCATCTCCCAAAAAATTCCTCATTAGAGTGTCCATTAACTCTTCTTTCCAAGCCAGTGCTTTGGTCTTTGCTTCTAAAAGTTTGGTTGTCATTTGTTTCAAAAAAACATGAGTTGCAACATCTGTTTCTTTAGTTTTATTCCGTAATTCTTGAATTTCCATATCCTTTCATGTTAAATAAACATCTTTATTGTCAAAGGTCACCCACAATTTTGTCTGCACTCCTTTTAGTTCAATGATATGCTTTTATTTATCTACCAAAATTTTTGCATTGTCCGCAATGATTTGCTTAGCATCCTATAATTATAGCTCTAACTCCTTTATTCCATTAAGTTTAGCCAAAGCTACTTGCAAATTCTCCATCAGAGAAACAATCTAGGCAGATAATGAGTGTTTCTCTATGATAAGCATGGCAACCTAATTTTATAAGCCATCCTTATTTGTATGAATTTTTCATAATTCATCTTGAACAACGTGAAGTTCTTCCATTGCTTCTATCCAATCTTTCGTAATTTCCTCAATATGCACTTTGACGTTAGATTTTATTCTACATTACTTGTACCTATTCTTCCAAAATGTTGGCTTTGCCCATTGGAAAATCTTGTATTTTAGTATTCTGCTACATGAGTAGAAGCATTTTTTCTTGCATTTTTACCATCTCAATAGCTTTAGTACAAACATTATGCTCATCTTTCTCCATCCATATAGAACATAAGATGAATAACCTAGCTACATCTGCTAGAGTATGGGACTGAATTTGATAATCCTTCACAAACTAGGGATAGATAATTGAAGAACACTAGAGCATAGGGATTTGAACCCTACCTGACCGAGTTTGTCAGGGATCTGGGCATCACTTCTTGAAAGTAGGGGAAGTTAATTCGTTTCATCAAATATCCCATTTTTGAGAATCAATCTTGCTCCATTCTCTGTAAAGTAGATGGTCTTTCCTTATTTGTCTACATGTGTTGTGAACCAGGAGTTCACTCATGGGCTTGTTGCTCCTCAGCAACTCCCCCTCTTTTAGCTTCTTCAATAGTACCCTTTTGTTCCTTTCAGCTTCCTTTATTGTAGCTAATTCGTCTTGTTTTCTATTGTGATTCTTCTTGAGATGTTTGCTCATACATGCAACATAGTGTTGTGTTGGAGGAATGACTTAGATGCAGTAATAGCTATGGTGCTACAACTAGATCATAAAGTTGGCAGATTTATAGAAGACTTGGAGTGGATGAATTCCAGCAAAAGTAAAATTGATGACCCTTTGAATCCTACCCATGTGGCAACCAACTGTGCCCTTAATCAAGTTTACTACACCATTTGTGTGTTGGAGATAGACGTCTGCGGAAGCACGTGAACAACACAAGGAAGAAGAAGGAGCTTGGAGCACAAAACACACAATACTGAATGTATTACTAGAGAATGTACAAAGATAAGCGTATATACAATAGGGCAATAGGCGTATATACAAGCCGGGGGAAAAAACCTCCTAAAGAGGGAAAAAAGTGCCCCGACAATCCTAGAGTGTTCACACACATCACTACCTAAATATATCAACAAATCCCCCCTGGGAGTGATGCGGTGAACAAGGAGTTGGCACTCATGTATAAGGAAGTGCCAAGCTATGTGGAAATCACTCCACAAAAGGAAGTAAGCCCAAAGCTTTGTGGAAAGCTTCAAACTTCTCCCCAGGCAGAGCCTTCGTGAAAAGGTCTGCAATGTTCTCCTGCGTGGGCACATATGCCAAGCTGATCTCCCCAGCAAAGAACCTCTCCCTGACATAGTGATAATGCACCTCAATGTGCTTAGTGCGAGCATGGAACACAGGGTTCCTCGCAACTACCAATGTGCTCTGACTGTTAGTGAAGATGGTGGTGGCAGAAGACTGACCAACACCCAAATCAGCCATAAGGCGTCTGAGCCACACACACTCAACAGTCGCTGTGAAAGCTGCCCTATACTCAGCCTCACAACTGGAAGTGGCCATAGTAGGTTGCTTCTTGCTCAACCAAGATATACATGAGCTACCAAGCATGAAGCAAAAACCACTGGTAGACACACGAGTGTCATAGCAACCAGCCCAATCTGAGTCAGAAAAAGCATGCAAATCTGGCGGTAGTGATCCCCCCTTGGGATAAAACAACCCAAGTAGCCGAGTACTACTCAAGTAGCGAAAGATGCGCTTAACCGCTTTCCAATGCGTGACTCCTGGGCAATGCATAAACCTGCTCATCTGTGAGACAGCAAACTGAATATCTGGCCGAGTAATGCATAAGTAAATCAAGCATCCAACAGCCTGCTGATAGAGAACAACATCAAATGCATCTCCAGCATCATGAAGACTCAATCGTAAACCTGTCTCCATAGGAGTGGCAATAGGCTTACAGTCTTCAAGGCCAAAACGCTGCAATAATGTGTCAATATATTTCGTTTGACACAAAGCCATTCCACCATCAACGTGCATAAACTGAATGCCCAAATAGTGATGCAAATGCCCCAAATCAGACATCTCAAATGAGGCATGCAAATCAGCCTTAAAATCAGCAATATGTGTCTCAATAGGACCAGTGAGCAGCATGTCATCAACATAGACAACAATGATCACAAACACATCATTAGCACGTTTAACATATAAAGTGCTTTCAGTTGGACTGTTCTCAAAACCATGTGCAATCAGATAGGCATGTATCTTCTCATACCAAGCACGTGGTGCTTGCTTTAAACCATATAATGCCTTCTTTAACCTGCAAACCTGGTTGTCATGCCCTTTCTGCACAAAGCCACGGGGCTGAAAAACATACACTTCTTCATGCAAGTCACCATTCAGAAATGCTGTTTTAATGTCCAACTAATGTACATTCCAACCATGATGGGCTGCAAGTGCACAAATGCTCCGAACAGTAGTCATACGGCATGTAGGTGCAAAGGTCTCATCAAAATCAATGCCTCTTTCATGTGCATAACCTTTTGCAACAAGCCTAGCCTTATACCTGACAACTGTACCATCAGGTTTACGCTTCAGCTTGTATACCCACTTAGTGCCAATGGCCTTCTTGCCAGGAGGCAAGTCACATAAAGAACATGTACCATTCTTCATTATAACATCATATTCAGATTGCATAGCAGCCCTCCAATTTTCTGAATTTTGTGCTTCATCAAAAGAAACAGGCTCATTCTCATCACAGAGACTAGATGCAACCATAACATAGCAATCTGATGCAAAGGAGGCACTATGAGAGCCTGAACGAGTATGATATGACAAAGGTGCATCTAATTTGTTGTCACGCAAAGTCTGCACCAGCCATTTTGGCATAGTTTCTGCCTGCTCAATATCAGCTCTCTCATCAACAAGTGCATCATGTAAATCTGCATCAGAAATGGAATGATCTGCATCATCATATGAAACCTGCAAAGGCTAAGAAGTTGCCTCATTAGGACCAGCACTAGCCTGTCCACCTGTAAAAAGAGGCATCAAAGTATCATACATGTCTTTGGAGCTAACAGATGTCTCCTTAGTACATGAAAGCAATGGCTGAATAGCTTCTTCCACAAAGAAAACATCACGGCTAACCAGAATGCGTTTAGTCTGTGGATGATACAGACGACAGCCTTTACTTTCAGAACTGTACCCAACAAAAATACATTTTACTGCGTTATCATCCAATTTTCTGCGATGTTGTTCAGGCACTAATGCATATGCCAAACAACCAAAAACACGCAGATGAGCAACAGATGGCTTGCGGTCATGCCAAGCCTCATATGGAGTGATAGATTACAACGCTTTAGTGGGACACCTGTTCAGAACATATGCTGCACACATGACAACCTCAAGCCAGAAACTATGTGGTAAAGCCTGACTTTTGACCATGCACCTCGCCATCTCCATGAGTGACCTGTTCTTTCGTTCAGCAACTCCATTCTGTTGAGGTGTATACGGTACTGTACACTGGTGTTTTATCCCACGTTCAGCCAGAAATGCATTAAAATCTGGAGACATATATTCCCCCCCTCGATCAGAACGGAGGGTGCCCATTTTACATGCTGACAGATTTTCAGCCAAAACCAAAAACTGTTTGAAGCACATGAACACTTCGGACTTTGCTTTGAGTGGATATACCCATGCATGCCTGGAAAAATCATCAATGAAAGTCACGAAGTAAAGGTAATTTCCAAAAGAGGGTGTCTGCATAGGACCACATACATCACTATGTACAAGCTGCAATTTCTGCGTAGCCCGAACTGAACCATCTTTTGGAAAGGAAGAACGCTGCATTGTGCCCAAAATACAGCCTTCACAAACATGTTTTCCAGGTGCCTCAATTTTGGGCAAAGAGGACATCATTTCAGATTTCTGCAGGCGTAACAAGCTAGCAAAATTCAGATGACCAAAGCGTGCATGCCAAAGCTTTGCATCTGACATAGCCTGAGAATCATGAACTGCACATGCCGAATCATTCACAGATCTTTCATAGTCTATGAGCTTATACAACCCACGACATAAAATGCCAGAAGCAATAATCACATCGCCATTTGAGAGATCATGGACTATACACCTATCATCAATGAATTTCACAACCAAGTCAATCTTGGCTAATGCAGAAACTGATAACAGGTTCTTTTTGATCCCTGGCACAAATAAAGCATCTGACAAAGTGAAAGAACTACCATCAGCAGTAGTCAGAATGATCTTACCAACTCCCATAACAGGATAAGAGGAGTTATTGGCGCATGTGACAATATTCCCTGTAGGGGCAGACTCGAGTGAAGAGAAGAAACTGCGCTGCGAGGTAATATGTTTGGTTGCCCCACTGTCAAAGTACCAAACATCTGAGTCCACTGCAGACATGCACTGCTCATGAGAAGATGGGTCAAAACTGCAAACAGTAGTAAACGCCCATTCTTCTTCCTGCACAAGATTAGCAGACTCTGTTTTTGGTGTAGAGGCTTCTGCAACAACCATTCCAGCCTCCTTTTTCTTTGCCTCTTTTGCAGCTTGTTTTGGACAGTTCTTTATGATATGATCATTGCCTTTACAGTACTTACAGAACAATTTCTGCTTTTCTGATTTCTTCTCATCTTTATCTTGGTTCTTCGATTGTGCAGCATTTGCAGATTTCTGCTTACTAGTAGAAGAGCTCCATTTTCCTTTGCCCTTCATACTAGCCAGGAAAGCTTGATCTGCAACACGCATAATGGACCTGTTCTGCCTGGACTAATCTTCCTGCAACAGAACAGAGACTAATTCCTCAAATGACAAGGCATTTGGATTGCCTTTCATCATCAACCGAAGAGTAGAGGAAAAACTCTGATATGAATCAAGAAGACCATTCAGAACGGTCTGCATAAGTGAGCTATCTGGTATAACCTCATCAGCAGAAATCAATTGTTCCTTCAGGTCTTTGATCTTTGTAAGAAAAATGTCCATAGAATCACCTTCATTCATGTGCTCACTCTCCAACTGTTTTCGGAGGTAAGCAACACGAGCCTCATTCCTAGCCTGGTACAAAGTGGTAAGTGTATCCCAAGCATCCTTTGCTGTTCTGCAAGAGCGAATGTGAGGAATAATGGCACGTTTGACAGACAAAGCTATCAATGCATGTGCCTGAGCATCTCTGCCATCCCAACGAATCTCCTCTGCAGTAGGTGCAATAGAAACAGAAGCACGAATAGGAATCTGTGGAATATCATCTTCGACACCATCTTCATCAGCTCCAACACCTCCAGCACTTGTATTTGTAGTACCTGTAGTCGCAGGTGCAACAAGACGTTTTTCAACACCCTGCACAATGTTCCACAGTCCTTTTGCAACCAGTACATGTCGCATCATATAAGCCCATAATGGGTAGTTGGTACCATCCAACTTATCCTCAACAGCCAACATACGGAATACATCACTGCTTTCAGCCATGGCGGGTGACTAAAATACCTTGATGTAGAAAACTGACTGTATCTCAAAAAGTTGAACGGAACTGCCCAGATGAGTTCTGCTACACCTGTAGTAGACTTTGAGACGCTTAAACTGGCGAACAGAAACTTGTATATACCTTTGGCACAAAAGGACAAAATAGCCTGCACAAGCACTGCGATAATGCGTTCGGAGGCCGAAACGAGCTCAGATCGCGATTTCGGCACCATAGAGCGAAGCGGTTTTGATCTCGGAAACACCCTGAGTATGCTCACCAAACTTCGTGCGAATCTGAGATTGCAAACGGAGGAGTGTCGACGGCGCCCTAGAAGAAGCGACGACCTGCTCTGATACCAATTGTTGGAGATAGACGTCTGCGGAAGCACGCGAACAGCACAAGGAAGAAGAAGAAGCTTGGAGCACAAAACACACAATACTGAATGTATTACTAGAGAATGTACAAAGATAAGTAGCCCATTAGGGCAATAGGCGTATATACAAGCCGGGGGAGAAAAACCTCCTAAAGAGGGAAAAAAGTGCCTCGGCAGTCCTAGAGTGTTCACACACATCACTACCTAAATATATCAACATTGTGATACCACTAGTCACTCAACAGAGACAGGGGAGATCTCAAAAGCTCCTCTCCATGTTCTATATGTGGTGTAACTAATCACATTACTGAGAATTGTTTCAAGAATCCTAGAAACCAAAGAGGAAGATGCTACAACAGAGGAGGCTATGGAATCTCAAGAGGA
Organism: Ceratopteris richardii; assembly: GCA_020310875.1. Classification (NCBI taxonomy): domain Eukaryota; kingdom Viridiplantae; phylum Streptophyta; class Polypodiopsida; order Polypodiales; family Pteridaceae; genus Ceratopteris; species Ceratopteris richardii. Next base: position 42,936,953 of record CM035419.1, read on the forward strand.
AGATTCAACAAGAACAATGGTTACAACAAGAACCCATACAACAACAATAATTATCAAGGAGGGTACAAAGGAAGGGGAGACTACAACAACTACTGAGATGATCAAACTCAAGAGAACACATTACTTCTGATGAATATGACCATGAAGCAAGGTAAAGTAGATGAACATGTATTCTATATAGACTCAAGTTGCTCAAATCATGTAGCAGGGAAAGCAAATCTACTCTCAAACTTGGAGGATCCAAGTAATAGACATGAAATCCAAACAAGAGTTGACACAAGGCATCCAGTGGAGAAGATAGGCAATGTAAAGGCTTCAGATGGTAATACGAACCTATTGAGCAAAGTATTGTATGTGCCAACCATAACCAAAAATCTGATAAGTGTTGGCTAGATTGTTGAGAAAGGATTGTAAGTCTGATTTACAAAGAATGGAGCATTTGTTGAGGATCCACATCAAGGATTCAAGAGGAGAAAAATCAATTAGACAATTTATATTTGAGCTCCAAGATACTAGAAACATTGCTTTGTTCAATTATGGTGGTCAAACATTATCAGAATTGAAAATTTGTCACAAGAGATTAGCTCATATAGGTGAAAGGGATCTGAAGAAAATAAGTAGGGATTAGAGTGTGATTGGTTTACCAAATATCTCCAAGCAACACATGATTTACAAATGCAGTGCTTGTTAATTCAGCAAGCCTCACAAGAAACCATTGACAATGAAAGGATACATTCGTGGAGACCTATTGGAGCTAGTCAATACAGATGTGTGGTAGCCAAGCAAGGAGCCATCTATCTCTGGATCTAGGTATTATGTTTCTTTCATTGATGATTGTAGTAGATGGAAAATACTATACTTTATGAAGCATAAAGATGAAGTGTTATCTTGTTTTAAGAAATATCTAGCACTTGGGTTGAAAATAAAAAAGGAAAGAATTTGAAGAGGCTAAGGTCAAATGGAGGGGGAGAGTATTTCTCCCATGACTTTGATGCGTATATCCAAGACAGAGAATAAAAAGAGAGATTACAACTAGGTATACTTCAGAGCAAAATGGAGTGGCAGAAAGGAGGAATAGAACCATAGTGGAGGCTACAAGATCAATGCTAAATGAGAAGAAATTGCCCAATACATATGGACAAAGGTTGTCTCCACAAGCACCTATCTAATCAATAGACTCCCATCAAAAGCATTGGATGGGATGACACCATATGAAGCATGGAATGGAAGAAGACCGAGTCTTGATCATTGCAAGATCTTTGGGTGCATAGCATATGCACACATACCATCATAAAGCAGAGGAAAATTGGATCCAAAGGTAGAGAAATGCATATTCATTGTGTATGACCTTAATAAAAAATCTTATAGGCTATATAATCCAAGTAATAAAGGTTTCATTGTTAGTAGAGATGTTGTTTCTAATGAAAATAAATCTTGGTTTGAAAATGATTGCAGGAAAATCAAACTTCCCCATGACCTAGAAGAAGGCTTTCCAACATTGTCAAAGAGGAATAAGCATACACATGAAGACTCAAGTGATTTTGATGATGATAAAAAAAACCAAGAAGAGAAATCAATTCTTGGAACTCCAAAGGCAAAGCTAAAATGCAGGAGTTGAGAGATGTGACATAATCATCTCAAAAAACTATAAGGAGATCTACTAGAGAGAAAAAGACGCCAAAAAGCTATGGTTATGACACCCCCTTTGTAACTAAGCATTCCATTTATATTGTTGAGGATATAAAATTAGAAGAACCATCAACATATGAAGAGGCCAAGAAGAAATCAAAATGGAGAGATGCCTTGTAAGAAGAAATCAAAGCCCTATAAGAAAATTAGACTTGGGAATTGGTTCCCAAGAAACCATCTATGAAGTTCATTGGCTCAAGATGGATTTACAAGGTATAGAAGAATTCTGATGGCTCAATTACCAGGTACAAAGTAAGGCTTGTGTCTAAGGGGTTTGCTCAAACCCAAGATATTGATTATGAAGAGACATTCTCACCTATGGCAAAGATGACCACAATTAGAGTACTTGTGAGTGTAGCATCTTCGAAGAATTGGAATATCTATCAAATGGATGTTAAAAATGGTTTTCTAAATGGTTGGATTTCAAAGGAGGTATACATGGCTAAACCTCCTAGTTTTGAAGATAAATCATATCCAAAACATGTATGCAGGTTAAGGAAAGCTTTGTATGGCTTGAAGCAAGCTCCTAGAGCTTGGAATCATAGATTAGTCACTTAGTTGCAAGATAAAGGATTTATGGTAAGCAAGGTAGATCCTTCCCTATTCATAAAGAGAAATCACTCAGAGGTTATATACCTTTGTGTATATGTGGATGATATAATTCATTACACATAATGATGCATATGGAATCAAGAGGATCAAAGATGGGATGAAAGAAGAATCCAAGATCAATCATCTTGGCTTAGTCATATACTTCCTAGGTTTGGAAGTGGTATATACAAAAAGAGGTATGTTCCAAACTGAGAGAAAGTACATTCAAGATATGCTCTCCAAATTCAAGATGGAAAATACAAAGGTTGCAGGTACACCCATGGAGGTAAACTATAAGCTAAGTGCTCATGAAGGCGAGTCAATTGAAGATGTGAATAGTTACCAAAGCTTAGTTGGAAACTTGAACTATGCTACTCTAACTAGAGTAGATATATGCTATGGAGTTAGTATGCTAAGCCAATTCATGCACACCCCGAGGAAGCCTCACATGGAAGCAGCTAAAAGAATCCTAAAGTATCTAAAGCGCACAACTAATGAAGGGCTATATTACCCTTATACATATGATATAGATATCAAATTATTTTCTAATGCACATTGGGCATGTTCCAAAGATGATAGGAGGAGCACATCAGGCTATCTCACATTTTTAGGTACAAAATTGATCTCATGGTCTTCAAAGAAGCAACCTACAGTTGCTCTCTCATCAACTGAAGCTGAATATAGAGGACTAGCAAATGCTACTCAAGACGTTATGTGGATAAAGACCCTATATTAAGATTTAGAGTTGAATACTTCTACTCCACACATATTTGGAGAAAACATTAGTTCACTATATCTTTTTGCTAACCCTATCTATCATGCTAGGACCAAAGACATTGAATTTAACTATGATTATGTCAGAGAAAAGATCATGAGTAAGGAGATACAACTCTCATATGTATCCACACAACAACAATGTGCAGATATGATGACAAAGGTATTGGATGAAACCAAATTGAACAGGTTCAAATCAATCATTAGTTTGCAGGAAATCATGATGGACTGGAGGCTCAAGCATCTTAGGCTTGAGGGGGATCTGTTGGTACATCCAGCAAGCCTAAATGGTTGGCTAAATATTCTGTACTATTTATAAATTCATGTACCTCACATGAAGGACCACATATGGATATAGGTGTATTTACCTTTGGATAAATGTAAAAGCTAGAGAATATGGAATCTTGTGAAGTTAGGGAGCTCAACCCATGACTCATGTCATAGAAGGAATCAATTCAAATAACCCCTAAAGTGTTACTTGTAGGAACACTTTTAGGTGAGAGAAATTCAAAATTCAAACTCACTAGCTGAGCATAAAAAGAGAAGCTTTTAGTCGCGGGTAAGTGTGAGTCATTCTGATAGCTATTGAGCTACACCATTAAGCATAGCTTGAGCTCAACATATATATGATTAGTTCACTACAATTCCCTTGTATCATATGTTCATAAGCATACATAATTTGATACATTTCTTCAAGCTCATTTTTGTCTATTGCTCTCTATTGCATCTTCATCATTTTAGTGATTTTGCAAGAGCGATTTCTTTATGTGTACTCATCCATTTAATGCATTTTAACTTGTATAGTTAGAGTGAAGTTTCTAACATCCAGATATCAAGTTTTATTAGTTTTGGTCTTGCCAATTTTGAGATATGAACCGATGAAATCGACTATGTCTGCACATTATCTTGCTCTTGAAATGTGGGGATGAACCCCATGAGTTGCTAAACTCATTTCTCAATGCTTATTGCATCTAAATTCATGAAATAATTTTCTTTATTTAGATATACACTTGAATTAAATGTGTGAAAAAATTCTTTAGTCAATTCATACCAAGTTGTGAGCTTTGAGCAAGATACTAAGCACCTACAGTCCCAAAATAAAAAGCTTTCTCTCATTCCTTGCTGTTGAGGTTGTAGCAAGGAATGCCCAAAACCCACACCACCTTGCATGGAAGCAAGAAGGAAAGCCCAAGAGTGACTCTCCTCTCATCCACCTCTACCTCCCACATGTTCAAGCCATTGGCAACAGCCCCATGCTTGAAAACAAGGAGAATTGAGGGTCAAGGATCCTTGTCCATGAGGAAAATACAAGCAAAATAGAATTATCCTACTCATGTAAAGGAGAGACATGCATTGGCACACACACACCACTCTCACACACATACCAAGACAACAATACATGTAAATGTAACAAATCTTGGAGTAAATGAGAGCCTCTTCCATTGATAAATGATATAGCATGGGAGCACGTCGACCAAAAGCTCCGCTCTTTACAAAAATGAGCTCATATTTATAGGCTAAGCTCTATTCCCCATGCGCCTCTTTGAAAAGTCAAAAAGGTGATTCTCTCTCTAACTGTCATATCTTCTAGGATATTCTAAGATCAAAATTGTAACAACCCAATCTCCAAGAAAGGCATGCGTGGGTTTTTTACGTGGGAAAGTCCTAAGAGAGCCAAAAATGTGATATATTCAAGAGACCTCTACACTATGGTCTAAGGAAATATGAAAAAGTACCTTAGGGGAGTGTTCACATGTGACACTCATGTATGTACAAAGAGGATTATTCTCATGGTCTAGAGAGGGTTCCTATACACCATTGAGGGTGTGTGCATACCCTACAACCCAACACTCTCCCCCCCTAGACTTTGTCGTTCTCGACAAAGCTAAGGAAAGAAGATCATACATGACTGAATTGTTCCAAGTTGGAGCAAGCTTGGAAACCTTCAAGTCTTCAAAATCTGCAATTCTTCAGTCTGCAAGGCTTCAAGCTGCAAGTCTTCAGTCTTTACTTCAAGCTGTAGATCTTCAATCTTCAGAGCTGAGCGACACAATCCCCTTGGGGGGCAGTCAGCCCAGCATTCCTCCCACTATGCAATCTTTGGTTAGGCTGGAAATGTCTCCTCAAAAAGCTCCCAAACCTGAAATGTCATGAAAAAGAGCAAGTAGACTGCATCTAATAATGATATAAGCATTCACTTCAAATTTAGTTTCCACTTCAGGGGCATCCTCCTCTTCTGCAAGACTTTTCTTCTAGAGAGAAGTCCTGAAAATATGATTGTTCCTGCAATCCAAAAAGTACAGCGAAAGAGCAAAGATCATCACAAGAACCTATATATCCCTTATATCTTCATTCTTAAATATGCTATCCCCAAGTGAGTGTGAGACATATTGTATAGCATGAATGTTGGGTTCATGGTTATCTTATGGTCCTGCCATCACTTATACTATGCTCATATCAGCAAGATTAGCATGAGTATTATGTTTCCACAAAATGATTAGACAATAGTGCAACATCATGGCTCCTATCATTCTACAAGCATTCATGAATTTCAAAACAGCTTATCCAGAGTTATGCTTGCAAAGCACAATTTCAAATCATCTATAGTGGTAAGAAGGATCAATGCTGAAGTTCTAAGTATATTGGCCTGCAATGCAAAAAAATAATCCTTAAATGAGAATTGTAAAACCAGGGAGTTATTTCCCTAGCAAAAAACAATCTCTCGAATCCTTATGACTGTCATAATAGTTTTACGTCGTGCTTCATGCCATTTGTTAATCTCAACAATATTGATCCTCTCAATTTTAAAACATCCTGGATCAAGGTAGTGGCTGGCAACATAACAGTTGGCCTCAAATGCCTCAGTCATTCCAGATTTGGCCTGTAGCACACAGAGATTGACTCTTGAAAACTGAAAAGCAAAGCTCTTTAACAAATTTACATGTTTTCCGAGTTTCCTCGAAGTTAAACATCAAAAATCCAAAGAGAAAAGTCTCTACAAGTTGCACATCTATCAGGTGTTGCACCAATAGTATAAGTATGCTTTTGATTCTCCAAGAGATTGCACTTGAGTGGTCAATTATCGACAACTTATTATGGCACTACGGGTACGAGCCTACTGCCCACCAAGGAAATAGTGAATCCAGCCATCAAGTGTAGGGTTCTATACTACAATGTCTTCTGTTCTATCAACACAAGTGAAACATGTAATCACAAAACATATGAGGAAAGCAAGCAGGTTATCAACATTCAATAGTAAGTATCTTCATAGAGATGCAAAAATTGGACTCTGGCCAAAGTTAAATAAAATATGTATTAATGGGTTTAATTATTCAGAGCCCATCCCATTCTTGAACTACAACTTGTTATTAAAAATAGGGTTCCTATGAAGCTCATGTTCATCCACATTTACAATCCTCATTCTTCTGCAAATTCATCAAAACATTTCATGAAGTAAATTATTCCTGGATCAGGACATGTCCTAGTCCTCGTATAACAAAACTTCTATAGTTGGACCTGCAACAAATGAACAGAGACAACTCCCATGGATCACTAATTGTGAAGTTCTTTACACAAGCTAAAAGTGCTCATGCAATACTGCCTTTTCATAAAAAAAATGTGCTTCAAAAAATTTTTCAAGACTTGTTCCTGTGATATCAGACATTTGTAATGCAAATGACAGTTAGATCCTTTGGATTGAGAGCCCAAAAGGTTAGGAACCAGACCAAACCCTCAAGTACTTAAGCATTTTTAACGCCCCAAGAGTATTTTCTCCAACTGTCATCCTTTGAAAGAATTGTCATTTTGAAGAATGGTACTCCCTGTATATGTTGGAAGTTTAGCAAAACTATAAGGTCATGTAGCACCACTGAATATTAAATAACAATCACTGGCATGAAACAATCAATTATAATTCCCTTATCAGATTTCTTTGATCTGCCCTTCGGGTGGTAGCAGGTAGTGTGGTCAAAATTACTGCAATCCCCCAACTGCTTTGGGTACAAGAGGCTTACATCTATGTTTAAAAACATTTTATGGAAAGTGATGTTTCAAAATCAAGCTTAATCCTTTAGACCATCTGTGTGTAGCTTTCTAATACGTTCTCATGATCTTTAAAGCATCCCTACAAGAAAAAGAAAGCACATGTATTTTATAACATAAAACATCTCAAGAATTTCCTGTTCCCATTAAGAAGGAAATGATGGCCATACTACTCAAGCATTTAGTTACTAATCAGAGTTGATCCCTTGCAAAGCTCATATCTCTTTTCATGAGAGGGACAATTAAACTCCCATATTCATCAGACAAGGTCATAAAGTATGCCATGAATAGATAGTCACTCCCTGGCGAGGATGTTGCGTAGGCGATAAAAAAATAAAAAAAACACTGGTTAGCCCCAAGGATCAGGAGCCTTCTTTATCCAACCCCCAAACCTGCATCACACAGAGACATGACAGAATAGAGCATGAAATGAAGAGTTACTTCACCTGTATAAGGCCCTAAAAGACCATCTAAAATCCCCATAGCGATTTCGATGAGTATGATGCTCCAAAAGCAGCCTGAACAAGGTTTAGAGAGCCTTTCCCCTAGAGATATGGTTCATGCATGATAATATAGAAAGCTGCAGATGAAAACGTGCACCAGGACTAGGTTTGAATAGAGATGTTTCGACATATACAAGGGAGTATGTAGATCACTTTTGTTGAAAAACAATCACGTGTATCATTTATAAACTGGATGTTATTATGGTCATGATGCATAAGCAGAGAGCATAAATGTTATTGACAAGTCTTGGAACCTTAACAATCAAAGCAATGTTAAACCATAAAAGCACAATTTAAGTGAAAAACATTACATCAGCATAACCGTGACCCAGTTTCTAAGGTGATTCCATCAGACCGCATTGATGAGAATCAATGGCTTCTTTGTTCAAGTAGACTTCTCCTAAAAATTTGATGACACTTATAACAACATTTCTCATCAATATGGACACTTCGCAAAGTGTCACAAGCTTGGGAGTAGACTCTTTATCACCATATCTATAACAGTACCATCATAGTGTTGATTCTCCTCATTTTTTTTTTTAAACCATAAGTCTGTGAACAGACAGGAGTCAGAATCCTTTTCCTTCCAATATCGGGCAAGAATGAGAAAGTCATAGGCCGACTGTATATATTTGCACAATGGAGTCTTCAATTAAGCAACATAGTAAATTCACATTACGACAAGAAGATAGATAACCCCAAAACAGTTACCTGATTTAAGCGTAAACCATTGCACACAGAATCTGTGAGGGAAAACAGTTACCTGATTTAAGCGTATCCCATGATGATGGCAAGGTGCATAATAGCAAATACTGCTTTCATTTCATTATCCATATCCATTTTTTGAGCTTGTAACTAGGAGAATATAGCATCAAACTCATTTAGTTGAACAACAACACTATCTATGTCCTTCATGTGAAGGTCATATAATTTTCTCATCAAATACACTTTATTTGATGCCGTTTCTTTTTTCATATGTATTCCATAAGTTCTTCCAAAGCTCCTTTGCACTTTCCCAGTCTAATACTGTAAAGTAAACATTATCTGCCATGTGCAAGTGAATGGTAGACCTGGCCATTTCATCTAACTCATCCCAATCATCTTCATCCATGTTAACAGGCTTCATTGAAATTTTGTTTACTGGCTTCCATTGCCTCCTTTGAATCAGCACATCTTTAATCTGATTCTTCCATAGAGCAAAGTTTGTGCCATAAAATTTTTGGATCTCAAAATACTCTTTGCCTTGCAAGTTATAGCTCCTCCTTGGAACACTGGCACTAGACCTTGATCCATCAGATGTGCCTGAGATCTTTGATGCCATGATGGTAGAGAACTGAATAGAATGATAATGGAGCCAGGACAGTCCAAACAGCAATGAATAAGTGTATCAAGGAGAAAATTGACCACTATATAGTGGACAAAACTAAAAATCTGGAAAAATTTTGCCAGAGTATCTTGTGCAAAATGAGCATATTGTTGGGTGTGTGTAGAAGTGCGAGAGACACACAAGAAGCACACACAAGGAGCACAAACGCAGCAAGACACACGGAGAAGACGATGGTTGGAATAGCTCTCTCTATTGATCGATGAACTGAACTGAAGTAAGAGCTGAATAATATCCCTAAGTACAAAGTACCACCACATATGAGAGTATCAAGTATGTGGTAACATGGGGAAAAAACCTCTAGCCAACACTAGAGTAAAAAGTGCCCATGTATAGGGAAAAGGTTCACATCAAAGCTACTCGAGGAACACATAAGTGTAACAAACCCCCCGGGAGCGAATGATGTGAACACACACAGGGAGTGACAGATCAGCCCCCACAAGGTAATAAGCCTAAATCTTTGCGAAAAGCTTCAAACTTTTCCCGTGGAAGAGCTTTGGTGAATATGTCTGCCACATTATCTTGTGTAGGCACATATACCAAATCAATATCTCCTGCATGAAGGCGCTCTCTCACATAGTGATAATGCACCTCAATATGTTTGCTACATGCATGAAACACTGGGTTTCGTGCAACAGCCAAAGCACTCTGACTATCTGTGAGAATATGTGTAGCAGCATCAATCTCCATGCAAAGATCCATCAATAGGCGTCTCAGCCATATACACTCCACTGTAGCTGTGAAAACTGCCCTGTACTCAGCTTCACAACTCGATGTCGCCACTGTAGGTTGCTTCTTACTCAACCAAGATATGCATGAGTCTCCAAGGAAAAAGCAATTACCACTAGTGGACACGCGAGTATCATAACAACCAACCCAATCACTATCTGTAAAAGCATGCAAGCATGGTTGAACATCTCTGCCATAAAAGAAACCTAAACTCAAAGTGCCTCGAAGATATCTAAACACACATTTCACCGCTTGCCAATGCTTAGTGTCAGGGCTATGCATGAATTGACTCAACTGGGAAACTGCATACTGTATATCCGGCCTTGTGTTGCATGCATATATAAGACATCCCACAGCCTGCTGATAAAGAGAAGTGTCAAATGCATCACTCGAATCCTCAACTGAGAATCTAAATCCTGTCTCAACTGGTGTGGAAACTGGCTTGCAATCCTCAAAGTCAAAACACTGAAGTAATTTTTCAACATACTTTGCTTGATGCATAACAATTCCCCCCTCAACGGATACAAACTGGATGCCAAGATAGTAGCTCAAAAGACCAAGATAAGTGACATCAAAAGTATGCTGCAAATCAGCCATAAGAATGTCAAGTTTTGCATCACATGACCCAGTCAAGAGTATGCCATCAACATAAAGAACAAGCACTATAAGATCAGCCCCATTTTTGCGTACATAGAGTGTGCTTTCAATCGGACTACATGTGAAGCCAAGAGCAATCAAGTGCTTATGTATTTTGTCATACCATGCACGTGGAGCTTGCTTGAGACCATACAAAGCTTTATGCAAGCGACAAACCATATGCTCTTTCCCTTTCATAGCAAATCCAGGAGGTTGCTTCACATAAATCTCTTCTTGCAAATCTCCATTCAAGAAGGCTGTTTTTATGTCCAACTGATGCACTTTCCAACCTTGATGGGCAGCCAATGCAACCACGGTACGAATGGTAGTCATGCGTGAAGTAGGTGCAAAAGTTTCCTCATAGTCAATGCCATATTGTTGCGCATATCCTTTGGCAACCAATCTAGCTTTGTAGCGATCAATGCTACCATCAGATTTTCTCTCAATCTTATAAACCCACTTTGTACCAATGACATTCTTTCCTTTTGGCAATTCACATAACTCCCAAGTACCATTCCTATGTATGGAATCCATTTCTGATTGCATAGCACTCATCCATTGTGGATCGTCACATGCATCTGCAAAAGAAAGTGGCTCTTCATTACATGCTGTAGCAATAAGAGAATAATCCACAAAATTACTTGATGCATGGTGAGAGCTTGATCTTGTTCTACCAAGTAAAGGTGCACTCAATTTGCTGTCCTGCAAAGTTTGTTTCAGCCACTTTGGCATAGATTGTGCACTCTTGATAGACATGCGTTCATTATGTAAAACATCTTCAATATGTACAGCATGCGTGGGCTGAATTTCGTGCTCAGTTTCAGCCATATTTGGACGCAAATGTTCAGCCATATGTGGCTGAAAATTTCCAACAGTTTTGGCAATTTTTGGCTGAATGTTTTAAGCCATGTTTGGCTGGAAATTCTCTGCATTTTCAGCCCTATTTGGCTGGAATTTTTCAGCCCTTTGAACCTCAGTTGGCTGGTCTACATGGCCATAGTCAAGCGCACCATTTTGGAACAAAGGCATGAGTGTATCGAACACATCTTGCGAGCTAACTGTTGGCAGTTTTTTGCATTCAAGTAGAGGGAAAACTGAATTTTCAGCAAATACCACATCCCGACTCACAATAATTGTGTTCGTCAATGGATGGTACAACCGTTATCCCTTACTTTTAGCACTATAACCAACAATATACATTTCTTTGCCTTGTCATCAAGTTTGTGACGTTGTTGTGATGGCACAAGAGCATATGCCAAACAACCAAACACACGCATATGACTAACCATAGGCTTATGACCATTCCAAGCCTCATAAGGAGTGATGACTCTCAATGCTTTTGTAGGGCAGTGATTCAACACATAATTTGCACACATGACCGCTTCCATCCAAAATTTATGAGGAAGATGCTTTCCTTTAACCATACATCGTGCCATTTCAAGTAGAGTTCTATTTTTACGCTCGACAACACCATTTTGTTGAGGTGTATATGGCACCGTACATTGGTGTGAAATACCTCTTTCAAGAAGAAAAGCACTAAACTCATGTGACATGTATTCACCACCACGATCCGTGCGTAGAGTCAAAAGCTTTTGTGAAGAAAAATTTTCAGCCATAGCTAAAAATGCTTTGAAGCAAGAAAATACCTCATTCTTTGCTTTCATAGGATACACCCATGTATGGCGAGTAGCATCATCAATGAAGGTAACAAAATATACATGCTTCCCAAAAGATGGAGTCTTGACGGGACCACATACATCACTATGAACAAGTTGCAATTTTCTTGTAGTGTGTGTGTGACTATCTTTTGGAAAAGAAGCACGATGCATTTTTCCAAGAATGCAACCTTCACATGCATGCTTTTCAATGGACTCAAGTGTAGGCAAGCCAATAACCATGTCCTTCTTTTGCAAGTAGAGCAAACTATTGAAGTTTAAATGACCAAAACGAGCATGCCAAAGCTCCATTTCAGCCATGGAAGAAGTATGAGCAACTAAGGTATTCGAGGCAGCCCTCTTGTATGTATCCATGCGATACAACCCATTACATAATGTACAGGACATCACGATAACATCGCCATTGCTGAAATCATGAACCATACACTTATCATCAACAAAGTGTACATGAAGTCCAGCTTTGGCAATCAACAAACTGAAATTAAGTTCTTCTTGATACCGGGCACATACAATGCATTTTTCAAGAGAATCACACCTCCATTTGCAGTCGTAAGCTCAATTTCTCCTACTCCAATGATAGGATAAGAGGCATTATTTGCACACACCACATGTTCTCCTTTAGGTGCATCTTTCAAAGAGGCAAGAAATCTTTTGCATGATGTTATGTGCTTTGAAGCACCACTATCAAAGAACCAATCCGAATCAGCCTCACTCACAACCATACATTTAGAATGTAAAGAAGCATCATAATGACATGTAACAACACATGCCCAAAAATCTTGAGCCATGTTAGCTTCATCATTCTTTGCATTTGCTGAATTTCAGCAATAGACATGCCCGATTCCTTCTTCTTTTCATTGCGTTTAGCAAGCTTTTTACACTCCTCAATAGTATGACCAGCCTTCCGACAATATTTGCATCTCTTCTTCTTTTGCAAATCACCATCATTAGAGGAATGAGTGGAAGAGGAAGCTTGAGGCTTTGGTTTTGATGAACCAAAAGCTGAACCATACTTGCTTTTCCCCTTTTGTGAGATAGCAAGTGCTTGCGTTCCTTCAATCAAACCACTCCTATTCACTCTATATTGCTCTTCTTGCAAAAGAAGAGACACAACCTCATCAAATGCATACATATTAGGATTTCCTTTTGCAACCAAACAAAGTGTAGTAGCAAAGCTTTGAAAAGATTCCGGTAATCCTTTCAACAATGTAGAAATGAGTGATGCATCCGGAATGATCTCATCTATGTTTGCCAATTGCTCTTTCAAGTCCTTGATGCGTGTCACATACACATCCACTGACTCATTTTCAGCCATACATACATCCTCAAGTTGCTTCCTCAAGTATGCAACACGTGCTTCATTACGCACGGCATACAAAGAAGCAAGAGTGTCCCATGCCTGTCGTGATGTAGAACATGACCGAATGTGTGGAACTATATGACGCTTCACTGAAAGCGCAATCAAAGCATGAGCTTGAACATATTTTCCATCCCATCTAAGCTGCTCCTGTGTAGGTGGAGAAGGAGAAACCACAGTACTGGAAGAAGAAGCTCCATCTGTGACAGTAGACTGTGGAGTAGAAGCACCTACCGGTCTTCGATCTACATCTGCCACTATGTTCCAAAGTTCTTTTGCAACAAGAACGTGCTTCATCATGTAAGATCACATCGGATAGTTGGTCCCATCAAGCTTATCTTCAGCTTGAAGCATGCCAAAGAAGTCATTGCTGCCTGGCATTTCACTAAGGAACAAGAATGTGACAAAATCTTCACTTCGACAAAAACTGAAATGAGTGCTGAAATTTCAGCTCACAAACTATCACTCTGATGGGATTTCTGACTGCATGAATGGCTTCGAAATGGGGGTAAAACCCCAGCGCACCTGGGGGAATGTTTCTGGGCTGCTGAAATTGACACTTCTATGCTCCGAAGTCGATTTGCATTGTTAAAGTGCGCGCGCGCCGCGACGCAAAAAACCGAAACTTGAGAAGAAGCTGAACCTGCTCTGATACCACTGTTGGGTGTGTGTAGAAGTGCGAGAGACACACAAGAAGCACACACAAGGAGCACAAACGCAGCAAGACACACGGAGAAGACAATGGCTGGAATAGCTCTCTCTATTGATCGATGAACTGAACTGAAGTAAGAGCTGAATAATATCCCTAAGTACAAAGTACCACCACATATGAGAGTATCAAGTATGTGGTAACATGGGGAAAAAACCTCTAGCCAACACTAGAGTAAAAAGTGCCCATGTATAGGGAAAAGGTTCACATCAAAGCTACTCAAGGAACACATAAGTGTAACACATATGAACAGTGTCAAGATATCATAAAGCTGCAAGTATTGACATGTTTACCTGCATAGTGAATCACTAACTCCATTGCATATAATTAGTTACCCAATAGACGCCAACTAGACTTATTGAGCACTTATAAAACTATCGTACATCTCCTATGGCGAGGTTGGGTAAGTCTTCTACCTGCATCACTGAAGAGACCCCAACATTTGGGTATCTCCTAGTTAAGAAAACCTCACCACGACCCTCTTTATAAAACATAAAAGGCTTTATGCAAAAAATGTAATCGCTATATCAATGACCACATGGACATACATAAGCGGTATCCACAGAAGCGTACATGTGTAAGCCGCCGAAAAGGAACTCATATTTCTTGTAAACTATATCCTGAAAAGTCGCACGCATGATGTAAAGGCGTAGTGCAACATTGTACCCTTTGACAAGATTAATGAAAGAAGTCGCGTGATGTAGAAGGTGAGTTGCCGGACTGTTCGTCTGAGCAAGGAGCCGGAAGCAAGCGCTGTTGTAGAACTATGTGTAACTAGATCTATTTCATTGATTAAGTTTAATCATTAAGTGAAGTTAATGAAGTATTGAGTAATTTGATTAACATGCTAAGTGAAGGAGTTACACGGTAAACTTTCTAACGTGAAAGTGCGTTAACGCATGTATTCAGAGTAGTACTAGAGGATGATATGTTTAGCGCTCAATTCAGTGAAGTCATATAATCTTAATCTGCAATTTGGGAAAATATAAATAGGGCCTCTGTTTACAGACCCCTGACCATCCCAAGAACCCAATCGTGAATTAAACCTTAATAGTAAAAAGGTTTTAACACTTAACACTAGCGTCGTCTGTGGGAAATGGAGTAGACATTTGCAACGAAGATTAAAGATTAAGGAAGAATTCTTTGATATATGCTTGTAACACGTTCCAGCGAATCATACCCCAAATACCATAGAGATCAATATCCCTAGGCAGTTCCAAACCTATTAGGGACACCCCCTAGGAGTAGAACTATAGGAACATTAAGCCCAGTTGCAGAAGGTTTCGTACAGTTAGCCAAGAGCAATTCCGATGGTAGTTCAATAGCACACGGCGAGAATCCGGTGCATTCTGGTGTGATTCTGGTACCTTCTGAAGAAAGTACGGTGATTTTTGGTTATATAGAGGCGTAGTGCAGAGACAATTCTGCCCTATTTGGTCAAAATTTGGTCACTTTTGGTGACAGGTTCATGTTATCAGATGAGAACGTTTCCGGTGGTAGTGCAGTCTGGTCTGGTGAGAATTCAATGATTTTCTATGAGAGTTTGGTATTGCCTGGTGGCAATTCGAAGCTTTTTGATGAAACTGCGGTGCTGTTTGCTGGACACTTACTGCATTCACCATTTTTGGATGCAAGTCTAGCTAATTTCGACACCAAAGTTGAGGAAGGGCTAATAGACTTGGAGCTAAGTTCAACGACATTTTAGGATCGAAAAGTGAGCAAGTTGACCATACAGTTCAGGAAGATCAAGAGATACCTCCCCAAATCTCAGGAAACAACAATAATGGCACCAAGAATAGCACCATGAGTGGCTCACAACAACAACAACAGATTGTTCCACCACGTCCGGTGCCAGCGGGAGTCACGTATACAAAATTTGGAGGTTTTTCGGGGGATGATCCCAATGCGCATGTACGGACCTTTGAGATTAATCATGCAGTTCTGAATTATCCTGCAGATCCTGCATATAAAGCTATTGTGTTCCAGTCAACCCTGGTTAATGAAGCTGCACGATGGCTAACCGAATATGATTTGAACCACTTTCGACACTATGATGATGTGAAGGATGCCTTTCTACAATAGTTTCGGTTAAAGAAGAACCCCGTCAAAATTTTTGATTACTTGTAGAACAATAGGCAGAAACCACACCAAACTGTACAGGATTATGCCACGCTATTCCGGACTCATTTACGGCAGTTGCCACTAGCACATGCTAATTTACCATATGATGTTATCACACAGTGGTTCATCAATGGATTGAAGCCCCAATTGAAGCAAATTATGATCATACAGTGTGTGGGTGGAATGAAGCACCGTAATTGCTATGGCACTACAATTAGAAAACAAAGTGGGTGGATTCATCGAAGACCTAGAGTGGCTAAAAGCATCCAGGCAATCCAACGAGGATCCTTTGAAATAGATATACTGTACTAAATGAAAAAATCTAGGGCACAGCAGCTCAACATGCACACTCAATCAACTGTATTGTGCCATTTACCACACAACCGACCACACTACAGAGACTTGCCTGTACAATGCCAAGGTACAGAACAGAGCAGCTGTTAATGCCATCATTCAGGAACAAGGGCAACTGGCCACTCATTATGTTTTACCACAATTGAGGAATACCCAGTACGAGGGATACAAGAATTATCGAGGAGGAGGGTCAAATAATTTTGGACAAGAGCGGTGGAATGCAGGTCCATCAAGAGAAGGTACATCTTCCCCAGCCCCGAAATGTCATTTTTGTGGTGAAATTGGGCATATCTGAAGGTTTTGCAAAGATGCAGCGGAGTATGGTAAAAAGAAAAAAGAACGAAAACATCCAATGGCAAATATGGTGTATATCTAACTAGTAGACACGCAAGCAACAATGGTCCAAACACGTTTCGAAAAGCAATTGCAGCTAGCTGCAGAGATTTTTGAACCTGGCATTCGTGAACAACAGAAGGTGTTTACAAGAGCAAGAAAGTGGGCGATGCAAGATCAAACCATATTTCTTGCCCCAATTTTGGTGATGCAGCAAAGCATACCACCAGACGAACCAGAAAGGCAAAATGTGATTCATACAATACCAAAGTCCATATCGGAGACCGTACCGAAAACGGCCAAAACTGCTGTCTAAGGCATCAATTACATTGCCCTTGGGTCAACTATTGGCTTTGGTCCTGGGAGTGCATCAACAATTCCAACAGGAAGTCAGCCCAGGACCCTCGAGTACTCCCGCAACAGCCACAATTCAACCAGAATTGGACCCAACAGTGGACCATACGGTACCACTGATTACAGTATGGTACAAATATAATAAAATCACACAAGTCTTAATTGATGGAGGATCTGGTGTCAACATTGCCATAGCAGCACTTTGCAAACGGATGGGGTGGACGCAAAGTGAACCTATTCAATTCTTTGTACGCATGGCTAATCAATCTCAAGTCCATCCGATGGGCTTGGTGCGAGATATTCCGATCACTATACAAGGTTCTATTTTCAAAATGACCTTTGTTGTGCTGGATTTACCAGAGTCGAGCCTAGACTACAATCTACTCTTTGGACATCCTTGGCTAAAACAAGCTAAGGTAGTGCAAGACTGGTCAGCACATGAATTAGTCTTTAAAAATAATCACCGAAAATATGTTGTCCCGTTGGATGACATGAAACCCTGTGACTTACATGCATGACCATACTTAGCGGAGCCTGTACACATGTTGGATGGTCTGTCCGATGATGAGGAGGAAGCTTTTCTTACTGCCAACAAGGATCTGATGGCACTTGGCACTGTAGATTTACAAACAATGGCTGATAATTGGAGTCCGACAGCCTGTACAGTGATACCACTAATCGGACCGCATGAGTCTAGCACAGATCAGAACTTGGATGATGCGATGCTCCAACAATTACTTCAGTCAGGAGATGATTTGGAGAAGCCCCAACAGTTCTATGTACCAGAAGATCAGTTGCTCACCTGCAATTTAGGTAACCAAACCAACCCACGACCAATAAAAATAAAAGCAGGACTATTCAAGACTTTCCATGAGCATTTATTGCAGCTGCTACGAGAGTTCACTGATGTGTTTGCTTGGGATTACAGGGACATGAAGGGGTTGGACCCGTGGATCTATCAACACAGAGTGGTGCTGAAACCGGATGCAACAGCCATCAAACAACCCAGTTACAGGATGAATCCTAACTATGCGGCACAAGTTAAAGCCGAACTTGATTGATTAGAAATTTATTGTGCCTATTGAGCATGTTGAGTGGATCTCTCCCATTGTTATCGTTCTGAAGAAAAACAACCAGTTGCGGATATGCGTGGACTACCGAAAGCTTAATGCTGCAATTGTACCTGATCCATTTTCGTTGCGATTCCTGGATACCATGTTAGACGACGTGGCCGGTGGAGAGATGTATTCCTTTCTAGATGGATACAATGGTTACAATCAAGTCAGAATGGGAAAGGAGGACATTAATTTCAAAGAAAAATATGGTACATTTGTATGATGCTTGTCAATTTGGTAAACAAGCAAGGCATCCCTTTTCTAGTACAAAATTGCAAAGCAAGGATTATGGGAACACATACCTCCACCTTTTGGAAATCTATGCACTTAACATCTTTCTCATTAGATACAATAGTGAATGATGGTTAAGTTTCCTAGGAAGTTCTAAAGACATAAATTTATAGAAAAATATAACTAATTTATATTTTTACAAATTTCACATAGCCATACTGGCAGCAACCTAACACTGGCATGCATAGTGGACTCAAAGTCGTTTAGTTATAGCTCATCCGTATCTAAAGGGGGATTTTGGGTTCTACCTAAGTCACAAAGGGATTTGCCAAAAAGCTCTCTAAAGCTAGATAATTCGAGATGGTTGATCACCCATCGATGGTTGCTATTGTTGTTGCTACTATTGTGTTTGCTACTATTGTTGTTGTTGTCTTTGAGTAGCTTTGTCTTCAGTAGCCTTTCATCAACATTCAGGTTCAATAGCTGGAGTAGTCGCATCCTGTTGTTGTTGTCAAAGCTCCACCACCATTTGCTCCTACATTCTCCTTTGTCGTTCTTCTTCAGACCATCCCGTCGGAGTGTGGCTTGCACAATATTGACCTGAGCTCGCTTCTCTGCATTCAAAGGTTCTATTAAGTCAGAAGTTGGTTGTTTACATTACCGTTTACCTACTTGAAGAAAGTCTACTTCATTAAAAACGATGAACTATTGCAACATAGGTAAAGGGATTGCAAGAATCAGGAATGATAGCAGAACCTTGAGCTTTGTATCCAACTATTGAGTCTTCTTAGTAGGTCGACACACCTTGTGCACTTCCTTCTTGAGTCGCCTAAAGATTATCTCGGGCCAATTTACCTATCCATTGGATGTGACAGCATCCTTCATCAAGGAATATAGTGTCTATAATACACCATAATCCTTATTTTGTATGAAGACCATCATTGTCACCAAGTGCAACCCAAACTTCCATAGACTAATATTTGAGAGTCTGGCATATTTGTATTTGCTAGAGAAGGCCTTGCCAAACATTTGCTCCATCTCCTCTATCGAAATCATTTCTGATGGTGTTGTAATACCACATTGACTAACCTTCAGTTGCACAACGACGTATGTCGGGTCAATCACCATATGCGTAGCTTCTCCACTTTTGAATTTGACAAATGCAGACTGGTTGATGATAGGTTCCATTTGTTTCTTGCATTGTTGAACAAAGAAATTGGTCATGGGATGATTAGGGATATGAGTCCAAGGGATTTGTGCATATCTGTGCTACCAAAACCAATCGATATGCCATTGTGTTAAGTGATCAAGGATTGTTGTGTACCTAAGTTGTGAAGTCTTAGGGAAGTGTTGATGAGAGTGTACCTCAATCACCCCACAAGTTCATATAGTGGTGGAGTAATACTCGTTTAATTATCAATCCGTGAAATTAAACGTACCAAGTGTATGAGGACATGTGCACACATGATGGTAAGGAAAGTATCAATGCTACAATGCATGTGTCTTGGCTCAATTACCTCTCTATTGATGTATGAAACATCACAAGAAATGAATTAATGTGACACTAGAACACCTCTATGGTCACCATGAACTCAATTCTTCTCCAAACTTTGAGAAATGATTACTTAAACTAAGAACTTTGCTTCTTCAAAAATTTCTAGTCATTGAAATTACATACCTTCATTCTTTTGCTTATTTCTCTAATCACAAATACTTTTTTCTTCAAGATGTCCTGAGCATGAAAGTAGAAGAAAAGCACTTTCCAACAAGCTATTACTTGCTAAAAATGAAGCACTACACATCAAGTTATGACCTTCACAAGATGACTATGTATGAGCTGCCAAAACTAGAAATATTGCCTGTTTAAGTAAAAAACATGTCCGTGTTATGAAAATATGATGCCTAGCATCAACTTGCACCAAGAATTTGATGACGAGCATCGAATTCATGTGTTTTAGGCCACTTTTTTAGCATTTGAACTAGTCTCTTGAACACAGACATGAAGTAAAAGACTTTTCTATTGGAAGTTGATGCTAGGTATCAACTTTATGTTGAAACTCGATGTCAGGCATCGAGTTGCTCCACAAACCTCATGTTTTTAAGAAGGTTTAACAATAGGTAAAACTCAAAGAATGAAAACAATGACTTATCAGCACAAACTCGATGCCAGGCATCGAGTTGCTTGGAAAACTTCAACTTTTGACATCACTACACAGTAGGCAAAGCATGGAGATGAAGGAGAGAGTATCATACACAGAAATTCACTTAGTTCTTCTCATAATTATAAAAAACTGAAAAGTTTACAGATGCTTTCTCACTTAGAGAAGCCCGACTATACTCAGTCATACAAAATGAACTCCTTCTCAGATTCTCTCACTCTCTTTGCCTCTCTCTCACTACATCAATTGATACAAACTAACATATATAGATTTTCTCAATCTCGTGACTTTTGAAAAAACTCTAGATATAAAGTTAAGTCTAACTTAACAATTATAGTACAAGTGTGAAATTGTCCCTTCGCATAGGCATATGCTTTTCTTCTTAGACTTTGACCTTCAAACTTATGTCCAATTTGTGATTGGTTCTCCAATAGCTCTTCCTCAATCACTAATTTACATTCTCTATTTCTTCATATCTTCTTCTTTTCTTTTTACTCTTGCCATGCTTTTGAATCTGCTAGTCTTCACACCATCCAAGCTCTTTGTCCTTATATCTGCTATCTGATCCTTTGTAGAAATGTAATCCACTACAATTTCTTTCTCCATTAACTTTTCTCTCAAAAAATGATATTGTATCTCTATATGTTTTGTTCTTGCATGAAATACTGGATTTGATGTAAGATAAAGTGAACTCATGTTATCTTCATGTATTGTAGGTATACCTTGATTAATTCCCTAGCTTTTGAATAATGTCTGCATCCATATGATCTCCTTAGCCGCTTCTACAAGTCCTTTGTACTCAGCTTCAGTTGATCATAATGCTATTGTATGTTGTTTCTTTGAACACCAACTTACAAACTTATCACCAATGTATATCATGTATCCATGTGTTGATCTTTTGTCATCTTTATTACATGCCTAGTCCGAGTCACTATAGGCTCTCAACTTCAAATTTGAAATAAATGGATAATATAATCCTTCCTTTATGGTTCCTTTGATATATCTGAGAACTCTTTGACCTGCACTCCCAATGTGGACCCTTTGGAAAATGCATGAATTGTGACAAAACTCCCACTACATAACTAGTAAGCTTGTGATAAAATTTAAGTGGAGTTGAAGCTTCTTTGTAATTTCCCATACCAAACTTCTTCAATAGATTCAGGAGATACCTTTCTTAAGATACATATATGCCATGATCTATATAAGTGACTTCCATTCCAAGAAAGTATGATAACTTTCCTAGATCACTGATCTTGAATTCTTTCTCAAGTAATCTCTTTAGCTCTTTGATTCCTTCATCTAAAGTACCTGCGATTATAATGTCATCTACATAAATACAAATGTGGATTGTACCTTTCTCTGTTCTTTTGATGAGTAGACTTGAATCTGCTTTTGAACTTTGATATCCAAGATCACTGAGATACTTCACCACTCTATAGTTCCATGCTCTTGGAGCCTGCTTCAATCCATAGAGTGCTCCTCTCAATCTATAGACAAAATTTGGATACCTGGAATCTATAAACCCTTGAGGTTGTTCCATGTATACCTCACCTGATATGTATCCATTCAAGAATGCATTCTTTATATCCAGTTGACTCATAGTCCATCCTTTTGAAGCTGCAATAGCAATGATTGTCTTTATAGTTGACATTCTAGCTACAGGACTGAATGTCTCATCATAATATATGCCATAAGTTTAGGCATAGCCTTTCACCACCATTCTAGCTTTGTATATGGCTATACTTCCATCTGTAAGCTTCTTCACTTTATAAACCCATTTATTTCCAATTACCTTCTTACCATTTGGTTTAGGAACAAGTTCCCAAGTCTTGTTCTCCTCTAGTGCATTGAAATCTTCCTTCATTGTTTCTTCCCATTGTTTTCTTACCTTTTGCTTTATCATAGTTTTGAGGTTCTTCATCATCCTTGACCATATATGCATAGTTCTTCTGACTTATATAAGAAGTATCATAAGAATGCCTTTCTGGTTGCCTTATTGTCCTACTTGACCTCCTTGGTTCACATTCTTCATATGTGTCTAGATACACCTCTTCATCAAATACAAGAGCTTTTTCATTTCTTCTTGTTAATCCACTTCTGGATGTACTTGCTTACGTATAGTCTTCATCTTGTTGGAGTTAGACGTCTGCAGAAGCACGCGAACAGCACAAGGAAGAAGAAGAAGCTTGGAGCACAAACACACAATACTGAATGTATTACTAGAGAATGTACAAAGATAAGTAGCCCATTAGGGAAATAGGTGTATATACAAGCCGGGGGAAAAAAACCTCCTAAAGAGGGAAAAAAGTGCCCCGCTAGTCCTAGTGTGTTCACACACATCACTACCTAGATATATCAACAAATCCCCCCTGGGAGTGATGCGGTGAACAAGGAGCTGGCACTCATGTATAAGGAAGTGCCAAGCTATGTGGAAATCACTCCACAAAAGGAAGTAAGCCCAAAGCTTTGCGGAAAGCTTCAAACTTCTCCCTAGGCAGAGCCTTCGTGAAAAGGTCCGCAATGTTCTCTTGCGTGGGCACATATGCCAAGCTGATCTCCCCAGCAGAGAACCTCTCCCTAACATAGTGATAATGCACCTTAACGTGCTTAGTACGAGCATGGAACACAGGGTTCCTCCTGTTGGAACATCAAGCTTACACTATGCTTGAGGTGGATTTGATCTACATCAAAGGCTATCGCGTCGAAAGAATATCCGTTGGAGAGTTCTTTTTCATATGCTCATTTATTGTATTTTTTGAGAATATTTTGATGGCTCATTTACCGTTGTAAAAGCCTTGAGTTGTACACATGTAAAGGTACAAATATAGGGACAAAATCCCACGAAATTTTGGTGGTTGAAGTTGCATTCAATCAAGCAAATCAAGTCACCTAAAAGTAGATCAATCAAGATCTTCACTTTTCCTAGATTGTAGGGAAGAGAATTGATTCCCTCCAACAACCATTCCCACCTTCATTTGAATTCAAATTCAAGTTGTAAAATTCTTGGAACACTCCTAGAGGCTATATAAGGAGTTGAAATCACTTGTCAAATACATGGAAGCAATATACATACACTTGTGACCATCATTGTCTTGCTTCTTCAATTTTCTACATCTTCTTCTTCGCCAACAGTAAGCTTGCAGAGGCTGCTGCTCTCTCCTCAGAGCTCCAAATTGAGTGCAAGAGGACTCATTGGAATGGTATTAGTGTCTAGTTTATTCCTGTAAATTTTCAAAGCATTTGGTTCAGCAGATTTGAAGAAATCTCAGTTTTTCTGCCTCGGGGTCAATCTCTGCGTATTCCTGAAAAATAGGAAGTACCACCGGTGAATGTCGCATTCATTCCTATAGCATATTTTGCTTATTCCTTATACTTTTCTGCATTCCATACACTCAACCCTATGTGTATCACTCCCATAAAAGGATGTTTTCTAATTGTAATCACGCTGGTCGCTATGGGCATTTGAAGTTCATTGTCTCTTCCATAGATAGTAAGTTTTTTTTAGCTAGTCGACCCGCGAATCTATCTGTTTTGTATTGACTCATTCTCCTTGATGCTCCAAAGTACATAGTGTGTTTCTTTGCACTTATCACATGCCTATAAGGTCTATTTGAGTCTCCATAAGCTCAAGGGCTGGTCTTGTGCCGATTGGCTTGACCAAACTTCATCGCTTCGAAACGCACTTTTCTACCTTCGACAAGCTTCTCCAAGTTCCTTCAGTGGTATCAGAGCTAGATCAAGATGGGTGACGGCTTTCCCTCAATGATCGAGAAGCTTGATCGACACAAGTACGCGGCTTGGCAAATTAGAATGGAGGCCTATTTGCAAGGTAGAAATCTTTATGGAATTGTAGCAGGTGATGAAGCTATGCCTATTCCAAGATCCAAAGGAGGACCTACACAAGAGGAGACAGATAAGCTCACACTTTGGTGCACAAGGGATGCTCAAGCAAGGTCGTACATACTAAACTCTATCTCTGACTTTCTACTACCACATATTAGAGGATGCAAGACATCTCAAGAGACTTGGGATGCCCTGGAGACTTTCTTTTCTGCTAGTACCAAAGCAAGAAACAATCATCTTTGGAACGAGTTCAACCAAATGAAGAAGACACCTAAACAAACCATCACAGAGTTTGTTACCAAGGTCAAAGAGGTTGTGGATCAGTTAGCATCCATTGGAGAGCTGATTGAAGAAGAGGTCATCATGAGGCAAATTCTCAACGGCATTCGAAGTGATAAGCAATGGCAATCCTTCACGACGGCCTATGATCTCATCATGGATGTGCAGACTCCAGACTTCAACATCTTTCTTGGACAACTCTTCAATCAAGAAGCCAACAATAGCATACAGGAAGGTAACTCTTATCATGGTAATTCAACTAGTGCTCTATATGCAGATAAGAAGGATAAGAAGAAGAAAGGCAAGAAGATGAAGAAGAGACTTCCCAAGCCAACTTCGCAAGCAAGAGCAAGTGGAAAGGGAAGAAGAAAGGACCAAAGCAAGACAAAGCCAAAGGTCAGAATGTTCAACCTTGTGCCATATGCGATAAGACCAACCACACCACTCAGAATTGTTGGTTCAATGGGAAGACCCAGAAAGGAAGTGGAAGAGGTGGATATGGCAACAATAGAGGCAGAGGTGGACACAACTTCAACAACAACAATAGAAGCTATAATCGAAGGGACTACAACAATTATTCAGAAGATCAACCACATGAAGACTCATTACTTCTTATGAATCTAAGCCACAAAGAAGGTAAAGAAGATGATCATTTGTTCTACATAGATTCAGGATGCTCGAATCATGTTGCTGGCAACATTGCTCTTCTATCTGACTTGGAAAGTCCAAAGCATAGACATGAAGTGCAAACAGGGGATGACACGAAGCACAATGTGGAGAAGATTGGTAATGTCAAAGCTTCCAATGGCAGGACAAACATTCTGAGTAAGGTTCTCTATGTACCCACTATCACTAAAAACCTAATCAGTGTAGGCCAAATAGTTGAAAAAGGCTTGCAAGTTAGGTTCACCCAACATGGAGCTTTTGTGGAAGATCCATGTCAAGGCTTCAAGAAGATAGCCCGAGGTGAGAAGCATGGTAGGCTCTTTACTTTTGAAGTAGGAGATACCAGGAACATAGCTCTATTCAACTTTGGGTCTCAAACCCTAAGTGAGCTTGAAGTGTGGCATAAGAGACTTGCTCATGTGAATGAAAGAACCTTGAAGGATATATGCAGGGATCAAAGTGTTCTAGGACTGCCGAACATATCAAAGCAACACATGATCAACAGGTGTGATGCATGTCAGATTGGGAAGGCACAAAGACAACCATTCAACCACAAAGGCTACATCCACAACAACTTATTGGACTTAGTACACACAGATGTATGGGGACCAAGTCAAGAACCTTCATTGGCAGGATCAAGGTATTATGTCTCATTTATTGAGGACCATAGTAGGTGGACTATTCTATACTTTATCAAGAGTAAGAATGAAGTATTTGATTGCTTCAAGAAGTATCTCGCACATGTGGAGATTCATACAGGTAGATCACTAAAGAAGCTCAGATCTGATGGAGGGGGAGAATACTTCTCCAAATATTTTGATGAGTTCTTGCAGGATAAAGGTATCAAAAGGGAAGTGACTACCAGGTACTCTCCTCAACTAAATGGAATTGCAGAGAGGAGAAACAAGACATTGGTTGGATCAGCCCGAACAATGCTTGAAGAGAAGAAGTTGCCACATTATCTATGGGCAGAAGCTATTTCAACTGCAGTGTACCTTGTCAATCGACTACCATCCAAATCACTTCAAGGTATGACTCCTTATGAAGCATGGCATGGAAGAAAACCTAGTCTTGGACATTGCAAGGTTTTTGGTTGTTTAGCTTATGTTCATGTACCATCACAAATAACAGGTAAGCTAGATGAAAGGGCAACAAAGGCAGTGTTTATTGGATATGATTCAACTCAGATGGGTTACAGGTTCTTCAATCCTTCAACCAAGCAATTCACTACAAGTAGAGATGTTGTGTTTGAAGAACACAGGTCTTAGTATGATGAAGACAAACAAAAGGTAACACTACCATATGATCTTGATTATGACTCTCATCAATTAGGAAGCAAGCATGATACACAGGTCCAGGATCCAAGAAGTGATACAGACAATGACCAAGATGAAAGAGAAAGGGATTACAAGCTATGGAAGTCAAGAGGCAAAGCAAAGATGCAAGAGGTTGGAGAATGCTCCAAACAAGCACCTAGAAGATCAGCAAGAGAGAAGAAACAACCAGAAAGGTATGGATATGATTCCACATTTGTTACAAAGCATTCAATCTATTTGGCAAAAGACTCTATTTCAGAGGAACCCTCAACCTATGAAGAGGCAAAGGGAAACCCTAATTGGGAAAAGGCCATGAACGAAGAGATAGATGCATTGAAGGAAATGGACACTTGGGATTTGGTTCCAATGTCGCTGAATCAAAAGGTAATTGGTTGCAGATGGGTATATAAAGTTAAAAGAAATTCAGATGGATCAGTTGGCAGGTACAAGGCAAGATTAGTTGCCAAAGGATGCTCACAAACTCATGGTATAGACTATGAGGAAACATTCTCACCAGTTGCAAAGATGACTACAATCAGGACATTGATAAGTGTAGCTGCTGCAAGGAATTGGAGACTCCTCCAACTTGATGTGAAAAATGCATTCTTAAATGGTTGGATAAGTGAAGAGGTATACATGTCACAACCACCAGGTTTTGAAAACCCTAATCATCCATCTTATGTTTGTAGACTTAAGAAAGCATTGTATGGATTGAAACAAGCTCCAAGAGCTTGGAATTACAGGTTGGTTACATATCTTCAAGATCAAGGGTTCAAAGCTAGCAGCTCAGATTCTTCTTTATTCATCAAAAGGGATCACAATGAGGTTATCTATCTATGTGTATATGTAGATGATATTATTGTGACAGGTGATGATCTAAATGGCATTCAAAGGATCAAGAGACACATGCAAGAGGAGTTCAAAATTAGTGGCCTAGGTGAGCTCACATATTTCCTAGGTATGCAGGTGATATACACAGATGAAGGAATGTATTTGACTCAAAGAAGATACATTCAGGATCTTCTTCTCAAGTTCAAAATGGAGAACACTAAACCTGCAGGTACACCTTTGGAGATGAATCATAAACTTAGTGTTTATGAAGGTGAGAAAATTGAAGACATTAAAGAGTATCAAAGCTTGGTAGGTGGCTTGATATATGCTACTCACACAAGGGCGGACATCTCATATAGTGTGGGAGTGCTTAGTTAGTTCATGCACTCACCAAGAAGACCACACATGGATGCGGCTAAGAGAGTACTTAAGTATCTCAAAGGTACAATCAACGAAGGTATATTCTATCCTTACTCTTCCGATTTGGATATCAAAATCTACTCAGATGCAGATTGGGCAGGAGCTAAGGATGATAGAAAAAGTACATCTGGTTACTTAGCATTTGCAGGTTCGAAGCTAGTGTCATGGAGTTCCAAGAAGCAACCAACAGTTGCTTTATCCTCAACTGAAGCAAAGTACAGAGGCTTGACCATAGAAACTCAAGAGGCAATATGGTTAAAAGCATTGTATACAGATTTGGGACTTGTGAGTTCCAAACCTCACATATTTGGAGATAATGTAAGTTCCATGCATCTAGCGGCAAATCCTATTTTCCATGCGAGAACCAAGCATATAGAAGTTCATTATCACTTCATCAGGGAGAAGCTCATGGCAAAGGAGATTGACATTTCTTTTGTTCCGACTGAAAAGCAAGTAGCAGATATGATGACGAAGGCACTTGATGGAATAAAGCTTTGTAGATTCAAAGCTATGGCAGGTATTCAACCTATCAGAGAATGAAGACTCAAGCATACTTTAGCTTTGAGGGGGAGTTGTTGGAACATCAAGCTTACACTATGCTTGAGGTGGATTTGATCTACATCAAAGGCTATCGCGTCGAAAGAATATTCGTTGGAGAGTTCTTTTTCATATGCTCATTTATTGTATTTTTTGAGAATATTTTGATGGCTCATTTACCGTTGTAAAAGCCTTGAGTTGTACACATGTAAAGGTACAAATATAGGGCCAAAATGCCACGAAATTTTGGTGGTTGAAGTTGCATTCAATCAAGCAAATCAAGTCACCTAAAAGTAGATCAATCAAGATCTTCACTTTTCCTAGATTGTAGGGAAGAGAATTGATTCCCTCCAACAACCATTCCCACCTTCATTTGAATTCAAATTCAAGTTGTAAAATTCTTGGAACACTCCTAGAGGCTATATAAGGAGTTGAAATTACTTGTAAAATACATGGAAGCAATATACATACACTTGTGACCATCATTGTCTTGCTTCTTCAATTTTCTGCATCTTCTTCTTCACCAACAGTAATCTTGCAGAGGCTGCGGATCTCTCCTCAGAGCTCCAAATTGAGTGCAAGAGGACTCATTGGAAAAGTATTAGTGTCTACTTTATGCCTGTAAATTTTCAAAGCATTTGGTTCAGCAGATTTGGAGAAATCGCAGTTTTGCTGCCTCAGGGTCAATCTCTGCGTATTCCTGAAAAATAGGAAGTACCACCGGTGAATGTCGCATTCATTCCTATAGCATATTTTTCTTATTCCTTATACTTTTGTGCATTCCATACACTCAAACCTATGTGTATCACTCCCATAAAAGGATTGTTTCTAATTGTAATCACGCTGGTCGCTATGGGCATTTGAAGTTCATTGTCTCTTCCATAGATAGTAAGTTTTTTTAGCTAGTCGACCCGCGAATCTATCTGTTTTGTATCGACTCATTCTCCTTGATGCTCCAAAGTACATAGTGTGTTTCTTTGCACTTATCACATGCCTATAAGGTCTATTTGAGTCTCCATAAGCTCAAGGGCTGGTCTTGTGCCGGTTGGCTTGACCAAACTTCATCGCTTCGAAACGCACTTTTCTACCTTCGACAAGCTTCTCCAAGTTCCTTCACCTCGCAACTGCCAATGCGCTCTGACTGCCAGTGAAGATGGTGGTGGCAGAAGACTGGCCAACACCCAAATCAGCCATAAGGCATCTGAGCCACACACACTCAACAGTCAATGTGAAAGCTGCCCTATACTCAGCCTCACAACTCGAAGTGGCCACAGTAGGCTGCTTCTTGCTCAACCAAGATATACATGAGCTACCAAGCATGAAGCAAAAACCACTAGTGGATACACGAGTGTCATAGCAACCAGCCCAATCTGAGTCAAAAAAAGCATGCAAATCTGGCGGTAGTGATCCCCACTTGGGATAAAACAACCCAAGTAGCCAAGTACCACTCAAGTAGCGAAAGATGCGCTTAACCGCCTTCCAATGCATGACTCCTGGGCAATGCATAAACTTGCTCATCTTTGAGACAACAAACTGAATATCTGGCCGAGTAATGCATAAGTAAATCAAGCATCCAACAGCCTGCTGATAGAGAACAACATCAAATGCATCTCCAGCATCATTAAGACTCAAGCGTAAACCTATCTCCATAGGAGTGGCAATAGGCTTACAGTCCTCATGGCCAAAACACTGCAATAATGTGTCAATATATTTCGTTTGACACAAAGCCATTCCACCATCAACTTGCAGAAACTGAATGCCCAAATAGTGATGCAAATGCCCCAAATCAGACATCTCAAATGAGGCATGCAAATCAGCCTTGAAATTAGCAATATGCTTCTCAATAAGACCAGTAAGCAGCATGTCATCAACATAGACAACAATGACCAGAAGCACATCATTAGCATGCTTAACATATAAGGTGCTTTCAGTTGGACTGTTCACAAAACCATGTGCAACCAGATAGGCATGTATCTTCTCATACCAAGCACGTGGTGCCTGCTTTAAACCATATAATGCCTTATTTAACCTACACACCTGGTTTTCATGCCCTTTCTGCACAAAGCCACGGGGCTGAAAAACATACACTTCTTCATGAAAGTCACCATTCAAAAATGCTGTTTTAATCTCCAACTGATGTACATTCCAACCATGATGGGCTGCAAGTGCACAAATGCTCTGAACAGTAGTCATACGGCATGTAGGTGCAAAGGTCTAATCAAAATCAATGCCTCTTTCCTCTGCATAACCCTTTGCAACAAGCCAAGCCTTATACCTGTCAACTGTACCATCAGGTTTACACTTCAGCTTGTATACCCACTTAGTGCCAATGGCCTTCTTGCCAGGAGGCAAGTCACATAAAGACCATGTACCATTCTTCATTATAGCATCATATTCAGATTGCATGGCAGCCATCCAATTTTCTGAATTCTGTGCTTCATCAAAACAGGCTCATTCTCATCACAGATACTAGACGCAGCTATAGCATAGCAATTTGAAGCAAAGGAGGCACTATGAGAGCCTGAACGAGTACGATATGACAAAGGTGCATCTAATTTGATGTCACGCAAAGTCTGCACCAGCCATTTTGGCATAGTTTTTGTCTGCTCAATATCAGCTCTCTCATCAACAAGTGCATCATGTAAATCTGCATCAGAAATAGAATGATCTGCATCATCATATGAAACCTGCAAAGGTTGAGAAGTTGGCTCATTAGGAACAGCACTAGAGTGTCCACCTGTAAAAAGAGGCATCAACGTATCATACATGTCTTTGGAGCTAACAGATGTCTCGTTAGTACATGAAAGCAATGGCTGAATAGCATCTTCCACAAAGACAACATCACGGCTAACCAGAATGTGTTTAGTCTATGGATGATACAGATGATAGCCTTTACTTTCAGAACTGTACCCAACAAAAATACATTTTACTGCCTTATCATCCAATTTTCTGCGATGTTGTTCAGGCACTAATGCATATGCCAAACAACAAAAAACATGCAGATGAGCAACAGATGGCTTGCGGTCATGCCAAGCCTCATATGGAGTGATAGACTGCAGCGCTTTAGTGGGACACCTGTTCAGTACATATGCTGCACACATGACAGCCTCAAGCCAAAAACTATGTGGTAATGCCTCACTCTTGACCATGCACCTCGCCATCTCCATGAGTGACCTGTTCTTTCGTTCAGCAACTCCATTCCGTTGAGGTGTATACGGCACTGTACACTGGTGTTTTATCCCATGTTCAGCCAGAAATGCATTAAAATCAGAAGACATATATTCCCCCCCTCCATCAGAATGGAGGGTGCCCATTTTACATGCTGACAGATTTTCAGCCAAAACCAAAAACTGTTTAAAGCACATGAACACTTCGGACTTTGCTTTGAGTGGATATACCCATGCATGCCTGGAAAAATCATCAATGAAATTCACGAAGTAAAGGTAATTCCCAAAAGAGGGTGTCTGCATAGGACCATACACATCACTATGTACAAGCTGCAATTTCTGCGTAGCCCGAACTAAACCATCTTTTGGAAAGGAGGAATGCTGCATTTTGGCCAAAATACAGCCTTCACATACATGTTTTTGTGAAGAGAGATGGTGGATGCAATCCAAAGATGAGTAGGTGCTGCTACAACCAACTTCACACTAGCCAACTGAGACTTCAGAGTTGATTAGTAGACCCTTTGAGCTTCCTAAATCCACCAAAATATCAGCCAAGTACTTTGGAACATGTATCCCAAAAGTTTAAGTCAAGACAGACTAGTTGCGAAATGACTAGCTCCCAAAACTTGCTATTTTTGGACATACACCTGCTGGAAAAAATGAACAATGCTCTCAACCTGGTAGGAATTAGAAAAATTCCTTTTGGGCATAGCAAATAGACTTAGCAAGCTTCCCAATCCAAGTTAAAACACTTCAAATGATGGACTGAGCACTAAGAACAAGTTTCATCAATTTCTGGAACATTCCCACAATTCTCGGGGCTCTGCAGAGATAGACCAGTAAGCAGTAAAATGCAGATATCTCCAAAAGTATTAATCCAATGACCTTGAAAATGTATATGCACAAAGTAGACAGTATAAGCTATCCAACGCAAGTTAAATCACTGAAAAAAGTTCAGTAGAACTCGAGACATGACCTTCTGAAGTTACTGCTTTGAGTGAGTATAGCAAAGAACAAAACAGAGAAGTAGATGATGATAAATGTATAGATTCACATATGATTACAACCACATTGGCAATGAATCTTTGCACAATGGGAGTAGAATGATAGAGCTATGGAGTAAGCTCTTCAATCTCTACAAAATGACATGAAGTGGTCACATACAAGGCTTGCTAATCGCCTCTTCCTTCTTGCTCCTTTTATAGCTATTCTTGGAGGGAGTTTTGAATTCGAATTCGAATGGCTCCCCTTGAAAGTGATCCCCAAAGTTAGGAGATATTCCCTTAGCTCCAAAATTCGTGATTTTAGGTAGATAGGGCCACGACTTTTCTTTTACATCATGGATGAGGTAAGCTATACTCTTCCTTTTTCTTTTTTTCAATTACAAGAGATAAAAATGAACTCTTTTACAAGAGGTGTTCACATGATTACTCATGTGACTTACAAATGGGGATAATATCAAGCATATCAAGCATGTAGGCTTGGGTAAAATGCACCAACAGCTCCCCCTCAAGCCTAACATGCTTGGCCTCCAAATAAGTCTTCAATTGTCCTTGATTTCCTGCAAACCAATCATCAACTTGAATCTACTTAACTTTGTACCATCAAGAGCTTTCGTCAACATGTGTGCACATTGCATATCTGTAGAGACATAGGATAGTTGAATATCCTTGCTCATTAGCTTCTCCCTTACGTAATGGTAGTGGACTTCAATATGCTTGGTTCTAGCATGGTATACCGGATTAGCTGTTAGATGTAGTGAGCTTGTGTTGTCACCAAAAATGTGAGGTGTTGAAGAATGAAGTCCAAGATCTGTGTACAAAGACTTTAACCACATGATTTCTTGAGTTGCATTAGCCAAACCTCTATATTCGGCTTCGGTAGAAGATAATGCCACGGTTGGTTGCTTCTTCGAAGACCAAGAAATGATTTTTGAACCTTCATTCATGGTCCCCTTTAGGTACTTGAGGACTCTCTTGGCCGCTTCCATATGTGGTCTTCTCGGCTTATGCATAAACTGACTCAATATGCTAACACTATAGCATATATCCACCCTTGTGAGTGTTGCATAGTTCAAACTTCCAACCAAGCTTTGATAGCTTGTGATGTCTTCAATTGACTCTCCTTCATAAGCACTAAGCTTATGATTTTGCTCCATAGGTGTACCTGCACACTTGGTATTTTCCATCTTGAACTTGACGAGCATGTCATGGACATACTTCCTTTGTGTGATGTATATACCTGAATCTGTGTAGATCAACTCCAATCCAAGAAAATAAGTGAGTGGTCCGAGGTCACTTATTTTGAACTCCTCCTTCATTTGACTCTTTACTTGTTTGATTCCTTCAAGATCATTGCCTGTGATAATAATATCATCAACATACACACATAAATAGATCACTTCAGATCCATTCCTCTTTATGAACAAAGAGGTATCCGCCTTGCTAGCTTTGAATCCTTGGTCCTGCAAATAAGTCACCAATATGAAATTCCAAGCTCTTGGAGCTTGCTTCAATCCATACAAAGCTTTTTTTAGTTTGCATACATAGTTAGGATGATGTGCATCCTCATATCCAGGAGGTTGTTCCATATACACTTCCTCAGAAATCCATCCATTCAAGAAAGCATTCTTTACATCAAGTTGATAGAGATTCCAATTTCTAGATGCAGCAAGACTAATGAGAACCCTAATTGTAGGCATTTTTGCAACAGGAGAGAAAGTCTCCTCATAATCAATACCATGGGTTTGAGCAAACCCTTTAGCAACTAACCTTGCTTTGTGTCTATTTATACTTCCATCTGGATTCCTCTTGATTTTGTATATCCATCGAGATCCGATTATCTTCATAGATGGCTTGTTAGGTACAAGCTCCCAAGTGTCATTCTCCTTCAAGGCTTCCATTTCTTCATCCATTGCATCTCTCCAAGCTTTCTTGCTTTGTGCTTCTTCAAATGTGGTAGGTTCTTCATTGGTTGAATCCTTTGCAATGTAGATTGAGTGCTTGGTGACCAAAGAAGTATCATAACCAAACCTCTCTGGTTTCTTCTTCTCCCTTGAAGACCTTCTAAGTGGTTGATGTGACCTCTCCGGTCCATATGTAGCATCCTGCATCTTTGCTTTACCTTTGTTCTTCCATAGCTTTAGTCTTTCCAAGTCTTCTAGGTCAATCTCCGAATCACTTTCTTCAATCTGCTTTGGCTCCTTTGGTTGAAGTGATGGAAAGTCTTCATCCAAGTCATATGGCAGCTTTACTTTCCTGTCATCATCAAACCATGATTTGTTTTCATAAAAAATTACATCTCTACTCACAGAAAATCCTTTATTGGTTGGATTGTACAATCTATATCCTTTTTGGTTTTGGTCATAACCAATAAATACGCACTTCTCTGCCTTGGGATCCAATTTCCCTCTTACTTGAGAAGGAATGTGAGCATAGGCTAAGCATCCAAAGATTTTGCAATGCTCTAGACTAGGTCTTCTTCCATTCCACACTTCATATGGAGTGGTTCCATC
Source organism: Ceratopteris richardii (assembly GCA_020310875.1). Taxonomy (NCBI): domain Eukaryota; kingdom Viridiplantae; phylum Streptophyta; class Polypodiopsida; order Polypodiales; family Pteridaceae; genus Ceratopteris; species Ceratopteris richardii. The sequence continues at coordinate 42,972,282 of CM035419.1, forward strand.
TAGTGACTTAGATGGAAGTCTATTTATGAGATATGTGGCTGTAGACACAGCCTCTGCCCATAGGTAGTTTGGCAATCCCTTTTCGTTGAGCATGGACCTTGCAACTTCAATAATAGCTCTGTTCCTCCTCTCTGCTACACCATTGAGTTCGGGTGTATACCTTGTAGTGACTTCCCTTTTAATGCCTCTTTCATGCAAGAAGGCATCAAATTCAGAAGAGAAGTATTCTCCTCCACCATCTGATCTGAGTCTTTTCAAAGTCCTACCTGTTTGGTTTTCAACAAGAGCAATATACTTCTTAAAGCAATTAAACACTTCATCCTTGTGCTTCATGAAAAACAGAATGGTCCACCTGCTACAATCATCTATGAAAGACACATAATATCTTGAGCCTGATATAGATGGCTTCTTACTTAGACCCCACACATCTGTGTGCACTAGATCCAAAGGATTTTGATACATATATTCTTTCTTATTGAAAGGTTGTCTATGAGCCTTTCCGAGTTGACAAGCTTCACACTTATAAATCATGTGTTGCCTTGTGATATTAGGCAAACCAAGTACACTTTGGTCCCTGCAAATCTTTTTGAGTGTCCTCTCACCAATGTGAGCAAGCCTTTTGTGCCATATCTCCAACTCTGTAAGAGTTTGAGATCCATAGCTAAACAAAGCTATGTTCTTTGTATCTTCCACTTCAAAAGTGAAAAGCCTTCTTGTCTTTTCTCCTTTGGCAATCCTTCGAAAGCCTTGCCTTGGGTCTTCAACATATGCTCCAAATCGATTGAATCTAACCTGCAATCCTTTTTCAACAATCTGTCCAACACTTATTAAATTTTTGGTAATTGTAGGGACATACAAGACTTTTCTTAAGAGGTTCATATTCCCATCTGATGTCTTCACATTACCTATCTTCTCCACTGAGTGCTTTGTGTCATCTCCTGTCTGCACTTCATGCTTGTTATGAGGATCTTCCAAATCAGAAAGTAAAGCCACATTTCCTGCTACATGGTTCGAGCATCCCAAATCAATGTAAAATATGTGATCATCATCCTTACCCTTCTTCGCTGATAGATTCATAATCAATAATGAATCTTCTTGACTTTGGTCCTCTGCATAGTTGTTGTAATCTCTTCTTCCTCTATGGCCACTTTGATAGTTGTTGTTGTTGTTGTAATTGTTGTTGTAGTAGTTGTTGTTGTTGTAGCCTCCATTGTATCTACCTCTGTTTGATCCATAGCCACCTCTATTGAATCCTCTTCCTCTTGAGTTCCTCGGGTTCCTGAAACATTCTTCAGTAGTATGGTTAGATAAGCCACATATATTGCAAGGTTGAGATGATTGGAATCTCCCCCTGCCTTCCTTTCCACCTCTGCCTCTTCCTCTAGCTCTTCCTCTACCTGCAAAGTTTGCTTGGAAAGAGCTACCTTCATCTTCATTCTTCCTATTCTTTGACTTGTCCTTGACCTTAGCTTTATCAGAATATAAGGCAGAAGTTTGATTACCTCTTGAGGACTCACCACCTTTGCTAATCTTTGCTTCATGAGTGAAGAGTTGGCCCATGAGTGTGTTGAGGTCGGGTACATGCATATCCATGTATAAATCCATGGCTGTTGTGAATGACTCCCACTTGTCGTCTGCTTTGATTCCATTCATGATTTGTCTTATGATTTGCTCCTCTTCAATTACCTCTCCAATGCTTCCAAGTTGGTCGGAATTCTCCTTCATCTTTGTGACATAATCAGTCACATTTTGCTTCGGGCTTTTCTTCATTGTTGTGAACTCCATCCACAATTGGTTCTTCCTTGCTCGAGTGTTGGAAGAGAAGAACGAAGCAAGTGCATTCCAGGTTTCTCTTGATGTCTTGCATCCCTTGACATGAGGTAAAAGAAAATCAGAGATTGAGTTTAGAATATAGGACCTTGCAAGTGCATCCTTCGAACACCAATTTGAAAGTCCTTCCACTTCTTCATGTGATGGTTGCCCTTTGTTCCTCATGGTTGGCATTGCTTCATCTCCGGATATGAATCCATATAGATTCCTCCCTTGAAGGTAAGCCTCTATCCTTAGAGACCATGCCGGGTAGTTGTTTTGATCCAATTTGTCAATTGTTGATGGAAATCCATCTCCCATGTTGCTTGACTATGCTCTGATACCACTGTGAAGAGAGATGGTGGATGCAATCCAAAGATGAGTAGGTGCTGCTACAACCAGCTTCACACCAGCCAACTGAGACTTCAGAGTTGATTATTAGACCCTTTGAGATTCCTAAATCCACCAAAATATCAGCCAAGTACTTTGGAACATGTATCCCAAAAGTTTAAGCCAAGACAGACTAGTTGCGAAATGACTAGCTCCCAAAACTTGCTATTTTTGGACATACACCTGCTAGAAAAAATGAACAATGCTCTCAACCTGGTAGAAATTAGAAAAATTCCTTTTGGGCATAGCAAATAGACTTAGCAAGCTTCCAGATCCAAGTTAAAACACTTCAAAGTATGGACTGAGCACTGAGAACAAGTTTCATCAATTTCTGGAACATTCCCACAATTCTCGGGGCTCTGCAGAGATAGACCAGTAAGCAGTAAAATGCAGATATCTCCAAAAGTATTAATCCAATGACCTTGGAAATGTATATACACAAAGTAGACAGTACAAGCTATCCAACGCAAGTTAAATCACTGAAAAAAGTTCAGTAGAACTCGAGATATGACCTTCTGAAGTTACTGCTCTGAGTGAGTATAGCAGAGAACAAAACAGAGAAGTAGATGATGATAAATGTATAGATTCACATATGATTACAACCACATTGGCAATGAATCTTTGCACAATGAGATTAGAATGATAGAGCTATGGAGTAAGCTCTTAAATCTCTACAAAATGACATGAAGTGGTCACGTACAAGGCTTGCTAATCGCCTCTTCCTTCTTGCTCCTTTTATAGCTATTCTTGGAGGGAGTTTTGAATTCGAATTCGAATGGCTCCACTTAAAAGTGATCCCCAAAGTTAGGAGATATTCCCTCAGCTCCAAAATTCGTGATTTTAGGTAGATAGGGCCATGACTTTTCTTTTACATCATGGATAAGGTAAGCTATACTCTTCCTTTTTCTTTTTTTCAATTACAAGAGATAAAAATGAACTCTTTTACAAGAGGTGTTCACATGACTACTCATGTGACTTACAAATGGGGATAATATCAAGCATATCAAGCATGTAGGCTTGGGTAAATGCACCAACAGTTGTCCAGGTGCCTCAAGCTTGGGCAAAGAAGACACCATATCAGATTTCTGCAGGCGTAGCAAACTAGCAAAATTCAGATGACCAAAGCGTGCATGCCCAAGCTTTGCATCTAACATAGCCTGAGAATAATGAACTGCACATGCCGAATCATTCACAGATCTTTCATAGTCTATGAGCTTATACAACCCACGACATAAAATGCCAGAAGCAACAATCACATCGCCATTTGATAGATCATGAACTGTACACCTGTCATCAACGAATTTCACAACCAAGCCAATCTTGGCTAATGCAAAAACTGATAACAGATTCTTCTTGATCCCTGGCACAAATAAAGCATCTGACAAGGTGAAAGAACTACCATCAGCAGTAGTCAGAATGATCTTACCAACTCCCATAATAGGATAAGAGGAGTTGTTGGCGCATGTGACAGTATTCCCTGTAGGGGCAGGCTCGAGTGAAGAGAAGAAACCGCATTGGGAGGTAATATGTTTGGTCACCCCACTGTCAAAGTACCAAACATCTAAGTCCACTGCAGACATGCACTGCTCATGAGAAGATGGGTCAAAACTGCAAACAGTAGTAAACACCCATTCTTCTTCCTGCACAAGATTAGCAGACTCTGTTTTTGGTGTAGAGGCTTTTGCAACAACCATTCCAACCTCCTTTTTCTTTGCCTCTTTTGCAGCGAGTTTTGGACACTTCTTTATGATATGATCATTCCCTTTACAGTATTTGCAAAACAATTTCTGCTTTTCTGATTCCTTCTCATCTTTATCCTGGTTCTTCGAATGTGCAGCATTTGCAGATTTCTGCTTACTAGTAGAAGAGCTCCTCTTTTTACTTGATTCTCCCTACAACAGTCCCTCCTCCTGAACATTGTCATCCCTGACAAGCTTTTTGTGGTGATGTGAGTATGTTTGGATGACTTTTTGCTCTCTTTGATTTAGAAAATTGGCTTCACATATCATTAGCTCTTTCCACTGTGATGACTTCACTCCATCATCTAGTGCCTGTCTATGATCTACAAAGATGCTCAGCTCATAGGACACCAGTCCAGCATTTAAATTTGAAGTCATTATTACAAAAATTTCTGAATCCATCTCAAAAATTCTTGTAAAGAGAGCTTCCTTAAATGTTTGCATGTATGGACTCAGGAGGAACACTAATCTAGAGTACATAGCAATTATGGTAAGTCTGCTTGGTGTAGTAGATAAGTAAAAAATGAGTGCACCCGCTCCTTGATTGATGCCGATAAAGTTCAAAAAAATATATTGTGCATGTTTAAATACTTTCAAAATTGTAAGGAGCATGCTTAATATTTTATTTTTCATCTTGATGGCTATTTCTAGTACTCTAGCATATCTAGATAACCAAAATTCAATTGTTTTTACCATGTATTCTTCCGTCAGTAAGTAATTAGGTGGTGGACTCCGTAGAAATGGATAGTTTAGCCATAAAATATTTACTGTACCCTGGCACTGTGCTTCCCAAAATAGTGTCCATGTGCGTCTTCTAGGGATTGGCCAAAAAGATGGATTGATTTGGAGTATGTATGATGCTGATTCCCAGAGCACCTGTAATGTTAGATTCTTTTCCAAAACTTTTCTTCTCCATACCAGATCTACCTTGTGAAATTCTTCTTGAGTATAAGAAAATGTGTCCATTTTGAAGTGCAAATCATGATTAGGTTCCTTCTGTGTGGTTTTCTTGATATACTGTCTAGTTTCCTCTTTTAATAATTTATATGGTACATTGAATAGCTTCAAATTTTGTTCAAAATTCTTACTTTCAATCTTTGCCTCCTTCATTACCTTTACTACCTGATCTTCAAACTACTATGTACGTTGGACACTAGTAGTGCCCTCTCATTATAGCTTAGTTCTACAATAGCCTGTTAATGTCGATCAGTTTTTGGCTCTACTTGTTCCTTGATGGGAGAATGATGCATGGGCGGAGAAAGAGGACATAACTCTGTCTCCACAGTAGCCACTTGGGAGCTTGGGACTACTAGTGTTCCCATTGGAATCTGTTGTGCTAATTGAGCCTTTAAGTTTTCAATGATTTTGTCATTTTTCATGATTTCACTAGCCACTATTGTGAGCTAGGTTGCATTATTCATTATTTGACAATTCGTTTATTTGTGAATAATTATAGAATTTTATGGCAAGCTCTTATTATTTGATCGAATTATTCGGTGACACATCAGCTTATTCGGACATGTCTGAATAGTTTATGCATGAAAATTCAACCCTTTTCGATCAAAAATATTTTTTATCAATAATTTTTCGATCAAAAACATTTTTTATCGAAAAGCTTTCGATCAAAAAAAATTTCGCTCGAAAAATATTTGATCAAATATTATTTTATAAAATAGTTGAGCTAAACTCATTTTTTCATAAAAGCTACTTTGTTCTTTACGAACTTAAAGTGTCGTAGAGAGAACAAGGTATAAATTTTTGCCATATTAAATAATTGAAACTATTGTGATTGTTTGACTCATTGATTCTTACTTCACAATAGTATATATATGTGAATTTAAAATCTATTATGATTGGTTCTTACTCATTTTTCATAAAAGATACTTTGTTCTTTACGAACTTACAGTGTTGTAGAGAGAACAAGGTATAATGTTTTGCTATAAATATTAAATAATTTAAACTATTATGATTGTTTGACTCAATACTGATTCTTACTTCATAATAGTATGTGTAAATGTATGTGCATATGATTAGGAATTTAAACTCTATTGTGATTGTCTGATACAACATTGATTCTTACTTCATCAAGATATGTGTAAGTGTATGTGCATATTATTAAGAATTTAAAATCTATTGTGATATAGTAAATTTATTATTGAAAGATGTAGGTAGATTATGTTTGACTCGATAATGATTTTTACTTCATAATAGTATATGTACGTGTGTGTGTATGAGTATGTGTATGCATATGAGTGTATAATTATGAATGAAAATATTGTGATTGTTTGACTTTATTGATTCTTACTTCACAATAGTTTGTGTAAATATTTGTGCAAATGATTAGGAATTTAAAATCTATTGTGATTGTTTGATACAACATTGGTTCTTATTTCACAGTAGTATGTGTAAGTATATGTGAGTATAATTAGGAATTTAAAATCTATTGTGGTGCATTAAAAATATTATTGAAAGATATAGGTAGATTATGTTTGATTCAACATTGAGAATCACTTGATAATAGTATATGTATGTATGTGTATGAGTATGTGTATGCATATGAGTGTATAATTGTGAATGAAAAATCTATTGTGATTGTATGACTCAATATTGATTCTTACTTCACAAAAGTATGTGTAAGTGTTTGTGCATATGATTAGGAATTTAAAATATATTGTGATTGTTTGACTTAATATTGATTCGTATTTCACAATAGGATGTGTAAGTATATGTATGTGTAAATGTATATGTGTGTATGAATGAAAATTAAAATCTATTGTGATTGTTTAACTCAACAATGATTTTTACTGCATGGGCCTTGTAAGGATTCCTAATTTTTATGGATTAAAATGCTTAATCTAGTGGTTTGAGAGAGCATACAAAACCACCAATGGTATTTTCAAATAAAATAGTATTTGATTGCTTTTATATTTGAATTGCAAAATCGAAATATTTTGAGCCCTTGAATATTTGAATTCAATGGCTTAGATTTATTTGAAGGTTCTCTAGAGAGAGAAGCTAAAAAAATTCGTGGAACTTTGTCCTATTCAAGTAGGATTTTTCAGGCACAGTTTGCACAATTGTAGACCGTCCGATCGCGGCAGATCTAAGGGACAAGCAGATTTGGGGCTGATCGCCAAACGGTGGGTAATTTGGAGCCGTCCGATCGGCTGTTGATCTAAGGGGTGAGGAGAAAAGGCACCCAAGATCATTATGGGCACCCATCTCAACCATTGGATCAAGGCAACATCTAAAGGTTGGAAACAAAGGCGCTCAATATCATGGGATTCAAGGAGAGCCCTCAAATTTTAACCCCATCCAAGGGCACATATTTATTCGCGCATTTCAAGGTTCTTTTGATCATAGCCACTAGATGTAAAGCAAATCCAAAGGCCATAAAGCAAAGATGCCTTGAGTTTTGCCCTTTAACCTCGAGCTTTGGATTTCTGAGTCAATCCAAGGGTTAAGAATCATTTTCAAGAATTCAAAAACCATTCAAATGGAAAATACCAGTAGTTTTAAGTGGTTTTTTGCTCTTTGACCACACAAAAACTAGGGAATCCTATGCCTAGCCTATGTGTTTAAGGGACTAGACTATATCCACCACCCTCTTTTCATTGGTCCATCACTAATCACTCCTTAATCTAAAAGGTCCATGCAAGGTTCATTTTTTCCCCTAATGGAGAGTAAAACAGTATCCACAATACAATGCAAATGTTGCGGGCATCGTTATGTAGGAAATGCAACTCGAATAAAAGAGCATTTCTTTAGTACAGGTACTAATGTGGCAGGATGCTCTAATCTAGATAGTGATATATGGGTACATTTTGCAAGTTATGCAAAAAAATGTAAATCTCAAGGTGTCACACCAAAAATATTCAAAAGCATGAGTAGTTCACAACACTTTTGAAGTAGCCCAAGTGTAGAGCAAGAACGAGTAGATGTGTCGATGATAGTAGAGGATCATCAAGATATTTCTACTCAAGTCTCCCAAACTGTTTTTGAGAATAACCAAGATACATGTACTCCATTTTCTGCAACTGCATAAAAAAAGAGTGGAGTTGATGAATGTAGTAAAAATGGTGGATCTAATACTTTGTCACCATGCTTTGTCCGCAATAAATCACAAAATACTATACATGTAGCTTTTGAAAAGCAAGATTGTCTCGAGCTTCATCTTAAATGGACTCAAGCATTCTTAGCATGTGGGATTCCTTTCAATGTTATTCATAATCCCATTTTCAAAGATGCCTTGATGTCAACTGCACGAAAAGGTTCCACCATGCCAGATTATAACAAAATGCAAAGAGTATGTAGATAAAGTGAAAAAATTACTGACGCTATTTTAAAGTGAATAGTACTTGATTATGTACCCATGTATGGATGCATAATAACATTGGATGGATGGACAAGTTGTCAAAAGAAAGCATTGATTAATATCATGGTTATATGTCCAAAAGGAAACATGTTTTTAGAAGTTGTTTATACTTTTCTTAAAGAGAAAAGTTTTGCTTTTCTTGTAAAGCTATATGAACATGCTATATCGTGGATGGTCCGAAGAATGTGACTGCGATAGTGATAGATAATGCCTCTAATTTTTGAAGTTATGGAATTACAATTCAAAACAAGTATGAAGGCATTACTTGGGTTCCATGTGCTGCTCATATATTAAATTTATTAGTGAAAGATATAGGTAGATTATCTTCCATTAAACAAAACTTATTAGATGCAAATCATGTGGTCAAATTTATTAGAGAGCATCATTTTCATATTCACTCTTCCGATCAAAATCTCCCAATAAAGCACTTCAGATTTTTTATGCCACATGATTTGCAACTGCTTACATTGTACTCAGTGGTTTATTAGAAGTTAAGCCAGCTCTTGTAGAAATGATTGCTGATCGAAGATGGAAGGCATGGCTAGAGAACTATTCTTCTTATCGAGTTGCAGCATCCAAATGTACGTGTCTAATACATTCACAAAATTTTTGGTGTAATCTTGAAAAAATTATTGGTATCACTAAATCTTTTGAGGAACTTTTACGAATGGTTGATACTGATAAATTTTTTATTGGAAAAGTTTATTGGATTATGTTAGAAGCTATTCAAAAAGTAAAAGACTTTAATCAATTTTCATTATGAGAGAAAACACAGATTGTATCATTAGCAGAGAAGAGATGGATGCAAATGCATAATCATTTGCATGGAACAACATTCGTTTTGGATTGAACATTTCAAGACAATGGTCAAGCGTCAAACAAAGAAGTCATGGAAAACTTCAAAACCACATGTCAATTATTACTTCGAGGTACAGATGGTCGAGATGCATTCCACCAAAGAGTAGTGTATGTAAATCGAGAAGGATCTTTTGGAGATCTATGGCATATGGAAGTGATTCAAAAGCATCCACCTCCTATTTGGTGGAAAGAGTATGGAGGTGAAGCAGTGGATTTGCAACATATAGCCATGAGAGTGCTTTCAGTAGCAGCTTCAAGTGGTAGTTGTGAATGTAATTGGAGTGCCTATGATTTTCTTCATTCAAAAAAAAGAAATCGCTTAAGTGTATCACGTGCTAATGATTTGGTATATGTGTTTTGTAATATGCATTTGTTACATGCTTGAACCAAGATAGCTTCTACAGTAGCACAACAAACTTTTGGAGAATTTCAAACTCATGAAAGTTTAACAAATGATTCATGGAGTGATCATGATTTAGATGTAGATCATAACGATGGTTTAGACATGGAAGAAATAGATGACATGGTACCTGTCATAGATGATGATATTCAAAATGAAGAAAATGATGTACTGTGAATACTATGATTATATTCAATTGCAAAATTGAATACAAGTCATGTCTTTGATTACAAAAAAAGCTTGCCTACTCAGTGTTTTCTTGATTCAATAACTCATCGGCAGTAAACCAATCAAAAGATGATGATGCCTTTGAGAGTCTTCCATATTTGCTCTCATAAGCATCCACAAAAATTTGTATAATCTTCACTTGATTTTGTAGATAATCAATCCTCTTTTGTTGATAATCTATTGTTCTTTGTAATGCAGGAATTGTTAATCCTTCATTGTATAATTCTGCCCCTTGTGATGACAAATCATGTATAAGATTATGTTCTTCAGGTAGCAAAATGTAGGGCCGCTTTCGAGGAAGAGGGCCTTCGTTTCCTTGTTTAAGAAATTCAGCTCGATTTTGAGGATGACCCAAACCGATATCTTCATTCTTCGGATGATCATCCCAATCTACACATCGATGAAGAATGTCTTGTACAAAAACAATTTAATGCCATTTGATTATTATTTGGTAATGATCTCTCAACTTGCACAAAGCATCAAAGTAGCATTTCTGCTAATCCTTTATGTTGTAAGTCTGAAAGCTTTAAGGGTGCTGTTTCTTTTGCCTTTCATGTAACCCGAAAGAGAACATCATGAACAAAATAATTTGGACATAGCTTTTTAACTTCTTTCACTAATAATGCTTCTCCTTCTAATCCCTCTGGCTCTAAATCTTGATGGAATAAAAATGCTAATCTTGATTGTGCAAATTGAGCATTTTGCTTAGATAAAATCCTTTGAGATTCAGTATGATCAAGATCATCATTCACATCTGGCATTCTTGCCATGTTTTACTTCTACAAAATAAAAACACGAATTTTATCTTAAGAGAGTTCAAATGAATCCACATAATTCAAATGAATCCACAATATTTAATTCACATATGTTAAATGAATCCACATAACTCAAATGATACCACAACATTCACTCCACTTAATACAAATGATTACACTTCATTTCATCCACTTAACTCAAATTTAAACACTTCATTTATTCCACATAATTCAAATGAATCAACAAGATTTAATTCACATATGTTAAATGAATCCACAACATTTAATCCAAATCCCTCAAATGATAGCACTTCATTTACTCCACATAATTCAAATAAATCCATATTATTTAATCCATATATTATAAATGATTACACTTTATTTCATCCACTTAACTCAAATGATACCACAACATTTACTCCACTTAATACAAATGATTATACTTCATTTCATAATTTAACTCAAATGGTACCACAACATTTACTCCACTTAATACAAATGATTACACTTTATTTCATCCACTTAACTCAAATGTAAACACTTCGTTTATTCCACATAATTCAAATGAATCCAAAAGATTTAATTCAAATTTGTTAAATGGATCCATAACATTTAATCCACATCCCTCAAATGATAGCACTTCATTTACTCCACATAATTCACTTAACTCAAATGTAAAAACTTCATTTAATCCAAGTAGTTCAAATGAATACATATCGTTTTCAATATGGTTGTAATCCATTTGTTGTGGATATCTTTAACCCATATCGAGTAAGATGCAAGAATACTCTAAGCAGTTCATATGTGTCTACTCTTTTTGATACATCTTTGTCAGAAGCTAATTCTAAAACATACTTGAACTTGTAAATCCCATTCTTATCAATGGGATAACTATTGAAATCTATATATTTTAGGAGTTGTAGCAAGAGTGTCAAAACTGTAAATATCTCCTGACTCTTATTAAAAGGTGGAGGACTAGTGGATATGCATTCGGGTGCAATCCACCAGTACTTTTGAATCCACTCTTTTCTTGTAGATATCACTAGATTAGGTAAAGTTTGGAAAACTTTTTTTGGTTGGTAAATAGGTCGCTCTACCAAAATCACATAATCCGATGTAAGCCTGTTGATCTTCAAAATGCAACAAGATGTTGCCTGGATGGAGATCGTTATGGGATATATTATAAGTGTGTAAAAATGATATTGTTTGTAATAGGCCATTGATCAGCTTCCAAATATTTGTTTTCACGGTTGTTATATCTCCTTTTGTGTCCTTCACACCTCTCCTTCGTGGTACCTTTAATTATTCCTTCTTCATTCTTTTTAGCCACATGTCCAATGTATCACCATTCCAAAATTTTAAAATGAGGCATGTACTTTTGCTATGGTGTCTAGCCAAACCAAGTGGACTAATAATTCCACTATGCATAATAGATAACACTGTGGCTTCATTGATGGCTTCATTTTCTCATGTTTGTATGTCAGCACCATGTAATTTGAATAGCTTGACCACAAACACTTCATTGTTGAATCTCGAGTGGAATATCTTGACTTTATGGATCATGTCATATTGTCCTTCCCCCATGAGAGCTGCATCTTCAAAAAGAATAGAGGAATATGGGAGCAAACAAAGATTTTTTGATGTTTGATCTCCTATATTCACATATGCATCTCTTGTATTTGGATCTACCAGTGCTCTCACAAGGTGTTAGTCGTGTCCAATTTTAATCGTTTTCCTCTCTTCATAGTCTGATAATGTAAATCCATAAATTTAATTTTATCCATGAATCTGGGCATACTGGTGATATCCACCGCCAATGACTTTGCTACTTTGATGATTTGGAAAAGATACTTGTAAGCTCTTTTGACATTTGCTCATTTAAGATATGTGCTCCACCAGACACACTGTCAAATTTGTTTTCAATATTAATAAATGTTGTTCTGGATAATTGCACAATGAAATCTTTGTAACTAAAAGTATCCATGGCTATAGTGATTTCATCTTCTCTCATTTGATATATGTACCAGCACACAAATTCTTCTAAAAATTTTCTCTTCTGCTTGTTTATTTTATCTACCATCTGTGCAAAAATAAATAATAGACTGTCCGTAAGTGTATGGATAAATAAATCAATAGACATATGCATAGTTAAATAAGTAGATTTATAATTAAATAGAAAGTGTAATTATAATCTTGAAGTGAATCTATGTAACTATTAAGAATGTAGTAGTCAAAGAATCTGACATTTATAATATTTCATATACATTTGCTATACTATGTATGAGTTTTGTCACATAACTGTATATAACTATTGTGATAGTAAGAGTCAAAGAATCAGACAATCACAATAGTTTCTATACACCTTGTGATCTACACTAAGTATTCTCATTGGAATCTAAGTGACTATTGTGATAGTAAGTGTTAAAGAATCAAACAATCATAATAGTTTCTATACACTCCCTATACTATTGAGAGAGAGTACGCATCAAGGTGGCAATTCAAACTAAGTATTCTCATTGGAATCTAAATGACTATAGCACATGCAAAATAAGTTTTTTGATGGAATGTAAGAATATATATCTTTCTGCTGGAAAATGCTTTTAAATCGAAAGTGCTTTCAATCGATAAATATCAAAAATGTATCCGTCCATTTTTTTTCGGTGTTGTTAGTATATGATCAATGTCTACCCCTCATGATTGTATGCACATTTTGTAAGGCCCCCTTTATGAGGAGAAGCCAAGCGTGCATTACCCAATTGATGGGAATCCCAACTTGAATGTTGGATGAAGGTCATATTGGACCATGTAAGATATTATAAGGAAAGGGAGTTACCAGGGTCCCCAATTGTGGGGTCCGGGGCAGCGGTGAGCAGCCCCGGCTGGGGGGTCCAAGGGGGCCAGCGGGCCCCCTGGCTGGGGGGTCCCAGGGGGCCAGCGGGCCCCCTGGTGGGGGTCCGGGGGCAGCGCCCCCGGCGCGACGGTAAAGGGAATATTCCATGGAATATTCCCTGTCGGAGTCAGAAATCATTTATATTTGTTAGGTCGGTTCAACCAGTCAAAGACGTGTATGGCAATTACGCGGGCGGTGGCCGCCCACGCTCTACCGCCCATGTATTGCCATCCATGGCAGGCCACCCATGATCCTATATATACATGACTTCTGCACTACCTAAGACACTGAGTTGAGCCAGCATACCTCTACCTTGTATCTCCCTATCTAGAGTTGTCTAGATCACCATTTAAGCTCTACCTTGAGAGCGCACGGGTGGACAACGCCATCATCTTTGTACTTGCTGCTAGTAGAAAATTGTTGAGATTCTCCTATATCTGTTATCTTCTCTGCTATTGCTCCTGTGTTATATTGCGTAACTATTGTATTACATGGTATCAGAGCTGTAAGGTTCGAATAGCTTGAGAAGTATCATTATTTTAGCCTACTAGCAGACTAGAATATCAGTAGATTATTCGAGTGATTACATGATGGCTTCATCGTCGAACAATAGTCTTGGTGCTTCAGCTAATGTGAATGCTGCACCTATTCGAATTCGTCCACCTGCATTCACTGAAGGGAAGCTGGATGGAACCAACTATACACTCTGGAAGTTCAAAATTTCTGCAATTTTGGACTCCTATGAATTACTTGACACTGTCATGGGACCGATGGGATTGGATCCAGAGCCTATACCAGTTGAAGATCCAGCAAATTCAAGATTGATGATTCAGCCAGATCCTGATCTTCTACGAGCTTGGAAGAGGCGGAATGCTGATGCATTATGTGCGATTGTCACTAGTGTAAGTGATTCTGTGCTTACTTTAGTTCAACATACTACTAAAGCACATGAGGCTTGGGGCATATTGGCTCGACAATATGAGACCAAGAACCACACTAGGATACAGAATTTAGAAAATCAGTTGGCAAATGAAAAGCATTCTGATTCTGAAAAGGCTGAAGATTTTATCAAACGGATAAAGCATCTTCAAGATCAATTGGCTGCAGTTGGTGTTGTTATAACACCAGAAGAGCTGGCTCGAAGATCTGTACGTGTTCTTCCAGCAAAGTATGATGGATTAGTAACAGCCCTTAACACTCAGGTAAGGCCAACTCCTCTTACATTTGAAGAGTTTTGTGCCATGCTTTTAGAAGAAGAGATGCGGCTGAAGAATCGGCAAAGTACAACTGATGCTGCATTCTCAGCAAATGCAAAAGGTAAAGGCTCTTCAGAGGGATCAAAGAAGAAGCCAAAGAAGAAAAAGTTCACAGGAAGTTGCTTCTATTGTGAAAAGAAAGGCCATGCCATCAAGGATTGCAGAAAGAAGCAAGCTGATGAACGGAATGGGACTGTAAAATCATCATGGAAGAACAAAGAGTCTGCAAACAACACAGAGCTGGAACTTTGGGTAGCTATTGAAGAGGTATGTTCATCTGCTCAAGCTCGTGTTGATGAGCCATGGATTTTAGATAGTGGAGCATCTCACCATATGACTAGTAAAAAGGATTGGTATAGTTCCCTAGTGCCTCTGCGGGAATCCATCAATGTAGTGGTGGGAAATGACTCCAAGTGTCCAGCTGAAGGAACTGGAACCATCTCTTTTATCACTTCTCCAGGTGTTGAGAAAAAGTTATCCGATGTTCTCTATGTACCTACACTCAAAAGAAATTTGTTGTCAGTTTCTGCAATAACAGATCGTGGACTCGAAGTTCACTTCAATAAGAGTGGTGCGGAAATCATGGATTCATCAGGTAATGTTGTAGGTAAAGGCATACGACGGGATAACTTGTATGAGTTAAGTGCTTTAACTGCTACAGAAGATAAAGATGTAAGCAGGTTATGGCACCAACGATTTGGGCATCTCGGATTTGCAGTTTTGAAGGAGATGCAACGAACAGGGATGGTTGCTCATATGCCTGCATTTTCAGAGTTGCAGGAACCTTGTGAAGCTTGTATGATGGGCAAGCAACAACGAAAGGCATTTCCAAGAGAGACCAGCAATCGATCTCAAGCTCCTCTAGAGTTGGTACATGCTGATCTCTGCGGTAAAATGTCTACACCTGCTTTAGGAGGATCTTTCTACTTCTTGCTGTTAGTCGACGATTATAGTAGAAAGATGTGGGTTTATTTCATTCGAGAGAAGGCTGATGCTTTTGAAAAATTTAAAACGTGGCATAAGTATGTAGAAAATGAATCAGGAAGGAAACTAAAGAAATTTAGAACAGATAGAGGAGGTGAATTCTTGTCAACAGAATTCAACAATTACTGTAAGGAGCATGGTGTGAAAAGGCAACTTACCACAGCTCATACACCCCAACAAAATGGCGTTGTTGAGCGCAGGAACAGGACAGTAGTTGAAATGGCTCGTTGTATGTTGAAGGCTCAAGACATGCCTGATTCATTCTGGGCAGAAGCAGTCAATACAGCAGTCTACATTCTCAATCGAAGCTACACAAAAGCACTGAAGGGGATGACTCCTCAAGAAGCATATTCTGGTAAAAAGCCTTCAGTTTTGCATTTCAGAATTTTTGGTTGTTTCTGTTATGCACATATTCCTGATTCAACAAGATCAAAGTTGGATTCAAAAAGCAAAAAGTGTGTCTTCCTAGGATATAGTGAAGAGTCTAAAGCATACAGGTTATGGGATCCTGAGGCAAGGAAGATTTTTGTCAGCCGAGATGTGGTGTTTGATGAACGACCACACTTAGTAGAAGATAAAGGTAAATCTACTATCTCATCAAGCGGAGAAATATCTCACCTTGTGCCTATCAAAAGACAGGTTAAAGTTGAGGAGGAGGAAACATCTGATGGAGAAATTTCCTCAATAAAAAGCCAACCAGTTGTAGCTGCACTGCGTAAGCCACTACCGAAGTGGGCACAACAGCTCTTTGATGATCACAATCCACATGTAGATGTACCAGAATCATCATCAGATGGATTACGAAGATCAAAGAGAATAGAGGAGCAAAGAAGAGCCTCAGAACACATTGTTAACATGGCTCTAATGGCAGATATCATGGGTTCGATAAAGGAACCTACCACCATTGAAGAAGCCATTGATGATCCAGATTGGAGAGCGGCAATGCAGTCTGAGTATGATAGTATACTCAAAAATGATACATGGGATCTAGTCGACTTGCCGCCAAAGAAGAAGGTAATAGGTACTAAATGGATTTGGAAAGCTAAGTATAAAGCTGATGGAACATTAGAAAAGTATAAGGCACGATTAGTTGCACAGGGTTTTTCACAGATTGAAGGATTTGATGTTCAAGAAACTTTTGCACCAACAGCACGCATGACAACTATTCGGACGGTACTTGCAGTAGCTGCACAAAAGTCTTGGCCTATTTTCCAGATGGATGTCAAATCTGCATTTTTGAATGGTCACCTCAAGGAGGAGGTATATGTATCTCAACCACCAGGTTTTGAGGTGCCCAATTCAGAAAATAAAGTTTGCAGGTTGAAGAAAGCTTTGTATGGACTTAAGCAAGCTCCACGGGCTTGGTACCAACGAATAGATCATTTTTTCAAAAATATGGGTTTTGAAAGAAGTACTTCTGATGCTAACTTGTATGTAACGAAAAGGGATAGCAAGCTAGTTGTTGTCATTGTATATGTAGATGATTTGATCATTACAGGAGATCATCAGGAACTCATCAATCAAACTCGGATCAGCTTGGGAACTGAGTTTGAAATGACAGACTTAGGTCTACTCCATTTTTGTCTGGGAATTGAAGTATGGCAAAGGAAGGATGGCATTTTCATCTCACAACAAAAATATTCCAAAGAAATTCTCAAGGCATTTGGAATGATGGACTGCAAACCAACTAGCACACCTATGGAGGTAAATCATAAGCTATCTATGGATGATAACATGCCTGATGTAGATGCTAAGAAGTATAGGAAGCTCGTTGGAAGTCTTATTTTTCTGTGCAACACTAGACCAGACATTTGCTATGCTGTTGGAGTGTTAAGCAGGTTTTCCAACAAACCTAAGGAGAGTCACTGGAATGCTGGAATGCGAATTCTAAGGTACATTGTAGGAACCTTGGATTTTGGTATTTTGTATACCACAGGTGATACACTCCAAGGATATTGTGATTCAGATTGGGCTGGAGATTGTGATTCTAGAAAATCAGTTTCTGGATATTGTTTCTCACTTGGTTCAGGAATATTTTCTTGGGTAAGTAGGAAGCAACCAACTCTCGCACTCTCCTCCACCGAAGCAGAGTACAAAGCAGCTTGTTTTGCTTCTTGTGAGGCAGTCTGGTTAAGGAGAATTCTTGCAGATCTAGGCTTTCCATCAAATATGCCAACTGTACTCAAGTGTGATAATCAAAGTTGTATGGCTATTGCAAAGAACCCAGTATTTCATGCTCGCACCAAGCACATAGAAGTACAGTACCATTACATTCGTGAGCTAATTGAAGATGAAATTGTGGAGCTAGAATATTGCCCAACAGAGGCAAATTGTGCTGACATATTCACTAAAGCACTTGGAAGAGAGCAGCTCAACAAGCATCTTCAACATATGGGCATAGGACCGAGACCTACTTGATTTATCATCGGTAAACATTGAGGGGGGGTGTTAGTATATGATCAATGTCTACCCCTCATGATTGTATGCACATTTTGTAAGGCCCCCTTTATGAGGAGAAGCCAAGCGTGCATTACCCAATTGATGGGAATCCCAACTTGAATGTTGGATGAAGGTCATATTGGACCATGTAAGATATTATAAGGAAAGGGAGTTACCAGGGTCCCCAATTGTGGGGTCCGGGGCAGCGGTGAGCAGCCCCGGCTGGGGGGTCCAAGGGGGCCAGCGGGCCCCCTGGCTGGGGGGTCCCAGGGGGCCAGCGGGCCCCCTGGTGGGGGTCCGGGGGCAGCGCCCCCGGCGCGACGGTAAAGGGAATATTCCATGGAATATTCCCTGTCGGAGTCAGAAATCATTTATATTTGTTAGGTCGGTTCAACCAGTCAAAGACGTGTATGGCAATTACGCGGGCGGTGGCCGCCCACGCTCTACCGCCCATGTATTGCCATCCATGGCAGGCCACCCATGATCCTATATATACATGACTTCTGCACTACCTAAGACACTGAGTTGAGCCAGCATACCTCTACCTTGTATCTCCCTATCTAGAGTTGTCTAGATCACCATTTAAGCTCTACCTTGAGAGCGCACGGGTGGACAACGCCATCATCTTTGTACTTGCTGCTAGTAGAAAATTGTTGAGATTCTCCTATATCTGTTATCTTCTCTGCTATTGCTCCTGTGTTATATTGCGTAACTATTGTCTTACAGGTGTTTATTCAGAAAATCACGAATAAAATGAACATATTCGGTATTTTTTTATTATTCGGTCGAATAAATGAAACCCAGGTTGTGAGTGCTTCCTTGTTCTTCAAGAGTTCTTCACTTATAACAGCCATTTGATCTGCATCTTCTTTACATTGATTTATCGTTTTGGCTTCTGAAGCCTTCCATCTTTTTTTGAGCTTGTTTGTATCATACATGTATTTCTTTTCCCATTCTTCTCTTAATGTTTGCTCTTGTTTTAGCTGACCTTCATACCTTGCGATTTGAGCTTCCAATGCCTATGTATTATTAGACACAATTTCTTGTGTTTCTACTAGTTGATTGCACAAAATGGAAATCATTAGTTCATTATTTCTATTTCTAAGATTATCTGCTTCCTCCATGTATACCTTGATTTGTGTCTCTAGAAGTTTGCCTTTGGTAATCAATTGTGTCCTTTTTTCTTCACTGGCTTCATACTCACTTTGAATTTCTTTGAGTTGATCTTGCATTTTCTAATTTTTGACAGTGAGTAAGTTGCACTTTTCCATAGCCTCATTTGTCTCTTTTTCCTTAGTTGCAAGTGCCTGTTGAACTTTTAATACTTGTGTAGATAGCTTTTCATTCAATGCTTTGAATTTATTGTGTTCCACTAAGGCCTAATCATAATCGCGATCCGCTTTGATGAGTTGTTGCTGAGTATCCATGGCTGTTTGTATAATTTTCTTTACTATAGATTTGAGTTGAGCCACATCTACATTCAACCATGTTTTTGGAATGTTTGGTGCCTCACTTGTGAGTACATATTTTCCTTTTTCTATACATATCGTTGCATTATATGGCTATCTAATTTGTAGGTGGATCTGATTATCTTCGTTTGCTTGTGTTGTGGGTTTTGTGGCACTTCCTTGGAATGTTACATCCAGTGGAGAAGGCTCTGCTACAATCCTTATGGGTGTAAATGGTTCAGGCTCTTCCACCTTTTCATGATCTTTTTCTTCCTTTTGGAATTTTTATCAGGGCTTCACCATCTAGGTGGATCTCTGTAAATTGAATCTTTGTTTCTTCATTCATCTTTAGCGTATGGACCTCTCCTTGTGATGATCCTTTCTTTGGTGTCTCTGTGACTATATTGTCATGTGTTCTATCCAATTTTGTGTCTCCTACTTCAAAGGAATCCTTTACTTGATTTATCTCATCTCACTTACCATCATTGTTTCATTTGCTCTTAATTTCTACATTCATCAAGGACGGTTCATGCTCTTCTTGGACTTCAGAAGATGAACTAGAGTTTCACCAATCCCAGTTCTCTATATTTGATGAATTTTGTTAGTCTATTTCCCTGGATGGTCTTTCCATGATCTTGATGATAGTGACGCCCTTGTACTGGCAGGTTTACTTGTCCTTCCATGAATCTGTGGGTATCTTCCATAGCTTCCTTTAGCTCTTCTTTTGTGATGGGCTTGATTTGTTCGATTATAGTTCTTGGAAGTACATGTATTCTTTTTTATGAAGGTAGTGCTTCTTCTGCGTTCACTATTTTTCTTAATCTCTTTGCACCTCTCATTCAGGGTTGAGAGCTTGTTCCTGCTTCCTCGATCACCTTCACTCCTTTCTTCTTTCTAGGAACAGTGGTTGGCTTTGCATACCTTTCCATTTCCACTGATGAATGCATTTCCTTAAGGTACTCTGTAATGCCTAATTCATGATAGATCAAGATTGTGAAAGCCATGCTTCCATTCAGGAACTTTTTTTGACCCCATTGCTACTTGACTTTGAATAAATAGTCTTGGACATATGGTGTTAGATTCACTTGATTGCCGATTTGTTTGGTGGCATGAGATCGTAGCTGCACTATAATCTTTTGTGGTGTTGTGTATCTGTGCATGTTTAGAAAACAAAAATGCTAGTGTATTAGCCTGAACTCTTCTTCAATATCCACATGATTGATGTCCATGAATGTGCAAGTTTTCATTCCATGGATTTCGTCCTTTAGGTTAGTTTTCCCATGTTTCTCCCATCCAAATGGTTCTTTAATCAATTCTTGAGTGAACTAAATAATCACCCATTCTCCTTCTGCATCAAGAACTTTTGCTTCTGATACTAAAGGATTGTGTAGCGCTGGTTGAAGAGTATTCATAACCTGAGTACATTGTTGAAAATCTGGCTTATAAATTGGTAGCTCGAAGTACTTCTATATTCCTGTCAATACATCCACAGTTGATGGGAGTTCATTTAAGACCTTAAAGTCCTGGGACATCACAGGGAACTGATGATCTGTGTCCATGATCTTTATGGTCACCAAGAATAAATTCTCTCCTGGAGGTTGCTCTTCTCTAAACCAATGGCCCTTGGCGTTGATCACACTTTGTAGAGGAAATTTGAGTACTTCCTCTTGAATGGTTGCCTCAGAATCTTGAGAAGCCATCTGCACTTGCAATAAAGAAAAGAATCAGTTCATGGAAGGAACCAATTTGTGTGTTTATGTGTGATTCATTGACATGTCATTTTTGCACCACTATGTTCCCCCTTGCATAAGCAAGTAATGTATCTTACCACACCTTTCTTAAGTTTTAGTCCTAAAAGGAAACAAGAGATTAATGCTAGCCAAAGCATTTATTTATTTTCAATGTATGGTCATTCCTATGACAATAGAAGCTAAGATCTATTCCAATGATGGAAATGTGCACCACTACTTTTGCTGAAGAGCCAATGTGGCAAATGCATGGCCTTGTAATATGGCCCTCTCATGCATACTTTGGATGCATTGGATTCTTCATGAGTGCAAGTAGCACTTTGTTGACTCTGTTCTTTAGTTCCTTGTAGCTTTTTAGGCCTCCATATCCACTTGGTAGTTTGTGCTTATGGCATTTGTTTCTATCGAGCTCCTCGACCTATGGTCTTTGGCTCTTTCTTGTTTGTAATCTGAATTTTATATGTTGTGGTCCTTTGGTATCCTTGGTGATTCTTTATAGACATCTTTTCTTCACTCAACAAGTATGATATCTCATTGAGTTTTCCTATTTCTTGATTTGGTGTTTTTCAGCGTGTTTTCGAGATCCATATTTGTTGTTGTGATTTATGGGCTTCTACTAATGACTTTGGAACCCATACACAAAGAATTCTTGATTTATCTAATTGCGATTGTGAATGGTGGTTGTTTCTTCATGTTTCTACTAAATGGCTGATTTGCTCTTGTGTTGTGTTGACTTGTTAAGTCATTCGATCTTTACGTGCCCATTGTAGATGAGTATTGCATGGATGTGATGTTTGGACACTCGACATCCATGTAGTTTTTCCTCTAATAAGGTCGATAGGTTGAGAAGTAATATCCTCACGATCACTTTAAGGCTCATGTCCCAAGGGCGAGGTGGTCACACAATCATGCAACACCTCCGTATTTGCAAGCAATTCTAGATTAAGGCATTCTTTGGATATACTCTTTACTGAATCAGTTTCCTTTTCCTCCTTTGAGTTCTCTTCCTTAGGTTTGATGACATTATTGATTTGTGATGACCTTTCTTCCAACAAACTAAAGATTTCTTTATGACCTATTTTGGCTAATGTGTATCCTTGAGCAAGATGTATGCTGACTTCATTCTCAATGATCCAATCTTGTCCTAAGATCAAAATTTTAAACAGTTATTCATCTTTGCATACCAAAACTCTTTGCTCCATAGTGGAATTACCTAAGTGAAGGGACATTAGGGCTTCTCCTCCAAATTTGATGGTTTGACCTCCAAATCATATATGCCTTAGTGGGACTTATGGTCATTTGGAGATGAGTGGTTAATGACACTTGTATACAGCTTAGAGCCACTCGTGAGTCAATCAAAGCATCCACTAGTGGATACTCCATGTTTCTGATTCCTAGGTTTAAGTATGGTTGGGAGATGCTATAGCTCGTATTGCTTGTATTATTGACTTGGTAGTTGGCCATGTGAATAGGTTCCTCTCCCTATAGATATCATTCATCTCTTTGCCGTGTCCACTCTTTTCATCTCTTGATACGCTCTAAGGCTTCCTTGTGTGCTTCTTCTCTAATCCTCTCTTCTTCCTTCTTTCGATTTTGTGCTCCCAAAAGTCACACTAACATTTGGTTTGTTAATGGTTCCATATATCACTTCACTCTACATATGCTAATGTAGTTGGGAAGTACATCTCCATCACACTTGTAGAGATTCGATTGATCAATAATGGTCCATATCCGCATTTGTCACTCTATCAAAATGGCAAGTACTAACGTGAGGAGATACACCTCATAAATGTCAATCCGTGGAGATGTGAGGACTGGTATGAAGACCAAGAGCAAGTGTGGTGCACAAGTGCGTGAGTGAAAGCATCCAAGCATGCACACACATACACACACACACAAGGCAAGAGCAAAGAGTGGAACAATGGAAGGACTTTGATTACAACTCTCTTACAAAGATGAAATCTACAACAAGCTAACCCCCAAAAATGAGCTCTCCAGACCTTTTTATAGTTTTTTGAGTACTTTTGGCCCTATCCATACCTAGTGTCCGGCCTAGTTGAAAATTAGGTTCTAGGGCTTATTTGGGGGCTCAAACGGAGTCTAAAAATTATGAAAATTGGTAGGGTGATACTTCTAATACTCTTCAAGCTCGAGGACTCCTTAGCTTGAACAAAATTGAGTTAGAAAAATGGAAAAGGGTATTTACAATGGTTTTTAGTGACAAAAATCACTATATTTATAGGGATTTCTTTTGAAAATTTGACATGTGATTCTTGGAGCTCCCTACATGCTCCTTCTTCTTGTGTGTCCATTTCTTTGATGTGATTCTATGCTTGTGCTTGACCTTGACTGTCAACACTCCCCCCCCCCCCTCTTGAGTGTGTGGTCCCTGACAGACCCTTGTGGTAGTGGTTGTTCCATGTAGTACTTTGAGAGGTAGAGTTCCTCATGTCTCCACCAGAGTGGTCTGTTTTCCACCTGGAGTAGGGTGGCTTGTCCCATTCTTCATGTCTAGTCCCTCTATATATACTTATTCCTGGATTCGAGCATGAGAGTGTATTGTTGAGCTTTCAAAAAGTGTGAGCTACTCAAAAGAGGTTATCACAGTTGATTGTGAGTAGCTCTCAGTGGTGGATTGCTCCTATTCTTACTATTGTCACGTTGATGTCCTCTGGTTTTCAAAGATGGCTTCCCTAGTTTTCATGCCAAGTACTCGTGACCCATAATGATTGATGGGTAAGTGCATTAGTGCATGGGTTGGAAGAAGAATGTGCCTTGTGCATGACCTTGTAATGGTGCCCTATGCATGCATACTTGGGAAATGCATTGGAAGAATTATGGTGCAAGAAGTTGGGTCTTGAGCTAACTGCTCAAGTGTATGCCGACAAAGAGGTTCCCTAATCGATCATGGTTGTAGTGTTGTTGAAGCATACAATTCTTACCATGGTGAAAAGTTCGTCGATCTTCAACTCTTCATGTTGTACTTCCATCATGGTGATTGACCATTAGCTTGTCTTCTGTTGTTGATGGATGTCCTTGTTGATGGTTCACTAATGAGGTTCTTTGAGCGCCTAGTTCTGCTTCTTCTTCTTCTTCTTGTAACCTTTCTTTTTTTTGGAACAATGGTACAAGCTAGAAGACAGGGGTTAGTAGCAATAAAATATTTTACAGATGTGAAGTGTGTCTCATGTGCCTACTAGGATTTCTCAATTGTGTCTATGCATGGACGTGTAATGTGGCCCTATATTAATGCATACTTTGAAATTGCATGACTTGAATGGTGCAAAAAGAGTTCAAGAGAAGAATGCGGGCACTATGCGACTCTTACCTGCGCTTTATCCACTTACCGTGGAAGTAAGTAAAAGTTTTACATATAAATTGAAATATATATCTTATGTTTTATTTACATTATGTTTTTTATTTTTGTAGTGAGCATGATGAGAGGGATAAGAAATATGTGCTTAGTTCACTTGAGACAGAGTTTGGGAATATTAGGGTTTTGAAATCCCTAATTTAAAAACTCTAATTCAACTTTTTAGCCATATGTTTGAAGTATATGTACACCTCCGACGTCCTACTAGAGAGATGTCTCTCCTCCCAACCTTATGCCTCTATATTTAGCTACTAGAATCAACGAGGATCATAATATATGTAAAGATATATACACATCATGTAGATAGGATACATAAATATAAAATGGAGTAGATATGTTATGCATCACACATACATGCCTAAATGCACACATAAATATATATATACATACTAACATATTTACATGTACACATTTACACATAGACATATATACATATATACATGTACACATCACATATACATGCCTACATGCACACATAAACATATATATACATGCATACATATTTACATGTACATATTTACACATAGACACATATACATATATACATGTACACAATTATAAACACTTGCATATATTACATGAATACATGAATATTTTACATAAATGCATATGCATATATACATATATGCATATTTAACACATGTATACATATATCACACACATGCAAACACATACATATACATGAAATACATATATATGCATACTAACATATGTATACATATAATACACATGAATACACACACATATGCATACATACATCATAAAAATTTGCTCCTCGAAGATAAAGCTATATATAAAATAATTAGGCATACCCCCGAGCTTCATGTTCTAACTTAGAAGAACATGATTTCATCTCTCTAATAGGATTCATCGTTATTCAAGTTAATAAAAAAAACCTATTATCTGATATCCATTCAAAAGCTTCAAGTTATTGATTGATAACTAGAGTACAATTTACTATCTAATCTGCTCATATGTTTTCATTATTGCCATCATTTTGGTAAGACATCAATATAGTCTCATCTTCATTATCCTTATTGATTTCATTTATTTCTTCTATTGTTAAATCTATGTTCTCATGAATCCCATCATCTATTGATGGATTAATATCTATTTCTGGTAACTCCTCTTCCTCATCAGTAGAATCAGCATGTAGAGAATTATCCTCTTCATCAAAAAGATTAGTATCATTATCACGTATAATGAATCTAATTTCTATTTCAGATGTTGATGTATTAGTATTTGATGTTGAATCATCAAGAGGACTTTCTTCGATCTCTCTAACAATAAACTGTTCAAACAATGACCTACCTCTAGGTTGCACATGAATGACTTGCCACCTAGGATGAGCATCTGGGTTTTTATAAAAAAATGCTTGTTCAATATGCCTAGGAAGAATATATGGTTCTTTAGTAGATCGCATTACCTTGGAAGAATCAATTGCCCAAAACCCAGATAATTCCCTTCTTAATGTAGAACTACTACCTTTATACTCCGCTCGAAACCAGTCAACCTTCAAAATGACCTATCAAAATATATAACAACAAAAACCCATTATTAGGTGCTTAAAAAAATAACTAACTTTAAAAAATATATATAAACTTTTTTCTACCTGTTTGAATGTACAAAATGAAATTTCGTAGATACCAACAATAGTTCCTACGTAACCAAGTTCGCTATCTATAAGGTTCGTGTCTTTTGAGCTAGCACGTGATAGTTGCTTGAAAGAAGCAACAATACTAGAATCCTCTGTTTTACATAAAGAATCAATGGCTTTGATTCTAATATGCTGTCCAAAAGCCCACATATTAGTAAACATTCGAGCCTGCAAAATAAATTCAATTAGTAAATAGAAACTAACATACATATATGAAAAAAATAAAATATTATTTTAATAAAATTACTTTTCGTTCACAACCTATCATTAACTCTCTTTGCTCATCTGAGATTTCTTCATTATTTGCGTTGGCGCGTTGCAAACGACTATATAGCCAATCCGTGAAAGAAGGTATATCTGTAATCTCATTATTATCGAGATTACGTCTAGATCTTTTGTTTTTTCACCTTTTACTTCAGAGACTTTGAAGTTCCTCGTACTCGCTAAGGAATGCTTGCATGCATTCGCTATTACATGCTACAAAAGTAGAAACATCATTTTTTTCTTGAAATGTAAATAAGAATCGAACCCCCTTACCTGATAATACCTCATCTGTTATTTTTGAAGAAGACTCCTTGGTCCATGCACGTGGAAGTTCTTCATGAACTCTTTCAAGGTACTCACTAATGTAATACATGCACTCTTCAAGCATCCAACCCTTTGCCATGGATCCTTTTGGTTTTGCTCTTTGTCACACATAACCTTTTAGTATTCCCATAAATCACTCGACCCAAAACATCCATCGAGTGTTGACAACACCTGCAATCTCTATCTCATCTACAAGATGGACTAATAAATGAACCTGAATATCAAAAAATGAAGTAGGAAGTTCTTTTTCCATCAAACATAGTAGCTCTTTGCATTCACATTTCTTTTGTGGGATCGAATTTTTATCAATCTCTTTGGATGTAATCCACCTATACATATCATAAAAACAATTATAAAGAAGTTAATTAAAAAATAAAAGATATCCAATATTCATACATATTAAATATAAAAGTATCATAATTACCTTATAAGTGATCCAAGACGATAGATCACATCTCGTACTCCTTTCGTTGTACATCCATTGATAACCAAAGGTAAAAATATGTTTCAAAAAGTTATGCCAGTCATGGGTCTTTAACCCAGATAAGCTCTTATCATCCATAGTAAACATGTTTTGAAACGATGCTCCATATCCTGTAGGAGTCTTAATCAATTGAATTATATTGTTGATAGTCTGTATCTCTTTTGTTGTAAGTACCCAAGGAGCAGATGCATAAGTCGTTTCTTGTCGATGTCTATCAAAAACTAGCCATAACTTTGGTTTGGATTCTTGATCTTTCAAATCATTCCTTGATGTTGTGGTATCTTTTAGTCCAAGAAGATGTTGCCATAGTGAATACCAATATTTTTTAATATATGCATAGGATCAAGAAGATGACATACTTTTAATTGTTTCCAATACTCCAAAGAATACCATATTGATATGTTCTCAGCGAGTGCCAATTTTCCTTTACCTCTGTTCACATACTCATCATTTGAATCATCACTGAAGATTTCTGCTTCTAGATCTATCAGAGGTCCATCTATCCATTTTTTGTACCAATCCATAGGCGTCATAGGTTTTGGATACTGGCCTGTTTCAAGCTTTCCATTAAAATGTATCGCTTCTCTTTTAGATCTTAATGGATGATCATCAGGCAAGAATCATCGATGTCGAAGATAAATATTTTTGTTGAGATTCTTACTATAGATTGATCTCAACCAATCACCACAATATGGACAAGCTTTATAACCCTTAGTAGATATTCCTGCATCATGAAAAATGATAAAAATATAATTAGATTAAATCATATTTATTTACATGCATATTGAATAAAAAAATTACATAAATACCTGAACATACGCCATATCCAGGAAAATCGTGAATAGTCCAAGCCACAATACCACGAACCGTAATATGTCTTTCATTGATGCTTTTCGATACATCAATGACATTAATACCTCTCCATAAATCTTGAAGATCGTCAATGAGAGGAGCAAGATATACATTCATATCTTTAACTTGTCTTTTGCCTGGGATTAAAAGTGAAAGCATTAAATGTTCCTTTTTAATGCTAAGATATGGCGGAAGATTGTAGTTTATGACTACCACTGGCCATGTTGACCATTTACTGGATTTCATGGAGAATGGATTAACCCCATCTAATGCAACTCCTAACTTTAGTTTCTGTGGATTTTGTGCAAATTCAGGCCATGTAGAATCAATATGCTGAAGAGCAACACTATCATGAGGAATTCTGATTATTCCATCAGTACTTTTGTGATCATGTCCCCAAGTCAAAAGCTTTGATAATTTGGGGCTTTGAAACATATGTGTAATCCGTGGAGCCAATGGAAAATGTCTCAATACCTTTTTTGGGATTTTACCTTCTTCACCCTTATATCAAGGAGATTGACATTTGGGACATGTCAAAGAGTCTGCATATTCACCTCTATATAAAATACAATCATTAGGACATGCATGTATACATTGATAATCTATACCAAGATTGTTGATTATCTTCTTCATTTCATCATGTGAGGTAGGAAGAATATTCTGACTTGGTAAAAACTTTTCAGATAATAACCTATAAGTTTATCAAAAAAGATATATTAATAAAGGTAAATAAATAAATATACATATATACATGTAGGTTTTTATTCTTACATTAGATAAGGTAAGAATAAGAACCTGAATTGAATGGATACTTTTTGTCTGTGCATCTTTTGAAATTATTAATGCATCTTTCAAAATATTTACACAAAATTTGATTGTTTTGGATGGCAGGATACGATTGTTTGTTTTGGACACATGAAGTATGTACCTTCATTGAATGATTTGTCGATTCACACTTTCAAACTGAACATATGTGTGAATCGACAAATCATTCATATCCTCCAAAACAAACAATCGTATCCTGCCATCCAAACAATCATATCCTGCCATCCAAACAATCGTATCCTGCCATCCAAACAATCGTATCCATTCAATTCAAGTTCTTCTTCTTATCTTATCTAAAGTAAGAATAAAAACTTGCATATATATATATATATATATATATATATATATATATATATATATATATATATATATATATATATATATATATATAATTGAAAATTATACCTTAATAGTGTCGAAATAGATACATTACTCCATCCAAAACGATTTTGAAGGTTGAGAATAAGTAAGCTCGCACTTAGTCGTGTCAAACGACTTCCTTCATATACATGCTTTAGACATTCCTCTCGAAGATATTTCTCATTTTTAGAAATATCAATGCTCTCACTGACATTTTGATACCAATCCTCAATAAAATCTGCCATGCCATCATCTTCATCATTGTCACACAAATCTTGTACTTTATCGTCTTTTGAATATAGATCTTTCAACTTTGCATATTGCACAGGATTAGTTTTGTGTAGGCTCCTCATGGAAGCTTCTGATAATCGTGGCCTTACTGGTAATTGTGAATGTTGTGGATGAATATCATCAACATCATACGTTGTAATCTACACATATAAATAAAACTCATTAGTATTCCATAAATGAATAAAAAGTAAACTTCAAACATAAAATTAAGTATATAACTTATTAAATATGGATAGAAAATTTTTATTCTCTCTAGCTAAAAGCTGCTCTTGGAGGTCTACACCATCCATAATTCACTAATAGTTCATCACCAGCATGTAATGTAGTAATAGCATTGACGACTATGGATCTTGATACATCTCTACTCATGTATGGTGATTCATGACTATTTTCACGCTCCTCAAATGTGCAATTAGTCCTTGAACTATTATGTAACCCTCGACTACTATTTATTAAACCTGCTATATTTCCATGTGTGTAAGGTCTTCCATCAATATATAATCTTTCATTTTCTGCATGTAAAATCCTTCTACTAGTAAGGGATGCTGCGTTCAAGCATATTCCATAAGTACTCATGCTTTGAACATAACGTGAAAGTCGATGCCAATCTCCCCATCCATATATAGGATCACAAAATGACATAAGAGTGACTTCAAAGTTCGGGGGCACATACAAATCCTCTACAATAAAGAGACCACGACCAGCATTAGTAATAGTGGATGGAGCAATCATATAGCGATTACCCCAAAAGTTGGAAACCTCTCCATCTAAAGGAAGTGGTCCTCTATTCCATCCTCCATAACTTCTTCTATCATATGTTTGTACTAAAGAACGATCACGAGCTGGCAATGGATAATCTCCAGCCGTTTCATTCTCTAAACCTGGAGGTAGAGGATTTCTCGAAACCTCTGCTTGTAATTGATGAACAGCAAGTCCATGACGTGTACGAGGTATATTAACATTATGAGAAAAATCATCATCATCGAGCAAGTATTCCTGTATATCAACAATAATTTGATTTTATATATGGTTTTTAAATAAAATAATGACATTAATATATATACAAAATACATACCCAAGCATTATCATGTTGACTAGGTGATGGTGCACGCTCAAAAGTACCATACTCTACCTCATGTTCAATACATTCCAATTGTGGTCTTCGATACGTGCCATAACAAGAGTTACACCAACATATAATATGCTCTTCATAGTAAAATTCATCATAATTCCTATCGGACGGCACATGTGAAGTCGTTGCATGGGTAGGAGGTGGTGGAGTACCCTCTGATTGACCAGAATCTGCACATAATAAGAAACATAAAAAAAAATATAAGTTATGTATCCATCAAATATATTTAAAATTAAATATTTCATATACTTACAGTATAAAGTCGTTGCACGAAGAGGAGACGGTGGTGGAGCTCCATCTGATTAATCAGAATCTACAAATAATGATATTTGATATTAATAATTTGATTATCTACATAAACAAAAAATTCACATATACATATTTACACGTACACACATATTCACATATACACATTTACACATACACACATATTCACATATACACAACTACATATTATTGTGGGATAAATGCATGTATTTTGTATGAATGAGTGTATATGCATGCATGTATGTGTACGTATATATGTGGATATGTATATGTATGTTTATGTTATATGTATGTATATGTGTATATGTATACATATATGCATGCATATATGTTTGCATGTATATGTGTATGTGGGTATGTGTATGTGTATGTGTATGTGTGTGTATATATGTGTATCTTTTTTTTCTGTTTGAGATTAAATTAACAGGAGATATTGTATGGTAAAAAAATATAAGAGGCGAGTTAGCATACCACCTGAGTCGTGGTAGTTTTTTCATAGACAGCTACGTCTTCAGGAGTCATTTCCTCAGCAGAAGGTACACAAAGTAATAGTTTATATTTGTAATTTTTATATATTTTAGTAATTTTTACATTTAATTTATGTATTTTTTTCTTGAATAAACAGGCTGTTGCAAAGAAGAGAGTGGAGTCGGGCCACACATCGCACCTAGGCCAAATGGGCCATAATGGTTTTGTAGCTACGTTTGTAAGTATATGTGTTATTGTGAGTATATTTTTTATTTTAGTTAAAATGCAAGCAACTAATGTTTTTTTTGTTTCATTGCAGCGGAAGGATTATGGCCAATATCCTACGAAACAGGAGATCGAGTATGCTACACATTTTGGATATCGATGTTTGAGCGAGTATATGCAAGATCATCATGATGCCTTGGTGAGTATTTTTAAATTTTATATAATTATTTTGTTTTTATGAGTGTTTTAATTATTTTATTTATTTATGTTTGTTATATGTAATACATGAGTATTATGGAGAGACAAATATGGATGAGGTGGAGAGACAGACACAGTAGGGACGATCTCGATCGTCACAGGGTGATCATGACGATGAGGATGAGGATGATCAGAATGATCATGATATTGCTGATGATGATGATGATGATCATGATGATGATGATGATCATGATGATGATGATGATCATGATGATGATGATGATCATGATGATGATGATCATGATGATGATGATCATGATGATGATGATTAGGATTTTAGTTGATTATGACATTGGATTATATGTATTTACATATATATATATATATACATATATATATATATATATATATATATATATATATATATATATATATATATATATATATATATATATATATATATATATATATATATATATATATATATATATATATATATATCAGTTATGTTTTGAATTGTGTGTATGGTATTAAGCAATGAAGAGTTTTGTTCTATTGATTGTTATTATTGTTTATATTAGGCATGTGTTTTAATACTTTAATTATGTATGTGTGTGTATATGTATGTATGTGCATGTGCATGTGTATGTATATGTATGTATGTGCATGTGCATGTATAAGTGTATATGTGTGTATGAGTATGTGCATATGCATGTGTATGTACGTATGTGTATATGTATATGCATGTATATGTATAACTCTATGTGTATATGTGTGTATGTGCATGTATATGTGTATATGTAGGTATGTGCATGTGTGTGCATGTGTATATGTGTTTTTATACTTTAATTATATAATTCATTCATATGTGTGTACCTAAGTGTATATGTATGTGTGTATATGTATGTATGTGCATGTGTATGTGTGTGTATATGTATGTATGTGCATGTGCATGTATAAGTGTATATGTATGTATCAATATGTGCATGTTCTTGTGTATGTGTGTGTATATGTATATGCATGTATATGTATAACTCTATGTGTATGTGTGTGTATGTGCATGCATATGTGTATATGTAGGTATATGCATGTGTGTGTGCATGTCTATATGTGTTTTAATACTTTAATTATATAATTCATTCATATGTGTGTACCTAAGAGTATATGTATGTGTGTGTATATGTATGTATGTGCATGTGTATGTGTGTGTATATGTATGTATGTACATGTGCATGTATAAATGTATATGTGTGTATGAGTATGAGTATGTGCATGTTCTTGTGTATGTGTGTGTATATGTATATGCATGTATATGTATGTGTGTGTACATGTATATGCATGTATATGTATATGTGTGTATATGTATATGTATATGTATATGTATATGTATATGTATATGTATATGTATATGTATATGTATATGTATATGTATATGTATATGTATATGTATATGTATATGTATATGTATATGTATATGTATATGTATATGTATATGTATATGTATATGTATATGTATATGTATATGTATATGTATATGTATATGTATATGTATATGTATATGTATATGTATATGTATATGTATATGTATATGTATATGTATATGTATATGTATATGTATATGTATATGTATATGTATATGTATATGTATATGTATATGTATATGTATATGTATATGCATGTGTATATGTATGAAACATGCATGTGTATGTGGATGTGCATATACATGTATTTGCATATATGTGTGTATGTGTATATATATGTGTATATGTGTGTATGTCTAAGTGTATATGCACATGTATCTATGTGTATATATGTGTGTGTATGTGCATGTGTATATATGTGTGTATGTCTAAGTGTATGTGCACATGTATCTATGTGTATATATGTGTGTGTATGTGCATGTGTATATATGTATATGTGTGAAAGTGCATCTTCATCATGTATAAGTGTATGAGTGCATATCAATAAGTGTGAGTATGCTATGTAATGAAAATAACACAATTCAAATGATCTACAAAGAATAGAAATTGTACTTACAATTGTTAGCCATACTTTTTGCTTGGTTAGCTTCTTGAATAACCTGCAATAAAGAGAGAAAGAAAAGAGAGAGAGAGAGAGAGAGATCTAGAGAGAGAGAGAGAGATCTAGAGAGAGAGAGAGAGAATTCAAAGAGAGAAAGATGTAGAAAGAGATAAACAAAGACAGAGGGAGACAATAAGAGAGAGGTTAGGCAAAACAACAATTCTGCATATACTTGCTTCAACTCGTAAGCGCAGCGCAATTGCGAACGTTGGAGAGCTCTTCGATCGGATGCGTGAAAATGCCGATCGCAGAGCCTCCAACGTTTTAATTTTTGTTCGTCAACAGATCGTCGTGTAAGCGATGCTATTCGTCATCGAATAGGGGACAATTTTACCGTCTCTTATGCGACGGCAAGTAACGTTGCCTACGCGACACAAAAAAGTGTCGCTTATGTGATGCTTTTAAATTGTGTTGTTTTAGCGACGTTTTTTGGGAACTTCACAATCCCGTCGCGTCACAAGTCCCAAATATCGTCGTTTTTTGCATCGTTTAATCAACGGTCGGCGCGCGACGCTAATTACGATGCAAGTTGCAATTTTATAGCGACGAAATTCTGTCGCCTTAATCGTTGCTATATGCCCGTATTTCTTGTAGTGTCCTCTTCTTGTTTCAGTACTTGTCTTGTCTTTTTCTTTTGACCTCCTTCACTTCGTTCCTTTGAATTTACAGTGTTAATGCTTGTGAGAGGTTCTTCTTTAGGTTGGTTAAATACTCCTAAATCTTCTAGATAGTGCTTCTCTAAGTCAAAGAAACTATCCATTACAATGGACTCTAGATCATCGTCATTTTCTCCTTCTTCTATGACATCAATAGGATCACATTCTTCTAGCAAGGGCTGAAACATGAACACTGAAATATCATAACCCTCCTCATCACAATGAGGTGTCCACTGTTCTTCATTGACAACAATGTCCATGGTGGCCAAGATTTCTACCCAACCATGAGGCTCAAATTCCTCATCCGAAAAAATCATCGGCGTATAGGCTAGGTCTCTAGCTAGTCTATCTCCTTGAGAAGTTCCTTTTTCTCTTGCCTTTAAGCGTCTTTCCTCTTCCTTTGCAACCTTGCACATCCACAAATGAGTATCTTCATGCATCCAGGATGTATCAGATGAACTTTTAGAATGCACAGAGATTGAATCTTCTTGCTCCTTGTGGATAGGATTCCACTATAAGGGTGGTACATCTCTGAAATTGTAATCCTTCAAATTGACCTTGGTTGTGACCTCTGAGCGCTGTAAGTACAAGGAATTGGTTCCCCAATCTTGTACAACTTGTAGTTGTTGTAGGAAGGGTCTTCTTAGGATCATTTTGTAGGTATTAGTTTTACCAAAGTCGCATATAGCGAAGATGTGCTCAAACTCTACACCATAAGTGGTTAGAGTTATCCATTCTAGCAATCCTAGAGGTCTTTCAACATGGCCGTCAGCCATCTGAAGCTTCATTCTAGTTGTTCTTAATGTGGGTTTACCCCTTTGCTTCCACAAGGAGGTGGTTGCAATAGCAACACTAGCACCCTAGTCTATGATCGCTTTGGTTGTGTAACTTTGGTAGGTGATCGGAAGATAAGTATTACCTTCTTCACCTTCGCTCATGTCCTCTATTTTGTCTAGAGGTATCTCTGGTACTTTTTGTTTAGAGCCTTCTTTTGGCATATTTGAATCAAGTTCTGGAACCTTATCCTTCACATGATTCCATAGCTCCAGTTTTGCTTTGAGCAGCTCTTCTACAGTGAGATGACACTGAACCTTAGTGTTCTTCACAGTGTTTCTTGGAACCACTGAGTCTTCGTTTCTGATCAATATTGTGAGAGCTCTGATCTGGAGAGATTCAGATTCCCATGGACCTGTGAACTGTGGAAACTCTTGTAAAGAATTGGATTTAAATCTTGAACTTTCTTCCTCTTGTTGCTCTACTTGGTCTCCATAAATAGATGGAATGTTTTATGGGAATTGATCATGAAGGTCATCAATCTTAAGAATAGGAGGGGGAACATCCTTCTCCTTGGCCCATTTCTCTTCTTGTATTTCCCGCAAGAACTTTTCACTGTGTTGTTGAATTGAAAGAGGTTATCCATCATCTATGGAGTCAGGAACATAGAATTTCTTTGGTGATGAGCTTTCTCTTTCAATAGTTGGTTGAGCTTGTGGAGGTAAAGAAACTTGTGGTTTATTTACCAACTGCTCTAATCTACCTAGTAAGCCCTGGAAGTGCAAACTTGGTGTAATAGCATTTGTCTAATTGAATGATTGATTGGCCTTGAACATAGCTTGAGTTAGTTCCACCATTTTTACGAACATTTTTGTATGTTCAATCTCTAAATCTGCTCTAGGGTAGCTCTTCTCTAGGTTTGCAGGTGTTGGTCCTTCTTAAAGTCGATCCTGGTATGCCTTGAACATCATGTCCAAGTCTTCTGGGGTTGGATCTACGAGGATAGATCCTGGTTGTGGTTTATTTACAGTGGTTGGTGGGTGGGGATGAGGTGGTGTGGATGGAGTTTTGACATGTGAGGGGTTTTGAGAGGCAATGTCTTCTATTTTTGTTTTTGCATCTTTCAGGCTTTCTTCTAGTTCAGATAACTTTTTGGTCCACTTACGATTGGCTGTCTCTCTAGTATCCTTCCATGTTCTTGTTTTTCTCTTACTAGGCTCTCTTAACTCACTTGGCTCTGATTTCTCAGCTAGTTTAGTTCTCTGTAAGGCTTGTGCCCTAGTAACTGCATGTATAGGTGCCACATTATCGCTACTGGAACTTCAATCCCATACTAAGCCTACTACATTAATAGGTGTAACCTTTGGTGCACTAGAGGGATGTCCGGGACAATCTCTTAGGAGTTGTTCTTTGCCACACTCAAGACAAACGACTTGTATTGTGATGTTTTGCCCTTGTATCGGAGCTAGTGGGTGGGGTGGTTGTTGTCCTGGTCTAGGTTGAGGTTGGCTATATCCTCCATGTTCATATAGTCTAGTTGCTCCTCGTGGTCCTGGACATGGGTTATACCTAGGAACTTCTCTGCCTTGTTCTCTAGGAGGGTACTCGTATGGTCTACATTGGGGTGGTACAAATGGTCGTGGCAGTCTATTCATTGGATAGTCTTCGGTGTTGTAGTTGATGTACTTTTGCTCACTGTAAGAGCACATGTTAGGCTCCTGAGTTGGTTGTCTATCGTAAGGGTAAGGTTGTGATAACCCTAATCCTTCTCTCGTGCAGACATGAGATGGATGATCTCCACCGCAAAGTGTGCAACTTTCTAACATTGGCACTCTCAAGGAGGAGTTCTGGTTGTTCCTTTGTCCTTGTACTCCTAATTTCTTGGCCACTAATGCTGCCACTTCCTCCACATAACTCGAACTAGAAGTTTCATTGCTCCTTGTATCCTCTGATTTGGTAGGATCTTGTGTGGTTTTGAGATCCTCAACTAAGTTGTCTTCCAAATCTATGCACTCTTGAAGACACTCACTTAGGGTTTGTAGTCGTTTTACGTATACTAAGATTCTCAATGTTCCATTGGTTAGACCTTCTAAAAATAGCGATATCATTTTTTGCTGAGAAGGTCTCTCTGTCACAGGGCATCAAGTTACATATTGATTAAATCTTCGTGCTGCATTTTTTACTGTCTCATTAGGAGCTTATTTGAAAATATGTAGTAAGGATGACGGATTGTGCTTGATCCCTCGCTTAGTGAATTCCCAAATAAATTCTTGGAAGAATTGTTTGATATTGCCAAAGGAATTTGGATCCAAGGATTGAAACTAAGTTAAGGCTATTCCCGTGAGGGTTAGCCCAAAGGATTCATGTTGCATGAAAAATTCATCCACTTGCTCCCCTCGAAACACTTGCTTGAATTCTACAATGTGGTCATAGGGCTCTCCTGTGTCATTGTAATGATTTCGCATACATTTGGCCAATTGGATTGGTCTCAATCTTTTGTCTGACTCTGGGGATCCAATTATTATGGGAAAAGTGGGTTTTACTGGGTGTATTCCAGCTCCTACACCTTGGGGTGGTTCTAGCCTAGTGGTGGTTCTATTCATATTTCCCATTCCATGGCTAGTTTGGTTGTGGGAGTTAATTCCTAGCATAGTGGATTGCACTTGAGGTTTGTTCCGCCTACTACGTTGGTTTGTTTGTCCTAACATCATATTTTCCCTTCTTTGTTGGGTCTAGAATGGGTTTTGTGAGGTAGTTGCCTGATCTGGAGGAGGGAATATAGGTAGACCCATGCACTTTAATCTAGACCCATTCACTTCACCTATAGGCCAATATTTCCTTTGACTTTGTTCTAGGTATGTAACTCTAGATGGATTTTTTGGATCCCTTAACTCGTATATAGTTGTTGGTCTGATGCCACTTTCTTTAGGTTAATACACACTCTTAGTTTTCCATTCTTCTCTCGTACTACCAATAATAGTGACACCCATTTTGTGTGCTTTATCTTATAAATGAATCTGATTGCTAACAATTTTTATATCTCCTCCTTAAGTTTTTCCGAATAGACATCAAGTTATGTGTAAGGGCATTGTTTCAAGGGTTTCGCATCACGTGTCACTGGGATTCTATGGGAACAAATGGATGGATCTACTCCCTTGAGGTCCTTGTAGGTCCATGCAAATACATCTCGATATTCTTTGATTAGAGCTATCAGTTCTTCTTCCTCTTCAGGTGACGCATCTTTTCCAATATGCGTACATCTCTCTTCTCCTTCTTCCATGGTCACTATCACTTTCTTAGTTTAATCCTCATTATCATAAGCTTCTCCTTCTATGGCTTCCCTTTTTAGCTTATCTAATGTTTCCTCATTGTCTGGTCTTGCCTAAGCTTCTTCTATCGTTAATACCTTGGGTGTGCCTTCCTCGTTCCCAGTCTCGACAGCTTCTAAATATCGTTCCTCCAAATCAAATTCTGGCTCCATCTCTATGCTTTTGTATTCCTCCCTCCATTCCTTTTCTAACAGTTCTCCTACCTTAACCTCCTGAAGGATCGCCATGTAAAAACTTACATCATAAACTTCTTCATCCACACATCCATTCATGGTTAATACTTCCTCATTTACGCACATGTCTAAGGTGGCTAGAATCTCCATCCATCCGTGTGGTTCGAATGCTTCATCTGGGAATATTTGAGGCATATACTTGGGATCATCTGTGGGTCGGTAATTTTGATGTCCGATTGGCCACAATTGAACTTTATTCTCCTCCAATTTTTCCTATTTGCACATCCATAACTGGGCATCTTTGTGCATCATGATTGGTCACTTGATCCTGCACTATGAATAGACAGATCCTCCTCTTCTTTATGTATGGGATTCCATCGTAGTGGGGGCACACCCTTGTATGAAAATGTATGTAAATTTATCTTTGTAGTGGTCCTCTGATGTTGCAAGTATAATGCATCTCTTCCCCAATCTTGTACTACCCTGAGTTCTCTCATAAAAGGTCATCCTAATATCATTTCATAATTATTGGCCTTTCCAAATTGACATATACCTAGAGTGTGTTCGAATTCTACTCTGTAGGTAGTTAGCTTAATCTTCTCCAATATTCATAGGGGTTTTTCCACATGGCTATCTGCTAGTTGAATCTTCATACGTGTTGGTCATAGGGTTGGTTTTCCCATTTTTCCCAAATTTCTTTGGTGTCTATGCCTCACCCACTCCGGTGTCTACGATAACCTTAGTCATATATCCATTAAACGTGATAGGTAAGCACGTATTTTCTTCATCTCCTTCACTGAATTCTCCAACTTTGTCAATTGGGATTTGAATGGTAGATGGAACTTTTGTTTCTCCCCTTTCCTTTGTAGTCTCTTCACATTCTATTCTCAAATGTCCTGCTAATTGCTTCCACAATCGTGGTTTGGCTCATAATAATTCTTCTACTGTCAAGGGGCATTGTACCTTAGTCTTCTTGAGCTCCGCTAGGTTGTGTGATGTCTTATCTAAAGACCCATATTCTTTGCCTCGAATCATAGGAGCATGAAATACTACCAATCCTTTCTCATATTCTCCCATATAATTAGGTAGAGTGGAAAAGTTGTGTGCTTCTTCTCTATTTCGGTCTAACATGGATACTTCTTCGTACACTTCCTCTAAATTTGGAATCGATTGGGTTTCCCCAATGTCAAGTTCTTTGAAAGGTGGTGTAGAATCCTCATTCTTTCTCCATCATTCTTCCTAGATCTTTGCCCATAAGTCTTGTGGCAAATTAGCTTTTAGCTCTAGAATTACAAAAATCTATTCGGCTTGGTTACTCTATCGTTCCTTTTTATTATGTCCCTCTTTAGGTATTCTCATTTGGGTTGGATCGTTATTTTCTAGACACCCATTGAATTGGCTTTTAGGTATTCTTCTCTTTGGAAGGTGTAGCTCAGTGATGAGTAGCACCTCCTTTAATGTCAATCTGGGAAGACATGAGGATGGTATGAAGACCTCGAGCAAGTGAAGGCACAAATGTGTGAGGGAGAAGCACACTAACATGCACACACATACACACACACGCGCACACACGGCAAGAACAAAGAGAGTAAGACAATGGAATCACTTCTATTGCAACAAAGTTCTCATACAAGCTCAAAACTACAAGAAGCTAGCCCCAAAAATGAGCTCTCTAGCTCTATTTATAGTTTTTTACTAGCTTTGGCCCTATCCAGACCTAGTGTCCAGCCTAGTTAAAAATTAGGTTCCAGGGCTTATTCGAGGGCTCAAACGAGATCTAAAAAATATGAAAATTGGCATGCAACTACTTCTATGGCTCCTCAAGCTCGAGGACTCCTCGGCTTGTACAAAATGGAGCTACAAAAAGGTGAAATGATATTTACAACGGTTTTTAGTGATGAGACTCACTTTTAAAATGGTGTAAGGTTTGGAAATATTTAATGGGTTGCCTTAGTGCTAGATCTGCATGTATGCCGTACTTGCTTCTCCCCATATGATGCCAACACTCTCCCCCCCCTAGCGTCTGTCGCCTCTAACAGACCTTTGCTCTGCGGTTTGGTCAATGTAGTTCTGGAGAATGTCGGTTGCCAAGTCATGTTATTTGATCCGTAGTCCTCTGATCAGGTCTCTTTGAAGGGCATCCCAATTGACTGCTCCTGGTATGTCCGGTTGTGGCGTTGTGTAGAGCTCTGAATGCATCGTTTGTTTGCACGCGAAGAGTTGTAGCAAATGAGTGGGTCGTGGCACGAACACTTCTGAGTGTGCTTCCCAGAACCCCGTGGTGAACATATCGTCAAAGGTTTGCTTGTAGCAGGCAGGGAGATATCTGATTCTTGCGTGCCATGCATAAGCGACTCGTATGCTCGGGGTTGTGCTCATATCATAAAGTAGGTCATAATTACCATTTATGAAGCCAGGAATCAGAGGTTGAATGTGACATACATTGCGGAAGGTTTTGAGCACTACCTGCATCATATCCAAGATTTTGAGCATCATCTAGGCAGCTACATCTAGCATGGGGTGAAGTCATGGAAGCCAATGTCTGATAGTAGCTATCATATATGCTACTTTAGGTGTGCCTCTTGGTGGTGCGATCGAGGGGTAATTCAACCATTGCTTGCAGTTTGTGTTGTTCTGAACCTTTATAGCAAATGCTTTCCATAATCGTCTCCTTTGGACTGGTCCGAAGCAAGGGTTATATTTCAAATGCATGGGAGCATGGTCCCATGCAAATGCTTTCCATAATCGTCTCCTTTGGACTGGTCCGAAGCAAGGGTTATATTTCAAATGCATGGGAGCATGGTCCCATGTCCGTAGCATTTTTGGATAGGTTTCCAGTAATTTCTGCCTCCAGATGGGTTGGAATATGGCCCCCTTTTTGGCTGCCTCTGGGATATCCTCTGGTTCGAACTGAGTTGCGAAGGTAGGGTACTTGTTGGTGAGGCATTTGATCTCAGCATTATAGTCAGCCAGCAGTACAAAATAGGGTTTATACTGTAACTCTGAACTAGTTATCAGTCTTCTAGGGGCCAGGTTTCTGAAATAATCGGATTGAAGTATGGTTTCTTCAATGGTTTGCATTGCCTGCATTTGAGTAGATATATGTTCCTCGTGAGTTGGCCCCATTTCTTCTACCTGTTTCATCCATGCCGAAGGAGGTTCCTCATATGTATCTTGTCCTTCCTCCGTGATTCATCCTCGTGGAAGTGGTTGAGGCTCATAGTTGTCCTCAAATGTTTCCTCCACTGGAATGATTACTGCTTCTTCTTCTAGTGGCTCATCCGGTGGGGAGGGGGGTCATTCATACTGTAACAATTTGATTTTTAACTCAGCCACCTGCTGTCGTAGCTCAAGTACCTCATTGGTCATTGATGATTCAGGCTCTAGTGAAGTTGCAGCATTGGCCATCTCTTTAGGTGTTGGTGGGTGTGATGTAGGCACTTGGGATCCTTGTAGTTCCTTTACCTGGTCTGCCAACTGGTCATGTGCCTCCAAGAGGGTTGCATAATCTTCTAACACCTGCTGAATGTGTTCTGAGGGAACAGCTTGGAATTTGGCAGGGTCTATAGGTGCTCCAGGGGTATTTTCCATGGCTGCTTCTAGATTCTCCTGGTTTTGTTGTTGTAGCCTTTTGTTCTCTTCTTGAGCCGCTGCTAAGTGGCGACGAAGTAAAGCCATGTTTCTTTGTAGTCTAGCATTGCGGCCCAGCCGATCTCTGAGTTGTTCTTCCATTACCCTAGTCATCTCTATATGTTTGGCTTCGAGCTCCACCTGGGATTGTTGGAGGGTGGTCACTTCATGTTGTAGTGTTGTATTACTTAGCTCCAAGGCATTGACACGTGCCTGGAGTTGAGCCGAGAGATTGCACAGCTCTGTGTTATTTTCTTCCAATAACCTATACTCTTGCTTAAGTTGAGTGGCCGCTTCGAACATGGTGTCTAGTGCATTACTAAATGATGTGGATGCAGGGGTAGAGGTGGAAAATGCAAAGGGTCGGGAAATGGGAAAGGGAAAAGTGGATAATGTGCCTATGAGTGAAGTGAAATGTGATGATGTTGGAACAAACATGGTGGTGGGTGCTCCTGTGGGTGGTGAAATTTCCATGGGATCGGACGTGATAGTGTGTGAAGTGTGAATTGTGAATACGGGAATGGTAGGTGGTGTGTTAGTGGTGGTAGTGAATGTGGGGGAGTTGGGTTGGGGAAGGGACTTTTTATTATAATTCTCAACTTGTTGGAGTATATTTACAAGGTGTGTCTAGAATGGAGGTTGGGTGATTTGGGTTGATTCCGAGGGGGTTAAAAGGGGTAAAGTGGATAGGGGTTGGGAGGGAGGAAATGTATTGGTGGATGGAAATGGGTGTGTTAAGGTTTGGCTAGTGGCAAGTGGTTGTCCGAGGGCTGGGAGATATGAAGGGTGACCTATTATAGTTTGGTCGGCGGCAGGATGACCCAAAATCATCTCGTAGGCTTGGTTTTCGCTAAAGTCGCATATAGCAAAAGTATGCTCAAACTCAACACCACATGTAGTGAGAGTTATTCCTTCTAGCAATCCTAAGGGTCTTTCAATGTGACCATCGGCCATCTGCAATTTCATTCTCGTCGGTCGGAGTGCTGGCTTGCCCCAACGCTTCCATAGGGAAGTTGTAGCAATTGCAACTCCTGCACTTGAGTCCAAAATTGCCTTGGTTGTGTATCCCTGATGGGTAACTGGGAGATAGGTATCTCCTTCTTCTCCTTCACTCATATCTCCTATCTTATCCAATGGTATTTCAGGCACTGTTCTATGAGATCCTACCTGGAAACGCGATTTCGCTATGTCTGGCACTTGTTTGGCTACGTGTGTCCACACTTCTGGCTTAACTTTGAGTAGCTCTTCTAAAGTGAGATTGCACTGCACTTTAGTGTTCTTTACCACCTCTGTATTCCTAGGTATGACTGAATCTTCGTTTCTTACCATGACCATGGGTGCTCTCATACAAGTAGACTTGGTTTCCCATGGGCCTGTGAAATGTGGTAACTCTTGCAAGGAATGAGACTCAGAGTCTAACCTCTCATGAGAGTGGGCACTTTCCTGTTCTTCATAAATAGAAGGGATGTCCTGTGGGAACTGATCATGTGTGTCATCCACAAGTTCAATGGGAGGAGGGACTTCACTCTCCTTTGCCCACTTCTCTTCTTGAATCTCTCTCAGAAACTCTGGTGAATACCTATTCATAGAAGAAGAGGTGTCTGGTTCAATGGAGTTAGGCACATAAGCTCCCTGGGGAGGAATGCTTATTCTATCACTTGCCCTCTCCTTATCCTGGGAGGAGTCTCCTGTTCTAGACTTTGCAAGTAACCTCTCCAATCTATCCAATAGACCATCAAAGTGCAATGGTGTTCTGATGGGGTTAGAGCCATTGAACAAGCGACTGGCTTCAAACATGTCTTGCGCC
Organism: Ceratopteris richardii; assembly: GCA_020310875.1. Taxonomy (NCBI): domain Eukaryota; kingdom Viridiplantae; phylum Streptophyta; class Polypodiopsida; order Polypodiales; family Pteridaceae; genus Ceratopteris; species Ceratopteris richardii. The sequence continues at coordinate 43,016,772 of CM035419.1, forward strand.
AATTCGACCATTTTAGCACAAAGCTTTGTTCGCTCTATCTCTAGATCGGCTCTAGGGTAACATTTCTCATGATCTGTTACATTGGGCCCTTCTTGGATTCTGGCCTGATATGCCTGAAGCATCATGTCTAGATCTTCAGGAGTGGGATCGGCTAGGACTGATCCTACTCTGGGTGGTGGGTGGGTTAAGGGTGGTGTATTGAAAGGTTGGGGAATGGAAGAAGATGGATTGGAGGGTAAAGGGAAAGGTGGTAGAGGGGTGGTGTGAGAGTGGTTTTGAGATGCGAGTTCACTTATCTTTGCTTTGGTTTCTCTCAAGCTTTCTTCAAGTTCACTCATTTTCTGTGACCATTGTCTTTTCATTCTCTCCCGGCTATCTCTCCATGCCCTTGTCCTTTTCTTGGTTATACTCTTTGTCTCACTAACCTCAAAACTCTTTTCCTACCCTACTCCTTGAGTTTGCTGCAAGGCTTGGGCTCTAGTGACCACATGCACTGGGGCTGTGGAAGTTATACTTCCCGTAGAGTCTACCACTAACCCAATGACGTTGATAGGAGTGATTTTAGGCATGTTATTAGGGTTCTTTGGGCAATCTCGTAGGATATGCTCTTTTCCGCAGTCTTGACAGAAACCATGAATTGTCACTGGTTGGGGTTGTGTAGGGGTAGGCAAATGACAATCACGTATAAGGTGATCTCCCTGACATCTGAAGCATGGTCCTCTAGGAAATGGGGGTCGTACCTGCCTAGGTTGAGGTCTAGAGTTGGGGTTTGTGTACATGACATTAGCATACTCAGGCTCCCCACTATTTTCACTTGGGTCCCCATAATAGTATGACTCGTTATGCTCGGGTGACTGCATGTAGTAAGCCTGTGCGCTATCAATATGTGTGGAGTCAAAGCTATGGTCACTTGGATCACTGTCTGATAGCAATGGGGTGACTGGGACTATGGCTCTGTTTGGATTTTCTTCAGCATATGCATATTTCACTAGGATCACATTGGTTGGAGCAGGGGGTTGCTGCACTAGGACTGGTTGAGGTCTCTGCTTCCCTTGATAAGGTGGCTGATAAGTTTTTTGTGGTATGTTGTATTGTTGTGGTGGGTACTGATTCTGGTATCTACCCTGTTGTGGATATGGCTGAGGGTAATTTTGCCTAATAGTTTGTTTGTTATATGGACAGTCCTGTGCAGTGTGGTTGGTGTACCTTCACTCTATGGTGCAATATTGGCTACTAGGATTCACCTAGGGTTGGGCCATAATGGGACATACATTTGCCATATGGTCACCTCCACAAGTGTAGCACCGCTTAACTGGGGCAAATCTTGGAATTTGTTTGCTAGAGACACCTAGTTTTTGAGCTACCTTCTCTGCAAGTTCCTCAATGGATGTGGATTGACCAGATGTGAGGCTACTAGAGCTATCAGAATCCTTATAGATTTTTTACAGTTCTAACTCCTCACCTAGATTATCCTCAATGTCTATGCACATGCGCACACACTCTTCTATAGTTCTGGGGTCCTTCAGATACACATATGACCTGAGCTTGGTGCTCAGCAATCCATCTAAGAACAAAGCCACTTGCTTGGCTGGTGTGGGTAGCTTAGGCATCGAGCACCTCTCTAGGTATTGCCTAAACCGTCTTCCTGCTAGTCTGACCGTCTCTTGAGGTGTTTGCTTGAAGCTATGAATTAGTGAGGAAGTGTTGTGCCTTATGCCACTCTTAGAAAACTCAATGATAAATGCCTCTAGGAGGTGGTCTATGTTTCTGAAATGCCTCTTGTTTAGTGGTTGAAACCACGTAAGGGAAGTGTTCCTAAGGGTTAGACCAAAAGCATTATATTGTGTGAATAGGTCCTCTACCTGTTCAGCTTTCAAGACTTGCCTAAATTCTGCCACATGGTCATAAGGGTCTCCAGTGCCATCGAAGTAATTCTTCATGGACTTCACCAGTTGAGTTGGCCTCAGGGTCCTAGTGTGTTCTCTCGGCCTTGGCAAAGGAAAATCATCAACATTTCTTTGGTTCCTTGGGTCTCTAAATCTCTCGGTTTCTTCTCTATCCGTCCCTGTTCTCCTTCTTTCTCTTCCCTAGGGGTTTGCAAAGCTTACTTCAGGTCTATCTCTACTTCTATCTCCTTGAGCTCCATGAGCCTGGGAGGTGCCAGCTCCTTGGTGACTATAGGACATATTGGACCGTGGTTGGGGAAAAACAAATTCACCCTTCCATGTGTAGGCATGTCTGCCATGCTCGGTGACCACGAAGATCCTCTCTGATGTATTGTCTAGATAGGTTACTTTGTCTGGGCTATCAGGGTCTTTAAACTCATAGATTGTGAGAGCACTTACTTCCTGAGGCTGGGCAAGTTTATACCTCCAAAAAGCCTCATCAGTTTCTCGATTTAAAACCAGATCTATGCTTTTATTATCCTATGGAATCCACTCTGGAGTCATGATTCTGGTCAAGACGGATTTACCACGGGGAGTTCTTGGCTCTCTCTCTAAATTCCCTTGCTCTATATCACCCATGTTGGTCTCCGTAATCACATTTCCAAACTCATATGTTCTATCAGGAAGAGTGGTGACTACATATATAGTCCCCTCTTTATCTAGGTATACTCCATTCTCAAACTTGACTACCGGGTGTTCTAGTCCATGGGGTTGATCGGGGTTCTTAATCTGGACCACAGATCTTCTCAGGCCATCTTCGTAGATGCGAGCACCTAGACGATTAATCCTGATGTATTCCAATTGAGTCTTGTAAGGTCCTTCTCGCTTTTCTAGATAAGCCACCCCTGAACTGCCTACAGGTCTCTCCATGTTATAGGACATCTTAGAATCACTTGTTTCTGATCGAGGAGTGTATGGGTAATCACTCAATTGCTGGGCCCAAGACCTAGCAGTGTGATTGACACTAGCTTCAGAAGATCTGAGGCTTTGTCTGTCTCGGCCTAAGTGTCTGCCTCACCTAAGGTTCATATGCCTGGTTTCTCTACCCCCTTGGTCCCAATTACACTCTCGTTGCAGGTTAATTTGCACCAATCACTTTGTTCTTTTTACTTGATTAATATGTTTATGATCTTGTTTGATATCACGTCGTCAAGAATACTTAAGTGAATTTCGCACTTGATAAGTGATCGATTCAAGTTTACTTTTGTCCCTTAGGGTTTTCGCACCTAAGACCTACTTAATGCTTGCACTTGGTTGATTAGTTCTCTTAGACTTATTTCGTGCCTGACGTTGACCTAATTAATTACCACACCTAAGTCGTACTTAGCCTAGGCTAGGAATTGACAAAGGAGGGTTGAGAGGACTCCCAACCTCAATGCTCTGGTTGCTCAGACTGCTACACCAGCCCAAGAAGCCTTCTCCCAAGCTTGGTACTCACCCTTGCTAGCTTGCCTTGGAATACCTTGAGTGCACGCAATGTTCCTGCATAATTTCACAAGTTAATATAGCTCATTTACCACAATGAATTGAAAGACACACATCAACAATTATGGACCCCCCTTGGAGTAACTCACTGTTCCCCCAAAATCTTAAGACCACCTAGTTCCACCTAATGGTCAACTTAAAAATACATGTTCTAAAACTCCACGTAGGATTCTCAACAGGCTTTCCAACGAGACCAAAATCTCATCAATCGGAGTTCGTATGGTGAAGTTATGACCAATCAGGCACTTAGGGGTCAAAACAGGATCTCTGGGTTCAGGAGATTTCTCCCTGGTTTCTAAGTCTTTTGCCCACTCGTAAGGCTCTAATGTTATCCTAATGTGTCCAAAATTAAGCCCAAATATACCTCAATTCACTCAATTAATTCACTCTAAAGTTCCATGCGTTAAGCCCATGTATCGCGATAGGTCGGGTCGAAGTGTCACAATAGGTGGAGATGTCACGATAGGTTGGGGTGTCGCGATAAGTTGGGGTGTCGTGATAGGTCGGGGTGTCGCGATAGGTCGGGGTGTCGCGATAGGTCGGGGTGTCGCGATAGGTTGGGGTGTCACGATAGGTCGGGAGTGTCGTGATAGGTCGGGGTGTCGCGATAGGTCGGGGTGTCACGATAGGTCGGGGTGTCGTGATAGGTCAGGGTGTCGCGATACTTTGAGGTGTCGCGATAGGTCGGGGTGTCGCGATACTTCAAGGTGTCGCAATAGGTCGGGAGTGTCGCGATACTCCGAGGTGTCACGATAGGTCGGGATTCTCGCGATACTCCGGTGTGTCGCGATACTTCGGTGTGTCGCGATACTTCGAGGTGTCGCGATAAGTCGTGGGTATCGCAATACTTCGAGGTGTCACGATAGGTCGGGCTATGGTGAATTTTGCAGTTCTGTCTAGTGATCCTAGGAGCTCTAGGCCTGCGCAGTGTTGTGGTGCACTCAGAATCGTGATCGGATGAAGTTTCCGGAGTGTCGCAATAGCTCAAGCTCGATGCCTCGGGGCTTGCGCAGACAAAAATCCGTACCTGCTGAGCTTGCTAGAGATGATGATGGAGCTGAAACCTGCAAGAAACATACAAAAACACACACAAACAAGGACACACACTCGCTCTCTCTCAAACTCGCACAAAGCAAATGAGGGAAATGATTTGGAAGTGGGAATATAAGGTGGTGAAGAAGATGAAGATGGAGATGAAGATGGAGATGAAGATGGAGATGGAGATGGGGAAAAATCAGAAATTTACCTACTACTTACCACTCCAACGTGTCCTCTCTACGTCTTACCATCACACGCTCGTCCTCAAAGCTCAATCCCCGGAAATGGCGCCAAAATTTGGTGTAGCTCAGTGATGAGTAGCACCTCCTTTAATGTCAATCCGGGAAGACATGAGGATGGTATGAAGACCTCGAGCAAGTGAAGGCACAAATGTGTGAGTGAGAAGCACACTAACATGCACACACACACACACATGCGCACACGGCAAGAACAAAGAGAGTAAGACAATGGAATCACTTCTATTGCAACAAAGTTCTCATACAAGCTCAAAACTACAAGAAGCTAGCCCCAGCTCTCTAGGTCTATTTATAGTTTTTGACTAGCTTTGGCCATGTCCAGACATAGTGTCTGGCATAGTTAAAAATTAGGTTCCAGGGCTTATTCGAGGGCTCAAACGAGATCTAAAAAATATGAAAATTGGCAGGCAACTACTTCTAAGGCTCCTCAAGTTCGAGGACTCCTCGGGTTGTACAAAATGGAGCTACAAAAAGGTGAAACAATATTTACAAGGGTTTTTAGTGATGAGACTCACTTTTAAAATGGTGTAAGGTTTGGAAAAATTTAATGGGTTGCCTTAGTGCTAGATCTGCATGTATGCCGTACTTGCTTCTCCCCATATGATGCCAACAGAAGGACTGAAATAGTCTTTTCTAGTGTGGTATGAGCTATCTTTATGAGCTTCCTGCATATTACCAACCTCTCCTTTTATAGCTCTCCTTGTGAGTAGAGTTTTTCATGTTGTTCTATGTTTGGTCCGATCATGATTCTAGAGTGGTAAGCTTTCAACCACATATCGAGGTTTTGTAGCACTGGGTTTGCTAGAATTGATCCTAGTTTTTTTGGCTTCTATGTTTGGGACTTAGTTGGCATGTTATTTTGCACTTCTTGTTCCTGAGGTTTCTTACTTTCTTTTACATCTTTCTTGTCCTCTTTATTTTTCTTCTTCAGCCATTTATTCCTGAGCTTTTCCCTTCTAGTCTTCCAACTTTGCATTTTCTCTGTTTGGTTACTTTCTCATGGGTCTTCCGAATCTTCTACTATCTGTATCTTTGGCTCTAGGGTCTTATCCATTTCCTCTTTAGAATCTAATTCTTTTATTGATTGTCCCTTGGCTTGGGCTCGAGTAATGGCTTTTAATGGTGATGTGTACTCTTTATAGCTTCCCGATGATTCAATCACTTCTATTACATTGATCTGAGTAGTGTTATGAGTATTATTGGGATTTTTTTGGCAGTCTCTAAATATATGTTCCTTTCCACACTCATTGCAGTACCCTGCCCATGTTCTAGGAGGTGGTGGGTCGTATGGCAATGTGCAATCCCTTATGAAATGATCTCGTCCGCATGTATAGCATGGTCCCCTTGGTGCAGGTGGTGTAATAGGTGGTCTCATTGGTGTAGATGCTTTAGGTGCAGTGTACATCAGGTTCGCATATTCAGGTCCATAGGAATTATTGTATCCTTCATAACTATAATATGGTTGTTCGTATGTTTGTTCATGTTCTACTAGATTGGTGCCATAGGAGTAGTATTCTCCCTAGGTCTACTCATATCCCTGATTTATCATTTTTGCATTGGCTAAAGGTGTGGCTGGTACTATGGCTTTTTCCATGTTTTCCTCTGGTTGAGTGTATTTGACTAGCACTACATTCTATGGATGGGATGGTTGTTGTCCTAACATTGGCTCTGGTTGTCCATATCCTCCTTTCTCATAAGGTCGGGGTGCCCCTTGCGGCCTTGAATAAGGGTTGTATCTAGGCATCTCTCTACCTTGCTCTCTAGGAGGGTATGCGTAAGGTTTCCACTAGGGTTGGGTCATTGGCCTTGGTTGCCTGTTAAATGGGAAATTTTTAGTAGTGTGGTTGGTATATTTTTGCTCAATATGACGATACAGGTTCAGCCCTTGAGGTGGCTGCCTATTGTATGGGTAAGCTTGTTGCATGCCTAAAACATCTCTTGTACAAGTATGAGATGGATGATCTCCACCACATAGGCTGCATCTCCTTAGCATTGACATTCTCATTGGTGGGTTCTAGTAATTTATCTGTCCATGCACTCCTAATTTCTTAGCTAGCAAATTTTCTAGTTCCTCCACATTACTAGAATTCATCATCATGGTACTCCAAGTGTCTTCTAATTTAGTGGAGCTTTGTGTATTTTTTAGATCATCAGCTAGGTTGTCTTCTAGGTCAATGCATTCTTGGAGACACTCACTCGATGTTTGTAGTCGTTTCACATAGACTAAGGTTCATAGTGTTCCATTAGTCAATCCATCCAGAAATAGAGATATCATCTTCTGTAGTGAGGGTGTGTTACTGGGCATCTATCCACATATTGCTTAAATCTTCAGTCAGTTGTTTTCACAGTTTAATTTGGGTTTTGTTTGAAACTATGAATTAAGAATGACGAATTGTGTTTAATCTCTCGCTTGGTAAATTCCCTAATAAATTCTTGGAAAAACTATTCAATATTTCCAAAATGATTGGGATCCAATGGTTGGGACCAATTTAGGGTTGTTCCCGTGAGGGTTAGTCCAAAAGACTCATATTGCACAAAGAAGTCATCCGCTTGTTCTGCTTGCAACACTTGTTTGAATTCTGCTATATGATCAAAGCTCAAGTTTCTCGATCATGGAAGGGAATCCATCAACCATCTTGATGAAGATTTCTCTAAAACCAATCAAAGTGCTTCAAAGGACAAGGGTGGAAGAAAACTTTTGCTTTGAGTAATGAGATGATGTTGAAGATGGCAATATTCTTCATGTTCTTGTTCCTATTGCAGTTTCTATTATACCTACTATAGAGCAAATTTGTTGGAATAGCAGAGATGTCAGGCACATGCATTGATAGCCTTTTCTATCAAACGTGCCATTATTCCTCACATTCGCTCTTGCAGAACAGCTAACGATGCTTGGGATACACTTAGCACATTGTACCAAGCTAGGAATGAGGCGCATGTTGCTTACCTCCGAAAACAATTGGAGAGTGAGCAGATGAATGAAGGTGATCCTATGGATAATTTTCTGACAAAGATCAAAGACTTGAAGGAACAATTGATTTCTATTGATGAAGTTATACCAGATAGATCACTTGTGTAGACCATTTTGAATGGTCTTCCTGACTCATATCAGAGTTTTGCTTCTAGTCCTCGTTTCATGATGAAAGGAAATCAGAAGGCCTTCATATTTGAGGAGTTAGTCTCTATTTTGTTGCAAGAAGATCATCTAGGCAAAACAAGTCCATTATGCATGTTGTAGATCAAGCTTTCCTATCTATTCAGAAGGCCAAAGGTAAATGGAGCTCATCTACTAGTAAGTAGAAATTTGCAAATGCTGCATATTTGAAGAAGGAAGACAAAGATGAGAAGAAATAAAAAAAGTATGAATTCTTTTGTAAGTACTATAAAGGAAACAATCATATCATAAAGAACTATCCAAAACTGGCGGCAAAAGAGGCAAAGAAAAAAGAGGTTGGAATGGTTGTTGCAGAGGCCTCTATGTCAAAAACAAAGTCTGCTAATCTTGTGTAAAATGAAGAATGGGTGTTTACTAATGTTTGCAAATTTGACCCATCTTCTCATGAGCAGTGTATGTCTTCAGTATACTCAGATGTTTGGTACTTTGATAGTGGGGCAACCAAACATATTACCTAGCAACATAGTTTCTTCACTTCAGTTGAACCTACCCCTACAGGAAATACTGTCACATGCACCAAAAACCCCTCTTATCATGTCATGGGAGTTGGTGTTGGAGATAGACGTCTGCGGAAGCACGCGCACAGCACAAGGAAGAAGAAGAAGCTTGGAGCACAAACACACAATACTGAATGTATTACTAGAGAATGTACAAAGATAAGTAGCCCATTAGGGCAATAGGCATATATACAAGCCGGGGGAAAAAACCTCCTAAAGAGGGAAAAAAGTGCCTCGGCAGTCCTAGAGTGTTCACACACATCACTACCTAAATATATCAACAAATCCCCCCTGGGAGTGATGCGGTGAACAACGAGCTGGCACTCATGTATAAGGAAGTGCCAAGCTATGTGGAAATCACTCCACAAAAGGAAGTAAGCCCAAAGCTTTGCGGAAAGCTTCAAACTTCTCCCTAGGCAGAGCCTTTGTGAAAAGGTCTGCAATGTTCTCCTGCGTGGGCACATATGCCAAGCTGATCTCCCCAGCAGAGAACCTCTCCCTGACATAGTGATAATGCACCTCAATGTGCTTAGTGCGAGCATGGAACACAGGGTTCCTCGCAACTACCAATGCGCTCTGACTGTCAGTGAAGATGGTGGTGGCAGAAGACTGGCCAACACCCAAATCAGCCATAAGGCGTCTGAGCCACACACACTCAACAGTCGCTGTGAAAGCTTCCATATACTCAGCCTCACAACTGGAAGTGGCCACAGTAGGCTGCTTCTTGCTCAACCAAGATATACATGAGCTACCAAGCATGAAGCAAAAACCACTGGTCGACACACGAGTGTCATAGCAACCAGCCCAATCTGAGTCAGAAAAAGCATGCAAATCTAGCGGTAGTGATCCCCCCTTGGGATAAAACAACCCAAGTAGCCGAGTACCACTCAAGTAGCGAAAGATGCGCTTAACCGCTTTCCAATGCATGACTCCTGGGCAATGCATAAACCTGCTCATCTGTGAGACAGCAAACTGAATATCTGGCCGAGTAATGCATAAGTAAATCAAGCATCTAACAGCCTGCTGATACAGAACAGCATCAAATGCATCTCCAGCATTATGAAGACTCAATCGTAAACCTGTCTCCATAGGAGTGGCAATAGGCTTACAATCTTCAAGGCCAAAATGCTGCAATAATGTGTCAATATATTTCGTTTGACACAAAGCCATTCCACCATCAACGTGCATGAACTGAATGCCCAAATAGTGATGCAAATGCCCCAAATCAGACATCTCAAATGAGGCATGCAAATCAGCCTTAAAATCAGCAATATGTGTCTCAATAGGACCAGTGAGCAGCATGTCATCAACATAGACAACAATGATCAGAATCACATCATTAGCACGTTCAACATATGAGGTGCTTTCAGTTGGACTGTTCTCAAAACCATGTGCAATCAGATAGGCATGTATCTTCTCATACCAAGCACGTGGTGCTTGCTTTAAACCATATAATGCCTTCTTTAACCTGCAAACCTGGTTTTCATGCCCTTTTTGCACAAAGCCACGGGGCTGAAAAACATACACTTCTTCATGCAAGTCACCATTCAGAAATGTTGTTTTAATGTTCAATTGATGTACATTCCAACCATGATGGGCTGCAAGTGCACAAATGCTCCGAACAGTAGTCATACGGCATGTAGGTGCAAAGGTCTCATCAAAATCAATACCTCTTTCCTGTGCATAACCCTTTGCAACAAGCCTAGCCTTATACTTGTCAACTGTACCATCAGGTTTACGCTTCAGCTTTTATACCCACTTAGTGCCAATGGCCTTCTTGCCAAGAGGCAAGTGACATAAAGACCATGTACCATTCTTCATTATAGCATCATATTCAGATTGCATAGCAGCCATCCAATTTTCTGAATTTTGTGCTTCATCAAAAGAAACAAGCTCATTCTCATCACAGAGACTAGATGCAGCCATAGCATAGCAATCTGATGCAAAGGAGGCACTATGAGAGCCTGAACGAGTACGATATGACAAAGGTGCATCTAATTTGTTGTCACGCAAAGACTGCACCAGCCATTTTGGCATAGTTTTTGCCTGCTCAATATCAGCTCTCTCATCAACAAGTGCATCATGTAAATCTGCATCAGAAATGGAATGATCTGCATCATCATATGAAACCTGCAAAGGCTGAGAAGTTGCCTCATTAGGACCAACACTAGCATGTCCACCTATAAAAAGAGGCATCAAAGTATCATACATGTCTTTGGAGCTAACAGATATCTCCTTATCATCCAATTTTCTGCGATGTTGTTCAGGCACTAATGCATATGCCAAACAACCAAAAACACGCAGATGAGCAACAGATGGCTTGCGGTCATGCCAAGCCTCATATGGAGTGATAGACTACAACGCTTTAGTGGGACACCTGTTCAGTACATATGTTGCACACATGACAGCCTCAAGCCAGAAACTATGTGGTAAAGCCTGACTTTTGACCATGCACCTCGCCATCTCCATGAGTGACATGTTCTTTCGTTCAGCAACTCCATTCTGTTGAGGTGTATACGGCACTGTACACTGGTGTTTTATCCCACGTTCAGCCAGAAATGCATTAAAATCTGAAGACATATATTCCCCCCCTCGATCAAAACGGAGGGTGCCCATTTTACATGCTGACAGATTTTCAGCCAAAACCAAAAACTGTTTGAAGCACATGAACACTTCGGACTTTGCTTTGAGTGGATATACCCATGCATGCCTGGAAAAATCATCAATGAAAGTCACGAAGTAAAGGTAATTTCCAAAAGAGGGTGTCTGCATAGGACCACAGACATCACTATGTACAAGCTGCAATTTTTGCGTAGCCCGAACTGAACCATCTTTTGGAAAGGAAGAACGCTGCATTTTGCCCAAAATACAGCCTTCACAAACATGTTTTCCAAGTGCCTCAAGTTTGGGCAAAGAGGACACCATTTCAGATTTCTGCAGGCGCAACAAACTAACAAAATTTAGATGACCAAAGCGTGCATGCCAAAGCTTTGCATTTGACATAGCCTGAGAATCATGAACTGCACATGCCAAATCATTCACAGATCTTTCATAGTTTATGAGCTTATACAGCCCACGACATAAAATGCCAGAAGCAATAATCACATCGCCATTTGAGAGATCATGGACTGTACACCTGTCATCAACGAATTTCACAACCAAGCCAATCTTGGCTAATGCAAAAACTGATAACAGGTTCTTTTTGATCCCTGGCACAAATAAAGCATCTGATAAAGTGAAAGAACTACCATCAGCAGTAGTCAGAATGATCTTACCAACTCCCATAACAGGATAAGAGGAGTTATTGGCGCATGTGACAGTATTCCCTGTAGGGGCAGGCTCGAGTGAAGAGAAGAAATTGCGCTGCAAGGTAATATGTTTGGTCGTCCCACTGTCAAAGTACCAAACATCTGAGTCTACTGCAGATATGCACTGATCATGAGAAGATGGGTCAAAACTGCAGACAGTAGTAAACGCCCATTCTTCTTCCTGCACAAGATTTGCAGACTCTGTTTTTGGTGTAGAGGCCTCTGCAACAACCATTCCAGCCTCTTTCTTCTTTGCCTCTTTAGCAACCAGTTTTGGACAGTTCTTTATAATATGATCATTTCCTTTACAGTACTTGCAAAACAATTTTTGCTTTTCTGATTTCTTCTCATCTTTATCCTGGTTCTTCGATTGTGCAGCATTTGCAGATTTCTGCTTACTAGTAGAAAAGCTCCATTTTCCTTTGCCCTTTTGACTAGCCAGGAAAGCTTGATCTGCAACACGCATAATGGACCTGTTCTGCCTGGACTGATCTTCCTGCAACAGAACACAGACTAATTTCTCAAATGACAAGGCATTCGGATTGCCTTTCATCATCAACCGAAGAGTAGAGGCAAAACTCTGATATGAATCAGGAAGACCATTCAGAACGGTCTGCACAAGTGAGCTATCTGGTATAACCTCATTAGCAGAAATCAATTGTTCCTTCAGGTCTTTGATCTTTGTAAGAAAACTGTCCATAGAATCACCTTCATTCATGTGCTCACTCTCCAACTGTTTTCGGAGGTAAGCAACACGAGCCTCATTCTTAGCTTGGTACAAAGTGGTAAGTGTATCCCAAGGATCCTTTGTTGTTCTACAAGAGCGAATGTGAGGAATAATGGCACGTTTGATAGACAAAGCTATCAATGCATGTGCCTGGGCATCTCTGCCATCCCAACGAATTTGCTTTGTAGTAGGCGCAACAGAAACAGCAGCACGAACAGGAATTTGCGGAATATCATCTTCGACACCATCTTCATCAGCTCCAACACCTGTATTTGCAGTACCTGTCGTTACAGGTGTAACAGGACGTCTTTCAACACCCTACACAATGTTCCACAATCCTTTTGCAACCAGTACATGTCGCATCATATAAGCCCATAGTGGATAGTTGGTACCATCCAACTTATCCTCAACAGCCAACATACGGAATACATCACTGCTTTCAGCCATGGTCGGTGACTAAAATACATTGATGCAGAAAATTGACTGTATCTTAAAAAGTTGAACGGAACAACCCAGACGAATTCTGCTAGACATGTAGCAGACTTTGAGACACTTAAACTGGCGAACAGAAACTGGTATATACCTTTGGCACAAAAGGACGAAATAGCCTGCACAAGCGCTACGATACTGCGTTCGGAGGCCGAAACGAGCTCAGATCGCGATTTTGGCACCACATAGCAAAGCTGTTTTGATCTCGGAAACACCCTAAGTATGCTCACCAAATTTCATGCGAATCTGAGACTGCAAACGGAGGAGTGTCGACGGCGCCCTAGAAGAAGCGACGACTTGCTCTGATACCAATTGTTGGAGATAGACGTCTGCGGAAGCACGCGAACAACACAAGGAAGAAGAAGAAGCTTGGAGCACAAACACACAATACTGAATGTATTACTAGAGAATGTACAAAGATAAGTAGCCCATTAGGGCAATAGGCGTATATACAAGCCGGGGGAAAAAACCTCCTAAAGAGGGAAAAAAGTGCCCCGGCAGTCCTAGAGTGTTCACACACATCACTACCTAAATATATCAACAGTAACCTCATTCTGACTACTATTGATGGTAGTTCTTTTACTTTGTCAGATGCTTTATTTGTGCCAGGGATCAAGAAAATCTATTATCAGTTTCTACATCAGCCAAGATTGGCTTGGTTGTGAAATTTATTGATGACAGATGTACACTTCATGATCTGTCAAATGGCAAATGATTATTGCTTTTGGCATTTTATTTCATGGGTTGTATAAGCCCATAGACTATGAGAAATCTGTGAATGATTTGGCATGTGCAGTCCATGATTCTCACGCTATGTCATATGCAAAGCTTTGGCATGCCCACTTTGGTCATTTGAATTTTGCTAATTTGCTACACCTACAGAAAATTGAAATTGGTATAGTCTTTGCCTAACCTTGAGGCACCCAGAAAACATGCCTGTGAAGGCTATAATTTGGGCAAAATATAGCATTCCTCCTTCCCAAAAGATGGTTTAGTTCGAGCTACTAAAAAATTGCAGCTTGTTCACAGTGATATCTATGGTCCTATGCAAACACCATCTTTTGGCAGCTATCTTTACTTCGTTACTTTAATTGATGACTTTTCCATGCATGCATGGGTATATCCACCCAAAGAAAAGTCTGAAGTGTTTATGTGCTTCAAATAGTTCGTGGTTTTTACTAAAACTCTGTGAGCATGTAAAATGGGCACCCTCCATTTTGATCAAGGTGGGGATATATATCTTCTAACTTTAATGCATTTTTGGTTGAGCATGGGATAAAACATCAGTGTACAGTGTCATATACACCTCAAAAAAATGGATTTGATGAATAGAAGAACATGTCACTCATGGAGATGGCGAGGTGTATAGTCAAGAGTCAAGATTTACCACATAGTTTTTGGCTTGAGGCTATTATGTGTGCAGCATATGTACTTAACAAGTGTCCCACTAAAGCACTGTATTCTATCACTCCATATGAGGCTTGGCATGGTTGCAAACCATCTGTTGCTCATCTGTGTCTTTTTGGTTGTCTATCATATGCATTAGTGCTTGAACATCACAGGAAATTGGATGATAAAGTAAAAAATTGTATTTTTGTTGGGTACAATTCTGAAAGCAAAGGCTATCATCTGTATCATCCATAGACTAAACGCATTTTGGTTATCTTCTCATTTTGCATCTACTCTTGTCCTCTCTACATGGTATCAGAGCTCTAGGTGGAGGTCTTGGTGGATCATTTGTTGGTCATTTTGGTGGTGGTGCTTGACTATTGGTGTTCTTGCTTTCTCCTCATTGAGAGAAGCTTTTGCCATCAATTTTATGCTCGTTGGGTCTCATTTTGCCCATTTGCCCACCCTTCCACCTTTATCATTCATCATTTTGTACACCTTTTACCTCCATTTTCCCACCTCCCACCCTTGTTCTTGGTAGCTTTGAAGGAACTTTATGATCTTCATAAGATATTTGATAGCCTTTTGTTGAGCATCTCATCATTTTGACAGTGTTTATAAACATTTCGAGAGTACTTATGGTGCATTTCTTTTCTTCACAGTGTTTATAAACACTCATGCGCATCATTATTTGTTGGAGATGTGGATATATGTTTATCATCACATTTATGGTTGTGATTCTGTAAACCACTTTAGGTGCAACTAAAGATTGTGGTGCATCTATTTGTACTTTTGCCATGCATATCACCACGATTGTTTGTAGGTTAGTCATGCATATCCAATAAAGATTGTGTCTGTAACACACAAACAAGGTGCAGATGTGATTTAATCTCGGAGCAAGGAGATAGCAGAGCAAAATATCACTGATAAGCCTCATTCTTCTCTCTTCACAATTCTGCTAACTTAGCTCTTCTATGTTATGCATTGTAGCATACTTCATTAAATCGAAAGTGGGGAGAAATAGAGCGTATCACAAGAGGTGAGGGCACACCTTCTTCAATCTTTACAAAGCAAGATCTACATCTGAGGCTTATTAGATATCCATTCTTCCTCTCAAGCATAACAAAAAGGAGAGCAACATCCATAGTTGACTCTACCTTCTAACGAAGAGGGAATTTCTCTCTGTAGCATATCGAGATGCTAAGCGCTATAGAGCAAAGGAAGAAAGTACAATTTGTGCATAGCATGGCTTGGTTAGGAAAAGCTTTGATCTGTTACTGTGACTACCCTTAGCACTCCCCAATCAGTAGCAAGGCATATTATCTGAGCTACTAGCACTACTACAACACTCTGCCATAGCAAAACAATTGTGAGACTATCTTCTATTAGACCGTATAGCTCGTAAGGCAATGCCATACTATAACGCAATAGTGCTTTCTATTGCAGAGAGAGAGAAAAAAAAAAACAAAAAACAAAAAAAATAAAAAATAAAATGAGTATTTCTCTACCTATTTGTGTGTGCTTCTGAGAACTCCTGAGACCTCTAATCTGGAGTGATTTCTCTCTGCAAAACTCATATTAGAGCTCTCGGGGAGTCGTAGTTGCAGGAAAATTGTAGGAAACCTCAGCATTCCTCTCTGGGCCATACACAACAAGCAGGAGAAAGCCATCGCTGCATCGGGTCAGCACCGCTCAGAGAGAGAGAGAGAGTACAGCATCAATGCCTGCCGCTATCGCTCATGACTCTTGTGAAGGCTCAACAACAAAGAAAGCCAACCTTTCTTTGTGCCATCGCCGTCTCCTGCTCAAAGCAGTAGTCACTCCCCACACACACACACAGAGAAAGCGGGAGAGTGTAAGGGTCTTCACCAGCAGCTCATGTACTGCACCCCGACACAGAAACAACAAAAGAGAAAGAGCGTAGGACTCTCTATGTCAGCAAGTTACACAGACGTAGATTTCTACTCCGCATGTATCTGGCAGACAAAGACTGAGAGCTAGGAAGTCGATGCCCTATCGTCCTATTTTGACGACCAGAGCCCCGTTTCATTCGGCTAAACTCTTCTTGAATTGAAGTGAAAGTTCAATGAACTCAGAGCGAATGCTAAATGAACTCAGAGGTGTGGTTGGGCCTCTCACCTCTTGAGGCGGGGAGAAGGTTCAATCTCTGGCAGCAACATGTAAGGGACATGTAATCTGGGAAGATGTTGCATTGTGGCTGAGTGCCACTATTTGTCTATCCCTGCGGTAGTGTTGACCGCTGTTTAACCCAATCTTGTAAACCCCTGTTCTTGTGAGATAAGGGGGGTCCCATGGGTACTATGCCCTTCCTTGTACAGTTGCAATTTCAAAGTTAAAGTCCGGGGGAGTAGGCCTCGGCCGAACTTCCATTTAAAAAAAAAAAAAAAAAAAAACTCAAAGGTGTGGTGGTTCTTTAGGAACTTTGATGTCATATGATTTCAACGTTTCATTTCAAATATTTTCTTGATTTTTTGTAACCCATTAAAATAGAGTGTACTTCATAATTGCATACATACAACTTTTTCTTCATTTATTAAGTGACATTACTATCTTCAATTGGACTCTCTTATCTCAAGCTAGTGTGTTTGCTTCCGCTAAAACTTTGGTTTATATTTTCTCCAAGGGTCAAACCTTCACTATTTGGCACATTTTTGGCATCTAAGGATACTTTTCTCTTCAAGGGTTTATGAGGTGTAGAATTCCTTTTGGTTCTCACTCAAAGCACTTGTACCCTTATCAAGGCTCCAACTCTTGTCTCTAAGGATTTGTTCTATAACCCACCTCAAAGATATTGTTTGGCACTAAGTGCCCCCCTCTCCTACTTTTGTAACAAACATAATAAGAAGAGGATATTGTGTGTTTGCATCTATGGGTTAGAGGCTAATCTAAGTCCACCCACAAGCTCTCTCAAAGTTTCTAAACTTACTCTAAGGCTCAGTTTGTGTGCAATGGGCTACTCTAAGCACTCCTTCCGTGTCGACTTGTCTCCATGTTTGATGAAGTGTAGGGCTAATCTAAGCCCCCACCCCTACCCCAACTCAATTTCGTGAACCAATTTTTATTGCAAGTGTGATAACTTTGCTTCAACCGCAAAAATGTCAATAATTCCAAGCACTACATCCTCGACTCAATTGTACTTACCCTCTTTTACACCCATATCCATGCCAAAAGATAAAAGACTAAATGGCACAAATTACAACCTATTGATGGATACTATTAGGGCCTATCTCTATACAAACCCGTTGCATGAGGCCGTCGATGATACTGAACAAGAGCTCGATAAGAATAGCGATCTAGGAGCTTGGAATATATGGAATGTAAACGATAAGCGAGCATTAGGCCAACTTCTCCTCGCATGTGATGAATTGACCAAGGGTCACATCAAGCATTCCATTCTATCACTCCATATGAGGCTTGGCATGGTCACAAGCCATCTGTTGCTCACTTGCATGTTTTTGGTTGTCTTGCATATGCATTAGTGCTTGAACAACAACACAGGAAATTGGATGACTCATGGAGATGGCGAGGTCTATGGTCAAGCCATCCAATTTTCTAAATTTTGTGCTTCATCAAACGAAATAGGCTCATTCTCATCACAGAGACTAGATGCAGCCATAGCACAACAATCTGATGCAAAAGAGGCACTATGAGAGCCTAATCGAGTACGATATGACAGAGGTGCATCTAATTTGCTATCACGCAAGGTCTCCACTAGCCATTTTAAAATAGTTTTTGCCTCCTCAAAGCTCTCACATCAACAAGTGCATCATGTAAATCTCCATCAGAAATGGGATGATCTGCATCATCACATGAAACTTGCAAAGGCTAGGAAGTTGCCTCATCAAGACCAGCACTAGACTTTCCACCTGTAAAAAGAGGCAGCAAAGTATCATACATGTCTTTGGAGCTAACAGATGTCTCCTTAGTACATGAAAGCAATGGCTGAATAACATCTTCCACAAAAACAACATCACGGCTAACCAGAATGTGTTTAGTTTGTGGATCATACAGACGATAGCCTTTACTTTCAGAACTGTACACAATAAAAATATATTTTACTGCTTTATCATCCAATTTTCTGCGATGATGTTCAGGCACTAATGCATATGCCAAACAACCAAAAACATGCACATTAGCAACAGATGGCTTGCAATCATGCCAAGCCTCATATGGAGTGATAGACTACAGTGCTTTAGTCTGACACCTGTTAAGTACTTATGATGTACACATGATAGCCTCAAGCCAGAAATTATGTGGTAAAGCCTGACTCTTGACCATACACCTCGCCATCTCCATGAGTGACATGTTCTTTTGTTTAGAAACTCCATTCTGTTGAGGTGTATATGGCACTGTACACTGGTGTTTGATCCCACGTTCAGCCAAAAATGCATTAAAATCAAAAGACATATATTCCCTCCCTCGATCAAAATGGAAGGTGCCCATTTTACATGCTGACAGATTTTCAGCCGAAACCAAAAACTATTTGAAGCACATGAACACTTCAGACTTTGCCTTCAATGGATATACCCATGCATGCCTGGAAAAATCATCGATGAAAGTCACGAAGTAAAGATAATTTCCAAAAGAAGGTATCCGTATGGGACCATAGACATCAGTATGTACAAGTTGCAATTTCTGAGTAGCCTAAACTGAACCATGTTTTGGAAAGGAGGAACGCTGCATTTTTCCCAAAATACAGCCTTCACAAACATGTTTTTCGGGTGCCTCAATTTTGGGCAAAGAGGACACCATTTCAGATTTCTGCAAGCATAACAAACTAGCAAAATTCATATGGCCAAAGCGTCACGCATGCCAAAAGCTTTGCATCTAACATAGCCTGAGAATCATGTACTCCACATGTCGAATCATTTATAGATCTTTCATAGTCTATGAGCTTATACAGCCCACGACATAAAAGGCCAGAAGCAATAATCACGTCGCCATTTGACAGATCATGAACTGTACATCTGTCATCAACAAATTTCACAACCAAGCCAATCTAGCTAATGTGGAAAGTGATAACAGATTTTTCTTGATCCCTGGCACAAACAAAGCATCTCTCGAACAGTATTCCTTGTAGCAACAGGCTCGAGTGAAGAGAAGAAACTATGTTGCAAGGTAATATGTTTGGTCGCCCCACTGTCAAAGTACCAAACATCTGAGTCTACTACAGACATGCAGTGCTCATGAGAAGATGGGTCAAAACTGCAAACAGTAGCAAACACCCATTCTTCTTCCTACACAAGATTAGTAGACTCTGTGTTTGGTGTAGAGGCCTCTACAAAAACCATTCTAGCCTCTTTCTTCTTTGCCTCTTTAGCAACCAGTTTTGGACAGTTCTTTATGATATGATCATTTCCTTTACAATACTTGCAAAACAATTTCTGCTTTTCTGATTTCTTTTCATCTTTATCTTCCCTCTTGGATTGTGAAGAACTAGCAGATTTTTGCTTACTAGTTGAAGAGCTCCATTTTCCTTTGCCCTTCTGACTTTGATCTGCAATACGCATAATGGACCTGTTCTGCCTAGAATGATCTTCCTGCAACAGAACGGAGACTAAATCCTCAATTGACAAGGCATTTGGATTAGCTTTCATAATCAAATGAAGAGTAGAAGCAAAACTCTAATATGAATCAGGAAGACCATTCAAAACGGTCTGCATAAGCGACCTATCTGGTATAACCTCATCAGTAGAAATCAAATGTTCCTTCAAGTCTTTGATCTTTGTCAAAAAACTATCCATAGAATCTCCTTCATTCATGTGCTCACTCTCCAATTGTTTTCGGAGGTAAACAACAAGAGCATGTAAGACAAAAGTTACGCAATATAACACAGGAGCAATAGCAGAGAAGATAACAGGTATAGGAGAATCTCAATAATTTTCTACTAGCACCAAGTACAAAGATGATGGCATTGTCCACCCATGCGCTCTCAAGGTAGAGCTTAAATGGTGATCTAGACAACTCTAGAACGGGAGATACAAGGTAGAGGTATGCTGGCTCAGCTTAGTGTCTCAGGTAGTGCAGAAGTCATGTATATATAGGATCATGGGTGGCCTCCCATGGACGGCTATACATGGGCGGTAGAGCGTGGGCGGCCACCGCCCGCGTAATTGCCATACACGGCTTAGACTGGTTGAACCGACCTAACAAATATAAATGATTTCTGACTCTGACAGGGAATATTCCATGGAATATTCCCTTTACCGTCGCACCGGGGGCGCTGCCCCCGGACCCCCACCAGGGGCCCACTCGCCCCCTGGGACCCCCCAGCCAGGGGCTGCTCACCGCTGCCCCGGACCCCACAATTGGGGACCTTGGTAACTCCCTTTCCTTATAATACCTTACATGGTCCAATATGACCTTCATCCAACATGCAAGTTGGGATTCCCATCAATTGGGTAATGCACGCTTGGCTTCTCCTCATACAGGGGGCCTTACAAAATATGCATACAATCATGAGGGGTAGACATTGATCATATACTACCACCCCCCCTCAATGTTTACCGATGATAAATCAAGTAGGTCTCGGTCCTATGCCCATTTGTTGAAGATGCCTGTTGAGCTGCTCTCTTCCAAGTGCTTTAGTGAATATGTCAGCACAATTTGCCTCTGTTGGGCAATATTCTAGCTCCACAATTTCATCTTCAATTAGCTCACGAATGTAATGGTACTGTACTTCTATGTGCTTGGTGCGAGCATGAAATACTGGGTTCTTTGCAATAGCCATACAACTTTGATTATCACACTTGAGTACAGTTGGCATATTTGATGGAAAGCCTAGATCTGCAAGAATTCTCCTTAACCAGACTGCCTCACAAGAAGCAAAACAAGCTGCTTTGTACTCTGCTTCAATGGAGGAGAGTGCGAGAGTTGGTTGCTTCCTACTTACCCAAGAAAATATTCCTGAACCAAGTGAGAAACAATATCCAGAAACTGATTTTCTAGAATCACAATCTCCAGCCCAATCTGAATCACAATATCCTTGGAGTGTATCACCTGTGGTATACAAAATACCAAAATCCAAGGTTCCTGCAATGTACCTTAGAATTCGCATTCCAGCATTCCAGTGACTCTCCTTAGGTTTGTTGGAAAACCTGCTTAACACTCCAACAACATAGCAAATGTCTGGTCTAGTGTTGCACAGAAAAATAAGACTTCCAACGAGCTTCCTATACTTCTTAGCATCTACATCAGGCATGTTATCATCCATAGATAGCTTATGATTTACCTCCATAGGTGTGCTAGTTGGTTTGCACTCCATCATTCCAAATGCCTTGAGAATTTCTTTGGAATATTTTTGTTGTGAGATGAAAATGCCATCCTTCCTTTGCCATACTTCAATTCCCAGACAAAAATGGAGTAGACCTAAGTCTGTCATTTCAAACTCAGTTCCCAAGCTGATCCGAGTTTGATTGATGAGTTCCTGATGATCTCCTGTAATGATCAAATCATCTACATATACAATGACGACAACTAGCTTGCTATCCCTTTTTGTTACATACAAGTTAGCATCAGAAGTACTTCTTTCAAAACCCATGTTTTTGAAAAAATTATCTATCCGTTGGTACCAAACCCGTGGAGCTTGTTTAAGTCCATACAAAGCTTTCTTTGACCTGCAAACTTTATCTTCTGAATTGGACACCTCAAAACCTGGTGGTTGAGATACATATACCTCCTCCTTGAGGTGACCATTCAAAAATGCAGATTTGACATCCATCTGGAAAATAGGCCAAGACTTTTGTGCAGCTACTGCAAGTACCGTCCGAATAGTTGTCATGCGTGCTGTTGGTGCAAAAGTTTCTTGAACATCAAATCGTTCAATCTGTGAAAAACCCTGTGCAACTAATCGTGCCTTATACTTTTCTAATGTTCCTTCAGCTTTATACTTAGCTTTCCAAATCCATTTAGTACCTATTACCTTCTTCTTTGGCGGCAAGTCGACTAGATCCCATGTATCATTTTTGAGTATACTATCATACTCAGACTGCATTGCTGCTCTCCAACCTGGATCATCAATGGCTTCTTCAATGGTGGTAGGTTCCTTTATCGAACCCATGATATCTGCCATTAGAGCCATGTTAACAATGTGTTCTAAGGCTCTTCTTTGCTCCTTTATTCTCTTTGATCTTCGTAATCCATCCGATGATGATTCTGGTACATCTACATGTGGATTGTGATCATCAAAGAGCTGTTGTGCCCACTTCGGTAGTGGCTTACGCTGTGCAGCTACAACTGGTTGGCTTTTTATTGAGGAAATTTCTCCATCAGATGTTTCCTCCTCCTCAACTTTAACCTGTCTTTTGATAGGCACAAGGTGAGATATTTCTCCGTTTGATGAGATAGTAGATTTACCTTCTTCTACTAAGTATGGTCGTTCATCAAACACCACATCTCGGCTGACAAAAATCTTCCTTGCCTTAGGATCCCACAACTTGTATGCTTTAGACTCTTCACTATATTCTAGGAAGACACACTTTTTGCTTTTTGAATCCAACTTTGATCTTGTTGAATCAGGAATATGTGCATAACAGAAACAACCAAAAATTCTGAAATGCAAAACTGAAGGCTTTTTACCAGAATATGCTTCTTGAGGAGTCATCCCCTTCAGTGCTTTTGTGTAGCTTCGATTGAGGATGTAGACTGCTGTATTGACTGCTTCTGCCCAGAATGAATCAGGCATGTCTTGAGCCTTCAACATACAACGAGCCATTTCAACTACTGTCCTGTTCCTGCGCTCAACAACGCCATTTTGTTGAGGTGTATGAGCTGTGGTAAGTTGCCTTTTCACACCATGCTCCTTACAGTAATTGTTTAATTCTGTTGACAAGAATTCACCTCCTCTATCTGTTCTAAATTTCTTCAGTTTCCTTCCTGATTCATTTTCTACATACTTATGCCACGTTTTAAATTTTTCAAAAGCATCAGCCTTCTCTTGAATGAAATAAACTCACATCTTTCTACTATAATCGTCGACTAACAACAAAAAGTAGAAAGATCCTCCTAAAGCAGGTGTAGACATTTTACCGCGGAGATCAGCATGTACCAACTCTAGAGGAGCTTGAGATTGATTGCTGGTCTCTCTTGGAAATGCCTTTTGTTGTTGCTTGCCCATCATACAAGCTTCACAAGGTTCCTGCAACTCTGAAAATGCAGGCAAATGAGCAACCATCCATGTTCTTTGCATCTCTTTCAAAACTACAAATCCGAGATGCCCAAATCGTTGGTGCCATAACCTGCTTACATCTTTATCTTCTGTAGCAGTTAAAGCACTTAACTCATACAAGTTATCATGTCGTATCCCTTTACCTACAACATTACCTGATGAATCCATGATTTCTGCACCACTCTTATTGAAGTGAACTTCAAGTCCACGATCTGTTATTGCAGAAACTGACAACAAATTTCTTTTGAGTGTAGGTACATAGAGAACATCGGATAACTTTTTCTCAACACCTGGAGAAGTGATAAAAGAGATGGTTCCAGTTCCTTTGGCTAGACACTTGGAGTCATTTCCCACCACTACATTGATGGATTCCCGCAGAGGCACTAGGGAACTATACCAATCCTTTTTACTGGTCATATGGCGAGAAGCTCCACTATCTAAAATCCATGGTTCATCAGCACGAGCTTGAGCAGATGAACATACCTCTTCAATAGCTACCCAAAGTTCCAGTTCTGTGTTGTTTGCAGACTCTTTGTTCTTCCATGATGATTTTATAGTCCCATTCCGTTCATCAACTTGCTTCTTCCTGCAATCCTTGATGGCATGGCCTTTCTTTTCACAATAGAAGCAACTTCCTGTGAACTTTTTCTTCTTTGGCTTCTTCTTTGATACATCAGAAGAGCCTTTACCTTTTGCATTTGCTGAAAATGCAGCATCATTGGTGCTTTGCCGATTCCTCAACCGCATCTCTTCTTCTAAAAGCATAGCACAAAACTCTTCAAATGTGAGGGGAGTTGGTCTTACCTGAGTGTTAAGGGTTGTTACTAATCCATCATACTTTGCCGGAAGAACATGTGCACATCTTCGAGCCAGCTCTTTTGGTGTTATAACAACACCAACTGCAGCCAATTGGTCTTGAAGATGTTTTATCCGTTTGATAAAATCTTCAGCCTTTTCAGAATCAGAATGCTTTTCATTTGCCAACTGATTTTCTAAATTCTGTATCCTAGTGTGGTTCTTGGTCTCATATTGTCAAGCCAATATGCCCCAAGCCTCGTGTGCTTTAGTAGTATGTTGAACTAAAGTAAGCACAGAATCACTTACACTAGTGACAATTGCACATAATGCATCAGCATTCCGCCTCTTCCAAGCTCGTAGAAGATCTGGATCTGGCTGAATCATCAATCTTGAATTAGCTGGATTTTCAACTGGTATAGGCTCTGGATCCAGTCCCATCGGTCCCATGACAGTGTCAAGTAATTCATAGGAGTCCAAAATTGCAGAAATTTTGAACTTCCAGAGTGTATAGTTGGATCCATCTAGCTTCCCTTCAGTGAATGCAGGTGGACGAATTCAAATAGGTGCAGCATTAACATTAGCTGAAGCACCAAGACCAGTGTTCGACGATGAAGCCATCATGTAATCACTCGAATAATCTACTGATATTCTAGTATGCTAGTAGGCTAAAATAGTGATACTTCTCAAGCTATTCGAACCTTACGGCTCTGATACCATGTAAGACAAAAGTTACGCAATATAACACAGGAGCAATAGCAGAGAAGATAACAGATATAGGAGAATCTCAATAATTTTCTACTAGCACCAAGTACAAAGATGATGGCATTGTCCACTCGTGCGCTCTCAAGGTAGAGCTTAAATGGTGATCTAGACAACTCTAGAACAGGAGATACAAGGTAGAGGTATGATGGCTCAGCTTAGTGTCTCAGGTGTGCAGAAGTCATGTATATATAGGATCATGGGTGGCCTCCCATGGACGGCTATACATGGGCGGTAGAGCGTGGGCGGCCACCGCCCGCGTAATTGCCATACACGGCTTAGACTGGTTGAACCGACCTAACAAATATAAATGATTTCTGACTCCGACAGGGAATATTCCATGGAATATTCCCTTTACCGTCGCGTCGGGGGCGCTGCCCCCGGACCCCCACTAGGGGGCCCACTGGCCCCCTGGGACCCCCCAGCCAGGGGCTGTTCACCGCTGCCTCGGACCCCACAATTGGGGACCCTGGTAACTCCCTTTCCTTATAATACCTTACATGGTCCAATATGATCTTCATCCAACATGCAAGTTGGGATTCCCATCAATTGGGTAATGCACGCTTGGCTTCTCCTCATAAAGGGGGCCTTACAAAATGTGCATACAATCATGAGGGGTAGACATTGATCATATACTAACAGAGCCTCATTCGTAGCTTAGTACAATGTGGTATGTGTATCCCAAGCATCCTTAGCTATTTTGCAAGAGCGAATGTGAGGAATAATGGCACGTTTGATAAATAAGGCTATCAATGCATGTGCCTGGGCATCTGTGCCATCCCAATAAATTTACTCTATAGTAGGTGCAGCAAAAACCGGAGCACGAACATGAATATACAGAATATCATCAGCTTCAATACATGTAGTTGTAATAGTTGCAGGTGTGATAGGACGTTTTTTAACACCCTGCACAATGTTCCATAGTCCTTCTAGAACCAATACATGTCGCATCATATAAGCCCATAACGGGTAGTTGGTACCATTCATCTTATCCTCAACAAACAACATACGGAATACATCACTACTTTCAGCCATGCCTGGTGACTAAAATACCTTGATGCTGAAAATTGATTGTATCTAAAGAAGTTGTACAGAACTACCCAGATGAATGCTGCTAGACCTGTAGTAGATGTTGAGATGCTTATATTGGCCAACCAAAATTGGTATATACCTTTGGCACAAAAAGATGAAATAGCCCGCACAAGCACTACGATAGTGCATTCGGAGGTAGAAATGAGCTCAGATCGCGATTTTGGCACCACAAAGCGAAGTAGTTTTGATCTCAAAAACACGCTGAGTATGCTCAATAAAATTTGTGTGATTCTATGATTACAACCGAAGAGGTGTCGACGATGACACCCTAGATGAAGCGACAACTTGCTCTGATACCAATTGTTGGAGTTAGACATCTGCGAAAGCACACGAACAACACAAGGACAAAGAAGAAGCTAGGAGCACAACACACAATACTAAATGTATTACCACTAGAATGTACAAAGAGAAGTAGCCCATTAGGGCAATAGGCATATATACAAGCCGGGGGAAAAAACCTCCTAAAGAGGGAAAAATGTGCCCGGGTGGTCCTAATGTGTTCGCACACATCACTACCTAAATATATCAACACAATTAGTTGTAGATATTCTAGTGAATTCTAGTTGTATAGTGCCGGGTTTGTTAGTTGTGACTTTCTTAGGTTGCGAGATTAAAACCTCGATAACAAATTGTATAAGCAAAATTATAACATGCTAAGTTCTATATGGGTTTGGAATGATTTTTGCATGAGCACTTTGTTAAATTGTATAGATGATTTGATGCTCTATTATCTCCATAGATTTCCACCCCTTATGTTGTTATTATTCCAATATAGATACAACATGTTTTATGGACTTAGGTCACTTTGATGATAATGATTCTATTTGGAGTATTTGTTTGAAAGCTAGGCGTACATGGGAGATAGGGGGCACTTTCAAAGACGGATTTACATTTTAATTCTGCCTCCTAAGATTTTTCTTAAGAGGAATAATAAAGGGAACCAACACATATAGATGACTACATATAGATTACATAGAGGAAAGTGGGATCAACCATTAGAGAGTTTTTTATATGCCTTTGATTGCCATTTTTGGGACAAAATGGAACTAAGGGGAAGGAAATAATACATTAGACAAAGGGTTGAGCCTTAGGAGTAGGATGAAAAGCTAGGAGTCTCACATCCTATACCCAAGGCTCAACTCTTATTCAAATAAGGGTTGAGCCTTGGGAGTAGGATGAAAGGCTAGGAGCATCATATCCACTACCACTAATTATTCTAAGCGTGAATGTTGTAAAATGAAGGGTACATATTGTTCTAGGAAAGGCTCATATAAATGAATCGCTTATGGAAAGGTGAATAGCCCAATTATCATCAAATGTGTGTGGCTTAGATATTTTTTATCTTCTTCTCCAAGCGAGGATGTATCCTTGAGTCTTCTGCTTCATAAAAGAGAGAGCAAAAGAGGAGGGGCAAGAGCATTGTTGTCCATTATAGCTCTAGTTTTGGGATTTTCTCAATATTTTACCATGCATAGCCTTGAACTTTAGATCAAAAGACAACTTCGCTTGTTTTAGGTGTATCTTTTAGATCATTCATACATAGAATTTAAGTCCCTCTTTCATTCACCTATATAAAAGCCACCCTTGCAATCCTAATTATCATAATACAAGTTTTACTCAGCTAATAAGTTTCTTCTTGGTCTACATGATGTGGAATCACGGTTCAACTTCTTTTCTCTTCTTTTACATCTCCTTGCCCACATTCTCCTCCGAACCCCCATAAAGATCTTTTTTCTCTTGATCAAGTAGAATGAGAATAAAAAAAAGATCGTCTCAATCCTAGATGAGTTGTAATCTTTATGAAAAAAAAAGAAGCCTTACAACTTGGACTCCAATCATTTTTACCTTAGTTGGATTGGAATCTCGAGAAATCAAAATGGTTTTGAAAATACCTTAAAATGTCTATCTAATTAGCGATTTAAATATTGAGATCTTTAGATGAGCCATAATTCCATCATTCTCGACAATAAATCAATTAGAAACCTAGAAACTAAATGTGAAGAGTGGATAAAAATTGAAGATCAGTTGTCAATCCATTATGCTTTTGCCTTGAAAACTTCGTATTTTAATAATAACCATGTTAAACGATTTTCTTGATACTTTGATGCAAAAATTTGATGCTCAATGATTCTTGATTTAAAGTAAATCATACCTCAAACACATTTTTTGAACCGTATGGACCTCTTCTTTTTTTTTTGGGGGGGGGGGAGGGGATTTCCATCTTAGATCCACTCTACTAATAGGCATGAAATTTTTGAAGGAACAACATAGGCACACTTGGATAAAGGCCACTTATCCTCACTTTCAAGGGTTCATGTTGTTGACGACATGATTGCTCCTACTTCATGTACATTTGTATCCGCATGAGTGTATCTCCATTTTGTATCCAGGAGGCACTCCATTTCTAGTCTATTTCCATTTTATATTGTATTTCCTTTGTATTTGGGTACCTTGCCATGTGCTTCTACCACTTGTATTCATTCTCCTTTTAGGAGACTTATCCCACATATGATGTACTTTTGAGAGCCCCTCCCAAATCTATATAAGGAGGGCTTCTCCCCTCATTTGTAGTTGGTTAGAAGCTTGAGGATCCTACTCCATGCTCTTGGCAAGCTCATTTCTAATCCACATGAGTTTACCCATTTCATGGTCTACTCATTTTGTGTCTCACACATTCTTTGTTTTGTGAGAGTGCTTTACTTTTCATTTTGCTTCCGCGTGTGTACTCTCTACATGGTATCAGAGCGCTAGGTGGAGGTCTTGGTGGTGCATTTTGCGGTTGTGTTGGTGGTGGTGGTGCTTGAGTTCGGTGGTGTGGCTCTCATCATTGTGAGAAGCCTCTTTTGCCATCATTTTACACTCTTTTTGGGCTTCATTTTGCCCATTTGCCCACCTTTCCACCCTTTCTTTCGCCCATTATCTTACCCTTTACCCCATTTTCCCCTCCCACCCACCCTCTTTTGCAGCACCCTCTATTGGTTTGCTTCATTTTTTTTGTGATCATTTTCAAGGAATTGATGGTTCATCTCAAACTTTGGAAGTGTGTGTTCGATCTGCATCTTCATATTTCGGTATGCTCTCATCCATAACCTACACACACAGAGTAATTAAACATCATCCTCGTGAACCTTTGCACAACAATAGAAGCTCATACATCAATTGTTCTTGCCAGTCGACTGAATCATCTGCTCACAAGGAGCATTTGTGGTCATTTCCGTACTATGATCTACTTTGACATAATTCGGACCATCTATAGTGGATGAGTTTTGAATCTAATCCATAGCCTGACAGCAGATGCATAACATGCATAGAGAAGAACGGCCGACGCACATAGCAGCAAGAAGACCAACCGGAGAGAGAGAGAGAGAGAGAGAGAGAGAGAGAGAGAGAGAGAGATATTTTCTCTGCTACAGTCAAAAATCGACCACGACTTCTGTCAAGCTAAGAGAGAGAGAGAGAGAGCAACATTTTCTCTGCTATTCCTCCGCAAAGAGAGAGCTAGACCATGCTCTGTCACTCCAGCTACGAGAGTCGTGAGAGAGAGAGACAAAGAGAGAAATCGTGAACCAACTCTCTGATGCCTTACGCCACTACTGTTCTGATGGTGCCTTGCATTGCTCAGAGTAAGCAACTAAAAAGTAACTATTGATCTAACAATAGAGAAGGAACATCACAGAGTCGCTCTGCCATCAACAAAATAGGCAACTCTGAGAGTCTGTGTAGTAGTCAGGCATCATAAGTCCGCAGTCGCACTACAGAGGGAATCCAGCTCAGGAACATCAGAGATCAGGTCCCATTGCGGGCTTCTTCTTTTCTCTTCTAGGGGAAGTCAAGTTACTGTCTTAGCAGCCAAATATTCGCAAGACTCTAGCACCCAAGCTGTGTTATCGTGTTTGAGTCTGTTGCAAGGTCTGAAGGTTTTGCACCAGAGAACGAAAGAAAAAGAGAGCTTGCAGTCAAAGCATCGCGTGCTACACCAGATCGGTTCAGTGCATTAGGGTGTCTTTCTTCTCAGGCACTCAAATTTCGTTCTGCACAACCTGGAGCTGGAACAGTCTGTGGGGTAATCACGTGATCATTTGCACTGTTTAATTATCTACTGTCAATGCTAAGTTAGCCAATATTGGCTATTGAATCAGTGTTCACTATTGAATTTTGATGTCGTGAGAGCTATGACCAAGAGGGAAGGGAGACAGATACTACACCTGGGAAAACCAGGGCCATTGACCACTATTATTCGAGGACCAAGCGGTCCCATTTCTAAGCCACTCGCCTCATTGGACCTATTTCTTCAGTCGTGCATTCAATGCACGACCAATCTCTTGTCATCATACCAACTTGTTAGCAGTGCATTCATAGCACCAACACTTGGGCATTGGGAAGGTGAAGCAATCTACATCTTTTGCATTATGACATCACCTATGATGTCAAGCCGCATGTAATGTATGCTCCACTTTTACTACGTGGATGTGCAGATCTCTGAAATATTCAATTCACTCACTTGGACATATGGAATTGCATGATTCAGCTAAAAATGTTTGTACGAACACAAACACTATGCGAAGTGCTCACTAATTGAAATTTACCAATGATAAAAAATTGACAACTTTACCCAAGGTAGATGCACACGCAGTGATAGCACATATTCCCACATCATCTTATCAGCCACCTCATTCATAAAGTCTCGACTTGTTTTGTAGCAAGAGATTACATATAATTTTATTATCCATAATCAATTGTGAAATAGCATTTGGTGACTTTACACCCTTTTATCCACACGTTAAGGGGGCACATCTTTGTACTAAAAGGGTTATTTGTACTTTCCACAAGGGCTTAGTGCATAATCTTCTAGCACTTCATTAAGTGCCCTTCTATCTTGTAACAACAAGCATATAAGAAGAAAAATCTTTTGTGTGTGCATGTGTGGGTTGGAGGTTAGTCTAAGCCCACCCACCAAACTCTCTCCAAGTATCTAAGCCTACTCTAAGGCTCCATTGGTGTACAATGGGCTAATCTAAGGCCCCCCCCTCCCCAAGAATTTTAAGTATGGTGTCCAGTTGTTCATTTCAAGCTTTGCAATTCTTTTGAAGAGGTATTTTTGGCAAGTGTCTTTGATAGTGTTTCTAAACACTTTATCATCAAAGCTTTGTAATGACCAAAAGTGAAGGTAGCTCATTATCTATGGCTAACTTCTTACCCTCTTTCACCCCTATTTTTATGCCTAAGGATGAACGCCTCAATGGACAAAATTACAATCTATGAAAAGATGTCATGCGTGCATATCTCTACATGAATCTCCCTTCATGAGGTAGTAGATAGGTTAGACCCCGAACCCATAGGGATACCAACTTAGACAATTGGCATGTGTGGAATGTCAAGGATAAAAGAGCTTTAGGTCATATGTTACTTGCTTGTGACGAACTCACAAAAGGACATATCACGGCCTATAAGACATCCAAGGATGCTTGGGATACGTTAGCCGCTTTGTATGAAGACAAAACCCCTTAAAAAATCTATGCATTAGAGGTTGAGTTTCATGATTTGACCATTCGGCCACATGACACAATTACCAAGGTCATAGCCCAATTTGAAGACTACCAACGTAAATTAGCACCGTGTGGTAGGCAGATCTCTAGTGAAGACATGGCCATTAGGCTTCTTAACAAGTTACCTAAGTCGTATGAGACATTTGTCATAACTTTGTATAATCGTGACCAAGTCTTAACTTGGGAAGAGGTTCGTCGACTATTGCTCCTTCACGACTCGCGAGCCAAATCGACTTCCTCCCAAGATTCTGCCATGAAGGCCAAAGGCCCATTCAATAAGGGCAAAACCACAAGTCATCATGCTAGCAATGGATCTAAGCAAGGATGGCATAATTCATCGAAGAAGTTCACCTGTAATTTTTATGGAAAATTAGGACACTTAGAAAAGTTTTGCTATAAAAAGAAACAATCATTGAAGGCTTCTACGTATAGACAAGCATCCAAAGGATCCCAACATAGATCCCACTGCTCTAGTGAGGAACTCTTCATCTCCACAGAAGCCAATGCACTGGTTACTTCTAGCTCCCCCCATGAGTGGATCTTTGATAGCGGAGCTACATCCCATATGTTCAAAGACAAGGACTCCTTTCAAGAACTCAAAGAGCACACAGGAGAAGTCTATCTTGGCAACAACAAAAGTTTACCCATCGAAGGAAAAGGAAAATTTCAAATTACAAACAATCAGGGGGAATGCAAATCTTTATCCAATGTTTTTTTTGTTCCAAATTTATGTATGAATCTACTTTCCGTCAAGGCCATTACAGATCAGGACAAACAAGTATGGTTTGATAACACCTCAGTTAAGGTAGTTGATCCCTATACAAAGGATGTCATTGCTCAAGGTATTGAAGAAAAGGGCCTCTACAAACTATCTTGCTTTGTATCCAAATAATCAACCTCAAGTTTGTGGCACCAAAGATTTGGCCACACTTCTTACTTATCAAAAATCTCTTCATCCCAACTTGTGAAGGGATTGCCAAAGATAGGGCAACTTAATGATGTCTGCCAAGCTTGCACCCAAGGCAAACAACATAGGGCCCCAATTCCCAAGGAAGCTTCAACACAAGTGAGGAACCCTCTAGCCCTTATCCACTTGGACTTATGTGGATCCATGAACACCCCATCCCTGAGTGGATCCCTCTACTTTTATCTTCTAGTAGATGACCACTCTCGCTATATTTGGGTGTACTTTTTTGAAGTCAAAGGTAGACACATTCTCTAAGTTTCAAATTTGGATCAAGGAAGTTGAGAATGAAGCTTCGACTAAAGTTAAAACCATGAGATCAGATGGAGGTGGTGAGTTTATCAATCATGACTTTGATAACTTTCTCAACCAGAAAGGGATCAAAAGACAAGTCACTCAGCCTCATACTCCATCCCAGAATGGAGTAGCTAAAAGAAAGATACGTAGTGTGATGGAAATGGCAAGAAATATGCTTCATCACAAGGATCTACCCTACAAGTTCTGGGCAGAAGCCGTGCATGTTGCCATTCACATTCTTAATCGAGGATTTACAAGTGCATTACACAACAAAACATCCTTTGAAGCATACTATGGAAGAAAAACAAATGTGAATTACTTTCGCGTCTTTGGTAGTGAATTTTTTGTCCATGTACTAAAAGAAGATAGAAACAAGTTACAATCAAAGTCCAAGAAACACATATTCATAGGGTACAGTGACCAATCAAAGGCATACCGTCTATATGATATGGAAAACCACTCCATCACCATTTCGAAGGATGTGATCTTCAATGAAGCTTCCTCATACTCAATAGAAGATTCAAGTACAAGTCTCAGTCCACCTATCTACACTTCAGAGGGGGGCTCAGTATTTCCAAACTCCAACTCAGAAGCAAGTACTTCACAACAACCACACCGATCTCAAAGGCTTCTTGATAAGAGACAACGCAGAGAAATTCATAATGTTCATTATGATCTAATGCACCAAATTCAGCAAATTCTAGAGCCATCCAACTACAAAAAGCTCAAGGCTAACCAGAGTGGGAAGAAGCTATGAAAGAGGAACTGAATGCAATAGCAAAGAACAAGACTTGGACATTAGTTCCCAAACCAACCAACCATCAAGTCATAGGATTCAAGTGGATATACAAAGTCAAATACAAGTTTGATGGCACTCTAGATAAATATAAGGCAAGATTAGTCACTAAGGGATACAAGCAACAACATGGCATTGAATATGAAGAAACCTTTGCTCCTAATGCATGTTGGAGTTTATTGATCTCCAAAGTACAGCTAGAAGTAGGTGAAACCCAACAGGACCTAGTTGACTTTTTCACAAACTTGTATGCACAGACCAATTTTCTTGCAGAGACAATTTCTCTTAACTCACTTGGAATTTTCCAAAACTGTTTCACACACATAAACTAGACTCTAAGAGCTTTCCAACAAGATATAGAACACCTCAAATGGATAAATACACAATGAGCTATGACCTTTGCAATATGCAGCTTTAATGGAGACCTTGAAACAGAGATGAACCTGAGGACACACATCACTTGCAGAGACTACTGCTCTTAACTCACAACTCCAATGACTTTGAAACTTTCTAGAATACAAGTAGACTTAAAGAGCTTTCTAACAAGCCAAAGAACACATGATTTGGATACATACACAAGGATATATGACCTCTGCAAGTTTGAGGTTTAATGGAGACCTTCAGCAGGGATAAAAAACAGAGAACACACACTACTTGCAGAGAGTATTGCTCTCAGCTCCCAAATCCAATGATTATGAAAATTTACAGGAAGAAAGTAGACAGTAAGAGCTTTCCAATGAGCTATCAAACATGTAATTTGGATATATAATGAGGGAGATACAAGCTCTGCAATCTCTGCATACAAAACTACAGCAGTGTAGAGATACACATATGACTCTCTTGGACATCCCACAAGATCACGACTTTTCTCCTCTTTTTATAGCATGGGAAACTAATCTAAAACCTTCCTAATACATCTAAATTCGTGGTAGACACTTGGATGGAGGTATTACATGACTCAAGTGCTCAAATAAGCAAAGTATTGATGGACTTTGAGAACTAGCCACATCGACCTTCCACTAGGACACCACTGAAGCTCCCTTGTGACTCACTAATTTGACTCACCATGTTCTAGAACTCACGTGGTATTTTTGCTATATTTTATGAATAATATGAGCCTTCTTGAAGTATTTGAAGACTTCCCAAAGGTATTTACATAATTTGAAACTTGTACCCTCCATAAAACAAATGTTCGCAACATTCTCCCCCTCAAGTTTCAAAGGGTATTTCCTTCATGCCAAGAATATAGTTGAATCTTTGAAGCTTTGGTCCATCCAAGGATTTGGTGAAGATATCTGCAACTTGATCCTTTGTTCCAACAAAAGAAACCTGCACTTCATTGTTCATGGCCTTCTCTCGAACATAATGATAGTGAACCTCTATATGCTTTGTTCTAGCATGAAAAATAGGATTTGAGGTCATATGAATGCTGCTCAAGTTATCCCCATATATCAGTGGTACATCAACCTGCACATTCAAGTCATGAAACAACTTTTTAAACCACATAACCTCAGTAGTAGCCAATGCTAAACCTCTATACTCAGCCTTTGTAGAAGATAAAGCAACTGTAGGCTGTTTCTTTGAACTCCATGTTAATGTCTTGTTTCCTGCTATTACCACATATCCACTTGTGGATCTTCTGTCATCTTTGCTTCCAGCCCAATCTGCATCACTAAAGACTTTAAGAGTTAGATCAGCATCATGACTATAAAATAATCCTTCGTTCATGGTACCTTTCAAATACCTAAGCACTCTTTTCGCTGCATGCATATGAGGTACTCTAGGTTCATGCATAAACTGTGACAATACTCCCACTGCATAACATATATCAGGTCTAGTTTTTGTTGCATAAATCAAAGATCCTACCATGGATCTATATACATTCATATCATGCAACTCATCACCTTCCTTTGCGCTTAGCTTTACATTACATTCCATTGGAGTAGAAACAAATTTACATTCCTGCATACCAAACCTTTTCAGCATATCACATATATACTTTCTTTGTATCAACCACATACCTTCATCGCTATACACAATTTCAATCCCAAGAAAGTATCTGAGCAAACCAAGATCTGAAATTTTAAATTCTTTTCCCAAATTACCTTTTATCTCATCAATTGCTTTTGCATCATTCCCTGTAATCAACAAGTCATCCACATAAATGCATACATAGACACACATGCCATCTACATGTTTTACATAAAGTGAAGGATCAGCATGACTCGCTGTGTATCCTTGCAGCATAAGATACTTTACCAACCTTGCATTCCATGCTCTTGGTGCCTGCTTAAGACCATACAATGCCTTCTTTAACCTGCATACATGATTAGGACATTTTGCATCCACATAACCATCTGGTTGTGACATATACACTTCTTCATTTAACTCACCATTAAGAAAGGCATTCTTTATATCGAGTTGATATATATTCCACCTCTTACTTGCAGCTAAAGCCAACAAAGTTCTCACCGTTGCCATATTTGCTACTGGACTAAATGTTTCCTCATAGTCCACACCTTGAGTTTGATTATATCCTTTTGCTACAAGTCTAGCCTTATATCTAGACACACTACCATCACTATTTCTTTTAATCTTAATACCCACTTACAACCAATTACCTTTTGCTTTGGTGTACTTGGAACTAAATTCCAAGTCTTGTTATCATGTACTGCTTCCACTTTTCATCTCCCACTTTTCATCTCCTTTGGCCTCATCATAACATGTGGGTTCATTTTCCTGCTCAACTTTTGTCATAAAAGCATAATGAGTATTCATGAAAGATTCATAAGTATACCTTTGAGGTTGCTTACTTACTCTTGAAGTTCTTCTTACCTCCAATGTAGATGCTCTTCCTTTCTTATTAGGAACCTTTGATGATTCTCCATACTCACATACATCACTAATTTCCTCTCCTTCATCATTAACTTCAACAAGTTTGAGTTTACCTTTACTTTTAACACTTGGAGGTGACTCGTGCCTTAATCTTCCATTGAAAGGTGATCCTCTTTCTTCATCTAAACCACTCCTTTCATCATTTAAACTTCCTGATGGCTGAACTATGCATTCATCTCCTTCAACCACACCTTCTTCATTTTCATCCATGACCTGCAAACAATTCTTATCTGCATACCATGAAAGTGATTCATCAAAGTTTACATCTCTTGACACAACAACCTTATTGGTATGAGGATTATAGCATCTATATCCTCTTTGAGTATCTGCATAACCAATGAATATACATTTTTCTGATTTTGCATCAAGTTTAGATCTCACCTCACTAGGTACATGTACATAACATACACAGCCAAATACTTTCAAATGACTTACACTTGGTTTCCTTCCATGCCATACCTCATATGGTGTCAAATGATGAACTCCAGCAGTCGGAACTCTATTCATAATGTAAACACTTGTGCTAACAGCTTCAGCCCAAAAATAATTAGGCAAACACATATCATTAAGCATGCTTCTAGATGCTTCTGCTATGATTCTGTTTCTTCTTTCTGCGACTCCATTTTGTTGTGGAGTATACCTGCATGTAACTTCTCTTTTGATACCTTCATCATACAAAAAATCAGTAAAAGCTTGAGAGAAATACTCTCCTCCTCCATCGGATCTTAGCTTCTTAATATACCTTCCTGTTTGCTTTTCGACATATGATTTGAACTTCTTGAAACAATCAAAGACCTCACTCTTATGTTTAATAAAATACACAAATGTCATTCTACTATGATCGTCAATGAATGATACATAGTACTTATTACCAACCAAGGATGCCTCTTTAGTAGGTCCCCACACATCTGTGTGTATGAGATCTAGCAAACCATCATTTACATAGCTTGAATGCTTGAAAGGTTGTCTACTCTGCTTACCCATTTGACATGCTTCACAAAGATGCACCATATGTTGCTTAGTAAGATCAGGTAATCCTTCAACAATCCTCTTCTTTGATAGCTCCTTTAACCTGTGTACATTCATGTGTCCAATCCTTTTGTGCCATAGATCAAGCTCTGCTATTCGATGCATACCATAAGAGAAATAGTTTGTATGATTTGGGTTTACCTTGAATGTAAACAATCTACCTTGTTTTTGACCTCTAGCAATTAACCTCCTTTGCTTTGGATCCTCAATGAAGCAACCTGCATGATTAAATCTCACTTGTAGACCTTTTTCTACCATTTGACCAACCGACATCAAATTCTTAGTGATCGTTGGCACATAAAGTACATCCTTCAAGCAATTTTTCTTGCTCTTATCCTGCATAACAACATCTCCAACCTGCATAATCTTATGTGTTGTATCATCTCCTGTTTCAACATGACCTTTACATGACGGATTATGCATATTAGAAAACCATGAAGCATCATGAGACATGTGATTAGAACAACCACTATCTACATACCATACATCGCTAGTGCAATTCATCTTAGTTTCTACATTCATCATAAGAAGAGAATCATAATCATCACTTTTACCTTCAACTGCATAATTTCCTTGTTGTTTACCTCTTCTTGAATAGCCTCCTCTTCGATTACCACCTTGATTATTTTCATTTTGATAACAATCTTTGGCATAGTGTCCATACCTTCCACATATATAGCAATTGTTCTTATTATCTTCACTCCTTTGTCTTTGGTTGTAGTTGTAGTAGCCTCTCGTACCTCTAGCGCTTGATCTTCCTCTTCCTCTTGTGTTGAAGAAGCCACTTGAAGTCCTTTGATCATCGCTTCTTCTTCCTCGACCTCTATTTGAACCTCTTCCACCTCTGTTTCCACCTCTTGATGATCCTACATAAAGAGCTTGTCCTTGAGATCCTTTTTTATTTGAAGTAGAACCATTTAGATTCATCTCCTCCGTGACCATGAGGGCAATAAGTTGATCAAAATCTGGTAATTCTCCTCTAACATAAACTGAAGTAATGAAGGGTTTCCATCTCTCATCATCTTTGAGTCCGTTGAGAGTATGTGCAACCAAGTCGTCGTCCTCCACATGAGCTTGAATTGATCCTAATTGATCTGCAATCTCTTTAACTTTCAATATGTAATCATTGACCGATGTCCTTGTATCTTTCTTTATGTTATTCAACTCATTTTTGAGTTGAATCTTCCTTGCTCTTGTACCTGTAGCATACAACCTTTCCAATGCAAGCCAAACATCTCTACTTGTGTCTAGATCTTGTATGTGTCCTACCATTGAATCTTGAATATTTTGTGATAAAATGAATATAACCCTTTTGTCTCTCTCATTCCAAAGTCTAAACTCCCTCAATTGTTGCTGATTTGGGTCCTCTGGTAATGTGGGTTTGACATCTGTGCCGTCAATCAAACCATACAAGCCTCTACCTTGCAAGTATGCTGTGATTCTAAACTTCCATGCCTGATAATTGGTCTTATCAAGCTTCTCTATTTGTGCATGTTGGTCTCCCATAATACAAATGCTAAGCTTCCTCCTTTAAGCCTCCTTTCCAATGTGTGTGATGAGAAGAAATATAATATTTACCTTGTAAATGAGGTATGTGCACCTTTCTTTGCTTGGATGTTGCTTCATATGCCTCCTTGCAATCTTCTTCTACCTTTGTGTAGTGTTGATGATGAACTGCTTCTTTGATAGCTTCAAATTCTTCGTCAAGGTATGATAACCTTCTCCAAGCCTCCAAGTACTTGCTCTGATACCAATGTTGGAGTTTATTGATCTCCAAAGTACAGCTAGAAGTAGGTGAAACCCAACAGGACCTAGTTGACTTTTTCACAAACTTGTATGCACAGACCAATTTTCTTGCAGAGAAAATTTCTCTTAACTCACTTGGAATTTTCCAAAACTGTTTCACACACATAAACTAGACTCTAAGAGCTTTCCAACAAGATATAGAACACCTCAAATGGATAAATACACAATGAGCTATGACCTTTGCAATATGCAGCTTTAATGGAGACCTTGAAACAGAGATGAACCTGAGGACACACATCACTTGCAGAGACTACTGCTCTTAACTCACAACTCCAATGACTTTGAAACTTTCCAGAATACAAGTAGACTTAAAGAGCTTTCTAACAAGCCAAAGAACACATGATTTGGATACATACACAAGGATATATGACCTCTGCAAGTTTGAGGTTTAATGGAGACCTTCAGCAGGGATAAAAAACAGAGAACACACACTACTTGCAGAGAGTATTGCTCTCAGCTCCCAAATCCAATGATTATGAAAATTTACAGGAAGAAAGTAGACAGTAAGAGCTTTCCAATGAGCTATCAAACATGTAATTTGAATATATAATGAGGGAGATACAAGCTCTGCAATCTCTGCATACAAAACTACAGCAGTGTAGAGATACACATATGACTCTCTTGGACATCCCACAAGATCACGACTTTTCTCCTCTTTTTATAGCATGGGAAACTAATCTAAAACCTTCCTAATACATCTAAATTCATGGTAGACACTTGGATGGAGGTATTACATGACTCAAGTGCTCAAATAAGCAAAGTATTGATGGACTTTGAGAACTAGCCACATCGACCTTCCACTAGGACACCACTGAAGCTCCCTTGTGACTCACTAATTTGACTCACCATGTTCTAGAACTCACGTGGTATTTTTGCTATATTTTATGAATAATATGAGCCTTCTTGAAGTATTTGAAGACTTCCCAAAGGTATTTACATAATTTGAAACTTGTACCCTCCATAAAACAAATGTTCGCAACAATGCAAGATTCACAACCATAAGAATCATCTTAGCATTAAGTGCTCACTTTAAGTGGCCCATTTACCAGCTGGATGTCAAAAGTGCATTCCTCAATGGAGATCTTCAAGAAGAAGTATATGTTGAACAACCTGAAGTCTTCAAGATCAAAGGAAAGGAAGATCAAGTGTACAAACTTCACAAAGCCCTTTATGGAGTCAAGCAAGCTCCTAGGGCCTGGTATGAAAAGATTCACAAGCTCTTTGAAGATAAGGGATTTCACAGAAGCAATGCTGATGCTAATCTCTATATCTATCAAAAGAAGCCTTTAGTAGCCATCATCATTCTCTATGTAAATGACTTGATCTTGACAGGCTCAGACAAAGAACACATCCAATTTATCATCACACAGCTTCATCTTGAGTACTCTATGATAGATCTTGGATTACTTCACTACTTCTTGGGTATCGAAGTTTGGCAAAAAAAAGAAGGTATATTCCTATCACAAAAGAAGTACTACTCTGATCTACTTTCCAAATATAACATGGACCAATGTCGCTCAGTTTCTACACCTCTTGATCCAAACATCAAGCTTACACTGGAGGACTCATCATCACTTATGGATGTGCATACCTATCAACAACTTGTTGGCTCATTACTCTATCTTACCAACACTAGACCAGATATTTCTTATGCAGTTGGTATACTCAGTCAGTTTGCACATTCAGACTCATTGGGATGCTGCTCAGAGACTACTTCAATACCTTGCCCTCACCCGACGTCATGATCTTTGGTATAGATGGGGCATCAAACTCGCTAGATATTTAGATTCTGATTATGCTGGTGATCTTGATTCTCGACAGTCTACTTCTGGGTATATATTCTTGCTTGGCTCAGGACCTATCTCTTGGGCAAGTAAGAAGCAACCTACAATTGCTCTATCATCTACCGAGGCCGAGTATCGAGCATCCAGCTTTGCGGCATGTGAGGCCATCTAGCTTTGATGTTTATTATCTGACATTGGTGTTTTGTAGGATACTCCAACATGTATTCGCATGGATAGCCAGTCAGCCTTGGCCATCGCCAAGAATCCAGTTTTCCACGCTCGGATGAAGCATATCGAGATCTAGTACCATTTCATTCGTGAGAAGATCAAATTCCTTTAGTGCTTTAATTATCCTTCATTACTGTTGTAAAATAATTCATTGGTAATATTCATTTTCAAAAATCTATATAAAGATCTTAGGAATGCAATTTTTTAAGAGTTGTTAATACTCGATCATTATGAGAATTTCACTTCTTCTTATACTATTTTTTCCTCATCTGCTCTATCATCTCAACAGTCTATGATATTTTGTGTTTCACTTCATATTTTTGTTTTTGTGCTACTTCTTAGAGTTTTAATATTCAACATTGGTATCAGAGTCGGTTGACACATCAAAGTTGCTATACATGTGGTATATGGATAAGATGTAGCATGAATGAGGTGATTTCTTGCGAAAAGATGTATGACAATCAATAAATGATTATATCTTAAAAATTAAGCAGAGTGTTGATGCACTTGGTTCAATTTCATGCATAGTTGAGGATGATGATTTAGTTGATTTTGTTTTGAATGGTTTAAAAGAGGATGAAAAATTGGAAAGCTTTTACAACTTCTATATTCATGAGAGAGGAATTGCCTAATTTTGAAGCGCTGGTGTCACTTATGATAATAGAAGAATTTAATATAAATTGTGGATAGTTTATGTAGAGAGGTAGTGAAGGTCATGCACTTTATGCTAAAAATCAGTGTGGTCATAGAGGTGGTAGAAGAGGAACTTTCAGAGGTCATGGAGGTCAAAATCAGAGAAACAACAATAATGATGTAGACAACTTAGCTATGAATATGCATGGTAAGGGAGAGATATTCCTATTGTGGAAGAGTACATAGTGCATGTCAAGGTAATCAAGGTATTACATGTTTTAATTGTGGTAAAATTGGTCATATGTCTTGTGATTATTGACATAATCAGAGGCAAGATGTATATGCAAGGTAACATCATACAAAGGGTAATTTTCTTAATGAACAAAATCATGAAAATGTACTAATGATGAATGTGAATACAGATGCAACTCAAATCAATGATATATGATATGTTAACAGTGGATGTAATAATCACATGAGCAATAATCTTGATTGGTTCACTAGTTTACATGCACCTTTATTTGATAGTAAGGTTGAAATAGATGACATGATATGTTTACAGTGGATGTAATAATCACATGAGCAATAATCTTGATTGGTTCACTAACTTACATGCACCTTTATTTGATAGTAAGGTTGAAATAGATGACAGCTCAATGCACAAAATAGCACAAGTTGAAGAGTATCATAATATGAGTATGCAAGATTCCGCTGAACCAGTGAGGAGCTAGGTTCAGCCATGTAAATAGTAGGGGAGGATTCATCTACTCCCACCAGAGCTTCATTGAAATCTAATTTGGACAAAAAAATCGACAATCACATGGGTGGACCTAGGGTGATAAATCACATCATAGTCAAATTCTTGCGAAGAAGAACCCACCTTGCAAGTCTTCCACCCAAATGTTGTTGTCGCACCAAATATGTTAAGGCAGAGTGGTCCACATGGAAGGTAAATTTTCAGCCAAGTAGGTAGTGCCATAATTTTTTCACAGAGTAAATGAGGCCCAAGCATTCACACTCCATAGGAAAGTAATTGCTTTCAGTTGGAGCTAATCAATGGCTAGCATAATAGACTAGGTGACACCAATTTATCATGGAGTTGCATTAGGACACAATGTATGAAGGACAATTTCATAAACAAAAAGAATTGATAAAGAGGGAGATGAGTC
Source organism: Ceratopteris richardii (assembly GCA_020310875.1). Classification (NCBI taxonomy): domain Eukaryota; kingdom Viridiplantae; phylum Streptophyta; class Polypodiopsida; order Polypodiales; family Pteridaceae; genus Ceratopteris; species Ceratopteris richardii. Next base: position 43,060,066 of record CM035419.1, read on the forward strand.
CTAAAGTTTTAATAGGATTATTTGAGAAAACTCTAAAGAAATTTGTCAAGCACAATTTCATTTATTTATGGCAAGCTAACCAGTTTAAGATGTGTGAATCTGAATTCCCAAGCGATGTTGTGGTTTTAATGGTTGATGTTGCAGAAAACTATACATTCCATGAGAAAAATGAACTACAATCTATGCATTGGTGGCCTGTATAGATAACTATTTTTATGCATATCACATATTTTTGTTTGGAGGGCATTCCTAAAAAGGTAATCCACTTCTTCACATCCGATGATAAGAAGCATGAAACCTTTTTTGTGCAACATTGTTTCCAATTACATTGGAAATGGTTGAGAAAGATAAATTTTGACTTACTTCAACATTGGGTATGGTCCGATGGCATAGCTTCTCAATTTAAAGTTAAACATCCATTTTACTTCATAGGAAGATATCCAAGGCTAACATCCAGGACTATGATATGGAATTTCTTTGATTGAGGGCATGGGAAGGGAGAACATGATGGTGTAGGTGTAGTTGTGAAAAGACCACTAACCCATGAACAACTTAAACCTGATGGTGCAATTGAAGTGTGCTACAGATGTTGTGGAATTTCTCAAGGGACATTTGTCAGTTTCAAAAGGGAGATATGTCACACAAGTCTTCTACGAAGTGAAGATTGATGAAGTGAACAGGGAGAAGGCTTGGGATTCTAAGGGGATATCTCAAGTTTGATCCTTGAATTTGATTCGTGGCTATTCAAGGCTAGATGGACATTGCATCGATGTTAGAGAACTAACATGTTATTGTTGTCATTGTATCCAAGGTCAGTGGAAAAGATGCATCAACAAATGCCATGTTCGAAATTGGGCATACCAATTTGACTCCTATCAGTGAATTAGATGAAGCAAAAGACTTGTCCTTTTCCAATTTTACATTTGAAGGTGATGGCAACTATCTATCGGATGCATTGGTAGTGGATGGCAACTTTGTAGTCAACGTAGAAGAGGACAATGATAAAGCTGCATATTTCTATTTATTAAAGTGCACACAAGGTAAAAACTTCATTCCAAAGAGTCTGATGGATGCTTGGAACAACCTGATAGCTTCAAGGGCATATTATGTAGTGGGTTTATTTTATGAGAGACTAGAAAAAAATGTCTACAGGCTATTAGAAACAAGACCACTGGCTTATATGCATTCCCATCTTGTAAGATACATTAAGCTACCCATGTCACCAGTCCATGCCTGTACATACATGTTTACCATTAATGGTGATGTCTATGAGGCTGTTTACAATAGTATGCCCTAGAATTTTGTAATACCCATGTGATGATGGAAAACTTCTTGTCTTGCACTATGTAGTACACGAATTGACTACTAGATAATTATAAACTATTTTCTTAAGTAACCATTTCTATGCTAAGAAGTTCAATCATGTGGTGGAGTGCTTATTTGTATTTGGTGAGGGTTTGCCCCTAGCACAGTTTGTAACTCTTCTTTATTAATATTCTTTTTTTTGTTCTCTAAAAAAAAAAGGGTGTCAACTCACCCCCTCAAAACAAAACATGCACCCTTGAAACAAATGAAATCGATGGTTGTAAAGTTTTTTTTTAAATCTAATGATCACAACAATTTAGCATTTGAGTTCTAGTGGAACAAGTGTTAGTCAAGAGGGTGGAAGCACGAGTTTATACCATCTATGTAACACTGGAATAGTTTGAATGCACCCATAGACTTAAAGTAGCTAACATGTAAATAGCTAACAATTGAACGATATAGCTAACAATTGGATCAACATAGCTAACAATCTATTTAAGATCAAAGTACTTAACATAATTCTATAAGAATGATTGTACACAAGGTTTTGTTATCTACATACTCAATGTTTTCATCTATGATGATATCGACTATGCTCTTGATGTATTCCATGATATATGGCCAAGCTCTCTTCATCAAGAGGAATAGCTCTGGAAATAATATCTACATACTAGGTATGATTTGGAGTTATTAACCATTTCCAAAGTTTCCCACAAAGAGTTCCTAATAGATAATTACGTCCTTCATTTATTGTCAACTTTGGTAGCATGAGACAACATCTTCTAATGTTGTAAAATAATATGTAAGCAATAGTATCAATTATTAATGTATTCTCAACCCCGTACTCTACATTCTTGTCCCAAAAATGAGCTAGTCTCTTGAAATGGATCGTGAAATTCCATAAACGTTGATCCTTCCTCCAAATACCCATGAAATTCTTCTTTAAATATGAGAATATTGTATCAATATATTTGTTGACCTCGTCTAGATCATAGCCACTCCGAATCCAAACATTGAAATTTTCAATGCACCATTGTAGAAAGGCTTATAATCAAGAAAATCTTGGTTACTTCGGATGTTCATGAACATGTTTCAATTCTTGTATCTCCTCCTCTATCAAGCCATGTCTAATCTTTGGGGGTCCCTTTCTATCTCAATAAGTTTAGGTTCTATTACCACATGATCCAATCTCTTTTGTTTTCTTGACTTGCATGGTAGCTGTTTAGGCTCTTGATTCCCTTGTGTTGTAAACACTAGAATAGGATCAGTTTGACTTGAAATTGATACTTTCTATTCAACTTCTATTGCAAAAGGATCAGTTTGAGTTGAAATAGGACATGTTCAAGTTGAAATAGGATCATTTTGAGTTGAAATTGATACTTTCTACTCAACTTTTGTTGCAATAGGATCAATTTGAGTTGAAATAGCACATGTTTGAGTTGAAATAGGATGAGTTTGAGTTAAAATTGTTGCTTTTTGCTCAACTTCTATTGCAGTCTGACATTGACTTGTTGAGGATGGAGCATTATCTTTTGTAGTAGTTGTCGATGGAACTTTGTTCTTTATCTGACCTATAAGCCAAACATCATTACAAGTTACAATCAATGACAATGTTAATCTATCCAAAATTGTACAGAGGTCTATAATATGAAGCATAAAAGAGAAAATATTTGTTCTTCATCCAACCTAAAGCCAAACATCATTACAATCAATGACATAGTTGAGCTATCAAATATGTACAGGGTATATAATATGAAGCACAGACAACAAAACATTTTAATAACATTGATACAAAATAGGTTGATTACAAAATGTGATGATAGCTAATAGATTTGAATGATTCCACATGTGGGTATAGTACCCATTACAAAGGAGAGTGATGTAAGAGGGTGAACACTGGTACTATTCTTTCAAAAGATCCTCTATATCAGGTACAATGCATCCGTTCAGGTGTGACCGAGTAGCCTATCCACTTGTAATTGGGTGCAAATGGCTTGGCTTCTTCTATCATTGCACACGTGCTTGTAACTTTCTTTTTGCATTTTCTATAAACTATGCTAGAGTGGAATCTTCTTGTACATCACCTAAAACTTTTGTTGGGGATCGACACATGTAAAAAACTCAGGCTTGTTTACAATAGTTTTGTTGCAAGGAGGTTTCATATGTAGCATTCGTTTGAAGAACATCTACATTTGGAATCTGATTAGGATCAAAAGTTGGATTCTACAAATGATCTTTGTTTGAACAAACAATGGGATCATTAGTTGGCAAAGGAACTTGCATTGAAAGATTAGTATTTGAAGGAAGAACCTAATTTGGGTAAGTATCTAGATCAGACCATGGAGGAAGATCCTATTGGGGGATGCCATCTGGGTTAAATCTAGACCCTAGATTAGATTCAAACGGACAAGCGATAGACATGTGGATAGAAATAGGGTTGTGACTAGCTAGATGAATATCCAAGCTGCTAACTCGATCAAGAACATTCTCCATCATTCAATCTAGACCACTGTCAAATTCAATTCGAGTGGACTCCGCATCATGCATGTGGTCGACCACACAAGGATCGAAATTGACATCCATTGTAGACTGGGTTTGTAGGAATGATGGTGTATTGTCTCTCTCTTTCAATGTTGAAGATTGGGCATAAGTCTTACTTTCAACAAATGGTGTACATCCAACATTCTCACTTGTCCCAAGACCCGTATTGTATGTAGCATCAACATTGTTGGTAATTGTTTCGATTCATGTAGTCATGCATGTGGTCGACCATACAAGGATCGACATTGACATCCATTGTAGACTGGGTTTGCAGGAATGATGGAGTATTGTCTCTCTCTTTCGATGTTGAAGATTGGGCATAAGTCTTACTTTCAACAAATGGTGTATATCCAACATTCTCACTTGTCCCAAGATCCATATTGTATGTAGCATCAACATTGTTGGTAATTGTTTCGATTCATGTACGAGCAAGTGCTTAGCACAATGAAATAAGCTAGATACAGTTATTAGTAACAACTATCAAAGAATCTCCTACTTAGTAATAGCTAGCTGGTAACAAGATAATTAGTATTAACTAATTACTAACAACTAACCAACAACTAGCTACTTAGTAATACCTAATTAGTAGGAAGTTAATTAGTGATAGCTAATTAGTAATAGCTAATTTGTAATAGCTAATAAGTAATAGCCAATTTGTAATATCTAATTTGCAATACCTAATTCATAATAGCTAATTAGTAATAGTTGGTTAATAATAGTTAATTAATAGCTAATTAGTAATAGTTGTTTTGTAACAGCTAATTCGTAATATCTAGGTTGTAATAGCTAGTAAGTAATAGCTAATAAGTAATAGCTGATTTGTAATAACTAATTTGTAATAGCTAATTTGTAATAGCTAATTAGTAATAGCTAATTTATAATAACTAACTTGTAATAGTCAATTTGTAATAGATAATTTGTAATAGCTAATTTGTAATAGCTAATTCCTAATAGCTAATTTGTAATAGGCAAGTTTTAATAGCTAATTTGTAATAGATAATTAGTAATAGCTAATTTGTAATAACTAGTTTGTAACAAGCTAATTAGTAATAGCTAATTACAAACAACTAACCAAGAACCAGCTACTTAGTAATAGCTAACTGGTAACAAGCCAATTAGTAATAGCTAATCACCAATAACTAATTACAAACAACTAACCAAGGACTAGCTACTTAATAATAACTAACTATAACAAGCTAAATAGTAATTGCTAATTACTAACAAGTAACCTAGAATCAACAACTTAGTAATAGCTAACTAGTAACAAGTTAATTAGCTACAAACAACTAACCAAGAACCAGCTACTTAGTAATACCTAACTGGTAACAAGCTAATTAATAATAGCTAATTAGTAATAACTAATTACAAACAACTAACCAAGGACTAGATACTTAGTAATAACTAATTAATAATGTGATAGATAGATAGATAGCTAATTCATGTCTATCTATCTATCTATCTATCTATCTATCTATCTATCTATCTATCTATCTATCTATCTATCTACCTATCTATCTATCTATCTATCTATCTACTAGTATCGAAATCCCAATCTGAGCTTGTTTTGGCCTTTGAATGCACCATCATAGCGCATGTGTAGGAAATTTCATCTTTTTGTGCCAAAGATATATACAACTTTCAATTCGCGAATATAAGCTCCTCAAAGTCTGCTACAGGTTTAGTAGAACTCGTCAAGGGAATTCTATTCAACTTTTTTAGATAGAATCATTTTACTGCATTAGGGTATTTTAGTTGGTGGCCATGGCTGAAAGCAGTGATGTATTCTGTATGTTGGCTTTTGATGATAACTTGGATGCTACCAATTAATCATTATGGGTTTATATGATGCATCATGTATTGATTGCAAAAGGACTATGGAATATTGTGCAGGGTGTTGAAAAATTTCCTATTACACCTACAAACATAGTTGTTGAAGGTAATGCAAACAAGCATTGAAGATGATGATATTCTTCATGTTCGTGTTTGTGTTGCAGTTCCTACTACACCTACTGTGGAGCAACTTTGTTAGCCTTGTCTATCAAACATGACATTATTCCCCACAATTGCTCCTGCAAAATAACAAAGGATGCTTGGGATACATTAAACACTTTCTACTAGATAACCAATGAGGCTCGTATTGCTTATCTCCGAAAACAGTTGGAGAGTGAGCATATGAATGAAGGAGATTCCATAGACAATTTTCTAACAAAGATCAAAGATTTAAAGGAGCAATTGATTTCTACGGATGAACTCTTGCTTGAAAGTTCACTTGTGAAAACTGTTCTGAATGATCTTCATGATTCATATCAGAGTTTTGCTTCTACTCTTCGTTTGATGATGAAAGGAAATCCAAATGCCTTAAAATTTAAAGAGCTTGTCTTTCTTCTATTGCAAGAAGATTAGTGTAGGCAAAATAGGTCCATTATGTGTGTTGTAGATCAAGCTTTCCTGGCTAGTCAGAAGGGCAACGGTAAATGGAGCTCTTCTAGTTGTAGTAAGCAGAAATCTTCTAATTCTACACAATGAAAGAAGGATGACAAAGATGAGAAGAAAGTAGAAAAGCATAAATTATTTTGCAAATACTAAAGGAAATGTTCATGTCATAAAGGGTTGTACAAAACTATCTACTAAAGAGGCAAGCGAGAAAGATGTTGGAATCGTTGCTGTAGAGGCCTCTACATCCAAAACAGAGTCTGCTAATCTTATGCAGAATGAAGAATGGGCATTTAACATTGTTTGCAGTTATGACCCATCTTCTCATGAATAATGTATGTCTACAATAGACTCAGATGTTTGGTACTTTGATAGTGGGGCAACCAAACATATTACCTCGTAGCATAGTTTCTTCACTTCACTCAAGCCTACCCCTACAGGGAATACTATCACATGCACCAGTAACTCCTCTTATCCTATCATGGGAGTCAGTAAGATCATAATTCTGAATATTGATGATGGTAGTTTGTTTACATTGTTGGATGCTTTAGTTGTGCCACAGATCAAGAAGAATCTGTTATTAGTTTTCGCTTTAGCCAAGATTGGCTTGATTGTGAAATTTGTTGATGACAGATATATAGTTCATGATCTTTCAAATGGTGACCTCATTATTGCTTTTGGTATTTTATGTCATGGGTTGTATAAGTTCATAGACTATGAGAAATATGTGAATGATTCAGCATGTGCAGTACATCATTCTCAGGCTTTGTCAGATGCAAAGCTTTGGCATGCACACTTTGGTCATCTAAATTGTGCTAGCTTACTATGCCTACAGAAATTCGAAATGGTGTCCTCTTTGCCCAAACTTGAGGCACTTGATAAACATGCATGTAAAGGTTGTAATTTGGGGAAAACGCAGCATTCCTCATTCCGAAAAGATGGTTTATTTTGAGCTACTCAAAAATTGCAATTTGTTCATAGTGATGTCTGTGGTCCTATGTAGATGCCCTCTTTTGGAAACTATCTTTACTTCATGACTTTCATTGATCATTTTTCTAGGAATTCATGTGTATATTCATTGAAAGCAAAATTTGAAGTCTTTATGTCCTTCAAACAATTTTTGGTTTGACTGAAAATCTGTCAGCATGTAAAATGGGCACCCTCCATTTTGATCGGGAGGGGAGGGATATATGTCTTCTGACTTAAATGTAGTTCTTGCTTAACGTGGGATAAAACACTAGTGTACAATGCCATATACACCTCAGAAACATGGAGCTATTGAACGGAAGAACAGGTCACTCATGGAGATGTCGACGTGTATGGCCAAGAGTCAGGCTTTACCACATAGTTTCTGGCTTGAGGTTGTTATGTGTGCAGCATATGTACTTAATAGGTGTCCCACTAAAGCATTGCAGTCTATCACTCCATATGAGACTTGGCATGGTTGCAAGCCATGTGTTGCTCACCTACGAGTTTTTGGTTGTTTGGCATATGCATTGGATGATAAAGTAGTGAAATGTATTTTTGTTGGGTAAAATTCTGAAAGCAAAGGCTATTGTATGTATCATCCATAGATTAAATGCATACTGGTTAGCTGTGATGTTGCTTTTGTGGAAGATGTTATTCAACCATTACTTTCTATTGATATATTTAGGTAGTGATGTGTGTGAACACACTAGGACCGCCGGGGCACTTTTTTCCCTCTTTAGGAGGTTTTTTTCCCTTGGCTTGTATATACGCCTATTGCCCTAATGGGCTACTTATCTTTGTACATTATCTAGTAATACATTCAGTATTGTGTGTTTGTGCTCCAAGCTTCTTCTTCTTCCTTGTGTTGTTCACGTGCTTCTGCAGACGTCTAACTCCAACAATTGGTATCAGAGCAGGTAGTCGCTTCATCTAGGGCGCCGTCGACACTCCTCCATTTGCAGTCTTAGAATCATATGAGTTTTGGTGAGCATATGCTACTCAAGGTGTTACGAGATCAAAACCGCTTCGCTCTGTGGTGCCAAAATCGCGATCTGAGCTCGTTTCAGCCTCCAAACGCACTATCGCAGTGCTTGTGCAGGCTATTTTGTCTTTTTGTGCCAAAGGTATATACCTGTTTTTGTTCGCCAGTTTAAGCGTCTCGAAGTCTGCTACAGGTGTAACAAAACTTGTCTGGGCAGTTCTTTTCAACTTTTTGAGATACAGTCAATTTTTTGCATCAAGGTATTTTAGTCACCAGCCATGGCTGAAAGCAGTGATGTATTCCGTATGTTGGCTGTTGAGGATAAGTTGGATGGTACCAACTACCCATTATGGGCTTATATGATGCGACATGTATTGGTTGCAAAAGGATTATGGAACATTGTGCAGGGTGTTGAAAGACGTCCTGTTACACTAGTCCAGACAAAACAGGTCCATTATGCGTGTTGCAGATCAAGCTTTCCTGGCTAGTCAGAAGGGCAAAGGAAAATGGAGCTCTTCTACTAGTAAGCAGAAATCTGCAAATGCTGCACATTCGAAGAACTAGGATAAAGATGAGAAGAAATCAAAAAAGCAGAAATTGTCTTGTAAGTACTGTAAAGGGAATGATCATATCATAAAGAACTGTCCGAAACTGGCTGCTAAAGAGGCAAAGAAGAAAGAGGCTGGAATGGTTGTTGCAGAAGCCTCTACACCAAAAATAGAGTCTGCAAATCTTGTGCAGGAAGAAGAATGGGTGTTTACTACTGTCTGCAGTTTTGACCCATCTTCTCATGAGCAGTGCATGTCTGCAGTAGACTCAGATGTTTGATATTTTGACAGTGGGGCAACCAAACATATTACCTCGCAACGCAGTTTCTTCTCTTCACTCAAGCCTGCCCTTACAGGGAATACTGTTACATGTGCCAACAACCCCTCTTATCCTGTTATGGAAGTTGGTAAGATCATTTTGACTACTGCTGATGGTAGTTCTTTCACTTTGTTAGATGCTTTATTTGTGCCAGGGATCAAGAAGAACTTGTTATCAGTTTCTGCATTAGCCAAGATTGGCTTCGTTGTGAAATTTGTTGATGACAGGTGTATAGTTCATGATCTGTCAAATGGCGATGTGATTATTGCTTCTGGCATTTTATGTCGTGGGCTGTATAAGCTCATAGACTATGAAAGATCTGAAAATGATTTGGCATGTGCAGTAAATGATTCTCAGGCAATGTCATATGCAAAGCTTTGGTATGCACGCTTTGGTCATTTGAATTTTGCTAGTTTGCTATGCCTGCAGAAATCTGAAATGGTGTCCTCTTTGCCCAAACTTGAGGCACCTGGAAAACATGTTTGTGAAGGCTGTATTTTGGGCAAAATGCAGCGTTCCTCCTTTCCAAAAGATGGTTCTGTTGGAAAACAATGTCCCATTGGTCAAGGATTGGTCAAATTTATCCACTATTTAAAGCATGTGTATAAGTTGTATTCACTCCCTTGTACAACAAGCCACGACGGGCGCCTTGGATAAGTCAACCGACTCTCATACGTAAGGCGTGGGTTCAAATCCTGTCCAGCAACGGCGCAACACATAAGTTAGATTTAATTTTAGCTTTTCCTTTTATATTCGCGAACGGACAGCGCCGAAACTACGAACATGCTTTCTTATGATCGTGCTTTATTGAAGCTTTAACGATCGTAGCATTGGCGAGTGTTTTAAGCTTTTGGAAGAGCTTTTGAAGTACATACACTACTATATAATGAGAGCATGGCTCATTATTCATGTATCCTTCACCTAGGATCAACACAAGCTTTCTAGAGCTTGGACCTCAGTAGAGGTGGTGTTTCATCTAGCACATGGGGCAGCCATGGTGCTAACTTGAAGCATGTTGAGGAGCAGCTATGGAGTTCTTCTTGGTGATTCTTCTTGGAGAAGATGAAGGGTGTGCTCACACTCTAGCTCATGGAGAGGAGGTCATCTCTTGTTCATGGCAAGAAGACTTGATTATTAGCAGCTTGATGGTGAGGATCGCCCATCTACATGATGTATTTGAAGATCATCTTCTACAAGAAGATGTTAGGTTGAAGATTATCTTCTACAAGAAGATGTCTGGCTACTTCAAAGACATTGGATGGGACCATCTACATGATTTTGAAGATTATCTTCTACAAGAAGATATTAGGTTGAAGATTGTCTTCTACAAGAAGATGTCGTGCTATTTCAAAGACATTAGATGGAGATTAACATAAGATTCACATCTTATGTTAAGTATTCAGGTACATATTCTCTTTATGCACACAGGTACTACTTAAAGTTTATGGAAGCCGTGGCGTTCATATCAGGAGGAGTCCTATTCGGCATAGGTACAAGAGAATCGGTACTTATATGCTTTATGCATATTTTTATGAGGTGTTTGAGAAGGTGTGTTCACATGAGTTTGAGGATTTCCGGAAACAATCTTGTTAGCATTCTATGCTACTTTATAAGTATGTGATCTTTTCACACACGTATCTAACTTAGGGTCTTCCATAGCCTAAGTTTAGATGTAGGTTTGTTGACCATCAGTTTCACATTGATCCTTCCTCATTCAGTCACTCATATTCACTCTTCTATAACCTATTAGGTCACACATCTCATGTATATTCAGATTACTGCCCATACATCTGAATATGTTTGTTACATTGTACATTCACTCATTCATCTATTTCTCATCACATAGAATGGTTGAGAATTTTGCTCCCACATTGTACATTGAACATTGGTATATATGATACTATGAGTAAGCGATGGCTTACGTAACACCTTACACATATTGTCTATTCTTTCTCTATCTTTGTCTCATCATTTGTATGATTAAGTTGTGGTATGTTCATGTTTTGTCAATATGGAAGATTGCTGGTATTAATGTTGTATATACTGGAACTATGGAACCATGGACCTGTGACATGAGCCTAAGGGCCTACCTCACTTCCAACATTTGGTATCAGAGCACTAAGGTTTTGGTTTCAGAACTTTAGATCTTTGGCATCAGTTCATTAAGGCTCATTCATATCTCAGGTTCCTAGAATTCCAGATTTACAACATATGATTTGAAAGCATCTTCTAACATTTGACATTTGACATACACACTTAATCTAGATGAGTAGAGATTTGAGAATTAGACAATTCAGTTACATGTGTATTCAACAGTGTGGAGTATGAAGTTGATGATCTGTTAGCAGCCAAATATTTTTGGAAGAGTATGCAAATACTTTACAAAAGTATTGTTTGAAGACCCAGACTTGATGAAGAGAAGACTACTTCAAATTCAAGGAAGAACAATGGTTTAGAGAAGATGAAGAAATCAGATCAACATCAAATCACAGGTATCACTTTCTACTATCAGATTATCATTTGCAGGTCATATCTTAGAAGAGCAGTTATGAAGAGATTTGAAGAAATTCAAGGATTTCTTTTATACGCTTTCATCATTTGAAAGTTAAAGGCTACATCGAAACAGGTATCTAGAGGTTTTTCTAGAGAGTTTTTGAGAAATCTCTTTCATGGCAAGAAAGTTCATCTAAGAAGACAAGCGCAGAGATGAGATGCGTTTTTCAGCCAATTTTCTATTGTAAGTTGGTTGGATATCAAGGTACAAATGTATCTAGAGAAGGTAACTCTAGAAGGGTAATTCATCATTCAGATAAACGATTGGTGAATTTAGTCATTTCAGACATTTGAAGCAGAATTTTGATTCAAAGATATGAGGAGATGATAAAACATGTTTCTATATTCAACTTCCATTTGTATACCATGTTTGTTTTATCTCTTACTCTAAGCATTAGAGGAAGAGAAAAGTTCATTCAAAGAAGTCAAGAGTGTTTGCTACTTCAAGATGAAGAGAACAAAAGGTATGGAAGAGAAGTTTGAAGATGTTGACATCATCAGGTGGAAGAAAGATGCAGAAGAAGAAAGTCCATCATTTCCAAAAGAAAAGTAAGACTTCCTTTTCTCTCATATTTTCCATATACTTTTCCTATTTTATCCTCTACATCCAAAGACAAGTCTACGAGAACATCTTGTTTAAAGAAGAAGCAGTTTCTTGTTTTGCATTACACTTGGTCATGATTTAGTAGATTTGACAAAGAATTGCATTGAGAGAAAGAAAAGCAACAGATATATGTTTTGACTCATATGTATATGAGTTATGAAGCTTTTAAGCAGGCAGTTTATATGTTCCCTCAAAGAATTCTTGGAATGTCAATACAGAACTACTTGATATATGACAAGTTGCAGAGAGGTATATTTCTTCTTTATCTAACTCTTGAGGTAAAAGAGTTTTTTGTAGCAGATGTTGAAGACTTGGGTTGAGGTTTTATGTTTGGAAAAGATTACCTCATATTCAGTATTTTTAGAAACTTCAGAAAATTCCGACTTGTTGATGTACTAGTCAGTTGAAGAATCTACTTTCTATGATTGTCTTGATTTTTTGGATACATGCTTGTATTCAAAAAGGTGTTCCATTAGATCCTATCACTTGATTGAAAAGTGGAGTTAGCCAAAAGAAAATCAAGCAGGTACTATCACATTTCACCCGGGGAAAAATATGAAAGTTATGAGGTATCAACTTGCAGCTTTTGGAGTTCTCAAGGTGAGAAGTTTGTCCACTTATGTTTCAAGTAGGAATTGCAGATTCCTTGAAGGATTTGTTTGAAGAAAAGTTTTACAACTTTGTAAGAAGCATGGACACTTGGAGACATTCAGGTAAACAAATCAAACATTCAGTCTTGAAGGTTTGATAAGAGCAGATTCTACACAGGAGAGATCATTGATCTTGAATAGATCTTGTATGATCTTGAGTATTTATGATTCAGTTGTCTATCCTTTGTTTGTGAAGATTCTTAACATTGGAGAAGTAAGTCAAAGATTCAGATTCTATCAGATTTGTGTTGCAAAGAGATAGAAATACTTGTTATGTGCAGAAGGGTATGAATCCTAAAATGCTTTCAACAAGGTTTTATCAGCTAACCTTATTCTACAATATGGGAAGCTGAAGACCTACAGTGAAAGTTATTAGCAACTGCAGTGCTAATAAAAAAAGGGTTCAGAGATTTTGTTTCAGATACAGGTATTGATCACTGAACATCAGATTTATGAAGGAAGACGTTCCACATTTCATAAAGTTTGATATATTTGAAGAATTCTGGATACTAGCGTTAAGTCATCCAGGGGGGTGATGAAACATGAAGACTTGTTTTCAGCCATATGTAAAAGAATGTAGAGTCATACCTACAGGTATTCCTATTTCAGGTATTCCTATATCTCCTTTGTCAGGTTCTCTTTATGTTCCAGCTTTGAAAGAAGAAGGAAGAAGAAGAATGTTTGGAGAAAGTTCCTGTTAGGATGTTTCTGTTCAGGAGAAGGTTCCAGAGTTCTATTGAAGAGAAGCTTGATATTTCAGAAAGGTATATTTCAGACGTGCGCACATATATGTTTATACCAAGTTCTGAAGGAAAGAGGTATGAAGGATTTAAAGGATGAAGACATGACGACATCATAGATTTTTACTCATATTTCAGTTGATTTCAATTGAGATGAGTTGACATGAGTTGAGTACAGTCAGAGATGAACCAGCAGTGTTCATAATACACTACGTTGTGAGTTGACAGTCACAGGTTCCAGGATTCAGTTCCTAATTTTGTTTAGTGTATTTACATGACGCAGCAAAAGTACGTTGAGAAACCTTATTGGAAGGTAAATGCAAATATGTGGATCCTAGTGTATGTTTTTAGGTTCTTGAAGACAAGAGATAGCAGGTGCAAAGACAGTTCATGCTATATTTGTTATCAAGCAGTGATTGCTTGATGTGTACACTATTGGATATCTAGTTTGCATACTTTCTCAGGTATTATGGTTCATATTCAGCAAGTTCAGGTTCTTTTGAAGGAAAGTCAAATTCAGTTTTGAAGAAGACTTTTTGAAGAAAAGTTCTGAAGTTCGGGAGTACAAGCTTGAAGCTTGTGACAAGCTATTTGAAGCTTGTAATAGTTTGCAGCTTATGAAGTTTGCAGATTCAGTCCAGGTTGTACCAATATGACATTGCAGGGGGGATTGTTGGAAAACAATGTCCCATTGGTCAAGGATTGGTCAAATTTATCCACTATTTAAAGCATGTGTACAAGTTGTATTCACTCCCTTGTACAACAAGCCACAACGGGCGCCTTGGATAAGTCAACCGACTCTCATACGTAAGGCGTGGGTTCAAATCCCGTGTCCAACAACGGCCCAGCACATAAGTTAGATTTAATTTTAGCTTTTCCTTTTATATTCGCGAACGGACAGCGCCGAAACTACGAACATGCTTTCTTATGATCGTGCTTTATTGAAGCTTTAACGATCGTAGCGTTGGCGAGTGTTTTAAGCTTTTGGAAGAGCTTTTGAAGTACATACACTACTATATAATGAGAGCATGGCTCATTATTCATGTATCCTTCACCTAGGATCAACACAAGCTTTCTAGAGCTTGGACCTCAGTAGAGGTGGTGTTTCATCTAGCACATGGGGCAGCCATGGTGCTAACTTGAAGCATGTTGAGGAGCAGCTATGGAGTTCTTCTTGGTGATTCTTCTTGGAGAAGATGAAGGGTGTGCTCACACTCTAGCTCATGGAGAGGAGGTCATCTCTTGTTCATGGCAAGAAGACTTGATTATTAGCAGCTTGATGGTGAGGATCGCCCATCTACATGATGTATTTGAAGATCATCTTCTACAAGAAGATGTTAGGTTGAAGATTATCTTCTATAAGAAGATGTCTGGCTACTTCAAAGACATTGGATGGGACCATCTACATGATTTTGAAGATTATCTTCTACAGGAAGATATTAGGTTGAAGATTGTCTTCTACAAGAAGATGTCGGGCTACTTCAAAGACATTAGATGGAGATTAACATAAGATTCACATCTTATGTTAAGTATTCAGGTACATATTCTCTTTATGCACACAGGTACTACTTAAAGTTTATGGAAGCCGTGGCGTTCATATCAGGAGGAGTCCTATTCGGCATAGGTACAAGAGAATCGGTACTTATATGCTTTATGCATATTTTTATGAGGTGTTTGAGAAGGTGTGTTCACATGAGTTTGAGGATTTCCGGCAACAATCTTGTTAGCATTCTATGCTACTTTATAAGTATGTGATCTTTTCACACACGTATCTAACTTAGGGTCTTCCATAGCCTAAGTTTAGATGTAGGTTTGTTGACCATCAGTTTCACATTGATCCTTCCTCATTCAGTCACTCATATTCACTCTTCTATAACCTATTAGGTCACACATCTCATGTATATTCAGATTACTGCCCATACATCTGAATATGTTTGTTACATTGTACATTCACTCATTCATCTATTTCTCATCACATAGAATGGTTGAGAATTTTGCTCCCACATTGTACATTGAACATTGGTATATATGATACTATGAGTAAGCGATGGCTTACATAACACCTTACACATATTGTCTATTCTTTCTCTATCTTTGTCTCATCGTTTGTATGATTAAGTTGTGGTATGTTCATGTTTTGTCAATATGGAAGATTGCTGGTATTAATGTTGTATATACTGGAACTATGGAACCATGGACCTGTGACATGAGCCTAAGGGCCTACCTCACTTCCAACAGGTTCAGTTCGAGCTACATAGAAATTGAAGCTTGTCCATAGTGATGTCTGTGGTCCTATGCAGACACCCTCTTTTGGAAATTACCTTTACTTTGTGACTTTCATTGATGATTTTTCCAAGCATGCATGGGTATATCCACTCAAAGAAAAGTTCGAAGTGTTCATGTGCTTTAAACAGTTTTTGGTTTTGGCTGAAAATCTGTCAGCATGTAAAATGGGCACCCTCCATTCTGATCGAGGGGGGGAATATATGTCTTCTGATTTTAATGCATTTCTAGCTGAACGTGGGATAAAAAACCAGTGTACAGTGCCGTATACACCTCAACAGAATGGAGTTGTTCAACAGAAGAACAGTTCACTCATGGAGATGGCGAGGTGTATGGTCAAGAGTCAGGCTTTACCACATAGTTTCTGGCTTGAGGCTGTCATGTGTGCAACATATGTACTTAATAGGTGTCCCACTAAAGTGCTACAGTCTATCACTCCATATGAGGCTTGGCATGACCTCAAGCCATCTGTTGCTCATCTGCGTGTTTTTGGTTGTTTGGCATATGCATTAGTGCCTGAACAACATCGCAGAAAATTGGATGATATGGCAGTAAAATGTATTTTTGTTGGGTACAGTTCTGAAAGTAAAGGCTATTGTTTGTATCATCCACAGACTAAACACATTCTGGTTAGCCGTGATGTTGTCTTTGTGGAAGATGCTATTCAGCCATTGCTTTCATGTACTAAGGAGACATCTGTTAGCTCCAAAGACATGTATGATACTTTGATGCCTCTTTTTACAGGTGCACAGTCTAGTGCTGGTCCTAATGAGGCAACTTCTCAGCCTTTGCAGGTTTCATAAGATGATGCAGATCATTCCATTTCTGATGCAGATTTACATGATGCACTTGTTGATGAGAGAGTTGATATTGAGCAAGCAAAAACTATGCCAAAATGGCTGGTGCAGACTTTGCGTGACAACAAATTAGATGCACCTTTGTCATATCGTACTTGTTCAGGCTCTCATAGTGCCTCCTTTGCATCAGATTGCTATGTTATGGCTGCGTCTAGTCTCTGTGATGAGAATGAGCCTGTTTCTTTTGATGAAGCACAAAATTCAGAAAATTGGATGGCTGCTATGCAATCTGAATATGATGCTATAATGAAGAATGGTACATGGTCTTTATGTGACTTGCCTCCTGGCAAGAAGGCTATTGGCACTAACTGGGTATACAAGCTGAAGCGTAAACCTGATGGTACAGTTGACAGGTATAAGGCTAGGCTTGTTGCAAAGGGTTATGCGCAGGAAAGAGGCATTGATTTTGATGAGACCTTTGCACCTACATGCCCTATGACTACTGTTCGGAGCATTTGTGCACTTGCAACCCATCACGGTCGGAATGTACATCAGTTGGACATTAAAACAGCATTTCTGAATGGTGACTTGCATGAAGAAGTGTATGTTTTTCAGCCTCGTGGCTTTGTGCAGAAAGGGCATGAAAACCAAGTGTGCAGGTTAAAGAAGGCATTATATGGTTTAAAGCAAGCACCACGTGCTTGGTATGAGAAGATACATGCCTATCTGATTGCACATGGTTTTGAGAACAGTCCAACTGAAAGCACCTTATATGTTAAGTGTGCTAATGATGTGCTTCTGATCATTGTTGTCTATGTTGAAGACATGCTGCTCACTGGTCCTATTGAGAAGCATATTGCTGATTTCAAGGCTGATTTGCATGCATCATTTGAGATGTCTGATTTGGGGCATTTGCATCACTATTTGGGCATTCAGTTTCTGCAAGTTGATGGTGGAATGGCTTTGTGTCAAATGAAATATATTGACACATTATTGCAGCGTTTTGGCCTTGAAGACTGTAAGCCTATTGCCACTCCTATGGAGACAGGTCTACGATTGAGTCTTCATGATAATGGAGATGCATTTGATGCTGTTCTCTATCAGCAGGTTGTTGGATGCTTGATTTACTTATGCATTACTCAGCCAGATATTCAGTTTGCTGTCTCACATATGAGTAGGTTTATGCATTGCCCAGGAGTCACGCATTGGAAGGCGGTTAAGCGTATCTTTCGCTACTTGAGTGGTACTCGGCTACTTGGGTTGTTTTATCCCAAGGGGGGATCACTACTGCCAGATTTGCATGCTTTTTCTGACTCAGATTGCGTCAGTTGCTATGAAACTCATGTGTCCACCAATGGTTTTTGCTTCATGCTTGGTAGCTCATGTATATCTTGGTTGAGCAAGAAGCAGCCTACTATGGCCACTTCCAGTTGTGAGGCTGAGTATAGGGTAGCTTTCACAGCGGCTGTTGAGTGTGTGTGGCTCAGATGCCTTATGGCTCATTTGGGTGTTGGCTAGTCTTTTGCCACCACCATCTTCACTGACAGTTAGAGCGCATTGGCAGTTGCAAGGAACCCTGTGTTCCATGCTCGCACTAAGCACATTGAAGTGCATTATCACTATGTCAAGGAGAGGTTCTCTGCTGGGGAGATCAACTTGGCATATGTGCCCACGCAGGAGAACATTGTAGACCTTTTCACGAAGGCTCTGCCTAGGGAGAAGTTTGAAGCTTTCCGCAAAGCTTTGGGCTTACTTCCTTTTGTGGAGTGATTTCCACATAGCTTGGCACTTCCTTATACATGAGTGCCAGCTCCTTGTTCACCGCATCACTCCCAGGGGGGATTTGTTGATATATTTAGGTAGTGATGTGTGTGAACACACTAGGACCGCCGGTGCACTTTTTTCCCTCTTTAGGAGGTTTTTTTCCCTTGGCTTGTATATACGCCTATTTCCCTAATGGGCTACTTATCTTTGTACATTCTCTAGTAATACATTCAGTATTGTGTGTTTGTGCTCCAAGCTTCTTCTTCTTCCTTGTGTTGTTCACGTGCTTCCACAGACATCTAACTCCAACACTTTCATGTACTAAGGAGACATCATTTAGCTCCAAAGACATGTATGACACTTTGCCTCTTTTATAGGTGGATAGTCTAGTATTGGTCCTAATGAGATACCTTCTCAACCTTTACAACTTTCATGTGATGATGCAAATCATTCCATTTCTGATGCAGATTTACATGATGCACTTGTTGATGAGAGAGTTGATACTGAGGAGGCAAAAACTATGACAAAATAGTTGGTGCACACTTTGCATGATAGCAAATTAGAGGCATTTATGTCATATCATACTCATTCTGGTTCTCATAGTGCTTCTTTTGCATCAAATTGCTATGTTATGGCTGCCTCTAGTCTCTGTGATCAGAATGAGCATGTTTCGTTTGATGAAGCACAAATTCAAAAAATTGGATGGCTGCAATGCAATCTGAATATGATGTTATAATGAAGCATGGCACCTAGTCTTTATGTGACTTTCCTCGTGGCAAGAAGGCCATTGGCACTAAGTGGGTATACAAGCTCAAGCGTAAGCCTAATGGAACAGTTGATAGGTATAAGGCTAGGCTTGTTGCAAAGGGTTATGCTCAGGAAATAGGCATTGTTTTCTATGAAACCCTTGCTCCTACTTGCCGAATGACTACTCTTTGTAGCATTTGTGCAGTTGCAACTCATCATGGTTGGAATGTACATCATTTGCACATTAAAACTGAATTTGTGAATGGTGACTTGCATGAAGAAGTGTACGTTTTTCAACCCTATGGCTTTGTGTAGAAAGGGCATGAAAACAAAGTGTGCAGGTTGAAGAAGGCATTATATGGTTTAAACCACGCACCACGTGCTTGGTATGAAAAGATACATGCCTATCTAATTGCGCATGGTTTTGAGAACAGTCCAATTGAGAGAACCTTATATGTTAAGCATGCAAATGATGTGCTTCTGATCATTGTTGTCTATGTTGATCACATGCTGCTCATTGGTCCTCATGAGAAACATATTGCTGATTTTAAGGCTGATTTGCATGCCTCATTTGAGATGTCTGATTTGGGCATTCACATCATTATTTGGGCATTCGTTTTATGCAAGCTGATGGCAGAATAGTTATGTGTCAAACGAAATATATTGACACATTATTGGAGCATTTGGGCCTTGAAGTCTGCAAACCTATTCCCACTCCTATGGAGATAGGTCTACCATTGAGACTTCATGATGTGGAGATGCCTTTCATGCTATTCTCTATCAGTAGGCTATTGAATGCTTGATTTACTTATGCATTACTTGGTGAGATATTCATTTTGTTGTCTCACAAATGAGTAGGTTTATGCATTGCCTAGGTGTCAATCATTGGAAGGTGGTTAAGTGCATCTTTCACTACTTGAGTGGTATCCAGCTACTTGGATTGTTCTATCCCAAGGGAGGACCACTACCGTCAGATTTACATGCTTTTTGTAACTGTAACTGGGCCGGTTGCTATGACATTCATGTGTCCACTAGTGGCTTTTGCTTCATGCTTGGTAGCTCATGCATATCTTGGTTGACTAAGAAGCAACCTAGTGTGGCCACTTCTAGCCTACTATGGCCACTTCTAGCCTATTGTGGCCACTTCTAGTTGTGAGGATGAGTATAGGGCAACTTTCACAATGACTGTTGAGTGTGTGTGTGTGTGTGTGTCTGTTGCTCTAGCACAATGGTAAGTACCACGTTAAGAAGCTTCACCTCCTTAATTGTCAATCCGCGGAAGAGATAGGAGTGATATGAAGATCGTGAACGTGAGATGAAGTGAGAGTGAAGGTGAGAAGCATAGAAATGCACACACACATACACACACACAACGAAGAGACAAGCAAGACACAATGGAAGGTGAGGAATCAACTCTATTACTCAAAAACACTCTTACAAGCTCAAAAATAGCTCTAAGCTCACACTAACCAACCTCAAAAATGAGCTCTCTAGCTCTTTTTATAGTTTCTAGACTAGTTTTGACCGGTTTCACATCTAGTGACCGGCATAGTTAAAAATTAGGTCCTAGATGCTATTTGGAAGGGTAAACGGTGTCTAAAAATAACGAAAATTGATACGCATGTTCTACCTAAGCTCCTCAAGCTCGAGGACTCCTCGGCTTGCACAAAATGGAGCTAGAAATTAAGAAAAGGGTTTTTCTATGTTACATATGTTACATTAGTGATAAAAATCACTGTTGGAGGTTTTTGAAAAGTATTTTTAAAACATGATTCTTTGAAAAAAGATTCCACTGGCTCACTGCTCCGTCGTTACATGCTTCCGCATCGTCTGTGCCTCTGGCTGCTTCCAACACCCCCCTCCTTCTCGCTTCTGTCGTCCCTGACAGAACCTTGTTGTGAGGTCTGCCGGATATAGTTCCGTAGGAGGTCTTGAGCGAGGGTGTGCTCGGAGATACGAATGCCTCGGGCCAGGTCGGCCTCGAGTTTCTCCTAGTCTATTGATTGCGGTTCTTCCGGTGGCGGGAGCTGATAGTGTGTGGAATAGACCATTCGTTCACAAGCAAATAATTGTAATAAATGTGTAGGCCTGCTTATGAATACCTCTGAATGGTATTCCCAGAAGCCGGTTGTGAACATCTCTTCGAAAGTCTGCTTGTAGCACGCCGGTAGGTACTTTATTCTGCAATGCCAGACATAACACACCCGTAGCGATTGCGTTGTACTCATATCATATACCAGATCGAAATTGCCATGCTCAAAGCCCGGGGTGTTTACATGAGGTGCCTTGATGCGTCGGAAGACTTTAAAAATCATTTGCATCATGTCAAAGATTTTGACAGTCATGTGCGCCGCTATATCATCCATATGCTTTAATCTAGGGAGCCAATGGCGAATTGTAGCCATCATGTAGCCTACAGTTGGTAATTCGATGGGTGGCTTAAAATAGGGGTAATTCAACCAGTCCTGGCACTGCTTATTGTTTTGTACCTTAATAGCAAAGGCTGTCCAGGAGCGGCGTCGTGGTACTGGTCCCCAACATGGGTTGTACTTTAAATGCAAAGGTGCCTTTACCCATGTACTCATCATTTCTGGATACTTCTGTAGTAAATCTTTCCGCCACTCTGGTTGATATATCTCTTGCTGTGCCTCAAGTGGTAGATCGGCCTCCTCGAATTGAGTCGCATGCGATGGTTTCTTACCTATTTCTTTCTCAATGGCTAACTGGTATTCGGCCATTAACATAAAATATGGTTTATACTGTAGCTCATGCCCAGATATGTATCGTCGCGGGGCCAAATGAGCAAAGAATGGAGACTGTAAAATTCGTTCTTCTATCATCGCCATGGCATGTAATTGTGCCTCTACTCTAGCTGAGTGTGTTGTCCCAAGTTCCTCAATAGTCTTCATCCACGCGGGGGTCGGAAGTTCGTAAGTCATCCGGCTTTCGGCCGTGACGCGTCCGCCTGGGATGGGTTGTGGCTCGTATGCCTCTTCAAACGTTTCCTCCACCGGGATGGTGACAGTTTCTTCCTCAGCTGGAAGCTCAAGTGGGGAATCTGGCCTTGGTGGTGCTTCATATACTGCAATCCTTGATTCAAGGTTTGATACCTGGGCCCGTAATGCGTTGAGTTCCTCTAAGATGTCAGGAGAGGGGTCCACAGGTGCTGGTATGTCTTGGTGTGCCGGTGCTCGTAACTGGAGTAATTTATGATCTTCTTTGAGTTTCTGTAACTCCTCGTTCATGCGGTCGTATTCATCTAGCAGTCTTACATGATCTTCTAGCAGCATCCTCATCGAGTCTGAGGGAATGGCTTTGAACCGACTAGGACCCAAAGGTTGGTCTGGGTGGTCAAGAGCTGCTTCTAAGTTTTCTCGGTTCTGATCCTGTAAGCGCTGGTTTTCTTCCTTTGCTGCTGCAAGGTGTCTTCTGAGTAAGCCCATGTTTCGTGTTAGCGTTGCATTGCGGACTGTTTGGGCTCTTAATAAGTTATCCAGGTCAGCAGTGGCTTCTTTAGCGTTTTCTTCGCTTTCTAGTTCCAATTTGTGATATGCCTCGCGTAATTCCTGGTATCGGGTGTTCAGAGAGGCATTCTCAATAGACAATAAATTAAGCTGCGACTGTAAGTCATTGGTTGTCCTCTGCAGCTGCTGGTAATTATCGCCAAGAGATGTGAACTCATCTCTTACTTGCGTCATACACATGAACATCTGTCGAAATGCATTATCTACAGTGGGTGATAGTATTAATGAGGTGCTAAATGAAGATGCAGTGGGTGTAGATGCAACGGGAATGGGGAATGGGGGTGGGAAGGTGGATGTTGTGGTGATTGTGGAAAATTGGGAGGTGCCTAAATATGTTTGTGCTGTGAGTGAAGTGAGTGATGGTGCAGTGGGTGGTGAGATGTCCATGTCATTGGACGTGTCCAGTGCGGTGACTGTGAATATAGGTGTGACTGTGGGTGCTTGTGCTGGTGTAAATACGGGATTTACAAAGGTTGTGGAGTAATTTACAGGGGGGGCTAGCTGGAGCAGCTTGGTGGAAAGGGGAAATAGGGGTTACAGTGGGTCGGGGCGGTGAGACGGGGGAGAAGGTTAATGGCGGTGGGAATGGGAAAAGGAGTCTTGGAGTTGTGGGGAAGGATGGAAAAGCTGGATGGAGGAATGGGTTGAATGGAAAGGTGGATGTGTGAGGGGGTAGACTAGGTCTAATGGGTGCAGGAATTGTCGGCTGAGTGGTCGTAAAGACGATTTCTGCTACGCCACTGGCGAATGAAGATGTTGGTCTGGGGGAAGGAGGGTGAAGAGGGGAGGCTGGATGGACGGGCGGTGATGGGGGAGCGGTTGGGGTGGTCGGTACTTCAGTGACTACTGAGGTATGTACGGTTGTAGCGCGGGGTGGGGAATCTACAAGGATGGTTTCTGCTGCCAATGAACTTTCGGGGACGAGGCGTGCCTCCCTGGCTTGTTCTGAAGACTCTGCTCCTGTTGGTACACGAATGTATTCGCCGGGCTTGGAAAGTAGTCGTACTCGGCGGGGGTCAAACTGTGGTAGTGGCTTTCTTTGCAAGTATCTGAGTGCTTCGTTGGAGCCTACTGATTTGACTAACTCGCGGAATCCTTTGATGTATGCGACTTCGAATCCGCCTGTGACAAGTTCTTGTTCTATTATGGCTTGACTCTCTTCCTCGGTCATTTTTTTGCGTGCCCAAACTTTTTCCATAGTTCTATACAGCTTCTTAATAGCCAGTGTGTAAGCTGCTGCTTCGTAAGTTTCATCTTCATGGGTACTTGTATCACCATGTGTGTCTGTTTGTTGGCCTTGGCCATCTGTCTGTTCATGCTCTTGGGATTCCTGAGTTCCCTGGCTAGCTTTGTCATCACCTTCGTCGTCATCGGTTGCTGTTCTTTCATCATCAGAGCTAGACACAACCTGTCCTTGTGGGTGATCCCGGGGTGTGGTAGGGTAGCTAGGCCTTTCAAATTGTTGAGAAAACAATTGTCCTTCTGAAAACTGGAACTCATTGGAGAACGCATCGGGCATTTCAAAATCAAAAGTTGGATCCAGTGGTGCTGTTTGTTCTGCTTCTAAATGAGGTATTGGAAAAGAGAAAGCTTCCGCACCAATAGTGGTGGGAATTTCAGCTGTCGTGGTTGTAGGTTCTGGGGTTGTGGCTGCTTGAGGTTCAACAGTACTGTTGGCGCCCTCCGGCGTAACTGGTCTTGATAACCGTATACGAATGGGTGGTGCCGTGGGAGTGGCTGTTGTTGGTGACTGCTCTGGAGATGGTTGTGGCGAGGGTGATTCTGGGACTTGTAAGCATGGGATAGTGCCTCTCATCCATTTTCCGGCTCTGCCTTTGCTAGACTTTCTAGCCTTCTTAGTGGTCCCTTTGAATGCTTTCAGTTCCTCACTTGTCATGGCACGCTCAATCGGTAAGTCATACGCCAAGCACATATATATAATTCTCGTAAGCGCACAACATCCATTGATGACCTTCTTTCGCTCCCACCTATGTTGTGCTAAGTACAACTGATCAATTATCCAGCTTGCAAGGTCTACTGTTTGAGGGCCAGTGCATGCTAAGTATAATCCAAACCAGATTCTTTTGTGGGGCATGGTAAAACGGTCCTGAGCTGGGAAAGCAAAATGCTGCATGCATATCCGCAGAGGCTTGGAAAGCTCAGGGGTTATAGCTGAAATATCCTCCCACTTAGTTACGTCACCCTGTTTCATCTGCTCTAGGACTAGCTGTTCTCTCTCCGTCGGAGTGTGTGTTCCATGTATTTTGAGAGCTGCGCGAATTAAATCTTTAGACAAATAAAACCTTCTGAATGGAGGGTCGTTTACCAAGGATGGTAACATGAATGTGCCGGGTAAATCCTTGTTCTCTGAAGCTGTCAAGGTGGTTACTAGGTAAAAGCATCTATAAAAATCGGGTTTAGGGAGAGGGTCACTAAAGTATTCTGTAAATCCCGCTTGTGCCCAAACGTGCGTTAAATCTTGTGTATTCTGCAGTCCTTCAAATTCTCTTGAAAAGAACAGGTACTTGGTCCATGTGCGCAAATCAAATGCCAAATTGGCCTCAAATATGAAAGTAGCGTCTGCTAAGGGTCCTACTAGGCCTTGAAACCAGTGAGAATTACGATGAATCTTCTCACTGTATCCTCTAGGAGGATCGTCTATTGGCATGGGTCCTGGAAAACCTTGAAACTCTGGTGGTTGCACCGTCGGATAAGATTCCGTGAGTAATTCTCCAATATGGGCCATTGGTGTGCTTGGGCCAGCCTCTGACGGTCCTTCTTCGGTTTGCATGATGACTGACGAGCTAATGGAAAAGATCTGCTACAAAAGATTAGCACATTAGTATGGAAATTAATTATGATCCCAATAAGGTGAGACCGCAATCCCTTTCCATAACCGATGTATAACCCGTGTAGCCAGGTGTTGTGAGGTGGTTAATGGAATGATTATTTGCAAAACTAATGCAGGTCTCTAGACGCCTACATGGTCAGATTATGCATACATTTCTTGATGAGCTTTTATCATGCATGATGTGGGGTTATGGTGTGTGAATTTATACAAGGTTTGGTTGAGGGTGAATTATTACAAGGGTGGAGTTTAAATGGGATGGGAGAATTGTTAGATAATGGGGTACAAGAAGACTTCTGGATACATTTCGGTATCCATTTCCTAAGAGTCCTTGGGTGGGTGGTGTGGTTCTGCTGAGGTACAAAAAGTGGTATCGGGTTTGGTGGTATTGAAGGATGAAAAGATTTCTGAGGGGTATATATTACATGGCTAGAGGGTTGGGCTATAATACATTGTTTGGGTACCCAAATCTGGATGGGTGTGGGTCGATTGATAAGATACTTCTTGGCGATCCAAATCTGTCGAGTATTTGTATTTGTAGAAGAAGATCGAGGGGACTTTGGATGCTGACTCTGCCTTTTTTGAAACTTTGTCCTGTTCTTTTCTGCAGTGTTGCCAATAGGCTGTGGTTGTTGTCCTTTTGGCACCCATATTTGTCTCGTGCCACTTGTTCTGTGATGTTGATACTGCTGCTTTCTCTGCCTTGTCTGGTGGTGTCGTCGGTCTTGGTTCCTCTGTTGTGGTTGACTCCTTCGTGGTTGGGTTTGAGAGGTCCATTGGACGCTCTGCTTTGGAAAAGAAGGGAGATCCAACACTTGCGTGACCTGCCCCTTAGGAAGTGATTCGTTCTTTATCTTTAATCTAGGCCAGTCCGCAGAAAGTTTGGAAGGATGAGCACCGCAGGGTGTTGTGCTCATTTGGCCGCTGATGCAACCCACCTGACCGCTGATTGTGTCCATCTGCCCTAGCGGTTGGGTAGCTACCCTTTCTAGTTTGCAGGAAGCCCTAGGGAAGATCTCCTGTCGTCCTTCTGATTGACAACTGTCCCTAGCCAAGCCCGAGTGGGTTGGTGTAGACGTAATGTGACTGAGCTGACCCAAGATCTTCCGGTCTTCCATCGCATGTATTTCATAGGGTCTAGGGTTACAAACCTCAGTCGGAATGCCATTAGGGAAGTCAAGCGGTATCACTCGCTTCTGCTCTAAGGTTCCAATCTGTAAGGAGCCTTGTCTAAGGTTTAGGTCCACTGAGTGATTGTATAGCCAATCTTGGCCAAGGATTAGGGGTTCTATCAGGTCGTCATCATGGCACACTAGTAGCTTCGCTGTCATGGTCACATCCTTAATGAGGATAGGAAGGTCCACCTCACCCATTCAAGGGGTTTCCATGCCTCCTAGCCCTATGAGGTATGCCTCAATTGGCCGCATTTCTATTCCTAAATCCTTATAGTGGGACCATCTAATCGCACTAGTCGCAGCACCTGAGTCAATTAAAGCCCTGAGCTCTTGGCAAGGGTTGCCGTGCTCTAGCCTAACTGTAATGAATGGTCTCCTGTCCACTATACTAGGATGAGTGGTTGACTTTACTTGACACATGGCCATGGGATATCTGGGTGTAGTTTCCAGATGGTTATAATGTTCTCTCCCTAGTCCTTGTCTTCTTAACTTTATGCGCTTAATGCGTTCGATAGCTTCTGCCTGAGCTTCAGCTCGTATTCTATTTTCTTCCTCCTTACGCTTCTTTGCCAACGTGAGTCGTCTAAGCATATCCTCCGTAAGAGGTTCCTGATATAACCTAACTCTACAGCCACTAATATAATTAGGCATTATGTTTCCTTCTAAGGTGGCTAACTGTACTGCTCCACTTATCGAGAGTCTGTTAATGATCATAGGTCCATAACCTCACTTTTCTAACTTCCGTGCGTGTTGTTTCAGCGTATATACTAGAACTAAATCTCCTTCTTTTAGGCCTTTATCTTTCACATGTGCATCAAAATATGCTTTCTGTCGCTTCTTCGCTGCATATATTCCTGCTGCTGCCTTTAGCCTGGTTTCTCCTAATCGTTCCAAGTCCATTATTCTTGTTGATAATTCATGGCCGGTCCACTGATGTTCTTGTGCAACCTTAAGGGTCGGTATCAAGAAGTCCAAAGGAAGCACAGCATTCTTACCAAAAACCATATGAAAGGGAGTGGCATTGAGTACGGTCTTGTAGGCCACTCGATATGCCCAAACAGCGTGGTGTAACTGTTTGTCCCAATCTGAACGTTTGTTGTTCACGAGTTTTGTCAGTACGTTACAAAGGATCTTATTAGTGCTTTCAGCCTGACCATTTGCCTGAGGATGATATGGTGCGGATTTCTTGTGAATCACCATAAAATCCTATAACAAATATTCAATGACTTGGTTTAGAAAGTGAGTTCCGCGATCGCTCACTAACTCAATAGGCAATCCATATCTTGTAAAAACATTTTCAAATAAGAATTTTGCAGTTGTGTGTGCATCATTCTTTTTGGTGGCTTTTGCCTCTACCCATTTCGTAAGATAATCTGTGGCAACAATAATGTATTCCGCATGTGTACCTTTTGTAGGGGGGTTAATGGGTCCTACAAAGTCTATACCCCACTTAGAAAATGCACGTCCGCCCATCATGGGTTTCAATGGCATTTCATCTCTACGAGTAGGAAACTGAGTTCTTTGGCACACATCACATCTCTTAACATAGGTATGAGCATCCATGTGAAGAGTGGGCCACCATAATCCTGCAAAGAGGATGGCTTTGATTATCCTATCGGGTCCAAAATGACCTCCTGCAACACCTTGGTGTGCCGTCTCTAGTATGCTCAGATAATCGCTTTCATGAACACATTGTCTTAGATATCCATCTCGTCCTCTTTTGTATAGATTATCGCCAATAAGTGAATAGTCTTGAGCTTCCTGCTCCAGACTGCGTTGTCGAGCTAAGGTCATTTCTTGAGGGAATGTGTTCGTCCTCAAGTATGTCACTAACGATTCACTCCAGTCTGGTGTGAGAGACACGTGATATAATGTAGCATGCTCTACTGGTGGTCTTTCACAACAAACATGGCATTCTTTACACAACTTGTAGACATCTGCTTCCATTGAAGTCCAATATACTCCTAGTCTATGCAGAGTCTGTAATGTTCGATGTTTCGAATGATGTTGCTTTAATGCACCTACATGTGCTAATTGCAACCAATTTGCATGTTCTGATTCATCTACACAACACGCAAGAATATTTTGATTATCCTGTTTATATATGCTTCCTACTAAGATTTGGTATGTCTGAGACTTGATAATCTCACCTTCTTTGATCTTTATCCTAGGGTTCTTGGGTCCGTATGTCAAGATAGGGACTATAGACTTAGCCCATTCTGGTGCTATCTCAAGATTAAATAAACATGCATCTGGTAGATCATCCATTACTCCTTAAGGAGCTTCTCCTGATGTTAATCTTGAAAGGTGGTCAGCTCTAAGATGTGTCTTTCCTTTTCTGACTACCACTTCAAAATCGTACTCCATGAGTAATAGAAACCAACGTATTAGTCGTCCCGTGTTACATGGTTTGTTGACTAGGTACAATAGGGCTTGATGATCTGTAAAGAACTTGAATTTGTTGGCCAACAAGTAATGCCTAAACTTCTTTACTGCGTAGATCATCCCTAATCCTTCTCGTTCCGTCGTGGTGTAATTTCTTTCTGCTGCGTTCAATTATCTGCTCGCGTAAGCTATTGGGAGATCTATGTTACCTTCACTCGTGGGTTGTGCTAACACACATCCTATGGCGTAATTGGATGCATCCACATGTACATGGAATGGCTTACTCCAATCTGGGGTAGTCAATATAGGTGCTAAGCACAAGCGTCGTTTAAGTTCGTTGAATGAATTCTCACATTCTTCTGTCCATTCAAAATTGGTTAAAAGAGAGTACAAAGGCTTGGCTATGATTGCATACATGTGTATGAATCTCCTATAATAGCCGCAATGGCCCATAAATGCCTGTACCTCTTTCACATTAGTTGGTCTAGGTAATTCTGCAATTACTTTTACTTTTTCCTCATCCGTAGAGATTCCATTTTTTGACACAATGTGTCCTACAATTTTGCCTTGTCTGACCATGAAAACGCACTTTTCTGGGGTTCAAACAAACCTGATATTCTCAACATTTGTCGAATATCTGTCTTAACTCTGGGATATGCGTCTGTCTTACATTAGAATGAGCACATATGTCATCGACATAAACTTGCAAAATCTTGCGTAAGAATTCCTTAAAAACATGACACATGAGTCGCTGGAAAGTGGCGGGTGCATTTGTTAAGCCAAATGGCATTACACGAAATGCAAATATGCCCCATTCAGTGGCAAAAGCCGTCTTGTGTTGATCTTCTGGAGCAATGGCTACTTGATTATAGCCTGAAAATCCATCAAGAAAGCTGTAAACTTCCTTGCCCGCAACTCTTTCCAATAGATGTTCTGTGATAGGAAGAGGATAATTGTCTCTAATCGTGGCGGCATTAACTTTTTTAAGGTTAATACACACACGCAATTTTCCATTCTTCTTGGGCACTACCACAATGGGGGATACCCATTCGGTATGCTCAATTTCGTAAATGAATCCTGCTTCTATCAGCCGATCTATCTCCTCTTTAATCTTCGCAGCGTAGTTATCATTGTACGTGTATGGTTTCTGTTTCATAGGTTTTGCATCTGGAGTCATAGGGATTCTATGAGAACATATATCTGGGTCTACTCCTTTCAAATCTTTGTAACTCCAAGCGAACACATCTCTATATTCGCGCAATAGAGCAACTAATTCTTCTTCTTCTTCAGCTGTCAAATCATGCCCTATGTAGGTACATTTTTCTTCTTCTCCTTCTATGGCTACTATTATTTTCTTGGTTTTCTCTTGGTTATCATATACTTGTCCGTCATTCGCCTTCCTATTAGGCATTCGTACCATGATTCTTCTATCTTCGATTTCATATTTCTTGAAATTCTCCGGTACTTCAAATAAAGATTCTTCTTTTTCTAACATGGTCTCTTTCTTCTTTCTTTTCTTGCCTTCACTTTTGCTAGTCACTTGAGTGGCTATTCTCACGTCATTCATAACTTCCTCGTGTCTCTGAGGGTGAGTCTCTACTTCGTAGAAATATTCTTCCTCTGATGCAAAGGGTGAGTCCATGATAATTGATTCTAAATCGAAATCGCTTGCATCCTCAAATGCATCAGTGTTAGGTTCACACTCTTCTAAAATTGCATCGCACATGATTGGCTCTATCGTGAAAACTGAAATGTCATAGCCATCCTCGTCACAGTGGGGTGTCCATTGTTCTTCATTGATGGCTACATCCATGGTTGTTAGGATTTCTGCCCAACCATGGGGTTCAAACTCTTCGTCAGGGAATACTACAGGTGCGTAAGCTGGATCTTGAAGGGTTCATGGATGTTGTTCTGCACCTAAGGTCCTTGCTTCTAATCTTTCTTCCTCTTGTTTTGCAACTTTACATATCCATAAATGAGTGTCCTCGTGCAACCAAGAAGGATCTGATTCTAATGAGTGCACGGATTCCGTCTCTACTTGTGTCTTATGGATGGTATTCCATTGTATTGGGGGTACGTCTCTATGTGAATAGTCTTTAAGATTGACTTTGGTAGTCACTCCTAAATGTTGCAAGTACAACGAATTAGTTCCCCAATCTTGTACGATTTGCAACTGACGCATGAATGGTCGTCCCAATATCATCTCATAAGCATGATTTTTACTAAAATCACAAATGGCAAAGGTATGCTCAAATTCTACACCACAAGTGGTGAGAGATATTCCTTCTAGTAAACCTAATGGTTTTTCTATGTGTCCGTCAGCCATTTGTAGCTTCATCCTGGTAGGTTTGAGTGCTGGCTTACCCCAACGTTTCCATAAAGCGGTGGTAGCAATGGCTACTCCGGCTCCTGAATCTAAGATGGCTTTTGTGGTGTAGCCCTGATGGGTTATTGGAAGATAAGTGTTACCTTCCTCTCCTTCGCTTACATCTCCGATCTTTTCTACTGGTATCTCCGGTACCTTATTTTGTGATCCTATCTGCGAGGCAGTTGTAGCAAGCCCAGGGAATTGATTTGCTACATGTTTCCACAATTCTGGTTTTACCTTTAACAACTCCTCTAGAGTGAGGTTACATTGTACTTTGGTATTCTTGATCACTTCCGTGTTTCTAGGGATTACTGATTCTTCATTCCTCACTATTATCGTGGGTGCTCTCATATTAATAGACTTTGCTTCCCAAGGTCCTGTGAACTGAGGTAATTCTTGTAAAGAATTAGATTCAAATCCTGTGTGTTCACTCAATGGTTCTTCCTCTACATCATCGTAAATAGAGGGAACGTCTTGGGGAAATTGCTCCTGCAAATCATCGATTTCTTGAATGGGAGGATGAGTTCCTTGTTCTTTTCTCCATTTCTCTTCTTGGATTTCTCTCAAAAATTCATGTGAGTACCTATGTATAGAAGACAAATTGCCTTGACTTTCTGTATTGGGTACTTGAGACAGGGATGGTGCATTCCTTTCCTGTGTCTCTGGGATGCTAGGGTTCCTATGCTGATCCTTTTTCTCTTTGCTTTCAATCAAATATTGTAGTCTCTCCATTAGTCCTTGAAAGTGTAGTTCTGGTTTTGCCATGTTATTCCAATTAAGATATCTCGAGGCTTCGAACAAAGCTTGTGCTAATTCTACCATCTTCATGCAAAGTTTAGTTCTCTCAATTTCTAGATCAGCTCGAGGGTAGTTCTTACTCATTTCAGCTACTTGAGGTCCCTCTTTTAATCTAGCCTGATATGCACGAAACATCATGTCTAGATTCTCTGGTATGGGTTCCGCCAAAACTGATCCTGATTTATGAGTTGGATTCTCTTGATTCAATTCCTGCGAAGTTAATTCTAGAATTTTGGCTCTAGATTCCTTTAAACTTCCTTCCAACTCAGTTATCTTTTTACTCCATTTTCTCTTAATTCTTTCTCTAGAATCTTTCCAAGATTTTGTCTTTTTACTGCTAGATTCTGCAACTTCACTAGTTCCGGCTACTTTCTCCTAATTAAGCTGTTGGTTCTGTAAGAGCGCCTGGGCTCTTGTTATAGCTTGGATAGGCACGTACGTAGGGTTGGATCCATCTGCGTTATTTACAATACCTATCACGTTGATTGGTGTCACATTCGAAGCATTAACAGGGTTCTTAGGACAATCTTTGATTATGTGCTCTTTGCCACAATCGGCACAAAAGCCTTGTATGTTATAGTACTGTGATTGTCCTGCTATAGGAGGATGTGGACAATCCTTTATGAAATGGTCTCCTTGGCACCTAAAGCATGGTCCTCTAAGGCCCTGTGGTCTCTGTTGTCTCAATTGGGGCCGTGGATTTGGGTTGGTGTACATCACATGAGCGTAGTCGGGCTCCCAACTAGGTTCCACTGGTGGACTATCATAATGATATGTCTCCACATGTTCTGGTGACTCCGTGTAATATGCGGGTGGACTATCTACATGCGTAGAGTCAAAACTGTTTGAGTTTGGGTCACCCTCTGTGATCAAAGGTGAAGAAGGCACTAAGGCCCTACTTAGGTTCTCTTCTGCAGCAGCGTATTTGACTGAGATGACATTCGCTGGTGGGGGTGGCTGCTGAGCTAAAACAGGTTGAGGTCTCTGTTGAGCCTGGTATGGGTAGTTCTGAGGAGGCCTATAGTAATAAGGCTGAGCATTGTATTGGCCTTGATACCTACCTGGCTGCGTGTATGCTTGCGGGTGGTTTTGTCTCACGGTCTATTTGTTGTATGGGCAGTCCTGAGCCGTATGATTCGTGTATCTTCTCTCAATTGTACAGTATTGGCCACTAGGGTTGGCTTGAGGTTGTGGTGCATTGGGACACACATTTGCCATATGATCACCACCACAAGTGTAACAACGCTTGTTCATTAGTACCCTAGGTTTACTAGAAACTCCTAGTTTCTGGGCCACTTTCTATGCTAGGTCCTCTATCGAGTAAGACAATTTTGTGGATGCTAGAGATGAACAGTCTGAGTCCTTATAGACCTTTGAGAGTTCCAACTCGTCTCCTAAGTTGTCCTCAATGTCTATACAAATTCTTATGCATTGCTCTAGCGTTCTGGGTTCTTTTAGGTACACATAGGAGCGTAGTTTAGAGCTCAACAAGCCATCTAGGAACAATGACACTTGCTTGGCTTGTGAGGGTAGCTCTTGCATTGGACATCGTTCAACATATTGTCTAAACCTACGTCCTGCGAGTCTGACTGTTTCTTGAGGGGTCTGTTTGAAGCTATGAATCAACGAAGACGTGTCATGTCTAATCCCACTTTTAGAGAATTCAGTGATGAATGACTCTAAAAAGTGATGGATGTCTCTAAATTGTCTTTGTTGCAATGGTTGGAACCAAGTTAAAGCTATATTCTTTAACGTTAGTCCAAATGCGTTGTATTGCGTGAACATGTCTTCGACTTGTTCTGCTCTTAGTACTTGCTTGAATTCTACGACATGGTCATAGGGATCTCCTGTCCCATCAAAGTAATTTTTCATGGATTTCACTAACTGTGTGGGTCTCAGTATTCTTGCGTGTTCACGTGGTCTAGGTAGAGGAAAATCATCTCTACCACCTGGTATTCCATGATCTCTTTGTCTATGTCCTCTATTAGTGTCTGTGGTTGTTCTATCTCTCCCTACAGGATTAGTGAAGCTTACTTTGGGTCTTTCTTTATTCTTTTCTCTTTGATTTACAAGGGCTGATGATGTTCCTACCCCTTGTTGACTTGTATTCATGTTCGTTCTAGATGGAGGGAATACCAATTCACCTCTCCATGTGTATGTGTTTTTAGCGTGGTCAGGCACCACAAAGAATCTTTCTGAAGTCTCATCCAGGTATACAACCTTTCCAGGTGTATCCGGGTCCTTGAACTCGTATATTGTGATGATACCTACCTCACTAAGTAGTTCTGATTTGTATCTCCAAAAGGCTTCATCAGTTTCTTTATTTACAAACAACTCTATGCTTCTGTTGTCCTGAGGGATCCATTCCGGGATTAGTACTCGTGTCAGTACAGATTTCCCTCTAGGTGTTCTAGGCTCTTCTAGAGGTTCTTTTCCTTGAGATTTAGTTTCCGTCTCTAATTGAATTACGCCAAACTCGTTCGTATTGTTTGGCTGTGTACTTAAGATGTACATCGTTCCTTCCTTGTCTATGTACGCGTCTCTCTCGAATTTCACCACTGGACGTTCCAATCCAATGGGTTGATCGGGGTTGTGCATTTGCACCACTTGCCTTCGCA
This sequence comes from Ceratopteris richardii, assembly GCA_020310875.1. Lineage (NCBI taxonomy): Eukaryota > Viridiplantae > Streptophyta > Polypodiopsida > Polypodiales > Pteridaceae > Ceratopteris > Ceratopteris richardii. The sequence continues at coordinate 43,095,017 of CM035419.1, forward strand.
AACCATCCTCATAGATGCGAGCACCTAATCGGTTGGTTCGGAGAAACTCTAGTTGAGTCCTATAGGGTCCTTCTGGTTTTTCTAAGTATGCTACATTTGACCCTACTTCTGGTCTATCTGTGCTAAATGCCATTTCTGAATCACTAGTATCTGAGCTCTCGTAGGGATAACTAGTATTCAATTGTTGAGCCCACGATCGAGCAGTAGTTCTTACACTTGCCTCTGATGATCTAAGGCTTCGTCGGTCTGACTTACCTATATGTTTGCTTGATCTAAGGTTCATTAATTTTCTTCCTTGCACACTCAGTACACGCTTAGATCGTCAATGATTCTTTGTTATTACTTTCTTGATTCTTTTTAGATTTCTTTAGATTCTTGTCTTAATGTATGCGTCAAGAATTCGACTTTCTGTGGTACTCTGAGTTCTCGTTCCGTCAGACTTATGTTCTTTCCTTTAGGTTTTCGTGTCACACACCTTTACTTTGGTCTTGAACTTGATAAATTTAATTCTCTTGAACTTGAGGCGTTCCTATCATCTTTAATCCATAATACTACCGTTTATCCTAAGCTAAGAATTGACTGAGGGGGTTGAGTAATCTTCCAACCTCGAGTCAGCTTTTCTGGTTGCTCTGATGCCCAAGAAGCCGCGCTTACCAAGCTTTATGCCCTTCACAGCCTTGCTTTGGTTGCCTTTGATTGCCCTTGCTAGACCTGGAAAAATCCAAGATTAGAACAATTCACAGTTGGATGATCAAGCACTTGAGTATATACACCCTTTAAGTCCCTTCCCTTTTGCCCAACTTTTCAATGTTTGCCCCCTGGCTTTCTAGTCCCAAACTAGGTCAACCTCAAAATATCTTATCTAAAAATAGATGTACTCGTCAAGATAGTACTCGTCACATAGTACTCGTCAAGAGCTTTCTAATGAGCTATTAAGCTCAAAAAACGGACTTAGGATGAAAAAGTTATGACCGTTCAGGCCCTGGGGGGTAAAAACTGACAAACAGGTTTTTCTCCAAATATGAGCTAAGGGGTCTCCAAAAATTTCCCAAAAATAGCCCCAAAATTGGCCAAAAAATGAAACCCTAAAATTTGCGATGGGGGTGCACAATCACGATGGTCTGAGATGATCGCGATGGTCTGGGACCGTCGCAATGGTCCAGGCGACCCGTCGCGATGGCGTGAAGGTGAACCGTCGCGATGGTCCAAAAGTGAACCGTCGCGATGGTCCAAAAGTGAACCGTCGCGATGGCTCGATCAGGCGGACAATCGCGATGGCGTCAGTCAACGGTCAACGTGAACAATCGCGATGGTCCAATATTTGAGTTGTCGTGATGGTCTGAGGGTATCGTCGCGATGGTCCAACTTGCCACGTGGCACCGTCGGCACGATGGCGTGAGCCAATCGCAATGGTGTGGGGTCAACCGAACAGTCGCGATGGTCCGCGAACCGTCGCGATGGTCCAAATGAACCGTCGCGATGGCGTGAGACCGTCGCGATGGTCCGGCCGAGCCGTCGCGATGGCGTGAGCCTATCGCGATGGTGTGACACAATCGCGATGGTCTGAGACCGTCGCGATGGTCCACCAAAATGCAATTTTTTGAGATGCAGCTATGGATTCCTATACACGCAGGGGTCGCCTACACGGTGGTGAACTCGCCTTCCTCAAATTCCGAACTTTGCAGACCATCGCGATGGTCTGACACAGTCGGAAATTTTTGACAGAAACTGAAAATTTTACCTTTTCCAAGCTTTCCTGATGCACTGGAGCTCTGTACCTGCAAGAAAACTCAAGAAAACAAAAGTACACACAAGCACAAAAGCTCTCTCTCACTCTCTTGCATGCACAAATGAGGGGAGATGAGGAGAATGGATGGATATGGTGAATTTTTTGATTTTTTTGGAGATGAAGATGATGATGCGGTGGTGAAGATGGAGTGTGGGAGAGGTGAAAAACGCTAAAAACTAAGTGAAAACAACAACAAAAACTGAAATTTTTACCTTCCAACGCCACTTCTTGCTATACTCTTACCATCACACATTCGTCCTAGACTCGATCCCCGGCAACGGCGCCAAATTTGGTGTTGCTCTAGCACAATGGTAAGTACCACGTTAAGAAGCTTCACCTCCTCAATTGTCAATCCACGGAAGAGATAGGAGTGATATGAAGATCGTGAACGTGAGATGAAGTGAGAGTGAAGGTGAGAAGCATAGAAATGCACACACACATACGCACACACAACGAAGAGACAAGCAAGACACAATGGAAGGTGAGGAATCAACTCTATTACTCAAAAACACTCTTACAAGCTCAAAAATAGCTCTAAGCTCACACTAACCAACCTCAAAAATGAGCTCTCTAGCTCTTTTTATAGTTTCTAGACTAGTTTTGACCGGTTTCACATCTAGTGACCGGCATAGTTAAAAATTAGGTCCTAGATGCTATTTAAAAGGGTAAACGGTGTCTAAAAATAGCGAAAATTGATACACATGTTCTACCTAAGCTCCTCAAGCTCGAGGACTCCTCGGCTTGCACAAAATGGAGCTAGAAATTAAGAAAAGGGTTTTTCTATGTTACATATGTTACATTAGTGATAAAAATCACTGTTGGAGGTTTTTGAAAAGTATTTTTAAAACATGATTCTTTGAAAAAAGATTCCACTGGCTCACTGCTCCGTCGTTACATGCTTCCGCATCGTCTGTGCCTCTGGCTGCTTCCAACAGTGTCTCAGATGCCTTATGGCTGATTTGGGTGTTGGTTACTCTTCTACCACTAGCATCTTCACTGACAGTCAGAGTGCATTGGCACTTGCAAGGAACCCTTTGTTCCATGCTCGCACTAATCACATTGAGGTGCATTATCATTATGTCAAGGAGAGGTTCTCTACTGGAGAGATCAGCTTGGCATACATGCCCATGTAGGAGAACATTGAAGACCTTTTCACAAAGGCTCTGCCAAGGGAGAAGTTTGAATCTTTCCACAAAGCTTTATGCTTACTTCCTTTTGTGGATTGATTCCACATAGATGGGCACTTCCTTATACATGAGTGGCAGCTCCTTCTTCACCACATCACTCCCAGGGGGATTTGTTGATATATTTAGGTAGTGATGTGTGTGAACACACTAGGACCATCGAGGTACTTTTTTCCCTCATTAGGAGGTTTTTTCCCCTGCCTTGTATATGCACCTATTACCCTAATGTGTCACTTATCTTTGTACATTCTAGTGGTAACACATTCAGTATCGTGTGTTGTGCTCCAAGCTTCTTCTCCTTCCTTGTGTTGTTTACATGCTTCTACAAACATTAAGCTCCATCATAATGTAGGAACTTTGTCGTTCGCATCTGGTTCAACCCCAACAACTCCAAATTAACATTATATATCTGAATTTGCATCTCCAATTGAATGCTTCTCTAAGGAGACATTCCCACATCACATTTCAATTCCTCTAGAGATGCTTGTAACTTTTTTCTCATCTCAATGACTGTTAATGTAGTGACTTTAGACTCAGTTGCCTTCGATAACTTGGCTTGATTGAGAGCAAGCTTGAACCTATCCAACTTAATCTTTTCACTATCAATTAACAATTCTAAGGTACATATAACCTTAGTACCCTACACTTGCCTAATGGCAGCAAGTACCATACCCTATGGAACATGTAACTCAACATCTTGTTTCTATTCCTGGAAGTCGACATCCAGAGGCTCTAAAACTAGTGAAGCATCATCATTCAAAAAACTATAAAGCCTTTACATCTTCAATTGCAATGTACCCATCTTTGTGCATCTCTCAATAGATGCTTTTGCAGCTACAACCCATGCCACTTTGTACATAACTAGAATTGTCAATGTCTGACCAGTGTGCAATTTTCAAATGCAAAAGCTCTAGCAAAATGTATAGACAACTCGTATTTTATTGGTATCTCCTGGTAGACCTTCTCATGCAACACCATTTGTGCATCATTGAACTCTGGCTTGACATGTTTCACTTTCATTTTTCCTTCACTTAAGTTACTTGAAACATGGACAACCAATCTACCTCACTGAATGATTTTTTTGATATAATATCTAGATCTACACTACTAATAGAGACCATACATGGTTCCATATATGTACCTTGAAGAAGAGCACTTATGTGCACTTTATTACTTTGTATAAATTGGTTGATCACTTATGATCATTTCTTATAAGGTTCAAGGTATTTACCTTTGTAAAAGGAAAAAGTAAAAGGCTTAAAATCCATGAGTTAGAAACGTTTGAGATTGGATCTCAACCAATCAATCAAGAGGTAGATATGATTTCAACTTTCTCTTTTCCTAGATTGTAGGAAAAGATCATTCCAATCAAACTAAACTACCAAAATCGCCTGATTTTGACTTTAAATTCATGAAGAAAGGTGTGGATAGATGATCAAGAGTCTATATAAAGACTCTCGAAATATTTGTAAAAAAGTAGAGTGTTGATTTGAAGCAATACATATATTCTTTGATCATTGCTTGGTGCCACAATATATTTCGGTAGTCATGTATGTGAATACACTTAGAACCACCTGGGTACTTTTTTCCTTTTTTAGGGGTTTTTTCCCTTGGTTTGTATATACGCCTATAACCCTAATAGGCTACTTATCTTTGTGCATTCACTTAATAATACACTCAGTGTTGTGCTCCAAGCTTCTTCTTCTTTGTTTGCATGCTTCTATAATCCTTGATCTCCAATAAGACTTTCGGTAGATGTAGGAATTCAACCCTTGCTTGTGTGGGATTCTTCAGGTTCCATGGGTGCAATGCCCTTTCACTTGTTATACTTTCCATTGATTCAACCTATGAAAGAGATCTTGAAGGTGAAACTTCAATACCTTTCTAGTATAATATTATTCATCTATGTACTTTTATTGTGGACGTCGGACAAGCCCTTGACCTTTGGCTAGACGGCTGCCGTGTTGGCGGGCTGGGCTCTCCCGGCAGTACGCAAGACAGTTGGAGGGGGTAATGACGAAATGATCCTATTCCCACGTGCAGAACCAGAGCGAGAATTTACCAACATACTGTACCAACAGTCGAAAGGACCTGGTATTGCGATTGAGTTCGGATAGCCTCCCGTTCTTCTGCTATAGAGGACCTCTGTCTGCTTTTGAGTATTCCCCTTTGCATCACGCAATTGTTGCGATGCCTTCAGAATGCCGAGCCTGCTCTGAACGTCCGATGGTGGTGGTTCCAACGTTAAATCTTGCTTGAAATCCCCTACCTCCTCAGAGAGAATGGTGCAAGTCATAGCCTTTCTTGCTTGCCATATGCATTTGTGGCACCTCTCTCTCTCTCTACACACACACACGTTTTTCTTATTGCGTCTGGTGCTTTGGAATTGCAGATGAAGCTGTCGTTTTGATATTGTGAAACAATGTCGAGTTCGAACTCGGAAGTCAGGTTTGGAAAACAATTAAACCAACAACGGTTTCTCAAACACAAAGTATGTTATATTAGGATAATGTAAATCTCAAATAGGGACAGCATACAGCATGGTTGACATAGAAAACGTCTCTTGTTCGACATAGATGGAGGATTGGAGGTTTGCCCTAAAAGTTCTCTCTCTCACAATCGGAGAATGTTTCTCTAATATGCAACGATTCTATTCTCCAGGAAAACTATTGCAGTATACTTAGTCATTTCCGTTACGCATAGAATCATCAAATACAGGCCCATTCTCAGGCTGACCTACGGTTGAACTCTGGATCTCTTGGCAATTGTCGATCATATATTTTAGCATCGATACGTACCTGCATTTAGTAGGTCGATTATGGGAGGTACGCCTTCTAAAGAGGAACTTCTGTATCAAGAAGTGCGAAATGGAAACCATGATGCTGTTAAGTCTCTTCGGCGGCAGGGAACTTCATTGGAGGTCTCTCTCTCTCTCTCTCTACTTTACACATTTCTGAGTATGGAGGTTGAGTTCAGATATTCGCTGTTTGTCCATGCAGTGGAAAGATAAACAGGGAAGAACTCCTCTGCTTTTGGCTTGTTCAAGATCCGAGCTGTTGGATATGTCTATCACTCTCCTAAACCTAGGTGCAAACACGAATGCCTATGGTGCAGGTATTCGTACCTTAAGACTATTTTGGACAGCGTACAAGAAAGTTCTACAGATGAGCATGCTGTGTTTATGTACTGGATAATTATAACATTCATGAAAACAGGCGCTCATGGAGGCTATCCATTGCACTATGCTTGTAAGGAGGGCCTTGATAAAACAGTTACGCTGCTTCTCACTCATGGAGGTTGGTGTTTATAATGTGTAGAAGATAGATCAATGGTATATGTTTCATGTTTTTCATGACCGATGCGCATTTTTTGTAGCCAACCCATTCGCTGTCAATGATAGTGGTCAAACAGCACTTGACATGGCAAGGAAAAGGGGCCACGCGAATGTTGTGAGAGTGCTAGAGGTCAAAATCTCTCTGTCTGTTTCTGTGCACTTCTTATTTAGCAATTGTTGTGTGACCGCAGTGACACATTTTTCAGGACCGGCTATGCATATTTAGCGGGATTGTTCGTAAAGTTTCAGGGTCCAGCATTCTGGAGTTTTTAGCACCCAACCTGATGACGCGAAAAGTGTAGGCCCTTCCGAACCCGCCTTTTATTGTATGTACATGTTGAAGTAGAATCGAGATGCACTTGTGATTTGAAGTGAACGTTAAACAGCAGCTTCGTGCTAGTCTGTAACTCATTGCAAATTAAAAAGCCTTCATTTTTCTTTTGTGACCACCATGGACGTGAGGGTCAAATGATGTTTTCTCCTTGTCGGAGCTTATTTTGACGTTCGGAATTTATAGTTGGGCTGTGGTACTTCCGCATAAACTAAACAATGACGATGGGACCCCTGAGTATGAACTTGCACTTTATGTGCCTCCAAAGGTTAGATTTATTTACCATCTTTGGGATTTGGGATTACTAGTGCCAGAACAAATACAAGCATCAGATGGAATATCTTCATGTAAGCCCCATATCTTGATCTTCCAGTTCAGTCTGTGGAATGCCCTCCATGCATCATCGGCACATCCTGCTGGCCTCTGCAATGTCAGCAGTAACTGTTTTCTTTTTTTTTTTCCCGAGCAACATATATCCTTGTGGAACGAAACCAAGTTCTCTCTGTCACAGGTTTCACAACCACAGTCAGTTATAATTTTAAGGAAGGCAGAGATTCAGGAACCAGATTTTACTTTGGCAGATCCTGTCCTAATAATCACAGAGAACGCCCACAGTTAGTTCATTTAATTTTCCTTCTAGATTATTTTTACAAAAGACGTGTTAAACATACGATCTTTTTGTTCATTGCGTGTTTTATTTGTTATATCAGAAATGATTTTTTTTTCTGAGAAGAGAGGAGATAAAGAACAGCTAAAGCGATTGCAATTGGCTTGCCAGTTGATGTTCCAGGTATGGTACTCGAGAAAAATTTTCACTGCATATAGCATTTCTAGTACCATGTATGGTGTTTATCTTTTCTCACCATCCTCTGGTAACGTGCGCTGTTCAAGCCAAGAACATTCCCTTGACATGAAAGTGAATGTGTGATGAGTTTTGAATGCCAAATCGAATTCATTTGAATTTGAATTCAGGAAGAAATAGTTCTAACGCATAATTCTGTGTCCTTATAGGAACAGATACGGTCTTCAGATTCAAGTAGTAGGGAAGATGATCCAATGGAACAAGATCACGACAATGTTATACGATTCCATGTTTCTATTTCGGAATCATCATGTTCTGAATTCCCTTTGGTCAGGCAAGAGGCCCGGCAATTAGACTTTGATGAGTCATTGCAAATTGGCATGCCAGTCAAATTCAAACATACGATATTGAAGTCCACGTCTGAGTGTGCAACAGTTGTCCACCTGCATGAGCCTGTTCAGACTGCCATTGCATGTCAAAGATCTGTTTCACCAGAAGCTTCGAGTACATATCTGAATGGTGAACAGAAAGATAGAATACCATATAATGGATGCAGTAGCTGGGGTCGTGATGATCGCTATACAGCACAGACAAGTTACCGTCATTCACATGAAGGAGTTACTTCTCAGAGCTCATCATCATTATTACCTTCTTTGCTGATGGTTTGAGAGACGCACGCCATATTGAAGGCTCATCTGAAGCTATGCAAGGCTTGCCTGCAGCCTCCACAATCCATGGTGTATGTGAGGCCTCTCATTCACCTTATGGAGCTGGTTCTAGACTAGATGGGACGTGTGTTGTTTGCTGGGATGCCCCTACAGAAGGTGCATGCATTCCTTGTGGCCACTTGGTTGGGTGTATGAACTGCATGACAAAGATCCACCTTGACGGATCAGGCTGCCCTATTTGTAGACGTATGATTGAACGGGTGATCAAGGTATTTAGTGTGTGAGAAAGACAATGTTGTATAGTATTCTAACCGCGTCTTCTTCTACGAGAGATACTACCTTCCCGAAAGTTTTATGCAGCTTTTGGCATAAAGTTGATTAGACATCTGATATAAGATCAAGTGAGAATCCGATTTCGTTTAACTAAAGTAAGAAATGTTCTAGGCACAAAAATGGTAAATGTATATGACTGACTTGTGAAGTACACCAAGACCTGTAAACAATTTCTGTTTCAATGTCCACCCATGAAAGAGGGTGTATGTTAAGCCTCCAAACTATTACATGAACATCCATAGTGAAGCTTTAAAGGGAAAGGTAATTGTAGCCTCTAGTATCCTTTTTGATGGAGTTGAATGTTCAGAGAGCCTTGCCTCCAAGAAAATGAAAGGATTAAGTACTCTGCTGGAATGAGCACTGATGAGTCGGAACTTTGAGCAGATACCGGATTTACAACACATTATAACTTCACATAGTGAGTTGATGCGTATAAAATTGAGATGATATATACCTCGGAATGCAATAAGCGAAGATACCTTAGGAGGATTTCTCTGCAGAGGATTGTGACTATCCTTGGCACCGGGAAATGCAGGTAGTGTCCTGGAAGGATGCTAGCATTGTTCAGTAGACGAACCAAAAATATTAAAACAACCTTGTGTTTTTCCCGCTATATAATAGATTTGAGTCAGTCTCAATCTCTCAGGAGGGGACGACGAGACGATCCAAGACTAGTTAACCCATCTGGACACTCTTGATTCTTGTGTTATACTTCTTTAACATGAGTTGAGTTTCATGTGTTGGAAATAGAAAATAGCCTGTCAGTCAAAACTTTATAATGGAATAGATTGAAAGAAAGATCTGGAAACATCGGGGATTTAACTCATATTCCGAAGTCAACTGGGGAGCAAAAATTTGTATTTTGTGCATCAAAAACTGGCACAAAGTAGTTCTAATTATGTACTTGTGATTGCTATGCTGAATTGAAAACATGCGGCCTCAATGAAGAACAGGGCAGCGCTTAGAAGCAGGCCACTTCCACAATTTTAGACAAAAATATTTGGCGTGACCACCAACTTTCAAGACAAGGTCCACATATCCAGGATTTGGGATGATTAATCTACAATGGTCGTGGTTTATGACGCGTGTATATAGGAGTGAATGGCCTATCCTTTTGAATTTGGTTGTGAATGTGTACATGTATGCGAAACCCCAAATAGTGCGTTTCAGATCTGTCAATAAAAGGTGTGACGCCTTCCCCCCGAATGGGAAACTTCTGTTCATCAGAACGTAACGTGAAGGAGACAACTAACACAGGGTAGCCTCCCTGAAAGTCATCTCTGCCGGTGTAACTGAAAAGGGTGTACGAATCACGATTGAGATAAATTCAAGGAGGAGAAAGGGGGTCACAGCTTGAACGTATTCTGTTTACATCGAGCAGTGTGCGTGAGAAAAAGAAGTAAAAAATAGCACTTTTGTTTAATGGATGCACAGCTTTTGCCATGCAAGAAGAATCATCCTGTTTAAAGGTTTGTCCAAACAGTCTGACACTTTTGAACAGCGAAATAGAAGCGACGGAAGACACAAATTACTTGCAATGTAGTTGATGACCTTGTTTTTTTCAACCCCTGTGAGTCGTGACTTGGGTGGAAGTTGGAACACCTTTCTAGTACAGCCAAGTTGCAGAAAGAAAAAAGAAGGCTGCACGCTGCCTGGAGCAGAATTTCGGGTGACAGGCAGAGCGGGCGTCAGGATATCCAGACAGACGATCAATATAACGAATGCTCTTCCCAAAACGGCTATTTTGATTTGATGTTGGCCTACGATAACGTATATTTTACAACACAAAATCTCCTTCATTTTTTGAAACTTCGTTTTAAAAAGATAATACTACAGGCATCTGTTGAAGGGAAAAGTTTTTTAAAGGAGATCGGAGAAAGATAAAAACATTCCCATCATTGGGTACAAAAGACTATGTCTACGGTATAATTTGGCTAAGGTGGCATCCAAGTTTATCCATTTATTATTCGTAAAATTTGGCTAAGGTGGCATCCAAGTTTATCCATTTAATACCCATTGATAACTTGACAGTATTGATGGACCTCGATTCGCACACTTATGGGCTTTTTATCCTCCAACATATAGCTGGAGTCATTCATATACACGGTTCTTCCTTTTCACATATTGTGCACCGGAGTCATTAATTTCCATGGTTCTTCCTCTTCACATATTGTGCACGAGAGCAGCTCTTAAGTTCTGAAGCAATCATTAATATCCATAGTTTTGCTAAAACAAACTTAAACCAGATGGGGCCCTAGATACTTTCCCTCAAATTGATACTTTCCGTTGGAGGAAGAAGAGGGCACTCGTGTTGCAAAGACGGATTCAAAAGGATTCGTCGAAGTAAGACGTAGGAGGAAAGTTAGCCCTCGAAGATCAATAGCAAGGAATGATATGACCATTGCTCCCTCGAACAACATGTATTGTAACCTAGAAAAGGAGATTAATGGGAGGTCATTCACCGAAGTAAGACATAGGAGGAAAGTTAGCCCTCGAAGGTCAATAGCAAGGAATGATACAACCATTGCTCCCTCGAACAACATTTATTGTAACCTAGAAAAGGAGATTAATGAGGTCGACCTCCCAGGGGATAACCATTTTGAAGAAGACCCTGCCAATAATTCCCTTGGGTGCTCTACTAGCAATCAAGACAACCAGGAAGGTTACACCATGAGTAAAGAGGAAGGCTTTACTACTAGCAATGAAGATAATCCTGACAGTGAAAGTTCCTTGGTCCTACTCGTCCGGTTTGCTTGCCAAGCTTACCACAACAAAAATCAAAGCTTAAAGGGAAACAACTGTCGGGCTTGTCGTAGAAGAGCCCCCTGAAGAGTAGGATCCTAAGTCAAGAACCACGCAGAGGATCTCCAAAAACAACTCAAATGCATTTCTCCGAACAACCTTTTGTTCTCCACTTCGCACCCTAGGGGGGGAGAGGGGTGTTGCGATTGGTATTAGTCACTCTTGGGCTAGTAGATTGACCTCGACTTGTGAAGATCGAAATCATCGATGGATAGCGGCCTCTATCGCACTCCCTAACCAATTCACTGTGGTTTCAATTTATTCCCCTAATGCAGAGGCGGATGGAATTGATACGTGGGCTTCCCTCGACTCCCTCCCTCACAATGTTTTGATTTGCGGGGACTTCAACATGGTTGAGTTTCTCGAGGACCGATGGAATAACAAGGGGAGAGTTATTGACGGTCGGGAGAAAGAGATATGGGATAAAATCAAGCTCCATCTTGACCTAGTCGAGGTGAAAGACATGAAGGGGTTCTCATGGTCAAATCTCCAATTGGGGGACTCTCTAAGGAAAGCAAGGGTTGATAGATATTACATCGCCCAAAACACCATCCTCCAGTGGGGTACTCCTTCGATTTCCTAACACCTAGACCTGACGATCTTGGACCACTACTCGATTTCTCTTTCTTTCAAACCAAATCCCATGCTCTGAAAAGCTCCTTGGTTTCATGTTTATAAGACGTCATTTTCCCTCCCCTCTATCCACCAACAAATTTCAGTGGTGTGGGCGGAGGCCTTTGCCTTTTGTAATGAACCGGCAAGCGGGGTGGAAAGGACTCGACAAATTCTAATTAGGACTCATAAGTCTATAAGAGATATCCAAAAAAAAAGAAGAGAAAAGGTGTACCGGAGGCTCTCATGGCTTGAAGAAGAAGTGAACAAAGGAAACTTGCAATGGCAACAAGGGCTTCTAAAAATCAGGGGAAGAACAAGACTCGAGGAAGAGGTTCAAAGGAAAAAATTGCAAATATCCTTCAAAGATTGGTGGGTGGGGAAGACTGACAAACCATCAAAAGAGATTGTGTGACATCCTCAAAAGGAAACTAGCTAGGGAAGCCATCCCCTTCTTAGTCGATAACAATGGGATCAAATGTAGTATGGAAGTTGAGAATAGATCTATCATCGCCGAGCACTTTACCCATCTTCTCAGGGTCTCGACTCCTCTTTCCCCACATAGGCGTGACTGCATGGCAACCATCTCAAGGGTTGCTCAATCTCATATCCCATAGAACATGAATTCTTTGTTGGATACTAATATTTCCGAGAACGAGATTATCGAAGTTATTGAAGCTCTTCCCAATGGAAAAAGTCTGGGTCTTGATGGCCTCACCAATGAGTTTTTCAAGTCCTTCAAGCACCTGGTGGCCACACCGTTACGTTTGGTGTGGCAAGAGGCTCTCTCCTTCGGTGCCCTCCCTGAGTGTCTTAATAATGGTGTCATCAAGTTAATCCACAAAAGGGGAGATAAGAACAAAATTGAAAACTGGTGGCCTATTGCCATGCTCCAAATTGGATACAAGATAATTGCCAAAGTTATCGCAAACACAATCTCTTGTCACTTAAATTCATGACTTTGTGAGGACCAGAAAGGTTTTATCAAAGGTAGATCTATACTTGAAGCAATTGTCGATATTTGGAAAGGCCTTGCGTTTGTTGAGGAGTTTGCACAAGATATGGTATTCATTAAGATGGACTTCGACAAAGCGTATGACATATTGGAATGGGACTTTATTCTCCAATCATTGAACGACCTTAGATGCAGCCCAAAGTTCACGAAGATGGTTTTCACTCTACTAAAAAATGCTTCAACAAGAATAAGTATCAATGATAAGCTCTCTAAGCCCATACATTTAAAAAGATCTATCAGTCAAGGCTGCCCACTGGCTCTGTTACTCTTGGCTATCACCACGGATGGCCTCAGCCACCTTTTAAAGCATCACATGGATGCTGGCAATCTCAAGTGTCTTGCCCTACCTCTAGATCATGGTCAAATGATTGTGAGACTCTTTGTCAATGACATGAATGCCTTTGTATGTTGGTGCATTTTACCCAAGCCTAGATGCTTTATATGCTTGATATTATGATCATTTTTAAGTCACATGTGTAGTCATGTGAACGGCTCCTATAAAAGAGTACATTTTATCTCTTGTAATTGTGAAAAAGAAAAAGGAAAAAAATGGCTTACCTCATCCATGATGTAAAAATCAAACTCGTGGCTCTAACTACCTAAAGCCACGAATTAGTGAGCTGAGGGAGTAACTCATAACTTTGGGGATCACTTTTAGGTGGATCCATTCAAATTCGAATTCAAAACTCCCTCCAAGAATAGCTATGAAAAGAGCAAGAAGGAAGAGATGATTAGCAAGCCTTGTAAGTGGCCACTCCATGTCATTTTGTAGAGATTGAAGAACTTACTCCATATCTCTATCATTCTACTCCCATTGTGCAAATATTCATTGCCAATGTCATTGTAATCATATGTGAATTTATACATTCATCATTCTCTACTTCTCTGTTTTGTTCTCTGTTATACTCACTTAGAGCAATAACTTGAGAAGCTCATAAGTCAAGCTATACGCATCCATTTTCAGTGTTGGAATGTGTGTTTGATAGCTCTCCAAGTCTAGTTTTTGTATGTATATTTTCATGGTCATTAGATTTGTAATCTGGAGGAAATATTCATTTTACTGCTCACTGGTCACTGGTCTATCTCTGCAGAGCCTCGAGAATGGCGAGCAGGTTCTAGATTCTGTTAGAAGTTATTCTGAGTCCTCAATTGATCATTTCAAGTGTTTAACCTTGTATTAGCAAGCTTCTAAGCCTATTTGCTATGCCCAAAAGGAATGTATCTAATTCTTACTAGGTTGAGAGCACTGTTCAGTTTTTCTAGTAGGTGGATGTCAAAAAATAGCAAGTTTTGGGAGCTAGTCATTTTGCAACTAGTCTTTCTTGACTTAAACTTTTGAGATACATGTTCCAAAGTAGTTGGATGATATTTTGGTGTATTTAGGAAGTTTAAAGGGTCTACTAATCAACTTTGAAGTCTTAGTCGACCGGTGTGAAGCCGGTTGTAGCAGCACCAACTCATCTTCTGATTGCATCCACCATCTCTCTTCACAGTGGTATCAGAGCATAGTCAAGCAACATGGGAGATGGATTTCCATCAACAATTGACAAAATGGATAAAAAAAACTACCCAGCATGTTCTATTAGGATGGAGGCTTACCTTCAAGGAAGGAATCTATATGGATTCATATCCAGAGACGAAGCAATGCCAACCATGAGGAACAAAGGGCAACCATCACATGAAGAAGTGGAAGGACTTTCAAATTGGCATTGGAAGGATGCACTTGCAAGGTCCTGTATTCTAAACTCAATCTCTGATTTTCTTTTACATCATGTCAAGGGATGCAAGACATCAAGAGAAACCTGGAATGCACTTGCTTCTTTCTTCTCCTCCAACACTCGAGGAAGGAAGAACCAATTGTGGATGGAGTTCACAACAATGAAGAAAATTCCGAAGTAAAGTGTGACTGATTATGTCACAAAGATGAAGGAGATTTCCGACCAACTTGGAGGCATTAGAGAGTTAATTGAAGAGGAGCAAGTCATTAGACAAATCATAAATGGAATCAAAGCAGATGACGTGGGAGTCATTCACAACAACCATGGATTTATACATGGATATGTATGTACCCAACCTCAACACACTCATGGGCCAACTCTTCACTCGTAAAGCAAAGATTAGCAAAGGTGATGAGTCCTCAAGAGGTAATCAAAGAGGTAATCAAACTTGTGCCTTATATTCTGATCAAGCTAAGGTCAAGGACAAGTCAAATAATACGAAGAATGAAGATGAAGGTAGATCTTTCCAAGCAAACTAGAGGAAGAGCTAGAGGAAGAGGCAGAGGTGGAAAGCAAGGCAAGGGGAGATTCCAATCATCTCAACCTTGCAATATATGTGGCTTATCTAATCATACTACTGAAGAATGTTTCAGGAACCCGTCGAGGAACTCAAGAGGAAGAGGATTTAATAGAGGTGGCTATGGATCAAATAGAGGTAGATACACTGGAGGCTACAACAACAACTACCACAACAATAATTACAACAACAATAACTATCAAAGTGGCCATAAAGGAAGAACAGACTACAATAACTATGTAGAGGACCAAAGTTGAGAAGATTCATGATTGATTATGAATCCATCAGTGAAGAAGGGTAAGGATGATGATCACATATTTTACATTAATTAGGGATGCTCAAACCATGTAGTAGGAATTATGGAGTTACTTTCTAATTTGGAAGATCCTCATAACAAGCATGGTGCAGACAGGAGATGACACAAAGCACTAAGTGGAGAAGATAGGTAATGTGGACATCAGATGGGAATATGAACCTCTTACGCAAAGTCTTGTATGCCCCTACAATTACCAAAAATTTAATCAGTGCTGGACAGATTGTTGAAAAAGGATTGTAGGTTAGATTCAATAGATTTGGAGCATATGTTGAAGACCCAAGCCAAGGCTTTAGAAGGATTGCCAAAGGAGATAAGATAGGAAGGCTTTTCACTTTTGAAGTGGAAGATACAAAGAACACAACTTTGTTTAGCTATGGATCCCAAACTCTCACAGAGTTGGAGATATGGCACAAAAGGCTTGCTCACATTGGTAAGAGGACACTCAAACAAATTTGCAAGCACCAAAGTGTACTTGGTTTTCCATATATCACAAGGCAACACATGATTTATAAGTGTGAAGCTTGTCAACTCGGCAAGGCTCATAGACAACCTTTCAATAAGAATGGATATGTGTATCAAAATCCTTTGGATCTAGTGCACACAGATGTGTGGGGTCCAAGTAAGGAGCCATCTTTATTAGGCTCAAGATATTATGTGTCTTTCATAGATGATTGTAGCAGCTGGACCATTTTGTTTTTCATGAAGCACAAGGATGAAGTGTTTAATTCTTTAAGAAGTATACTGCTCTTGTTGAAAACCAAATAGGTAAGACTTTGAAAAGACTCAGATCAGATGGTGGAGGAGAATTCTTCTCTTCTGATTTTGATGCATTCTTGCATGAAAGAGACATTAAAAGGGAAGTCACCACAAGGTATACACCCAAACTCAATGGTGTAGTAGAGAGGAGAAACGGATCTATTGTTGAAGCTGCAAGGCCCATGCTCAATGAAAAGGGATTGCCAAACTACCTATGGGCAGAGGCTGTGTCTACAACCACATATCTCATAAATAGACTTCCATCTAAGTCACTAGATGAAACCACTCCATATGAAGTGTGGAATGGAAGAAGAACTAGTCTACAACATTGTAAAATTTTTGGATGCTTAGCCTATGCTCACATTCCTTCTCATGATGACAGGAAAGTGAAGCTGCCTTATGACTTGGATGAATATTTTCCATCACTTCAACCAAAGGAGCCAAAGCAAATGGAAGAAAGTGATTTAGAGATTGACCTAGAAGACTTGGAAAGACTAAAGCTATGGAAGAACAAAGGTAAAGCAAAGATGCAAGATGCTACATATGGACCCCAGAGCTTACATCAACCACTTAGAAGGTCTTTAAGGGAGAAGAAGAAACTAGAGAGGTTTTGTTATGATACTTCTTTGGTCACTAAGCACTCAATCTACATTGCAATGGATTCAACCAATGAAGAACCTACCATACCATATTCGAAGAAGCACAAAGCAAGAAAGCTTGGAGAGATGCAATGGATGAAGAAATGGAAGCCTTGAAGGAGAATGAAACTTGGGAGCTTGTACCTAACAAGCCATCTATGAAGGTAATTGGATCTCAATGGATATACAAAATCAAGAGGAATCCAGATGGAAGTATAAATAGACACAAAGCAAGGTTAGTTGCTAAAGGGTTTGCTCAAACCCATGGTATTGATTATGAGGAGACTTTCTCTCCTATTGCAAAAATGCCTATAATTAGGGTTCTCATTAGTCTTGTTGCATCTAGAAATTGGAAGCTCTATCAACTTGATGTAAAGAATGCTTTTTTGAAGGGATGGATTTCAGAGTCTTGTTGCCCAACCTCCTGGATATGAGGATGTACATCGTCCCAACTATGTATGCAAATTAAAGAAAGCCTTGTATGGATTCAAGCAAGCTTCAAGAGCTTGGAATTTCAGATTGGTGACTTATTTGCAGGACCAAGGATTCAAAGCTAGCAAGGTGGATACCTCTTTGTTCATAAAGAGGAATGGATGTGAAGTGATCTATTTATGTGTGTATGTTGATGATATTATTATCACAAGCAATGATCTTGAAGGAATCAAACAGGTAAAGACTCAAATGAAGGAGGAGTTCAAAATAAGTGACCTTGGACCACTCACTTATTTTGTTGGATTGGAGTTGATCTACATAGATTTGGGTATATACATAACACAAAGGAAGTATATGCATGACATGCTCGTCAAGTTCAAGATGGAAAATACCAAGTGTGCAAGTACACCTATGGAGCCAAATCATAAGCTTAGTGCTTATGAAGGAGAGACAATTGAAGACATCACAAGCTATCAAAGCTTGGTTGGAAGCTTGAACTTTGCAACACTCACAAGGGTGGATATATGCTATAGTGTTAGCATATTGAGTCAGTTTATGCATAAGCCGAGAAGACCACATATGGAAGCAGCCAAGAGAGTCCTCAAGTACCTAAAGGGGACCATGAATGAAGGTTTGTTTTATTCATTTAATTCAGATATTGAGCTAAAGGTCTATTCAGATGCAGATTGGGCCGGATCTAGAGATGATAGAAGAAGCACATCCGGGTATATATCATTTGCAGGTTCAAAAATCATTTCTTAGTCATCCAAGAAGCAACCAACCGTGGCATTATCTTCTATTGAAGTCGAATATAGAGGTTTGGCTAATGCAACTCAAGAAATCATGTGGTTAAAGTCTTTGTACATAGATCTTGGACTTCATTCTTCAACACCTCACATTTTTGGTGACAACACAAGCTCACTACATCTTGCAGCTAATCCGGTATACCATGCTAGAACCAAGAATATTGAAGTTCACTACCATTATGCAAGGGATAAGCTAATGAGCAAGGATATTCAACTATCCTATGTCTCTAAAAATATGCAATGTGCAAACATGTTGATTAAAGCTCTTGATGGTACAAAGTTAAGTTTCAATGTGCGTTGGATAGCTCTCACAATCTAGTTTTTGTATATAATTTTCATGGTCATTGGATTTGTAATCTCGGAGAAATCTCCATTTTACTGCTCACTAGTCTATCTCTACAGAGCCTCAAGAATGGCGGGCATGTTCCATATTTTGTTAAAAGTTGTTCTCAGTCCTCAGTTGATCATTTGAAGCGTCTGAACATGTATTAGCAAGCCTGCTAAGTCTATTTGCTATGCCCAAAAGGAATGTATCTAATTCCTAGTAGGTTGAGAGCACTGCTCATTTTTTCTAGCAGGTGTATGTCCAAAAATAGCAAGTTTGGGAGCTAGTCATTTCGCAACTAGTCTATCTTGACTTAAACTTTTAAGATACATGCTCCAAAGTACTTGGCTGATATTTTGGTGGATTTAGGAAGCTCAAAGGGTCTACTAATAAACTCTAAAGTCTCAATTGGCTAGTGTGAATCCGGTTGTAGTAGCACCAACTCATCTTCGGATTGCATCCACCATCTCTCATCACATTGTACATAACGATATGAACAACGTTGAGGTGTTCTGGAGATGCCTCGACACCTTTTATGTGGTGTGAGGTTAAAAAATGAACCATGCTAAAACTGCTTTTAGAGCGATCTGTGGACCCCCACCCCAACTGTTGTTAGAGCAGGGGTGTCAAGTTATCCCTAGAGGTCATGACTTCCATCTCCTAGGTATTCCGATGGGCTTTGACATCCCTATGGACCAACGTGGAACTGGGTGCTTTCCAAAACAGACAGCAAACTAAACCATTGGAAGGGCATGTCACGTCAGGGCATGTCATGGCAGGGCATGTCATGGTTGTTAACACATTTATGCTTTCTACGACTATTTACTTCATCTCATGTTGGATAACTAAGGAGATAGAGTTGGCCAAAGTGGAAAGAATCTAAAGAAATTTCCTATGGACTGGTACCCCAATAGGAGGGGGATTCCCAAAATCAAATGGGAAACTTGCATTAGCTCAAAAGACTCGGGGGGCTTGGGTATTTTCGATATTGTTGGGTTGGCTGAAAAGTTGGTGGCAAAGTGGTTTATCAAGCCTTGGAGCATCACCGAGTCCTCTTGGGCTAAATTGATATTTAGAAACATGAAAGACCCTTCCTTAGTTGGCCATCCTGATTGGAAGGACATAAGGATCCTCACACTTTTGTTCTCCCGCCCTCCCGGTGTCCCCTAAAGGATCTATCCTTTTGTGTTCCTTATGGAAGAGTTGGAATAAGGCTGTTGCTCATTAGGGGAAAAAATGAACCCTGAATGGGCCTTTTAGATTAAGGAGTGATTAGTGATCCACCAATGAGGAGAGAGCAGTGGCCACAGTCTAGCCCCTCAAATCACTAGGCTAGGGGTAGTGTTCCCTTGGTTTATGCCAGTCAAAGCCTCCAAAACTGCTCTCAAATCGTGGGTTTTGTGAGGAGAGTGGTTTCGAAAATCAAAAGGTTCAATCTCAACCCTTGGATGGCCAAACTAATCTAAGGGATGATATAGATTGGCAAAAGTCAAGGCGCAAAGCCTTGTAGGCCCTTGGATCAATCTTTGATCGTGTGGCACATGATGAAAGGTGAATCTAGGCGTGGGACATCCGTATGGGAAGGGCGCAGTCAAATGTAAGCCCTTAGATTGGAGAGGAATCCAATGGCTAGAAATGGTGCATTAAATGCAATAGCGTCTTTAGCTATCATCCGTTCGATCCATGGTCGATCTGACGATCCTGATTGAGCCCGATTTTCGAAACTGTGCCATCCTTTGCCTACCGTTAGATAGAAGCGTGATCTCATGGTTGTAATTGATCCCAAAGATCAAGAAAGCGCCTTTAGTTGCTCACCCTTGGATGCATATTATATCAAGGGTCAAGAATGACTGCGCCATTTCGTTCTCTCACTACTGTCATGATCGGATTTCCCATCTAATGATGGTGTTGGCAGTTCTTGTCTATTTTTGTCCCCCCATCTCTTTAAATCCTCAACGTTCGTATCTGAAATCCAAAGGCTACGAAATCTTCCCCATGTGCATTCAATTTGAAGGATTTATTCATCAATATTTTAATGTACAAAACCATTGGTGGTTTTCCATGTCCCCTTAAGCTTGTACAAGCTTAATTTTAATCCCTAAAAATTAGGGATCCTTACAAGGCCCATCCAGGGTTCAGTTTTTCCCCTAATGTCTGGCACAATGGTGAGAACCACGTTAAGAAGCTCCACCTCCTTAATGTCAATCCGTGGAAGAGATAGGAGTTATATGAAGATCGTGAATGTGAGATGAAGTGAGAGTGAAGGTGAGAAGCATATAAATGCACACACACATACACACACACAATGAAGAGACAAGCAAGACACAATGGAAGGTGAGAAATCAACTCTATTACTCAAGAACACTCTTACAAGCTCAAATTAGCTCTAAGCTCTTCTCTACTCAAACAAGCTAACACTAAGTAACCTCAAAAATGAGCTCTCTAGCTCTTTTTATAGATTCTAGACGACCGGTTTCACATCTAGTGACCGGCATAGTTAAAAAATAGGTCCTAAGCACTATTTGAAGGGGTAAATGGTCTCTAAAAATAACCAAAACTGATATGCTCATCCTACCTAACCTCCTCAAGCTCGGGGACTCCTCCGCTTGCACAAAATGGAGCTATGGATTACAAAAAGGGTTTTTCTATGTTACATATGTTACAATAGTGATGAAAATCACTGTTGGAGGTTTTTTGAAGAATATTTATAAAACATAATCTTTGAAAAATTGATTCGACTGGCTCCCTGCTCTGTCTTTACATGCTTCCGTGTCTTCTATGCCTCTGGCTACTGCCAACACCCCCCTCCCTCTCGCTTCTGTCGTTCTCAACAAAACCTTGTTGTGCAGTCTGTCGGATGTAGTTGTGTAGTAGTTCCTGAGCGAGGGTGTGTTCTGATATCCGAATGCCTCGGGCCAAATCTGCCTCGAGTTTCTCCCAATCAATTGGTTGCGGTTCATCAGGTGGTGGGATTCGATAATGTGTGGAATAAACGCCACATTATCCATATTTTCACTGTAGCTTGTTGCGAGTTTTCCATGTGCTGTATGTAACTGCTTTTTTAATTCATTGATCTCGTGACTGTGCGTCCGTTCTGATTCTTCTCTCCCTGCGCGCTCTTGTCTCAGCAAATCTGCATATTGTGCGATCTGATCTCTTAATTCTTTTTCTTTGGTTTCTAAGGATTCCTGTTGCTCAATCGGTTGATCATATAATAATGATTTCATTAATTCTTTATTTCTGCTACGTAATGTGTCATTTTCTTCCAGGTATACCTTGAGCTGTGTCTCTAGTAGAGTGCTTCTAGCTCTCATTCTTTCTTTGTCAGCCTCGCTTGCATCATGTAATTGTTGTAAATCAACGAGCTGTGTCTGGAGTTGGTGATGCTGAGCCATTAATGATTCATATTGTGCTTTGACCTCCAACATCTCCGTGTTTTTTGTTGCTATTTCTTGTTGAGCCTGAATTAATTGCGATGAAATTTGTTCGCTCATGATCTGGAATTGACTTTTTTCTTGCATGGCCCTATCATAATCTGCATCTATGTCCATCATCTGTTGTTGGGTATCCATCGCTGTCTGAATCATTTGCTTGACTACCGGCTTCAGTTGAGTGACATCCACATTCAGCCATGTTTTTGGAATGCTTGGTTCTTCGCCGGTTGTGACATCTTTGCCCTGAGCCACGTGTAATGTAGTGTCATGGGGCTGCCTAATTTGAAGTTGGATCCTTGGCTCAGTCACCATGTCTTCTTTGTTTCCTTGAGGTGTATCATCAGGTACCTTAATCACAATTGGTTCTTTAGTTTGTAGCTCCTCCGAATCCACGTTCCCTGGAGTTTGCACTTCCTTTTTGATAGGTGGTTGGGCATATGTGACACTGGTTGTATCTTCCTTGATGCTGATCTTTGTAGTGTCATTCAATTGAATGGTATGCTCAGGTTTATTAGAATCTTCTACTCTCCTTTCCTTTTCTTGGTTGTCCGGCGTCACTTCCACTTGATTAATTTCATCCCATTCTGTTTCTTGAGTACCTGTCCTTATATCAGTATCCAGAGTATCTTTTTCAGGACTGGATTTTGTATTGGAACTAGAATCATCTATGCCTAGTTCCTTATATCTTCCTGGTTGTTTTGGTTTCTTCTCTGTACTCCGTTGTTGTTTCTCTTTACTTGCTTGTCTATAGTGATGACCTTGAATATTCAAGTTTACCTGCCCTTGCATATACTGATGTGTCTCTTCTAGGGCAGTAGAAAGATCTCTCCTAGTAATAGGTATTTGAGCTGTCGTAAGTGTCGGAAGGACATGTGTCCGCTTAGATTGAGGTGTACCTTGAGCTTCCTCTTCCCGTAGACGCTTCGTACCCCTCATGGGTTTTTGTGAGCTGGTTCCTGCCTCTTCCACAACCATAATTACTTTCTTTTTCTTTGGGACTGTAGCAAACTTTGCGTATTGAGCTAACTCTTCTGATGTGGGCATCTCATGTAAGCAATTTTTCATGTCCAGTGCTTCATATATCAGTAATGTTAATGCAGAACTACCATTCAAAAACCTCTTCTGGCCCCATTTTTTTTGGGCTTCAAATAATCTTTCTTGTATATACGGAGTTAGGTTCACTTTGTTACCTACTTGCCTCATTGCATGTGATAATAATTGTACCACAATCTTTTGCGGAGCAGTATATCTATTCATGCTCGGGAAACAAAAATGTTGGTGTACCAAACGTACAGCATCTTCGATGTCTACTCGGTTAATATCCACAAAGGATCTTTTCTTGGCGTCATGGCATTCCTCCTTGACATTAGTAATTCCTTCTTGGTTCCATCCGAAAGCTTTGTTGATCAACTCATGTGTGAATTGAATTGTCTTCCAAGTTCTGACTTTATCCAATACGCGGGCTTCCGGAACTGATATCTTTGTAGCTGCAGGCTGCAAGGTGTTCATTACTTGTGCACATCGCTGGAAATCTGGAACATAGATCGGCAATTTGAGAAATGCCTCTAGGCCTGCCTGCTTCCATACATCTTCAATATGCGGTAATCCTTGGAATATGGTCTTGAAGTCTTGTGACATAATAGGGAAGTAGTGATCCCTATCCATGATCTTGATAGTTGCCATGAAAATAAGTTTTGAGACTGGTTGGTCATCACGAAACCAATGGCCTCTGACTTTTGTTATTGATTCCAATGGAAGAAGTTGCACCTCTTCCTGTTGCGTAGCTTCTGAATCAGTTGATGCCATCTGCACTCAATATAGAGCATGAATTAGTGGCCATATATTATCAGAAATCCTCCTTTATTTGTTTGTCATAAGCTCGATATTGCTCCGAGTGAGTAGTGTCGTCCCTTTCCCGTGTGTGTGAGAAAGGTAATACCTGTATTGTCATATTTTTAGGTATTTTTATATTTTCATCTGAAAAAAGAAAACAAAAAGGTTAGGTTATAGCTAAAGCAGTTGTTATTTTTGGAGTGATTTTCTTAGTGTATGTACAAGTGCTCTCCTATTTCCCAAGAGGAAAATGTGCTCGACTATCCTGAAATAGAAGAAGGACGTGCCGAATGCTTGGCCTTGTAAGGTGGCCCTATCATGCATACTTTGGGTACTGATAACTCCATATGTGTGCATTTGGAAGTAGTTGGTTGATGTATGCATTCTGTCTTGTCTTTCGGAAACCAAATCTGCTTCATTCTGTTGGGATGTAGTGTATTCTCCAACTTTTTGATGAATGTGGTTCTTCTCTTGTGGTATGTCTGCTATTTCTGATTTTTGAATCTGAAATTGGCCTGTGTAGCTACTGCAGACTCCTTTATTTTCCTGTAGCTATTCCTCTGTGGCTGTTTTGTGTGTAGACCCTGTTGGCTCTTCTTATGCTGAGGTTCCTTGTTTCGGTTTAGCTTCTTTGGGGCACATGATTTAGGAATCCATATTTGTGATCGATCCGGTTGAGCGGCTATTACTTTCCTTGGGATCCAAATTGTAGCACTTCGTTGTTGTCTTTGGTGCTCATAATGATTTGCGTTGTCATTTGATGGGTTGCTCCGATGTCGATGGTGCTTCTGTCGTCGAAGATATTCCTTCGCTTGATCCTTCCTTATCCATGCTTGTTGAGTGTACGGAATAGGGTATAATTTAATAGGTACAGATTTTGAATCACTCAGAGGACTTGTCTCTCTTAGGCATGGTGTTTCATTGAGGTCAATTTCGGAATGATTGACACTCTTGTGAAGTGCTAGACTAGAAGATGGTATGCACGCAGAATTCAATGTGTCCGCACATATAGTACTTGACGAAGGTGTCTCTCTAGTGCTAGTGAACATACATTCATGACTTTGTTCATTGGGATGAATTTTTTGCTCTATGCTCACAGATTTGATTGGTCGTTCGTCTAGCAGACTGAATACTTCCCGGTGTCCTATCCTGGCTGAGATGTAGCCTAAAGCCAATTGAATGGTCACCTCATAGTCATAAATCCAGTCTTGACCTAACACTACATCTTCAAGTAAATCCTGATCATGACACACTAATAGCTTTTGTTCCATAGTGTTGTTGCCAAGATGCAGAGGTAAGGTAATTTCACCTATACATTGAGTAATCGTGCCTCCTATTCCTATCAACTGTGCCATTGATGGGCGTAATTCTTCCTTGAGTTTCTGGGTCAAAGAAAGTTTGATACAGCTTATGGCAGCTCCTGTGTCAATGAGAGCATTCACTAAATGGTATTCCGTTTTACCTGCTCCCAAATTTAAATATGGTTGCGTTCTCTATGAACCTAGGTTTTTAGTGGCTCTAACATTAGCCATTGGGATGAGTTCTTCTCCTAATCGATATCTCTCATCTCGCTCTCTCATCCACTCCTTTCGTTTCTTAATTCGTTCTAGTGCTTCCTGTCTCGCTTCTTCTCGTATTCTTTCCTCTTCAATACGTCTATTCTTGCCCTTGATTAATCGAGACATTGTTTCTTCAGTCAATGGTTCTAGATATTTTTTTACTCGACATCCGCTGATATAGTTTGGTAATACATCCCCATCCAAGGTTGCTAAGCTGATAGCTCCACTTGTCGATATACGATTGATGATTAATGGGCCGTACCTCTCTTCTGCAACTTCTTAGCATGTTGTTTCAAGGTATATACCAAAACTAAATCTCCTTCCTTCAAATTTTTGTCTTTGATGTGAGCATCAAAATAGGCTTTCTGTCGCCGTTTAGCAGCATAAATGCCTGCTACAGCTTGTAACCTAGTTTTGTGAAGCTTCTCTATTTGATCCAATTGAGCTGATAGTTTATGTCCCGTCCACTCGTAAGTTGTTGCTACTCTGAGAGTGGGAATTAAAAAGGCAATTGGCAAAATAGCATTTTGCCCATATACTAAGTTAAAAGGAGTAGTGCCTATGGCGGTTTTATAGGCTACTCGAAATGCCCATAAAGCATGATGTAATTGCTTATCCTAATCTCATCTACCATTGTTAACAATTTGGTGAGAACTGTACACAAGATTTTATTTGAACTTTCGGCTTGTCCATTGGCTTGTGGGTGATAAGGAGCTGATTTCTTATGAATTACCAAGAATTCATTCAATAAAGCTTCTATAACTTCATTCACAAAGTGCGTACCTCTATCACTTACAATTTCTATTGGTAATCCAAATCTAGTGAAAACGTTCTCAAAGAGAAAATTGGCCGTAGTTCTCGCATCATTTTTCTTTGTTGCTTTGGCTTCAACCCATTTGGTCAGATAGTCTGTGGCTACAATTATATACTCGGCATGGGATCCTTTCGTTGGTGGGCTAATAGGTCCGATGAAGTCTATTCCCCATTTGTTGAAAGCTCTGGCACTCATCATGGGTCTCAGTGGCATCTCATCTCTCCTAATTGGATATTTGGTTCGTTGACAAGTATCACAATGTTGCACATATGTTACCGCATCTTGATGTAGAGTTGGCCACCACATTCCCACAAAGAGGATCATTTTTGCTGTTTTATCTGCAGAGAAGTGCCCTCCTGCAGCTCCTGTATGTGCCATCTCTAAAACAGAAAGATATTCGTCTTTGTGAATGCACACTCGTAATTGGTTATCTCTCCCTCGTTTAAAAAGTTGTTTTCCTATAATGGCATAATCCTTACTTTGTTCTACAAGTGCACGTTTCCTTGCTATAGTGGCTCCTTCGGGGTATTCTTGAGTCTTTAAGAACTTTACCAGAGGCATGCTCCATCTCGGTGCTACTGTGGAATAGCATAGAGTTGAGTTCTCTTCTGGATTTTGTTTTTGACAGATTTGGCATGCTGATACATAGTTATGTGCGTCTCTCTGCATGGTTGGCCAATATATGCCTAACCTCCTCAGAGTTTGCCATGTTCTGTTTGCATTCAAATGAGTTTTCCATTGATTTACATGTGCTTTTTGAAGCCACATTTCTTGTTCCTCTTCTTCTACGCATCTCATTAACAATCCAATTGAATCCTGGTGATACAAACTTCCCGCAATGATATGAAGGTTTTTAGTCTTCCAGAGGTCTTGGGTTTGGTTTGGTGTGATCCCATCTTTCGGTCCATGTGTGAGTATAGGGATCAACTTTTCAGCCCATTGGGGACATACTTCCAGGTTAAAAAGATACGTATCTGGCAAATCATCGGGTACTCCTATGGGTGGTTCTCCATGGGTCATTCTTGATAAGTGGTCTGCTCTTATGTGGGTATTTTCTTTCTTAACTACTACCTCAAAATCAAACTCCATTAGCAATAAAAACCATCGTACTAGTCTTCCTGTATTGCACGGTTTATTGACTAGGTACAGTAGGGCTTGATGATCAATGAAGAATTTGAATTTGTTTGCCAACAGGTAATGTCTGAACTTTTTGACTGCGTACACCATCCCTAGGCCTTCTCTCTCAGTGGTAGTATAATTGCGTTCTGCTTGATTTAATTGTCTACTAGCATAGGCTATAGGGTGGTCTAGTTTTCCCGTATCTGCAGGTTGAGCTAAGATGCAACCAATGGCAAACTTGGAAGCATCTACATGAATGTGAAACGGCTTATTCCAATTAGGTACTCGAAGGATTGGTGCTGCACTCAATCGATTCTTTAACTCGTTGAAGGCTTTTTCACATTCTTCGGTCCAATTAAATTGTGTCAATAATGCATAAAGAGGTCTAGCAATTATGGCATACATATGTATAATTCTTCGATAGTATCCACAATGTCCCATAAATGCTTGAACTTCTTTAGCAGTCTTAGGTCTTGGTAATTCCAAAATTACCTTGATTTTGTCTTCATCAGTTGAAATTCCGTTTTTAGAGACAATGTTTCCTAATATTTTTCCTTGTCTAACCATGAAGACACACTTTTCTGGATTGAGGCATACTCGGTATTGTCTACATTTGGCAAAGATCTTTTCTAGTTCTGGGATGTGCTCTGATCGTATAGCTGAATACGTACAAAGATCATCCACGTATACCTCCATACTCTTTCTTAGGAATTCTTTGAATACATGGCACATCAATCTTTGGAAGGTAGCTGGGGCATTAGTCAGACCAAAAGGCATGACTCTAAAGGCGTATACTCCCCATTCCGTTGCGAAAGCGGTTTTATGTTGGTCTTCAGGAGCAATGGCCACCTGATTATACCCTGAAAAGCCATCCAGAAAGCTATAAACTTCCTTTCCTGCCACTCTTTCCAAGAGATGATCTGTAATTGGTAATGGGTAACTATCTCTTATGGTCGCAGCATTTACTTTCTTTAAATTGATACACACTCTCAACTTTCCATTCTTTTTTGGTACAACCACCAACGGTGACACCCATTCCGTGTGCTCAATCTCATATATGAATCCAGCATCTAACAATTTGTCTATCTCTTCCTTTATCTTTGTTGAATACACATCATTGTATGTATATGGTCTTTGTTTAGAAGGTTTGGCTTCGGATGTATGGGAATTCTATGGGCGCATATAGATGGATCTACTCCTTTCAAGTCCTTATAGGTCCATGCAAAGACATCCCGATATTCCCTTATGAGGCGTATTAATTCTTGTTCTTCCTCCATTGAGACATCCTGTCGTATGAAAGTACATTGTTCTTCTCCTTCCTCCGACGTTACCACTATCTTCTTGGTGTGTTCTTTATTGTCATAAGCTATTCCTGGATGTGCCTCTCTTTTAGGCATTTGAATAACAATTTTCCTCTCTTCTACTTCATATTTCTTGAAGTGAGTTGGCACTTCAAACTGATCTTGTGGTCTGTTTTCTTCATTCTCTGGCTCTTTATCTAACTCCAGCTCTTCTTTCTGTGTAGGTTCTTTATAGTTTTCGTTCGCTGTGATGCTTATTTTTTGATCTTCATCCTCAGGTTCCATTGGTTCTGGCTCCATTTCAATGCTCTCATAGTCCTCCTTCCATTCTTTCTCTATCACTTCTCCTTCTTCAGCCTCCTGAAGGACTACTATATAGAGACTAACGTCATATCCTTCCTCGTCAATGCATTCATTCATAGTTATCACTTCTTCGTTCACACATACATCAAGGGTCGCTAAAATCTCCATCCAACCATGAGGTTCAAACTCTTCATCTAAAAAGACTTGAGGCATGTACGCTGGATCTTGTACAGACCTAGCTACTCCTTGCCTTTGCTGCCATCCTTTTCTCCTATCCTCTTCTTTTTGGGCAGTTTGGCATATCCATAGATGAGTGTCCTCGTTCATCCAAGATTGGTCACTAGAACCTATGCTGTGAACTGACTGATCGTCTTCTTCCTTATGAATTTGATTCCATTGTAAGGGAGGAACGTCTTGATATGTATAAGTGTGGAGATTTATTCTCGTGGTGGTTCCTTCATGTTGTAGGTATACAACATCTTTTCCCCAATCTTGCACAACCTTTAACTGTCTCATGAAAGGTCTTCCAAGTATCATTTCATAATTGCTCGGCCTTTCAAATTGACAGATTGCTAAGGTGTGTTCAAATTCAACTCCACAGGTGGTGAAAACTACTCGTTCCAATAATCCCAAGGGTCTTTCTGTGTGTCCGTCAGCCATTTGTATTTTCATACGCGTTGGTCTTAAAGCTGGTTTTCCCCACTTCTCCCAGATTTCTCTGGTAGCGATGCCTACACCAGCTCCTGAATCTAAGATGGCTTTGGTTGTATAACCCCTAAAGGTAATTGGAAGGCAAGTGTTTCCTTCATCTCCCTCACTAAAATCTCCTACCTTATCCATCGGGATCTTTACCGTGTTTACTTCGTCCAATATCTCTTTTTCTTCCATCTTGATCTCCAATTGACTAGTTAATTTCTCCTTCAGATGTGGTTTGACCTTCAACAATTCTTCTAATGTTAAGGTACAGGGGATTTTTACCTTTTTAAGGTGTTGTATGATGTCCGATGTTTGAACGGATGGGTTTGGTTCTTTTTTCCTTATTGAGGGAATACAATATAATTCTGAATTATGTTCGTAATCACCTGTATAGTTTGGCAAATCCTTTATTCCATCATCTCCTTTGTCACTAGGATCCATTGGTATAATTTCTTCTGAATTTAATTCAGGTATTGAACCCTCTATTTCCTCTTCTGCTTCTATCTCTTCAAAGGGTGGTTCAATTCCTTCTACTTTCTTCCATCTGTCTTCTTTGACTCTAGCCCACAAATCTTTAGGCCATTCCCCTTCTACTTCGGGAATAATGGATCCTTCCCTTTTATCCTCACAATCATTGCCATTCTGTGTATTACTTACTTCAGTTTTTTCGTGGTTATTGGTGATGATGCACTCTTGGAATTCTCTTTCAAGAATTCGGGTCTTGGGTAATGACAATGCAGGTTTTTCTAGGGTCTGTTGGGCAACTTCTATTAGTTTTTTGCAAATCTCCAACCTCTCCTTCTCTAGGTCACCTCTAGGATATTCTCTTTCATGTTGTTCGATGGTCGGTCCGGCTCTTATTCGTGCCTTGTATGCCTAAATCCACATGGCTAATTCTTCAGGCATGGGATCTGCTAAAACCGATCCTACCTCTTCTTTTTTGTAGTTTTCATTTTTATTCTCTTCTACCTTTTTCTGTTCCTCTTTTGGATTCTGTTCGTTCTTCTCATTTTCCTTTTTCCGTAGTAACTTCTTTTCTTTTATTCTATCTCTCTGGTTCCTCCATCTTTGAGTTCCTTTACTTACCACACTTTTCTCAGGCTCTTCCGAGTCTTCAACTCTTTGTGGTGTGGGTGTATTCATCTCTAGGTCACTTTGATTGTGTTCTTTTGGTTTTTCTGGGGTCTCCTTAGCTTTGGCTCTTGTTATTGCCTTCAGTGGTACAGTGTATTCCTTATCACTTCCTGATGATTCGATTACTTCAAACACATTGATTTGCACGTTGGATGTGACCTTGTTGGGGTTCTTGGGGCAATCTCTAAAAAGGTGTTCCTTGCCACAGTCACTACAATACCCTTCCCAGACTTGTTGTGGTGGTGGTGGGTTTGGAAATGTGCATTCTCTGATGTAGTGATCACCTCCACATCGGTAGCATGGTCCTCTGGGTACAGGCGGTCTGTTTATGGGTCGGGGTGGTATGGTTGCTCTAGGAGCTGTGTACATTAATGACACATAGTCCTGCTCATATCCGTATGGACTTTCTGGTACTTCTATGCCATAGGCATATGGTTCATACAGTTGTCCATATTCTATCGTAGAACTTTCATAATTGGGATATGCTCCTTGACTAGGGTCATAAGACAAGTCATATGGTTCATTACTAGCCAAAGGTGTGGCTGGTACTATAGCTCTCTCGAGGTTTTCTTCAGATTGAGCTATCTTGACTGGGACAACGTTCTGAGGATGGGGCGGTTGCTGTCCTAGTACTGGTTGTGGTTGGGTGTATCCTTGATACACATATGGTCGTGGCACTTGTGCCTGCTGTTGATAGGTTGGGTATCTCCACGCTTCACCTCCTTGCTCTCTCTGAGGGTATCCATAAGGTCTCATATATGGCTGTGCTGGTCTAGCTTGCCTATTATAAGGGCAGTTTTTTGTGCTGTGATTTGTATATTTTTGTTCTATACTGCAATATTGTAGAGATCCCGGGGCGGTGGGTCTATTATAAGTATAAGCAGGTGGTGGGACTACTCCCTTAGTACACAAGTGAGAAGGATGATCGCCACCGCACTGCATACATCTTCTGAGCATTGGTACTCTCATAGGGTTATTAGAGTAGTTCCTCTGTCCTTGAACGTTCAACTTCTTTGCTACCAAATCGGCTATTTCCTCTACATTGTTTTTATGGATTGATGTGCTACTAGCAGAATCTTCACTTTTCAAACTGCCTTGAGGTATTTTGAGGTCTTCTGCTAGGTTGTCTTCCAGGTCTATACATTCCTTCATGCACTCTTGCAAAGTTTGGACTCTCTTTACATATACTAATGATCTCAAAGATCCGTTCAACAATCCTTCCAAAAATAATGACACCATTTTATTTTGGGTAGGTCTCTCTTCTACTGGGCATCTGTCCACATACTGCTTGAACCTTCTTGCTGCCAATCTCACTGATTCGGTAGGGGCTTGCTTAAAGCTATGGATCAATGATGAAGAGTTGTTTTTAATTCCTGACTTAGTGAATTCCTCAATCATTTCTTGATAGACTTGCTCCATGTTTTGAAAATTATTAGGGTCCAATGGCTGAAACCATGCTAACGCAGTGTCTGACAATGTGAGACCAAAGGACTCATATTGGATAAAAAAGTCTTCTACCTGTTCGGCTCTGATTACTTGTTTAAATTAAGCTATATGATTGTACGGTTCACTAGAGCCATCATAGTGATTTCTCATGCATTTGGCAACTTGAATTGGCCTTAATCTTCTTCCCGTTTCGGGTGGTCTAGGCATAACTGGGAAAATTGGTCTTCTTATGGGTATGCCTGGTCCTCTTGCTACTGGCGGTCTGACCGGAGCAGGAATTCCATGTCTTGGGTCAATAGTTGGTTGAGGTTGGTGATTAGGGTTATTTGCAGGCATTGCAAACTGCACATGTGGTCTAACTGGGATTTGTGTTTGTTGTGTTTGTTGTGTTTGTTGTGTTTGGCCCGACTGCTGATATGAATCATTCTGGGATGTTCCAAGTGGGTTTCTTGAAGTAGTGGCTTGGTCCCTAGGGGGAAACACTGGAATATTCTGATATTTCAGCTCAGCTCTTTCTAATTCTGTTAGGGGCCAATATCTTCTCTGATTTTTATCCAAATATGTGATGATGGTGGGGAAATCAGGATCCTGTAATTCGTAGATGGTGACAGGATTAGGGGCAGCTTCCCAAATTGAAGAATGTGCTCTAAGAAGATACTCCATCCCATTGATCAAATACACATCCATTAGGGAGTCATCTTGGGGAATCAGGTCTCCTCTCCATATCCTAGCCACCGTAGATCTCCCTCTAGGTGTAGTTACTTGCTCTTCATTCCCACCTCCATTCAAGTTTGAAGCATGATTTTCTTCACCAATTTCGTTAATGTTTTCTGGGTGTTCAGTGACGACATATTGGATATCTCTTTTGTCCATGTAAAAACCTCCTACATTCTTGACTGCTGGTCTAGGCACTATGTACGCCTCTGATGCTTTCTTTAACCTGGCCACTGATCTGTTTAGACCATCCAAATAAATAGGGATCTCATTTTGGTTGGTGTTCACATACTCCAAAGATGTTCGGTATTCTCCCTCAATGATTGACATCATGCCAATCATGGGTATTGTGTTCTGCATATCCTCTGAAGCCATGGGAATTTCTTCCTCTGACTCACTGGAGGTCTCCGAGTAATGTGAACGGCTACCTGGCTCTGCTACACTACCTACAGAAGAGATTACACTTCTTCGGCTTCCTAGGGTTCTTCCGGATCTCAGGTTCATCCACTTAAAAACTCTGATCAGTCCTTGTAATCCTCTAGCCTCTAGGATTCTTCACCAAAGGTCAGAATTTCTAGAAGACTTTGGCTGGGAAATGACTGAAAAAGAATTTTTTCCAGATCACGATACTTGACTCCCAACTTCCACGATACACGATCTCCGGCCCAAAACGATACATGATCTTTGAATGTCACGATACACGATACTTCTCTAGACGATACTCGATCTTTGTCCCAAAACGATACACGATCTCCTAGACAACGATACACGATCTTGGTCAAGTATCGCGATCGGTATGAAACGATACACGATACCTGAGCACAAACGATACGCGATCTTTGAGAGGTATCGCGATCTCTGAATAAAGCGATACACGATACTTGACTATCACGATACTTGGGAAAAATGATACTTGGAACACGTGATACACGATCTTCAAAAAAAGACGATACACGATACTTACCAAGTATCGCGATCTTCCTGAGACGATACATGATAGTCGGGCAGTAACGATACACGATATCTGGTAAAAAACGATACACGATACTTCCCAAGTATCGCGATCGATATATCACGATACACGATACACAGTAGGTATCGCGATCGATGTCGGAACGATACACGATCTTTGCAAAGTATCGCGATCTTTGATCAAAACGATCTCTGATCGAAACGATACCGATCTTTGACCGAAACGATACCGATCTTTGACCGAAACGATACCGATCTTTAGTCGAAATGATACCGATCTTTAGTCGAAACGATACCGAAAGGAGGGAAATATCGCGATACTCGACCACAGGAGGAAAACGATACTTGTGAAGTATCGCGATACTCGACCGCGGGAGCAAAACGATACTTGACCCTTGGACAAATTTTGAAAGAGATTTTTTGAATTTTGCTTCAATAAACTTGTTGTACTAGCTCTCCTACCCTCTCCCCTCTCTCTGTATCAATCAAAACACACCTTTTTTACCCTATTGGTCCTAAACGATACCTGACGCAGATCGTTTCAAACTGAAATTGATTTTTGAGTGATGAAAAAGAACTAGCAATAGAAGGGCTCACCTCTGATGTCCTTTCCCACTCTTCTAGCACCCTCTTTTGCTTTGCCTAGCTCTCTATAGCTCTGAAACGATACTCGACAGTCTCTGCCCACGATACTTGTTCAAAAACACAAGTGATTTGCAAATGATTTTTTTTTGGCTTTTATACTTGGGATTTTCTTGCTTTCAAAAAGAAAACTCTACTCTAGTGGCTTGGTCTACTCTCTAACTACTCCTACTCTACTCCTTCCACACACTTCCCTAAACTAACAACCCACTACACACACTCCAAGAATGAGAAGTAGCAAGTGCGGTTGTAAATGACTTACCAAAGAAGAGAAAATCACCACTCCTCCTCTTGCTTCAATGCAAAAAGCTACTTACCATCACGCGAATGCCTCGGTTTGATTCGTCACTCCCCGGCAACGGCGCCAAAAAGTGTGTTGACCTAAGCACCAACTTAGGGACTTGCGGAGAAAGAGACTATACCTCAATCCCCTCTCAAGTGCATATAGTGGAGATTCACGCTTTTAATTATCAATCCAAAGAGTATACAAACCTAGCCGAGTGTATGAGGACATGCAATCATGTGATGATCAATGCAAATGAACTACTCAAAGAGTGCAGTCAAGGTAAATGCTAATCCAAACAAGTTGCAACTGTCGGTTATGGTGAAACGATACTTGGTGCAGCAGCCGTCAGTATTTTGGACTTTTCTCCCAGCTCCGAGCTCCAAATATAGCAAATAGCATATGCATTTCGAAGCTCTCGAGAAGACGCATCCAATGGCAGTAGTTTCACACAATTCTGACACTCCTACCTCAAGTTATGAGCAAAATACTGAGTCGCGGGAAATCTTTCCTACACTTCAGCACTTTCTACACTTCGCACACACCTTACCTACAGCAAAAAAACACTCTCATGGATAGACAACACTAACTCACACTCTTTCCAAGCAATACACATGCACACAAGCTCACAAAGAAGAAGATACAGAATGAAGAAGACACAAATTCGAATTTTTGTGCTCTCTATTCTCACAATGGCAAAAAGTTCTTTACAAAGAGTCACATTTGACTTATATACTTGTGCCCTAAAAATGGTCCTTTCACACAAGAGACCGGCACTTTATTCACTAAAAGACTAAATTCCTACTATTTTACATGGGTAAATCTCTAATCTTCTGTGGGGATGCATCTAGAGGACTCCTCTAGTGCCTTTACAATGGAAAATATATTACAAGAATGATTATGATACAGAAATATGATGTCCAAATTGGAAAAATTTTGGGGCCCGTCTTTTTCTCTGCGTTGTGCTTTCTTTAGCTCTGCAACAACCATATAATGCCTTCTTCAACCTGCACACTTGGTTTTCGTGTGCTTTCTAAAGATAACCATTCCACAACCGTCATGACTCACTACCCATTCAAATCCCAATTTCCAATTCATATCCTAAATTAAAAAAATATATACTCTCACCATCTTAACCATCTTCATATAAGATACAAATCATACTTTCCACTATGCTTATACCAAAACTTATTGAGGAAAGGAAAAGAAGTTCATTTAATATTTTACACCATGAACATTTACATAAATCTCAAAATCATAAGAGAATAAAGTGGCATGCATTTCTATAATCTCTCATTAGAATTCTATTTCTACCTACAATAAGTGCAAACCACAAACACCTATAGTTACATGAAAACAATTATTTTGTGGGATTTAGCACTAGTTGAAATCACGATACACGTACTATACCAATAAGCCAGATTCTCTGCAAGAAAGCACACACTCATCATTGACAAGGTACCTCCATCACTCGAGATAACACAAGGATCCATGAGTAGTAATACTTGACTCCTGTGTGATCCTCCTCGTCTTGTCCCTGCAAGACCCCCATCGTGATCAAGTTGCAACTACTGCAAGGTGAACTACGATATCATATGCTCAAAGAGTTAATATACATGGGTGAATACGTTCTCCCATCTCAAAATGATATATTAGACAAGGGCAAAAATCAGCTCATCTAGTGCCCTAAGATTTTATAAAAAATATCTATTTTTAATATTCTATCCTTTAAAATAAATAGCCAAAACTTTTGAAATCTTTTGAAAATTTGTCATTGGGCTAATACTTGCCCTTCTTCTTTTTTTAATAGAGATAATTTTTAACTTTGAACTAGATATTATTTTCTTAAAACAATCAATAATCCAAACTTTAAAGGAATAATTGACTTTCCAATCAAGCATTTAATATGAAGATGGTAAGGCCTCTTACCATTTGAATAGTCCTTTACTTCTAGGACATAAGCAACTGGTATTTAGGGTTTGTTACAATCCTTGAGTTTTACTTTCTCTTCAAGCCTTCCATTTGCTTGGAAGAGTTATGTATAGCTCGTTCTTTAATTCTCTCTAATGGAGAACTTTCTTGAAAGGAAGAATTGACACTTCTTTATCATCCTTTGATTGTCAATTGAAAGAATTCTAATCTATGATCATTGATAGGTTATTTGGACTTCCTCCCTAAAACACTATGAAAATTATCTTCTTCCTTAAAGATTTAGTATGAATCACTCTAAGCTGCCATTATTGCATTGTGGTATATAGAGAAGAAAACTTTGTCGTATCACCTTAAGACCTTGCCTTGTTGATCAGGCATGCCATGGGTTTTGTGGAATTTCAAATTCCATAAGAGGGGCTTAAGGTTAAGGTATTTTAGAATTATTTGGCTTGTGACTACTAACCAAAGAATAAGGGAATTAAATGGTTTCATATGGATAACTGGCTTTATCACCATTATTCTTGGAAGCTTTGAAATTCAAGTTGTAATTCATGAATCTAATCTCCCACTCAACTCAAAAATCCATGTTCCATATGCATACTTATTGTATGTCAAAATGTTTAATAGGTGTAGCATGCATAAGGTTTAGAAATCAAACTCCTCCTTAAAGCATGTAAAAAGTCCCAATTGGCACTTTGTCCATTCAAGGGATGGTGCTAGATTGAAAGTTTTAAAAATGCATTGGATGCATCACCAATCTTTATTTTTCTAAACCATCTACATGAATTTGATGCATAAGTCCAATCAATTCCATGACTAATTGTGAATGTGATAGAGTAGAATAGGCCACCTGAATCTATGCATCCACATTCTTATTCATTTCTATAATGACATGCAATGCATGTTCCATGGTTTGCAAAGAGAAGGATATTGTGAAAAAGAATCAGCCATAGGGATATTAGTTAGAGTGCCAACCTCTTAGAGAACGTACTGAACATTTGATCAATGTGATCATGAGAGTGTCCAAAAAGAAGGAAATTTACCCTAACCTTTTGAAACACTTATCTATCAACAAGGATGCTTAAATATCCAAAAATTGTAGAATGTTTTTTCTCTCTTGCAGTATTAACAAGCTACAAATACAGAGTTGGTGGCAAAAGACCCTTCCGTGATTGCAAAACCCGATGAATGATAGTAACCGTAAGGTTTGGATCATTATGCACATTCGGATATGTGAAGAAAACCTTGGACTTTATAGTTCCATTTTATACCAAAGCACCAACCAAATGCATTTGCACAAGGACTTCTTCTCCAATGTCCTTAGGGAGGTGATAAAAATGGGCCAAACATGTTTTTTTAATCCATACCATCAATCAACAGACACATATAATGCTCCGGATTTTTGAGTGTGTTACTTCGATGATGAACTTCTTTCTTTCTTTCTCATGATGGTTCCTAAGAAGGCTTTTAAAATTATCTTTTTCTTGTGGTGTTGTAGCCCCCTTTGCCATGTTCTTCAAAGTTGTGCAAACTGAACACTCACCCATTCTAACTTTACGAGGAATAGTCACATTATTAAATTCCTCCTTCCATAATCGAGTAAAGTGATGATACAACACATACTTCTCATTTCTAATTTCCATATCTTCTTTATATACTTGAAATACTTCTCGACAAGTAAAGTCATCTGACAAGTGTAACCTTCCAGTTGTAGGCATAACCTCACAATGCAAGCTAAAATAGTTCATCATCTAGTTCATTGCATGAAGTCCAATAGATCCTTTGGTCCCTGCATGATATGTGTCCAAAATGAGATCTCCATTCATAAGCCCCTATTAAACACTATGTATTCTAAAATTTCCCACACCCATTGCAATTTTGAATGCATCCCTAGAACACCGCAGCCCTTGACTAAAGTAATATTCAAAAGCAACATGCATTACTGACATATTATCCTCAATCATTTGCATGTGACAAACAAGGTATATATCCTACCTTTCACTATCTAAGTGGAGGATTTATCTCTTAGGTGCTTTAGTTTCTTCATTCCTAAGTTATACAAACATTTCAAACCACAACAATGCTTCACAATATCGAATGCAATTTGTCTATCTGAAGTAAGAAATTGAAATCTTTTTTGACTTACTCCATGAGGCCTTCTCTTAAAATTGTTGGGAAAGATGGATGGACACCTCAAGAAATGAGTTGGTACTACAAATACCTACTTTGTACCTAGTGTGAAGGCTTGGCATTTACACCAACAACTCCCCGTCAAGCCAAACATCTTGGCTTTGTCTTCTTCATCAATTCTCTTGAATGTCATGCAATCCAATCATAGCTTTAAACCTACAAAGTTTAGTACCATCAAGTGCTTTGGTCAATAAATCTGCACATTGCATATTAGTGGACACATATGCTAGTTGAATTTCCTTGCTCAATAGCTTCTCTCTCACATAATGATAGTGAACTTCTATATGCTTGGTTCTTGCATGATAGATAGGATTTGCTTCAAGATGTAAAGAACTAGGATTGTCTCCTAAAATCATTGGTGAGTTAGAATGTGGCCCCAAATCTGAATATAACAATTTGATTCATATGGCTTCTTGTGTAGCATTGGCTAATCCCTTGTATTCAGCCTCTATTGAAGATAAAGCAACAGTAGGTTGCTTCTTGGAAGACCATGAAATGGGCTTAGGTACTCCTCCTATCATCCTTACAACCTGCCCAATCTGCATCTGAGTATAGCTCGATGTCCAAATCTGAAGTATATGGAAAGTATAAAACTTGATTTTGAGTACCCTTGAGATACTTCAAAATCCTCTTGGCAGCTTCCAAGTGAGGTGCTCTAGGTTTGTGCATGAATGGACTTAAGACACTTACTTCATAAGCAATATCAATTCTTGTCAATGTAGCATTTTTTAGTTTAGGCTTACTACTATGCTTTGATATTCTGCAATGTATTCAAGTAAATCACCTTCATGAACACTTGATTTTTGGTTTACCTCCATAGATCCTTGTCAATGTAGCGTAGTTTAGGCTTCCTACTATGCTTTGATATTCTGCAATGTATTCAAGTAAATCACACTCATGAACACTTGATTTTTCCTAGATCACTGATTTTGAACTCCTGCATCATTTGATTCTTGATATGTTTGATGCCATTGGCATCACTACCTATAAGTATGATATCATCAACATACACACATAGGTATATCACCTTTGAATTACTTCTTTTGACAAATAGAGAAATATCTATTTTGCTCATGATGAATCCTTGATCTTGAAGGTATCTAGTCAACTTATGATTCCATGCCCTAGGTGCCTGCTTCAATCCATAAAGAGCTTTGTTTAGTTTGTACATAATTTACCTTGGTTGGGTCCTCATAGCCAGGAGGTTAAGCCATGTAAACCTCCTCTGAAATCTATCCATTAGGAAAAGCACTTTTTACATCCAATTGGTACATGTTCCAATTCCTTGATGCAGCCACACTTACCAATACCCTGATGGTTGGCATTTTGGTCACAGCTAAGAAAGTCTCTTCATAATCAACTCCTTGGGTTTGTGCAAAAACCTTAGCCACAAGTCTAGTTTTATACGTATTTATGGATCCATCTGAGTTTCTCATTACTTTTTAAATCCATCTAGAACCAATTACCTTCATTGATTCCTTCTTTGGCACTAGCTCCCAAGTATCATTCTCCTTGAGTGCTTCTATTTCTTCATCCATAGCTTCCTTCCATTCTAACTTGGTCTTTGCCTCCTCATATGAGGTAGGTTCCTCACATGATAAATCCTTAGCAAGATAAATAGAGTGCTTAGTAACTAAAGAAGTATCATACCCATATCTGATTGGCTTCTTGCTCTCCCTTTGTGATCTCCTTATAGCTTGGTTGGGTGATTCAGGTATATCTTCCAACCTCTTCATCTTGACTTTTCCCTTTGATTTCCATGCCTTGAATTCTTCTAGGTTGATGATGGCCTCATCATCTAATTTGTTCAATGTGGCTTGGCTCCTCCTTGGTGAGCCTTGGAAACTCCTCTTCCAAGTCATATGGTAACTTAACTTCCTGCATTCACTTTCAAACCAAGAATCATTCTCATCAAACACAACATCTCTAATGACCATAAAACCCTTGTTGGATGGATTATAAAATTTTTATCCTTTCTAATTTAAATCATACCCTATGAAAATGCTCTTTTCTACCTTAGGGTCTAGCTTACCTCTGATTTGAGATGGGATAAGCACATAAGCAACACATCCAGAGATCCTGCAATGATCAAGTGATGGCCTCCTACCATGCCATGCTTCATATGGGATCATCCCATCAGGTGATTTGGATGGCAACCTATTAATAAGATAAGTGGTAGTAGATACACTCTCTGCCCACAAATAATTAGGTAACCTTTTGAAATTTAGCATTGACCTAGCTGTCTCAACAATCAACCTATTTCTCCTCTCTTCCATCCCATTTTTCTCAAGGGTATACCTTGTTGTAATTTCCCTTTTGATTCCTCTATCCTGTAAGAACGCATCAAATTCATTTGAGAAGTACACATCTCCTCCATTTGACCTTAGTCTTTTTAGGCTTCTTCGTGTTTGATTTTCCACAAGTGCAAGATACTTCTTAAAGCAACTAAACACTTCATCTTTGTGTTTCATAAAGTACAATATTGTCCACCTACTAAAATCATCAATGAAAGATGCATAATACCTTAAACCAAAAATTGAAGGGTCCTTGCTTGGTCCCCACACATCTGTGTGAACAAGCTCCAAGTAATCCTCATGCATATATCCTTTCTTTGAGAAGGGTAACCTGTGACATTTACCAAACTAACATGCACCACATTTATAGATCATGTGTTGCTTGGATACATTAGGTATCCCAAGCACACATTGATCTCTACATATTTGCTTTAAGGTTCTATCACCAATATGCCCTAATCTTCTATGCCAAATTTCAAGTTCTGATAATGTTTGATCCTTGTCATTATAAAGTGCATTATTCCTTGTATCTTCAAGTTCAAATGTAAATAATTTACTTGTCTTTTCTCCCTTGGAAATTCTCTTGAATCCATGTTAGGGATCCTCCACAAATGCTCCATATTTGTGGAACCTAACCTGCAAACCCTTTTCCACAATCTGTCCAACACTCATCAAATTCTTGGTGATTGTAGGTACATAAAGAACCCTGCTCAATAGATTTCTAATCCCATCAAAGGTTTTAACATTTCCTACCTTGACCACTGAATGCTTGGTGTCATCACCTATTTGTACTTGGTGTTTTCCCTTGGGTTCCTCAAGGTCAGAGAGAAGAGCTACATTGCCTGCCACATGGTTTGAAGAACCTAACTCAATATAGAAGAGGTGTTCATCATTCATACCTTGCTTTGAAGTCATATTCATAATCACAAGAGAATCCTCTTGATCCTCTATGTAATTGTTGTAGTCTTTCCTTGATTTGTAGCCTCCTTGGTAGTTATTATTGTAATTGTTGTTGTAGTTGTTGTTGTTGTAGCTTTGAGTATGATTGATTCTTCCTCTTGATTATCAGTAGCCACCTCATTGATATCCTCTTCCTCTCTGATTCTTGAAGTTCATGTAGCACTCATATGTAGTGTGATTAGACAATCCACATATGTTGCATGGGGAAGGGTTGAAAGGTCTCCCCCTACCTCTTTTAGCTCCTCTGCCCCTACCTCTTGAGCTCCTACCTCTCGCTGCATAGTTAGCTTGAGAAGTAGTACCTTCATCTTCAATATTTTTTCTTTTCCCTTTCTCTTTGTCTTGCCTTTATTTGCATATAGGGCAGAAGATTTATTACCTCTTGATGGTTCTCCATTTGTGTTGAGCTTGGCTTCATGGCTAAAGAGTTGTCCCATGAGTGTGGTAAGATCTGGAATCAGCATGTCCATGTATAAGTCCATGGCATTTGTGAATCTTTCCCATTTGTCATCTGCCTTAATGCCATTGATCACTTGTCTCATAATTTTCTCCTCTTCAATCTCCTCTCCTATGCTTGCCAATTGATCAGCTACATCTTTGACTTTGGTCACATATATTCTAAAACACTTGGCTTGGTTTGCTTCCTTTGAGTGCTAAACTCAATTCATAATTGATTCTTTCTTGCTCTTGTATTAGAAGAAAAATATGAAGACAATGTATCCCAAGTCTCTTGCGATGTTTATAGTTCCTAACATGTGGAAGAAGGAAGTTAGAGATAGAGTTAAGTAAGTATGACATTGCTAATGCATCTTTGGCGCACCATGAGTTGAGTCTTTCAAGCTCCTCCCTTGTAGGTTGTGCTTTGCTTCTGAAAATAGGCCTCTTCTCATCTCTTGATATGTATCTATAGAGACTCCTTACTTGCAAGTATGTCTTCATCCTCAAGGACCATGCTTGGTAATTGTTCCTGTCCAGTTTATCAATAAAAGAAGGGAAACCATCTCCCATTTTACCTCAAATTGCTCTGATACCACTATTGGGAAAGATGGATGGACACCTCAAGAAATGAGTTGGTACTACTAATCCTTGCTTTGTACCTGCCTTATTTTAATTCAGAGTTGTGTTGTATGCCCTTTTACCTTTCCAATGACACCAAATAAGTGCCTATGTGCTTTGTAGATGATGCTTCCAACAATTTGATCAAAACAGATACGTTTGCAACTAACTAGTGATCAAAAAGTTGTTATTTTGGTATTGACACCTATTGGATGTTTTGCTCAGTACTCATAGTACAGTAGCAAGTACAAAACTTCATTCTACGGGTATCTAACTATCTTAGAGAGCCAATGATTCGAAGTGGAATCACTTAAAATGATAGACTATACTTTGAGCAATGTCTTTAGCAAGTAGAAGGTTACCCCCCATATTTTAGGAACTCTACAGAGTATGACCAATGACCACTTTGAGATGCTTTTCTCCCAATCGGCAAAATAAAACTTCTTCAAGACTTTAATAGCTTGTAGTAGACTTGGAGCTGGTTCCAACAAGCTATAGATCTTTGAAAATGGTAGAGAAATAAATGCGATATGAGCATTCAAAGTATACTATTCTGAGTGAACATGGTAGAGATGAAGATATATGTAATCAACAATGTAATGCATTATGTAACAATGTTATACATGATCATTGGCATGAATATGATGGCCAATGATAGTGATAGGAGTAGGCTATAGTGTAAGCCTCTCAACTACATCAAATGATCAACAATATGCTTAGTAATGGGGGCACACTCGCCACGAGTTTACAAGTCTCTTTTATGGAGAGATTTTTCAAGTTTGAATTTGAAATTCAAATGGATGCTCTACCTAAAAGTAATCCTCTAAGTTAGGAGTGACTTTAACAAGAAAGATTCGTAGCTTTTAGATGTCCAACCTCCATGAGATATGTGGACTTACAATATTCCTTCAAGTCAAA
Source organism: Ceratopteris richardii (assembly GCA_020310875.1). Classification (NCBI taxonomy): domain Eukaryota; kingdom Viridiplantae; phylum Streptophyta; class Polypodiopsida; order Polypodiales; family Pteridaceae; genus Ceratopteris; species Ceratopteris richardii. Next base: position 43,139,055 of record CM035419.1, read on the forward strand.
AAGACTTTTACAAAAAAGTTAATGGTAAAAGCTCATAAGCAATGGTTCATATGAGTCTTCCATTGTTTGCACAAAAAACTCCTTAAATGCTTAGCCAAGTGTGAAGTCTTGGCATTACACCAAAAAAAATGTAGATTGAGCATGCTTTGGATTTCTTTCTCTTTGCTAACATCCTTTGCTCCACATGCACTTGAATCAGAAGGGAGATCAATGGGTGGATCAGAAGGGAGACCAAGAGGTTCATTTAGTTGAGCATCATTGCACTGAGAATCTAACTTAAATAACTCAATTGAAAACATAGAATTAACACATTCTAAGCCATGCACATCACTCGTGAGGAAAGGATCAACTGAAAACAATGAATTTGAACTTCTATCAAGGTGGCTAGAGGAACCTGATGCCCATGCATCTACTGAAATGATGGAGCTCATCTTCACTTACTTCAAAGAGAAATGAAGATGGGATACCTTTTTAAACATTGGAAATGTAACATCAAGTGAAAGTGTCACATCAAAGAGATATGAAGATAGATTGCCCAAATTATTATGGGTAGATATGAAGATTAAGAAAAAGTACAATCTGATCAGACATCATTAACTATGTGATTTATTTTGACCAAGTATGACTTGAAAAGTTTTGAGATACATGATAAAGTTTTCAGATACAAAATAAAGTTTTAAGAAACTTAATAAAGTAGGTATGTTGATCTCCTAAAAGAAGATAGGAGATAAGAATGTGGAGAAAAGAAAGCCCAGTCCTCCTGTCTTAAAATTGGGTGAATTAATATGGCCTACTATCTACTCAAGATGTTTGAGTTGTTAACAAAATAACATTTGAAGTGTTTTACTAGGCACAATAAAACTATTTTGTGATGTTTCTCATCTAGGTTCATATTCCTTTAACTGTGGGATTATTAATATTCATTTAGTTTATTGATTGTCCAAAGGTGGATTTGAAACTCTTTCTTAGTCAATTTGTGGATTATTAATTATTTATCATAGCCAATTGTGGATTTGGAACTCTTTCTCAGATATATTTGTGATCAATTTCAACAACTTGTGACGTATATTGCAGCTCTATATCAGTTTTTCACTTTTACTTATCAAAAGTCATAAGCTCTGGTTGTTTTATTCCTTCCAATAATTACAATATTCCCGATTTCAAAGGAAAAAGACATTAAATAACAAAATTTGGGCTAACTCTCTTATCAAACCCTAAATTGGCATACCTATTGCTTCCTTAATTGGAATAATGCCTCTTATCAAACCCTAAATTGGCATACCTAGTGGTTCTTGGTTCAACTACTCAGTCTAGTTTGTTAATCTGGTTAGGACCTCGTCTGATTCAGTTACATCTAGTCAATTGCTAGCTCAAGCCATGCAAGTTCCCATAAATAGTGGAGGAGGACATCAGTCTCATAAGGATGGATGGAGAAGTGGTCCAGGAGATTATTTGGGAGGTGCACCCTCTCCTCTCCTTTCTTATTTCTAAAATTTCTAAGCCGAGAGAGAGCAACAGAGAGCTAAGAGCTAAAGAGCAGAGAGCCTAGCAAACAAGCAGAGACAAGCAAATAGAGAAGAAGAGTGCTGCCAAGAATCCTCAGGGGTACCCAAAATTCTTGCTTCAAAAAGGATTCCAAAAAGATTCCTTTTTACTATTTTAGAAAATTCATGTATTTTTTGGCTATGAAATTTTATTACATGCAAATTTGTTATTTTTCTACCTGCAAGTCGTTGCATGGCATCAACTTGGAGCTACAAATCGATGCCTTGCATCGACTTGCAAGTGCAAGTTGATGCTTAGCATCGAGTTGTTCACCAAAGTTGATGCTTGGCATCGACTTGCACTACAAAGTCGATGCATGTCCACTTGCATCTCCAAGTCAATGCTAGGCATCGACTTGTAGGTGACTTGCAATTGATTTCCATGAGTTCTTTAGCTATCTACAAGTTGATGCCATGCATCAACTTTAAGTTGCAAGTCAATGCCTAGCATTGAATTTCAACTATAAGTCAATGTCATGCATCGACTTTCAACTGCAAGTTGATGAAAGGCATCGACTTTGTGTTATGAGTCAATGCTTGGCATCAACTTTGTGTTGCAAGTCGATGCTTGGCATCAACTTTATGCTACAAGTTGATGCTTGGCATTGACTTTATGCTGCAAGTTGATGTTAGGCATCAACTTGTATCACAAAGTCGATGCCATGCATCGACTTGCACCTTAAATTCGATGCCTAGCATTGACCTATACCTGATCGACAACATTCACAGAGAGAGAGAACCTAATATTTTTGCGCATTTCAGGGACAATGAGGGAAGACTGGAGCATGGGTCACCCCATGAAAGGAAAGAAAAGCATGGCTTCATTATCCTCTGAGAGGGAAAGCAACCTGATTCCCATTTCATCTGGTGGACATAGAAGCATAAAACTTATTGATGATGATCCAATGAGGAAGGAATGGTGAAAGGAAATTGAGCTTGATAGGAAAGATTGACCACTGTAGGACATAATAGCTCTGGAGTGGTATGCTCAGTACATTGAAGAGAAAAACACTACTCTTTTGGTGTTTGTAGGATCCTATGGGAGGGGAAAGCTCATGACAACACAGGATTTTTAGTATGGCTTGGTGTTCAAAGTAGATTTTGAGGATGAGGATTCAGAAAACCTTATGTTCCTAGTAGAGACATCTAAAGGCTTAAGGAATGCAATGTGCAAAATGGAGCTCTTGTGCCTACAGTGTTGTGTGCCAAAAAAGCTTGGAGATATTTGTAGGGAGTTTGAGCATCTTATCAAGGATTTAATGCCTTAGATCCAAGGGAACATAATGCCAACACAGCAAAAGAAGACAAACCCAATAAAGGCAAAGGGTAAGCAGTGAATAGAGAAGAAACCACTCAAAAATTTGAAGAAAATTGCTGATGAAGAATCCACTAAGTCAAGTTCTAACTCAGAGGATATTATCGTTGCACCTGTTGGAGAACTTGCATCAGGGATCTTGGGTACTAAATAGAACAGGATGAGGGAAGACATTGCTAAGAGAAAACTTGTTAGAAAAGGGAAGCTATTCCACCTTCCCATTAATATTATTCACAGACCACGAATTGGTCCAATCCACAGGGAGGAGGCCCCTTGAGATAAGTGAGCCAAATAATCTACATGTGCAAAACTAGAGAAAAAGATGAAGATCAATCCTCATGTAATTGTAGTTCCTTTTCTAGTATGGTGGACCAAAATAAATGCAGCTCTACGAAAGATTTCAATGAGGCTTATTTCAGAGGTTTACATGTACTATGTGATTGGTGGATCACACTCTACAGAGGCCCATAGATGGCTGGTGAAGGAGCACCCCACAACATTCTTCTTTAGGTATGCAAAGTGCAAGATGTATATAGGACTTACTACTAAAGAGGAAAAGCTCTTGGCTCGGGACCATAATAACGATAATGACTTTAGGTAGAAAATGTCATCCATTGAGTGGATTCGCTTCTTCCACCATCAGTATGAAGATTCTCTAAGGAAAGATGCTAGGAGAGTACATCCTAATCTGAGGAAGCAATGTCTAATTGAGGTGGGGATTGCTGTCGATGAGAATCTAAAATCAGATGCCTTGTGGAAATTCGACCCTTTGTTTCAACTGGCATCCACAACAAGTGAAATATGGGATCTCTAGGACAATATTTTTACAATGTGGGAAAATAAGGAGATTAAGGGCCAAAAATAGAGGAAATCAAGCCTAGATCTTCAAGTGGATGTAAAGGGAAAAGGAAAGAAACTTGACCTTTGCATTGAAGAGCCTGCTAAGGATATGAAGCTAACACCATGGAGAGCCCTACAAGGGATCAAGGATGATACCTTGATAATATCAAGTTTATCGAGAGTAATTTCCAAGGATTTAAGTCTTGAAGATATGGTCACTAAGCTCAATAAGTAAGTAAGAGTTTCTAAAATCTTCTTTGCTTTGTGTTTCTCATTATTGAACTCACTAGCTTTTATACATACATTGGGAATGTAGTCACAAAGTATATATGAAGATTCAGGAGGTAATGATGAAGAGGTTGGGATGCTTCTCTTTGAGTGAAGTCCAAGCAGAGTATCCAACCACCTCATCATACAAAGCATTGTCAAAATACTTTATATTGTTCCGTGATTGGGTAGGTACTGCAATCTGTATTCCACTCTGTGTTGGGATTCAATGCTTGGCATTGATTTTTAGCAAGAAGTCAATGCCTGGCATTGATTCTCTACTGAAAGTTAATGCCTTGCATCAAATTCTTACCAATATCGATGTCTAGCATTGACCTCTGTTGAAATTCGATGCCTAGCATCGACCTTTGGCAAGAAGTCGATGCCAGGACTAGAATTTTAGCAAAGATCCAATCCCTAGCATCCACTTGTGAACATGTGAGGCATCTAGTTTTAGTAGAGAATCGATGCCTGACATCGAGTTCTTACTAGAAGTCGATGACAAGCATCAACTATCAGCAAAGAATCGATGCCTAACATCGACCTCTTGCCAAGCATCGAATTAAGGCCATCGTATGTGTGCCAATAATCATTATTCTTCTCTTGTTTTTGTAGAATCCAAAAGAGTCGAAGTTTGCTGATGTAAATGATGATTTTCTAAATTCATTCCTGGCTCACATTCAAAGGGCAAGGCACGAGAAGTCTAGGTTGAAAGCTAAGGAAACTGATTTTTATGATGATTCAGATTTGAAGTGTTTTTCAAACCCTCTAGACCCCTTTAGAACTGTACATTACAATGTATATTGCAATGATGTAAATAATATATGTACTATTGTACCTAGAAAATATTACTCCCTTGTTATAGTAGATATACCCTATGGGTTTAGAATGATGGGCTCTATTAATGATGACGATCCATTCAAGCACCCATAGATTTGCAAGATGGTTACAAATTTTGCAGACTCGAATATGTCACCTTTATGGAGGATAGTGGTTTTCCATAGCAGGAACCAATCCTTTTCTGTATCAACTGCTTTGAAGTCAAGATGTCATGTTGTGGAGTGTCTTACATGGTAATCTATATTCTTCTGGTCTTTGATTTATGCATGATGAACTCTATTGTACTTATGGTTTTCTTTGGTAGGATAAAGACAAATTTGAATGATACTCCTTTGCATAAGTTCTTGAGTTCAACTGAATGCATTATAGTTGGTTATTATGATGAAGTAAGCAAATGAAGAGTTAGGGAACATTGCAATGAGAACGGAATCTCCAATGTACTCATGTTCCCTACAATTACAAAGAAGCTTTGTCATGTAGTTGGGGACAAGACATTGGTTAATCCATATTAGAAGCCACAAAAACTAATTATGTGATTAATTCAATTGTTTTCCAATGATGATGATTGGATCCTTGACCTTTTCTTTGGCGCAGGTAAGTGTAGTTCTAATGGTTCTCATTGACCATGTTTCTTGATGTGCCTCTAAATTTTTTGCTTCCTTCTCAAGAATGACTCTTGCTTGTTCATTAAAGATGTTCAGGCATTGCATAGCTCTAGAGAAAGATGAAGCTCAAGTGAGCTTCATAAGAATGAGGATTAATAGGTTGAATGAATGCGGAGATGAGGACCAAGAGGTAGGAAGGAAGCACATAGCAGATACAAAAAATTCCAACCTGCTTCAAGGGAGCTTGCTCGACCACTAGGAGATAAACTTGGAGACATGGCTGACCTTGAAGAGCCAATCTTGGAGCAAGAAAAACAAGCTACAAGTTCTAAAGCTCTAGAAGATGATATTATGCATGAAGTTGAGGAAACATATGATCAGCTTCTATTATAGAAGCTTTTTATTTTTGTAAACAATATCTTAACTTGAAAAGGCAATTTAATAGAAATACAATTCTAAGTGTTTGTTTCAAATTGTGCTTATCTTTACCTATATTGAGATTTCTTGGCTGATCAATGTGTGGATATTGTTTAACATTTATGGTTGTTTAAGGTCATCTTTTTGAAATGTTAGTTAGAAAATGCTTTGTGGTATTCAAATTGGTATGCAGAAAGCCTACTCTAAATGTCTCTACTAGACAATGACATGATTATTATTTCAATTGCCCTATGAAAAGCATTAACATTTTGTTCCATCTCATGTAATGCAAATTTTGAATAGCTATGTTTCTAGAGATTTAAAAAGTAAATGAAGAGGTTTCACTTATTATTATTTGTCTCAAATTTTGTTTTTATAGAGTCGAAGGTTATGATGTGGGGTACTTGATCATGAAGTTGCTTTTCTTGACCCCAAGCAAATTATTCTAGCTACTTCAAACTTTTTAGGTTATAAAATCAAGCTTCTTTCTATTCTTTGTGAGCAAGAGACAAGTGGTTTTCACTAAACATTGTGAAATGGACCATTTTTTGCATGATTTCATGATGTTTAAGTCCAAATAAAAAGAGAACGTGTCTTTTTTCTCCTTTGTTGTGACTCGGTGTTACGTGTATTTATAGTTATTTTCATTACATGTTGAATAGAAGATACATGAGGTAGTGTAGTGAAATTTTCTACTAATTATTTGGTGGGTAAAACTCGATTATGGTGGAATGTTTTGTGACATAGCACCAACTGCCCCACCACATGGGTCACATTTCAAGAAAAGATCAAGGAATCCTTCCTTCCTCCCCAATTCCGCTTATATGCTAATCCATCATGGAAAACTTATGGATGGAAAGAAGGAGATATTATGTCTACCTACATTGAACACTTTTGGCACAACCAATCAAGCCCAATAATTTCCCTTTCAAGCATACTTTCACTACTTTTTCTTCCCCTACTTTTTAGCAGCCTCCTCAATCCAATTTCTCACTAGTACACAAGACAATCCCCTCACAACCTAAAAGACCTCAAACCCTTCAAACTATGACGATGGATGCTCAAAAAAAGGCATCGCATCACTTGTTGGCATTGTGGTAATTTTGGTCATACTAAAGCTAATTGTAGGTTGCAACTTGATGATATGAAATGTGTCAGAGTTCAAGTACACAACATGGAGGTGGTCCATGAAGACACTTAACCATATTAAACCGAAGAAGCATTGGAGAAAGATCTAAGTACCTAGGGTAATGAAATTTCTATCCATTCTTTACTTTGCATGCAAGGTACTATTAATGGTAAAGTTGTTAATATTTTACATGATGATGGTAGTTCTCATGATTTTATTTCTTAAAAACTAGTGCAAGATCTCCAACTAAACCCACTTCCTTCTATGTATAAAGTTAAGGTTGCATTTCAAGGAAATAGGTATAATGTTACAAGTGAAGTGCATAACATTCAGATTTTTATAGGTTCATATGTAGATGAACACACATTCTTAATTTCTCCTTTGTGATCCTATGATGTTATACTTGGCATGCCTTTTTGTCATCATTATAATCCATGCATTGATTATCATACACACAAAATTAGTTTTAAGTTTAACAATCAAGATATTTCTTTGTCTACAATGCATGGCTTCCACCCATTTCCATTAATTAATCATCCTCAAGTAAAGCTTGCATTTAGGACAGGCTACAACCAGTTGTGAGGCTGAGTATAGGGAAGCTTTCACAATGACTATTGAGTTTGTGTGGCTCAGATGCCTTATGGCTGATTTGGGTGTTGGTCATCTTTTTCCACCACCATCAATGATAGACAAAGCACATTGGCAGATGCACGGAACCTTATGTTCCATGCTCGCACTAAGCACATTGAGGTGCATTATCATTATGTCAAGGAGAGGTTCTCTGTTGGAGAGATCATCTTAACATATGTGCCTATGCAGGAGAACATTGCAGACCTTTTCAAGAAGGCTCTGCCTAGGGAGAATTTTGAAGCTTTCCACAAAGCTTTGGGCTTACTTCCTTTTGTGGATTGATTCCACATAGCTTGGCACTTCCTTATACATGAGTGCTAGCTCCTTGTTCACCGCATCACACCGAGGGGGGATTTGTTGATATATTTAGGTAGTGATGTGTGCAAACACACTAGGACTACCGAGGCACTTTTTTCCCTCTTTCGGAGGTTTTTTTCCCCCAACTTGCATATTTTCCTATTTCCCTAACGGGTCACTTATCTTTGTACATTCTAGTCATAATACATTCAGTATTGTGTGATGTGCTCCAAGATTCTTCTTCATCCTTGTGTTGTTCGTGTGCTTCCACAGACATCAAAATCCAACATATGAGAGTATTTGAGTGATCTCTCTTCCTTATCTCCTTTCTCTTGACATGAAGTGCCAAAAAAAAATGGAAATAGCAAGATGGCCCAAGCCTACATCACCACAATGGAAGTACTCGATTGAATCAAGTGACTGATGAAGCATAACTTCGAAATAAGTTTTGACACCTTTTTCTTATCTTTGCAAACCATGGAACATGCATTGCATTTCATTATAGAAATGAATGAGAATGTGGATGCATATATTCAGGTGGTCTAGTCTACTCTATCACATTCACAATTAGTCATGGAATTCATTGGAGTTATGCATCAAATTCATGTAGATGGTTTAGGAAAATAAAGATTGGTAGTGCATGACCATGTGTTTGGTTTACATACAATGCATCCAATTCATTTTTAAAACTTTAAATTTGGCACCATCCCTTGAATGGACAAAGTTCCAATAGGGGACTTTTTGCATGCTTTAAGGAGGGGTATGGTTTCTAAACCTTATGCATGCTACACCTCTTCCCCTGAAGGTGTAAACATTTTGGCATATACTAAGCATGCATATGGAATGAATTACATGGATTTTTGAGTTGAGTGGGAGATTAGGTTCATGAAGTAGAACTTGAATTTCAAAGCTTCCAAGCATAATGGTGATAAAGCCAATTATCCATACAAAACCATTTGATTCCTTTATTCTTGGGTTAGTAGTTACAAGTCAAATAATAATAAAATACCTTAACCTTAAAGCCCCTCTTATGGAGTTTTAAATTCTAGAAAACCCATGGCATGCCTCATCAGCAAGTCCAAGGCCTTAAGGTGATAGGACAAAGTTTTCTTATCTGTAATCCACAATGCAATAATGGTAGCTTAGAGTGATTCTTACTAAATCTCTAAGGAAGAAGATAATTTTCAAAGTGTTTTAGGGAGGAAGAACCAATACCCTATGAATGATCATATATTAAAATTCTTTCAATTGAGAATCAAAGGATGATAAATAAGTATCAATTCTTCCTTTCAAGAAAGTTCTTTGTTAGAGAGAATTAAAGAACTATTTAGAGCTTTACATAACTCTTCCAAGTAACTGGAAGGCTTGAAGAGAAAGTAAAACTCAAGGGTTGTAACATATGCTAAATACCAGTTGCTTATGTCCTCGAAGTAAAGGATTGTTCAAATGGTAAGATGCCTTACCATCTTCATATTAAATGCCTGATTGGCAAGTCAATTATTCTTTTAAAGTTTGGATTATTGATTATGTTAAGAAATATATCTAGTTCAAAGATAAAAACTAGCTCTATTATCATATGATATAATAGCAATCTTTCAAGATGCATCCAGAGAAAAAATCAAGGGAAAACATTAGCCCAATGGCAAAATTTCAGAGGATTTTAAAAGTTTTGGCTATTTATTTTAAAGGATTGAATATTAAAAATAGATCATTTTTATAAAATCTTAGAGCACTAATGAAATGATTTTTTCCCTCGTCTGATATATCATTTTGAGATGGGAGAACTTATTCGCCCATGTACATTAACTCTTTGAGTGCATGATATCATAGTTCACCTTGCAGTAGTTCCAACTTGAGCACGATCAGGGTCTTGCAGGGACAAGATGAGGAGGATCACACAAGAGACAAGTATTACTACTTGTGGCTTCTTCTGTCATCTCGAGTGATGGAGGTACCTTGTCAATGATGAGCATGTGCTTTCCTATAGAGAATCTGGCTTACTGGTATAGTACATGTATCATGATTTCAACTAACACTAAATCCCATGGAAGACTTATTCTCATGTAACTGTAGGTGTTTGTGGTTTTCACTTATTATAGGTGGAAACTGAATTCGAATGAGAGATTATAGAAATGCATGCCACTTTCTTCTGTTAATGTTCACGGTGTAAAGTATTGAATGCATTGCTTTTCTTTTCCTCAATAATTTGTGGTATTATAAGCAGAGTGTAAAGTACGGTCTATAACTTATATGAAGATGGTTAAGTTGGTGAGAGTATATATATTTTTTTAATTTAGGATATGAAGTCAAAATTGGTATTCAAATGGGTAGCGAGTCATGAGGGTTGTGGGACGGTTATCTTTAGATTGATGTGAGCCTTCTTGAAGACATGATAAATACTTAACATAGGGTTATGATGTGAGATAACTTATGATTAAGAAGAATTTTATAGAGCTTGAGATTCCAATGATGGTAGGTGATTTGATTTGGCGGGCAAAGTTCCAAACCTCTATCCATCAAGTCTAGCTCTAGGGTGCTTTACCTTGTTCCAAGAAAGGTGAGGTTTTTTTAATCCATTAACAAGATTCTCTTGCAATTCTTTTGTAGTTTTATTATAGAATGTCAATCCAATTGAGTTTGATAGTTTCTACTATAACATGATGCATGCTGCATGAAAGTTCATTAATACATCATCTTTTATAAATCTTAGGGTAACAGTCAGTGACATTATATGCTCGTATTTTTTTATATATTTTTTATGAGTGATCTAAAATCTTCTCCTGTTTTGGGGGGAGATTATTCTAATCCACATTCTCTTTGAACGTAGATTATTTACACTATCTGAGTAATTCTTTTTCTTAACCATAGATTTTTGGTTTGCATGTTACATTTTCTAACACTTTATTTATCCTCTGAGTTGATATGCAGGAGAGGCACATTCTTTTGAAGTGAAGGAGATCCTCTCTGAAGAATAGTCAGACTATCAAGATATCCTTTGTTGATATATTTAGGTAGTGATGTGTGTGAACACATTAGGACTGTCGGGGCACTTTTTTCCCTCTTTAGGAGGTTTTTTCCCCTAGCTTGTATATATGCCTATTGCCCTAATGGGCTAGTTATCTTTGTACATTATAGTGGTAATACATTCAGTATTGTGTGTTGTGCTACAAGCTTCTCCTTCTTCCTTGTCTTGTTCATGTGCTTCTGTAGACATCTAACTCTAACAACTGGTATCAGAGCAGGTCACTGCTTCATCTAGGGCATCGTCGAAACCCCTCCAGTCGTAGTCTTAGATTCACACGAAATTCAGTAAGCATACTCAAGGTGATTAGGAGATAAAAGCAGCTTAGCTATGTGGTGCCAAAATCGTGATTTGAGCTCATTTCGGCCTCAAAATACACTATTGCAGTGCTTGTGTAGGCTATTTCATCTTTTTGTGCCAAAGATTTATACAGGTTTCGGTTCACCAGTATAAGTGTCTCAAAGTCTGCTACAGGTTTTGTAGAACTTGTCAGGGTAATTATGTTCAATTTTTTCATATATAGTCATTTTTCTACATTAGGGTATTTTAGTCAGTGGCCATGGCTGAAAGCAGTGATGTATTTTATATGTTGGCTATTGAGGATAAGTTGGATGGTACAAATTACCCATTGTGGGCTTATAGGATGCATCATGTATTGGTTGCAAAAGGAATGTGGAATATTGTGTAGGGTGTTGAAAAACATCCTATTACACTTGCAAATATAGGTACTAAAGCAGATGCAGATGGTGTCGAAGATGATGATATTTTGCATATTCATGTTCGTCCTGCGGTTCCTATTGGATGTACTATAGAGAAAATTTGTTGGGATGGCAGAGATGATCAGGCATATGCATTGATAGTCTTGTCTGCCAAACGTGCCATTATTCCTCACATTCGCTCTTGCAAAATAGCTAAGGATGTTTGGGATACACTTACCACATTGTACTAGGCTAGGAATGAGGCGCGTCTTGCTTACCTCCAAAAACAGTTGGAGAGTGAGCACATGAATAAAGGTGATTCTATGGACGATTTTTTGACAAAGATCAAGGATTTGAAGGAATAGTTGATTTCTGTTGATGAAGTCCTTCCTGATAGTTCACTTGTGTAGACTATTCTGAACAGTCTTCCCGACTCATATCAGAGTTTTGCTTCTACTCTTCGTTTGATGATGAAAGGAAATCCAAATGCCTTAACATTTGAAGAGTTAGTGTTGTGAAGTAACTAGTCTAAGAAAGACCACATTCTAAGTCTAATCAAACCCACAAGGGGTGAGAGATGCACACCTCCACCCAACCAACTCCACCCATATATATACCTCAAGGCCAAGGGGGGAAATGTGAGCAGAGCTTGCCAAGTGTCCTCTCCACATGGATTCTAATCCAAGGCCTTCTAACCTTGGAAATCACATGGCCTTCACATGGATTCTTAAAAAGACTTCTCCCAAGCTTGTACGTACAAGTCTCAAGGCTTGAGAGGCCTCCCTAACGGTTAAATCTCATACCCTTAGGAAATATCAATCCTAAGGGTCAAAACCCTTCAATTGGGAGTAAATAAATCCAAATAACTCCGGTTCAAACCACACTCTTGGAGTCACTTTTCCAAGGGTTTCCCAATGGAATCCAAGGGTTCTCCAAGTGGTTTTGGACCCTCAAAACCCATGTCTTTGGCCACTTTGACCCATAGTTATACAACATTCTTCCCCCCTTTAACATTTTCATCCTCGAAAATGTGAGTAGGTATATTATGTGGAGTATTGCCCCGTGCCCCATGATCTTTTCTATAGATCATGGCTTTTCATCTCTGATTCTCTTCTTCTTCAAAAGGAGATTCTATCTCATACTGGATCTAAAAAGAAGGAAATCCACTTGTGGGGCTAATCCCTGCCCAAATCATTCTAATATTACTTAACTTTGCATGTGAAACACTAAATCAAATGCTAAGTATGGATAGAATGATAAGGGTGGATTAAAACATCCCTGCCTAATTCAATGTTTCCCTATGTGCAAACTCCGCATCCAATAGTACAAACATATGAAGTAGGTGGATTCTATCAGTCTCCAACTATTTTACTATGCTGATCCATTTCTATGCACCACTCGGGTGTGGACCTAGCAAAATAGATGGATCTCTTACTAGTTCAAGGTTTTGAGAAGTCTCCTTAAATTGAGGTTGATCAAAACATCTAAATAAGATGTTTCTGACTATCTTCTACTTCTTAACCAGCATCTACTGATCCTTTTTCCAAATACAGAACTACTATGTCCTATTGTACTTTAGAGTCAAGGTAGAATGTAGGAAAGAAGTGATTCCATTCTTTGGGCATCCAACCTCAAAATGATTTTCCCAAGTCTTTCTCAAAAGCCTTGATTTGTTTGGAATTGTTAGAATCTATAAACGATTTCTAAGAGTTTTTCTTCAAACTCTTTTAAGAGAACCTTTTTAGTTTCTTCATCCATTGATCTTAAAGCAATATTAGATGGATGAATGAATTCTCTTAAACTTAAGTGTCTTCTGAAATTGAAAGGGTTCTATACAAAACATCCATCTTTTGATTTTAATTTGGTTATCCATTCCATCTAGCTAAACTTGATCTAGGAGTAACTTTGAATATTCCTTTCAAGTCAAATCCAAGGTCTAGAAAAGCGAGAAGGAAAAACCAAAACTTGAGGTAACCAGTTCAACTTCTGGAACACTAAAATGATTTGAGTCAAATCAGATGAGACTCAAAACTTTAAGCATTTAATCTAGCTAATGGTTTGAAACTTTGTTTCTATCTTTATGAGATTGAATCTAAATCCTCAAAAAGATAATTTAGGTAAAGTTAAACCATCATCCATCTACCAAACTTTAGTGGTATAAAACATCGGTGTCTCAAGCCACCGAGTTTTGATGAGGCTCAACTTTACTCTCAAACTATGATGCTTCAAATATCTTAATTAAGAAGTTAGTCCTTCTCAATCTCTTGAAACTCCTATAGACTGGAATACCAAGTCTAGTATAAATATCTTACTTTAGGAGATTGATTATCTTGTTGTACTATCAACAAGATGTTTTGGACTTACTTGGTTGTATTTTTCAACCAAGTGTGTTATCCGATATTGACTCAGTCAGACTTGCCTTACTTAAAAGGATCTTTCCAAGTTCTCTCTCTAGAAATCCATGTAGCATTTCTGATAAAGAACTACAAAAATCCTTAAAGAGACTACATCAGTCTTACTGAAAATATTTATGAAGGTCTAGAAAGTGATCTTTGTTCATGATTTTTGAACTTTCTTAGTTACTTGATATGATCATATTCTTTGACCAACCTATACTTCATTTTTTCTATGAAGTTTCAATTTCCATTGGGATGGAGTTTCACTCCAACTCATGAGCTCAAGACTAAAAGATACCTATCATATCAAGGTCTTATGTCCCATACCATCATTCCTACATTAATGTGAATATAAAGTATAGTGTCCCATACCACCATACTTTATATCCAACACTGATGTGTATATGAGATTTATCTTAAAGTCTAGAAGCTTTAATCTAACTATAGAGTATCCTTTACTTAGATTCTTCTTGCTAGAATCTAAAGTCAAGGAATTACTTCCATGTTTTCCATCTTGCTTAGGGAACTAGGGCTTCAAACACAAGATCTCTCTATGTTCTTAATTATCCCTGAATTTATATTGGAAGCTCTAAACCATAAACATTCATCCTGACGGAATAAACATCCTCCCTTTCTTTCTAAGGTTTCAAGTGTGATTCCAAGTGTCTTGAATCATATTCAAGATCTAGTTAGTTCTTCCTTAACTAACTTGAAGGGACAAGAGATTATTCTTGCCCTTTAGATTCCTTTATTTATCCAAAGCTTTCAAAAAGCTACCCTAGGGTTTTCTAGGAATCTTATTTACTTACTTAAGTCTAAGCATCTTCTAATGCTTTTGGATTTCTTTTGAAATCCCTTTAAGAATAGGTGAATACAAGTTTCACCTTCTTGAGACTTAAGTATGATTTATCAAATTTGCAGACTGCGTACTTTGTATATTCTCTCCTTCTTACTTCCCTTTAGAGAAGTATAAGATTTGGCATGCTTTATTTGAGCTCGTGGTCTACAACCACCTTTTTTTTTTCAAAATCTTTTGCGATATTGTTGGGATCCCCTACTAAATTTAGCATGCCATGAAGTTGCTTTCTGATCAACTCATTTTTTTCCAAACATCTTATATATAAAAAGATGTTCATTAATTTTACCAATTCTTGATAAGTTTTGGTACTTTCTTCCCCCCTTTGAAGAGTTTTCATCCTCAAAAACTGTGAGATCTATGGCTTCATTCACAACTAGGGATTCAATACTATGACTCCTCCCAATACAGGACTATTCAAGCAATCTTATACTTGATTAGAACCTGAAAAGTTTCTATAAGATTTACTAGAAATGCATTTTAGTTTTGGTATCTTTTTAGAAAATCTTCTAGAGGTAGCTAAGCGACCACCTATCCTAACTTGCTCATGAACTTCCTCTTGAATTTGTGGGAATGCTCATGAGGTCTCATGTTTTGCAACAATGCAATGTTTGTACCTATCTATGTTAGGAGAGGTGGCTTTGATTTTCAATGCTAATCAAAGCATAAGAGGTTTGAAGGTACTATGAAATAAGAAAAATATTTCCATTTCCTTATTGTACCTATAGAACTTTAAGTTCCTTCTATTAAGAACTATTGCATCTGCTAAAGAAAACCTTCCTTGACTTTCCTAAGATACAAATCTATTTTAATGAAGCCTTCAATTAAATTGAAATTTTTTCCAAAAGGAGGGAGTTTTCAATGATGCATTGAATACTTTTCGCCACTCATGTTGGGAAAAGTAATCTTTGCTCATAATTGGTCTCCATCAATGTCTTTGATGGCATCAATTTAATCGAGCTTTATATCATGAGACTCTTGAAACCATTCTAGAGTGTCATCATATCTAGGATATGTCATGAAGAATTCTTTTGGAACCTTTTTCAATTAACTATCTCTAAGTAAGTCATAAACTTAGAGGAGTATTGTAGGTTCTATGAAGTAGTGTAAGAGTAAGAGCCCTATAAAAAAAAAATTTCTAGACATAACATCTATGTCATTAATGACATTTGATGTATCAGGTGCCATCTTCTCAACATATCTTATTAGAATTTTGTTTTGGAATCCTCTTTTCATATGTGGCATACTTAGAGTTAGCATTGAAAATGCTAGGTTCTCATGATAAAAAACTCTTGAAGTTATGAAAGAGCTTATAAACTTTCATGTGTACATTGCTTAAGGCTACCAATTGTATTAAAAGATTGAACCCGGAGAAGTTTTCTAAGTTATTGAAGAACTTAGATGTATTCCAATATTCTTCAATTCATTTTTGCCTTGCCATTGACTTGGTAATGGCTTTACCTCCTTAGACTTACTTTATTGGTAGGAAAGTCATACTTAATGTTGTCATAACATTAAATATTGGATATATTAGTATCCCCTTTTGGAAAGACATTGCTAAGTACTTATATTGCAAAATCTAATCATGATTTTGCAAGTACTTTAGCTTCATTCCTTTCCAATTGCCTTGCTTCCGTAAAGAAGTAAACCCTCTAGTGAGGATTATGGTTACTTACTAGGTTTCATAACTTCTCAAAAATAAAAGAGTGAATTTTATTCACTTAAATACATGTGTTTGCATACATTCATTACATATCATGCATGCCATGAATGATTTTAGTAAGCCATAGCCTTAAACATACTTAGTGTATGCTAGAAATCTATACGTCTTCACACAGAGATGTTTAGTATGCATAAGGTTCAAAATTGAACCCTTCTTTAAAGCATGCATGGAATCCTCATGTTGAACTCCATTTTATTCAATGCGGTGTTCGAATCTCTTTTCAAAATCTTAATGTTTGCCTATTTATACTCAGAATGCATTAAATTTCTAGGTGCATATGAACCATATAAATAATTGAGGCATTATCTTAAGCTTCAATTATGTATGCAAACATATATGAAAGTTTAAGAAAAACCATCCTTGAAGCCAAACATAAAAACAAACACTTAACTTTGTATAAGCTTCATCCTTCTTTTGTCTCTTGAGAGGAGAGTCACCCTCCATTTGGCTTCGAATTGCTTCATCCATGCTCCTTTATTGGTAGCTTTGTTGTTTCAAAAGTATGAGGCTAAATTTCCTCTATTCCTCACTTTGAATAAAGACAGATGAAGTTAATTGTGCAATGGTGATAAATTAAAGTGAATATTATCAAACTCTAAGAGAAAAACAAGAATGCTACTTCCCCAATGTAGTAGAAGAAGACCATTGTTAAGTATAAGAGGCCCTCGAGTGCTGCTACACCTCAAATGCTTTACCCATACGTTGTTCTTATTGGGGAAAACTCTTCAAAGGGGGTATAGGGTGGGAAAGATGTCCATTTTATTGAGTTCCGTTGTAGACGTCACGAAAGCAAGAGAAAAAATCCCACATACGTGGTTCACAGCATTCTGAGTGGCTATAAAAGAGGTAGCATCCAAAGCATATAGTCACTTCCCAAGCGCAAAGAAAGTAGTCTCGTCCTTCCTCAAATTGCGCACGGTCTGGGAAGGGGAAATCGTCACGAGCGCTGTTCTTGAGGAGTTTTCTCGCGGGGAATCGTGCTCACGGTCGCTCAGTTGAGGAGCTCTCTCACGAGCGCTAAAATTAAGAACCTCTCTAACAGTTGGACTATACATGGGGCCGGCTCTTGGGCAGGTAGTAATTAAAATATGTTTTTACCAAAGGCTCTCAAATGCCAAAGCTAACCTCGCGTAGCACCACAATTCCCGAGGAAGAAAATTCGCATGGCGACAAACTAATAAAGGGGGGTAAAAATTCGTAGAAGTACCTGGCTCTGGTACCACTGTTGTGAAGTAACTAGTGTAAGAAAGACCACATTCTGATTCTAATAAAACCCACAAGGGGTGAGAGATGCACACCTCCACCCAACCAACTCCACCCATATATATACCTCAAGGCCAAGGGGGGAAATATGAGGAGAGACTACCAAGTGTCCTCTCCACATGGATTCTAATCCAAGGCCTTCTAACCTTGGAAATCACATGGCCTTCACACGGATTCTTAAAAGGACTTCTCCCAAGCTTGTACGTACAAGTCTCAAGGCTTGAGATGCCTCCTTAAGGGTTAAATCTCATACCCTTAGGAAATATCAATCCTAAGGGTCAAAAACCTTCAATTGGGAGTAAATAAATCCAAATAACTCAAGGGTTCAAACCACACTCTTGGAGACACTTTCCCAAGGGTTTCCCAATGGAATCCAAGGGTTCCTCTTGTCCTGTTATGGGAGTTGGTAAGATCATTTTGACTACTGTTGATGGTAGTTCTTTCACTTTGTCAGATGCTTTGTTTGTGCCAGAGATTAAGAAAAATCTGTTATCAGTTTCTACATTAGCCAGGATTGGCTTGGTTGTGAAATTCGTTGATGATAGATGTACAGTTCATGGTTTGTCAAATGGCGACGGGATTGTCATGGGCTGTATAAGCTGATAGACTATGAAAGATTTGTAAATGATTTGGCATGTGCAATACATGATTCTCAGGCCATGTCAGATGCAAAGCTTTGGCATGCACACTTTGGTAATCTAAAGTTTACTAGTTTCCTACACCTATAGAAATCTGAAATGGTATCCTCTTTGCATAAACTTGAGGCACATGGAAAACATGTTTGTGAAGGTTGTATTCTGGGCAACGTCGTTGGTGCATGTAACAGTATTCCCTGTAGGGGTAGGCTCGAGTAAAGAGAAGAAACTATGCTATGAGGTAATATGTTTGGTCGCCCCACTGTCAAAGTACCAAACATCTGAGTCCACTGCAGACATGCACTGCTCATGAGAAGACGGGTCAAAACTGAAAGCAGTAGTAAACGCCCATTCTTCTTCCTGCACAAGATTAGTAGACTCAGTTTTTGGTGTAGAGGCCTCTGCAACAACCATTCCAGCCTCTTTCTTCTTTGCCTCTTTAACAGCCAGTTTTGGACACTTCCTTATGATATGATCATTTCCTTTATAGTACGTGCAAAACAATTCTGCTTTTCTGATTTCTTATCATCTTTGTCTTCCCTCTTCGATTGTGTAGAATTAGCAAATTTCTGCTTACTAGTTGAAGAGCTCCATTTCCTTGTTGGAAAAAATGTCCATTGGTCCATTTTACTCACAGAGTATACAGCATGTGTACAGTTTTAATTACTCCCTATAGAAGAAAACAATGCGAACACTGTGGCTAGACGCTTATCCTCCCAAAGAATCCACCTGCATTGAATTCTCACGGGTGGTAGACAGTGACGCGAAGTTTTTGTTTAGCTTTTCATGGATCGCCAAATTACTCGCAATGTGTTTCAGGCATAACTTACGATTAGCGATCATAGAAATCATAGTGCTTTATTGTTATGCTTTTAGAGTGCTTTTGGAAGAGACACAACTACTATATAAGAAGAGCATTGGCTCATTGATCAAATCATCCTACACCAATTAGAAACACCAGTTTTTGGTCCCTCAGTAGAGGTGGTGCTCTAGCACACATGGGGTAGCCATGGTGCACTCTAAGAGCATGTTGAGGAGCAGCTATGGAGTTCTTCTTGGAGAAGAGTGTGCTCACTGTAAGGAATTGAACTCACAACCTCTTGGATAGGAATGTGATGGGCTAACCACTTGCCCCAAAAGCCATGGTTGAGGATTACTTCCTAATCCTCTCTCTTAGGGTGTGGTTCAACCATCTCCTACCAGGATTATGTTACACTCACACTCTTGCTTATGGAGAGGACTTTCCCATGAGCAGCTTGGTGGTGTGGATCGGCCATCCACATGATGTATTTGAAGATTTTCTTCTACATGAAGATTTCGGGTTACTTCAAAGACATTGGATGGTGGTTAATATAAGATTTACATCTTATGTTAAGAATTCAGGTACATGTTCTCTTTATGCACACAGGGACTACTTGAAGTATATGGAAGGGGCATCCATATCAGGAGGAGTCCTATTCGGAATAGGTACAAGAGAATCAGTACATGTATGCTTTATGCATATTTGGATAAGGTGATTGAGAAGGTATGTTCATCTGAGTTTGAAGATTTCTAGCAGCAAACTTATTAGCATTCTTTGCTACTTTTGTAAGTATGTGATCTTTTCATACACATGTCTAACTTAGGGTCTTCCATAGCCTAAGCTTAGATGAGGGTCTGCTAATTATCAGTTTTAGACTGGTCCTTCCTCTTTCCTTCACTCATATACACTCTTCTATAACCTATCAGGTCACACATCTCATATATATATTCAGATTTCTGTCCATACATCTGAATATGTTTGTTACATTTGTATATACACTCTTACATCTATTTTTGTTCATAGAGTGGTTGAGATTTTGACTCCCACATTGTAAATTGACATTTGTATATATGATAGTGCAAGCAAGGAGTGGCTTGCGTAACACTTTACACATGTTGTCTAATCGTTATCTATCTTTGTCTCATCCTTTGTATGATTAAGTGTGATATGTTCATGTTTTGTCAATATTGGAAGATTGTTGGATTCTATGTTGTAGATTTTGGACCTATGGAACCATGGACATGTGGTATTAGTTATGGGCCTACTAAATTTCCAACATTTGGTATCAGAGCTTTTGGGCTTTGGTATCAGAGCATTCAGGCTCTCATATTCGCAGGTTTTCAGACTTCCGGGTTTACAACATATGATTTAAGAGCGTCTTCTAACATTTGACATTTGACATACACACTTAATCTAGATGAGTAGAGATTTGAGAATTAGACAATTCAATCACATTTTTATTCATTAGTGTGGAGTATGAAGTTGATGATCTGTTAGAAGCCGAATACTTTTGGAAGAGTATGAAAATACTTTAGAGAAGTATTGTTTGAAGACCAAGACTTGATGAAGAGAAGGCTACTTCAAATTCAAGGAAGAACAATGGTTTGGAGAAGATGAAGGAATCAGATCAACATCAAATCACAGGTATCAGTTTCTACTAGTAGATTATCATTTGTAGGTCATATCTTAGAAGAGCAGTTATGAAGAGATTTGCAGGATTCAAGGAATGCTTTTATACACTTTCATTATTTGAAAGTTAAAGGCTACATCAAAACAGGCATCTAGAGGTTTTTCTGGATAGTTTTGATAGATCTCTTTCATGGCAAGAAAGCTCATCTAAGAAGACAAATGTGGAGAGCATAAGTTTTGTTTTCAGCCAATCTTGTGTTGTAAGTTGGTTGGATATACAGGTACAGAATTTGATCTAGGTATCTAGAGAGGTAGCTCTAGAAAGGTAATTCATCATTCAGACAAAAAGTTGGTGAATTTAGTCATATCAGTCATTTGAAGCATAATTTTGATTCAAGGATATGAGGAGATGATAAAACATGATTCTGTCTTCACTTCCATTTGTATAGCATGTTTGTTTTATCTCTCATTCTTAGTACTAGAGAAAGAGAAAAGTTCATTTGAAGAAGTCAAGAGTACTTGCTACTTCAATGAAGAGAACAAAAGGTATGGAAGAGAAATTTGAAGATGTTGGCATCATCAGGTGGAAGAAAGATGCAGAAGAAGAAAGTCCAACATTTCCCAATGGAAAGTAAGACTTCCTTTTCTCTTATATTTTCCATATAACTTTCCTACTTTTATCCTCTACATCCAAAGACAAGTCTACAAAAACATCTTGTGAAAAAGATAGTTTAAAGAAGAAGCAGTTTCTTGTTTTGCATGATAATTGGTCATGTTTTAGTAGGTTTTGACAAAGAATTGCATTGAGAGAAAGAAAAGCAGCATATATGTTTTGACTCATATGTGTATGAGTTATCATTGAAGCTTTTGAGTAGGCAGCTTATATGTTCCCTCAAAGAATTCTTGGAGTGTCAATTCAGAGCTACTTGGTATATGACAAGTTGCAGAGAAGTATATTTCTTCTTTATCTAACTCTTGAGGTAAAAGAGTATTTGTAGCAGACGTTGGAGACTTGGAGAGAGGTTTTATGTTTGGAAAAGTTACCTCATATTCAGTATTTCCAGAAAACTTCAAAAAATTCAAATTTTTTATATACTAGTCAGTTGAAGAATCTACTTTCTATGATTGTCTAGACTTTTGGATACATGTTTGTATTCAAAAAGGTGTTCCAATTCAGATCCTATCATTTGATTAAGAAGTGGTGTTAGCCAAAAGAAAATCAAGCAGGTACTATCACATTTCACCCGGGAAGAATATGAAAAGATGAAGTATCAACTTGCTCCTTTTGGAGTTCTCAAGGTGAGAATTTGTTCACTTATGTTTCAAGTAGAAGTTGCAGATTCTTGAGAAGGATTTGGTTAAAGAAAAGTTTTTACAACTTTATGTGAGAAGCATGGACACTTAGAGACATTCAGGTAACAAATCAAACATTCAGTCATGAAGGTTTGATAAGAGCAGATTCTACACAGGTATTTTGATTTGAGAGATCTTGAAGATCTTGAGTATTTATGAGTCAGATATCTATCCTTTATTTGTATTAACATTGAAGGAAGTTAATAAAAAGTATTAGATTCTATCAAATTAGTGTTGCAGAGCAATAGAAAAAGATACTTGTTATGTTGCAGAAGGTTATGAATCCTAAAATGATTTCAGCAAGGTTTTGTTATGTTAGGATTAGCTAACCTTATTCTACAATATGGGGAGCTGAAGAGTTACAGTGGAAGCTATTGGAAACTACAATGCTAATAAAAGGGTTCAGATATTTTGTTTCAAGACATAGGTATTGATGATATGGTAGCAATGCTAAATCATGGAAGATCATATTTATTGAAAGAAGGAAGAGGTTCTAGATTTCATAAAGTCTGATATATTTGAAAGAATTCTGGATACTATTGTTAAATCATCCAGGGGTGATGAAACATGAAGACTTATTTTCAGTTATATGTAAAAGAATGGAAAGTCATACCTGTAGATATTCCTATCTGTTATATCAGGTATTCCTATTTCAAGTATTCCTATATTTCCTTTGTCATGTTCTCTTTAAGTTCCATCTTTGTAAGAAGAAGGAAGAAGGAGAATGTCTGGAGAAAGTTTCTGTTAGGATGTTCCTGTTCAAGACAAGGTTCCAGAGTTCTATTAAAGAGAAGCTTGATATTTCAGAGAGGTAGTTTCATAGGTGCACACATATATGTTTATACCAGATTCTAAAGGAAAGAAGTATGAAGGACTTATAGATTGAACAAAGATGAAGACATGATGACATCATAGATATGATATTTTGATGAGACTCATGAGTTGAATTGAGTTGAGTACAGTTAGAGATGAACCAACTAGTGTTCATAATACACTAAGTTGTGAGTTCTCTTCACAGATGAATGAAGTTACATGTTCAGATCATTTTGTACCAATATGACATTGCAGGGGGGATTGTTGGAAACAATGTCCATTGGTCCATTTTACTCACAGAGTATACAACATGTGTGCAGTTTTTATTACTCCCTATAGAAGAAAACAACGCAAACACCGTGGCTAGACAATTATCCTCCCAAAGAATCCACCTGCGTTCAATTCCCACGGGTGGCAGACAGCGAATGCGAAGTTTTTGTTTAGCTTTTCATGGACCGCCAAATTACTCACAATGTGTTTCAGGCATAACTTACAATTAGTGATAATGGCAATCATAGTGCTTTGTTGTTATGCTTTTAGAGTGCTTTTGGAAGAGGCACAACTACTATATAAGAAGAGCATTGGCTCATTGATCAAATCATCCTACACCAATTGGCAACACCAGTTTTTGGTCCCTCAGTAGAGGTGGTGCTCTAGCACACGTGGGGCAGCCATGGTGCACTCTAGGAGCATGTTGAGGAGCAACTATGGAGTTCTTCTTGGAGAAGAGTGTGCTCATAATCTTGCTTATGGAGAGGACTTTCCCATCAGCAGCTTGGTGGTGTGGATCGGCCATCCACATGATGTATTTGAAGATTGTCTTCTACATGAAGATTTCAGGTTACTTCAAAGACATTGGATGGTGTTTAACATAAGATTTACATCTTATGTTAAGAATTCAGGTACATTTTCTCTTTATGCACACAGGTACTACTTGAAGTATATGGAAGTTTCATCCATATCAGGAGGAGTCCTATTCTGCATAGGTACAAGAGAATCACTACATGTATGCTTTATGCATATTTGGATGAGGTGTTCGAGAAGGTATGTTCATATGAGTTTGAGGATTTCTAGCAGCAAACTTGTTAGCATTCTTTGCTACTTTTGTAAGTATGTGATCTTTTCATACATGTGTCTGACTTAGGGTCTTCCATAGCCTAAGTTCAGATCAGGGTTTGCTGATTATCAGTTTTAGACTGATCCTTCCTCTTTTTGTCACTCATATATACTCTTCTATAACCTATCAGGTCACACATCTCATATATATATTCAGATTTCTATCCATACATCTGAATATGTTTGTTACGTTTGTATATACACTCTTCCATCTATTTTTGTTCACATAGAGTGGTTGAGATTTTGACTCCCACATTGTAAATTGACATTTGTATATATGATAGTGTGAGTAAGCAGTGGCTTATGTAACACTTTACACATGTTGTCTAATCTCTCTCTATCTTTGTCTCATCATTTATATCATTAAGTGTGGTATGTTCATGTTTTGTCAATATTGGAAGATTGTTGGATTCTATGTTGTAGATTTTGGACCTATGGAACCATGGACCTGTAGTATTAGTTATGGGCCTACTAAATTTCCAACATTCCTTTGCCCTTCTAACGAGCTAGGAAAGCTTGATCTACAACACACATCATGGACCTGTTCTGCCTGGACTGATCCTCCTGCAACAGAATAGAGACTAACTCCTCAAATGACAAGGCATTTGGATTGTCTTTCATCATCAATAGAAGAGTAGAAGCGAAACTCTGATATGAATCAGGAAGACCATTCAGAACGGTCTGCACAAGTGACCTATCTGGTATAACCTCAGCATCAAAAATCAAGTGTTTCTTCAAGTCTTTGATCTTTGTTAGAAAATTGTCCATAGAATCACCTTCATTCATGTGCTCACTCTCCAACTGTTTTCGAAGCTAAGCAACATGAGCCTCATTCCTAGCTTGGTACAATGTGGTAAGTGTATCCCAAGCATCCTTAGCTGTTCAGCAAGAGCAAATGTGAGGAATAATGGCACGTTTGACAGACAAAGCTATCAATGCATGTGCCTCGACATCTCTGCCATCCCACAAATTTCCTCTACAGTAGGTGCAGTAGAAACCGTAGCACGAACAAGAATATGCAGAACATCATCATCTTTGACACCTTCTGCATCATCTTCAATACCTGTAGTTGTAGCAATTGTAGGTGTGATAGGACGTTTTTTAACACCCTACACAATGTTCCACAATCCTTTTGCAACCAATACATGTCGCATCATATAAGCCCACAAGGGGTAGTTGGTACCATCCAACTTATCCTCAGCAGCCAACATATGAAATACATCACGGCTTTCAGCCATGGCTAGTGACTAAAATACCTTGATGCAGAGAATTGACTGTATCTCAAAAAGTTGAACAAAACTACCCAGACAAATTCTGCTAAACCTATAGTAGACTTCGAGATGCTTATACTGGTGAACTGAAACTAGTATATACCTTTGGCACAAAAAGACAAAATAGCCTGCACAAGCACTGTGATAGTGCGTTCGGAGGCTGAAACGAGCTCAGATCATGATTTTGGGACCATATAGTGAAGCTGTTTTGATCTCGAAAACATGCTGAGTATGCTCACCAAAATTCATGTGATTCTGAGACTACAACCGGAGGAGTGTCGACGATGCCCTAGATGAAGTGATGACCTGCTTTGATAGGGCATTGATTTTTGTGTTTGTCCCCTAAGTGCATTTAGTAGCCCATGCTAGCTTATGACATTTTTGCCCTCTTAATTGAAGGAGGATCAGCATTAACAACTTGTTTAGAAGGGATAGCATGTCTCCACGAGTTATTTGCTTGTTAGTTTTATCTGTCAAATATTTTGGTGTGGTAATTGAATGCGTTTCATTTTCATGATTTTGTGGTATAGAATTTGCAACAAGGGCATGGAAAAATGATCCATCTTTGATTGCAGTATGACAATTTTTCATTGCTTTGCATTTTTCTATGTTTTGTAATGAAATGTAGGATGTTGTATGAGTGCAATAGGATCCGAAATTCTGTATAGTTGGATTGAGGAAGTTGAAATAGTGGTCACTTTTTCTCTTATGATGCAGGTTCTTGAAGGAACCATCCTACCTTTGGCAAAAACATATGTAGTAGCATCTGGCAAGCCCTTATTAGGTTCTATAGATGCCACAAAATAGAGCATTCTTCATAAACCAATTTTTGGTCTTCAAATTTGGGAGTAATTGCCTCTAATTTTCAATAGGGTATTCCGAATGAGGCTCATTATAGGATGTATCACGAGTCGGTGTGATATTTTCATGTGGTAAAACAAACTCTGCTCTATAAATTTTGAAATATAATTATATATTTTACATGCATGCATATGCAAGTCTGCATGCTTGTGCACATACATGTAAGTGTATGTGTGCATAAACACACACACACATAAGAAAAAAAAAAAAGAGGAAGACTTAGGGCCGTTTCAGATAAGATGGTGGCAGCGCAACTTTTCTCTCATCCTCCACTCTCTCAATGCCATGTGGCCCTTACAATTCACATAAGGGCGGAGGCTCTCTTTCCTTTCAATGCCACATCATGGCACCGTTCTTACCGAAACGTGCCGGCCTCCTTCTGCAACCTCTGCATGGTTTGAGGGAGCTCAATGGACACGTGGAACATCATGATTTGCTCTCAAAAATATAAATTTTTAATAGTCCATACAAAGAATATGCTTGGTTCTATTTTGTATCTCTTTTTGCATTCACACAGAGCGGAGGCACGAAAATGTATAGCCCCTATTTTGTATCTCTTTTTGCATTCACACAGAAGGTGGAACTCTGCAAATGGTTCCATTTCCGGGTGGAAAGTGAGGTTTTTCAGAGTCTGTTCTAGTGCCCCTATGTGAAATGGGTCTTGCAATAATGTGAAACTCTATAGATATGCATCTCAAAGTTTGAAAAAGAAGCTCATCTCCTCTTTCTTTCTTTTCTCAAACCACCCCATACATTTGATAAGCCCCCTTATCAAGGCCATTAACCCTTGTTTGGATTCTATTAGAGATGGACTTTGCTAAATTTGGAGAGCTAAAGGAGCGTGAGTTTCTATTTTGACTTCATTCAGCTTAGGGGATTGAAGGAATTTCATGAGTTTCACAGCCTGAAATTTATAGGTATAGGTGCTTAAAAGGTTTTAATATTGTGAAATTGGTTCTCTTAGCCTTAGCTCCGTCAAATTACCATCGTTGATAGAGTTGATAGAGATGAAAACAAAGATAAAACATCGACATTCATGCAAAATCAAAAAGACTAGCAATACTTGTATAACACCACATGCTCTATGAGATTGGGCATATTTTCTATAGTTATAAGAAAGTTCATAGTTATAAAGAGGTTTCCCAATTTAGACAACAATCTATTTTAGCAACTACATGGGGGGAAATATTTTACTAAGATTGAATTCAGATCATGAAATCATAAAAGATAAAGGTTGAGGATGTTTTGAAGGTGTCATTGATGTCTTAAGGAAAGGCCGAATGGACTCACACATATGAATATGTTCTAATCATCTTTAAAGGTTAATATAACATAATCAAGTTTGCATTAGATTGCTATGTCATTGTTTTGGTATAACTTGCTTCATTTTATACCATCTCCTTCATTAAAAATTTAAACAAAGGTTTGGAATGTTTATTATATTTTTCTTACTTATATGTTGAGTGAGCTCCCAATCTACTAAACATGCCACCTAATGCTAAATTTGTCTAGGAAGAGAGAAAGAAACATTTTCAATCATTTTTGTTAAAGAAGTTGAAGGCCAAATATTAGAACTAGGGTATAATCTTTAGAGTTTTGAACGGGGGCAAAAATGGAGGTAGAAAGGAGCTCTTTCCTTGTACCACTTGCTAGAGTCATCTTTACATTCTTGTAATAACCTCTTAGATGAATAATGAACTCGTATAGTTTTAAGGGAGGTTATAAGAAAAAAAACACCTAATTTTTTAATATTTCAAATAAAAGTTCTCATAAAAGTTCACCAAAGTTTTTATCTTCCGAATAAAAGCTATCATAAAAAAGCACCAAAATATTTATAATTATAACATGATAGATTTAGGGAATTTCATCCATATTCATATACTTTTGAGTGAGGAGGGTGCTCTTAATTTTTTTCCTGGCCACATCTAAACAAAGGAATAATTGAAAAGCCAATTCTTAAGATTCAGTCTTTTCATGTTGTAAGTACAATTGAAACTCCATGAGTTGAGATTTATTTTGAGAGGACCACAAGAATTTCTCATTAATGAAATCAACAACTTACAATTCTAAGCAATAATAGGTCTGACTTGATTAGAATAAAAGAAGAATCGACCTTAAGGTTCAAGCTATAGTTACCTTTACTAAAGTAGAGGTATAAACGAGATGGTATGGGACGTCTAGGCTTATACTACCATTGAAGTGGAGTCGATGGTATGGGACTCCAACTTTATAGGTAATCAAAGCATCAACTTAGGAATACATGCTCATTGATCTTGGAGAACATGAAGGAAAAATCCATTAATAGTTATTTTAATCGAGAGGAACAACAAGATATTGAAAATAAATAAACTCTTTCAAACTCTAATAAAGAGTAGTAGAAAGATGATAATTTTCAATATGCCATCATATAGTTTTTGAGGATGAATACACTTTAAGGATGAGGGAAAGTATTCCTAAGTCGCCATATCTTATGCTTTAAAAAGACTAAGTAAGGTATTACAAGGTAGAGGACATGCAAGAAATAGACAAAGTTCTAATAAGTTTTCATATTCAATTACTTTATATTTTTGCATTTGACAACCTATATGAAGCCTCAAGGATTTGAAGTCCTCAAGAAAACCCAATATAAGTGAAGAATTTTATAAACCATAGGGTATTTTGAGATCCTAAGTGTTTTAGATAAAGAAAGTTGGAAGATCTTGTAAAATATCAAATATGATATTTATTTTCTTCCAAGCATGGCTTTAGATCATATTTATGTCTCTTTGATTCAAATGATAGTTTTAGATGACGCTTTAAAGCTTCAATCTTTGGAGTTTACCTTTCGATCTTGAGAAGTTGATCCTCTATTTATTTCTAACTGCCAACACATGAAGTTTATTAAGAGATAGAATATTAACTATCTTGTTGGAATAGATCTTCTTTCTTTGAGAGGATAGTTGAAGAACAAACCTATTTTCAAATATTATCTTTTTTATGTATTCCATTGGATCATGGGTACCTTTTTCCTCTTTCCATCAAGAAAAAATACTCAACAGGATTTAGTTCCCACCATTGCATACTAGTGGGCTCTTCATCCAATCCATAGATTGTATCTCTATACTTTTATATTTTACCGTCTCCATCCTCTTTAGTGCTCTTTAATTCATATGCTATGATGTATGGTACCGAGTTATGAGAGAAAGGACTAAGGTACATTGAACACACCATAAGTGAGTTGACTTACCTTTTGTGGATACGTTTGGCTAATCATTTTATGTTGTGTAACTAATCTCATCAAACTTATATTAACTAATCTTTTTGGCTTATCTTCTTTCTTTTAACCAAATGAGAGATAAGATCCCTTTTTCCAAATCTTATGTTCAATGTTTTACCCATGGGTTTTACTTTGGGATCTAGGTATTATGCTTCACAAGAAACCTTTTTCCCCTAGGCGTTTATCATTCACAACTTATGTTGTGTTATCCCATGAAGCATCAATATATCTTTAGCAGAGACAAATTGCATATCCAAAAGTTGAAAGTCCATGTTTAAAGGATCTAGGATCTCAAAATCAAAGGTTGGACTCAACTAATCTATAATTGTATCGATGATTGGAAATACAAATCCTTCAACCATAGTGACTTATATCTGTATTGTGTCTGCTTCGATCATGGTTTGTTCTTGAGTGATTTATCCTTGGGTGGTAATAGCTACTGGGCAAGGTATCTGAATAGGGAATGGGGGTATTATTGGTGCAGGTTTTATTGGCGATGGTTGGGGAGTGGGTGATGTTTCTATTGACTATGGGCACATAATAGTGTCATGTATTCTCTTTGTTTGATGAGATGTTGATCCTCTTCAATATTTGAATGATTCTAGTTGGATTTGAGTTAATTCCCTTTTGATTACTATGCCAAAAGGTAAACACATATATACAATTTTGGTAGTGGCACAACAGCCATTCAATACCTACTTGTGTGGCCATATGGCATTAGTTGCACATAGCTAGTCTATGATCCACATAGGTAAGTTAATGTGGAGTGAAATATGTTGGGACAAGTATAAACTAAACAAGATCTTCTTGTGTGGCTATGTAAAGTGATCATGTCCAAGGAATGCAAAATGCTTCATACAGATTCTGAGTGTGGTTGACAGGTTGGGTGTTATTGCTAACGTTTGTTACAACTTCAAACCTCACGTTTCTTCATTTCTTCTAGAACCAAAGGCTCCTTGTTGGAGGGAATATGTGTTCCTAACATTCTGAGTGCTTCCCTCACTAGCTTATGCATGAGCTTGAATTTCTTCAATGATTGGTCTAATAGAAGTGAAGGAAATACAAAAGTTCATGGCACATCTTTGTCGACACCCACTTGCAATGTGTGTATCAAAAAGTAGAATTTTTAAAAGTTTGGTTTAGGAAAAGGTGCAGCGAAGTGATCTACAATCCAACTTTGTCAAAAAATGGGTTGTAACTCATCCGAGATTTGTAGTGACTCAAAATCTTTTGCAAAGAATCGAAATCTTCCCTAGTGATCACCAAACTCTAGCTTAGACTCCCGAATGTATTTGACATCTATGAGTGGACCAACCAATCCTTGAAACCAATGTGACTTTACATGAACCCTGTCGATGCAATTCATGAGTGTCATCGATTAGAATTTCCCCTTAGAAATCTGGAAATTCCTATGGTGAGAGGAGAGGATATTCCTTGGTAGGAAGGGACCTCTGATCAATGTGCCTATGGCTAGGTCCTATTGTTGAAGTGCTAATTGTTTTCATTTTGGGTGCTTATGAATACTAAGTTCTTCTAGCACAAGGAAAACATATTAATATTGAAGAAAACATTGATCCCAATATGGGGAGACCTCCGTCCCTTTCCAATACTAATATGATTCCTCCTTGTAGCCCCTATTCTGTATGTGCATTGTCAATGTTGTGCCTAATGCATGTTACTAGACCACCTACATGCATACTTGGGATTGTGCATTGGCTCAATATGGTTTTGGTGATCTATGCATATTTTATAGTGTTTATGTTGTGTAGATTTATGACAAGGCTTAGAGATTCCTAAGGCAGATAATATAAGAGAAGAAATATGGGCCTGCAAGCAATTCTTAGGGCCCCATACATGTGAAGTATTAGGGCATTCCATCCTTGATTGCGTGGGAATCCAAATTTGTCGAATTGCCTCTGTTTGATGTCTATCCTTTACATCTATTCTTTGCCTTCAGTGCATCTTGTCTTGTGGGTGTGTTAGTGGAACACTTAGTTATTCACCTTTCTTCATCCATGCCTACTTTGTGCCTAGAATAATTTGATTTCTTTGTTGGCCTACTCGCAAGGTTGTAGGTGATCATGTTGTTTTCTGTGGTTACTCTGTGGTTGTGTCTTCATTTGATGTGGCTTCCTTATCATCATTAAAATTTCATCTCGAAAAGAAGAGGGCTCCAACACTTGCATGACATGTCCATCAAGAGGTGAGGCATTCTACACAACAGACCTAAAGGTACATGCATAGAGAATGGACTTAGAATCGAAGGACTCATGGGTCTCTAGTTACACTATGAGGCATTTCTTATTAATCCAAACCTAAAGAAGTCATCTTCAAAGGTCCAAGTTGACTATGTGGCCGTAGATCCAACCTTGGCCCAATATCAGAGGTTCTATGACATCTTCATCAAGGTAAGGTTGGAAAAGAGGATAGGAGCTTCCACCTAAACAATGCAATGGGTTTCCACTCCTCTTGTTTTGATGAGGTAAGCCTCAAATGTATTCATTTCTATTTTCATGTCTTGATAGCACACATACCTAATGGCACTAGTTGTAGCTCCTTAATCAATCATGAATTTGGTCGTTTTGGTTGTAGTGCCCTATCCTAGCTCCACAAAGATGAATGTTCTTCTATCTACTATGCTAGGGGAAGTACTCGTTTTAGTTTTTCACATTTCCATGTGATATCTTGGGGCATTTGGATTTGGTAATATGCCTCGTTATCCCAACTTCATGCATTAATACATTATAGACCTCAGTCTATGCCTCTTTTTTAATGCTTTGTTCTTCCTCTGCAACCACTAATCTATTTGGGCATTACTTCTGCTTCAAGGGTGGCCAGTTATACCGCATCATTAGTAAAAATTTTATTGATAATCATAGGTCCATTGTTGGAGTTTAAGGTCTACGGAAGCATGCAAATAGCACAAGGAAGAAGAAGAAGAAGCTTGGATCACAACATGCAATATTGAATGTATTACCAAGAGTATGTACAAAGATAAGTAACCCGTTAGGGTTATAGGCATATATACAAGTAGGGGGGAAAACCTCCTAAAGAGGGAAAAAGTGTCCTAATTGTCCTAGTGTGTTCACAAAAATCACTACCTAAATATATCAACAAATTCCTCGGGAGTGATGCAATGAACAAGGAGCTAGCATTCATGTATAAGGAAGTGCCAAGCTATGTGGAATCAATCCACAAAAGGAAGTAAGCCCAAAGCTTTGTGGAAACCTTCAAACTTCTCCCTAGGTAGGGCCTTTGTGAAATAGTTTTCAATGTTCTACTATGTGGCAACATATGCCAAACTAGTCTCTCCAACAAAGAAGCTCTCCTTGAAATAATGATAGTGTGCCTCAATGTGCTTAGTTCGAGCATGGAACATAGGGTTCCTCGCAATTTTCAATGCACTTTGAGTGTCAGTGAAGATGGTGTTACCATTAGTGTCCATGTGAAAGGCCAAATGGCCACCGGACACTTCTTTGTATATGTTCTTTAATTAAACATATAGTGGCCTAGTCAGTCACAGACTGTAAGTTCGACCGTGTTTGTAAGACCTAAGAAGTCTGTCTTCGTGCTCCCTGTGTACTATGTTTTCTGCATATTCTACAGCTCTGTGTAGAGTACTGTGTGCGGCGTCAAGAGATCGGTTTTCTACCCCGAGCATATCGTCGTGGATCTCTCAAAAAGGAGAGTGCAGTGTGGTGCATCGCCATCGAAATACTTCACTGGTATCAGAGCAGTTCGAGGCAAAAAGCTTTGTTCCTTTGTGCGAGCGAAGCTCCCAGGCTTTCTCCTAGGCTTACGACTAAGGCGGCGACCAAGGCATAGACCTTGGCATACCTTGTCATCCGAGTCACCGAAGTCACCGTTGGCGCCGTTGGCGCCATTGGCTGCGTGCGAGGGAGGACCTCAACGATCAAGGAATATAGAGGTTCCCGATACTTCCCGGGAGGTCCCCCATCCCAGTACTGTTCCCCCCAGAGCTCGCTTAACCGTGGCAATCTCTTGCCACTAAGCTACACTCTTGTGGTGTTTAAAGAAGGGGAAAGACTAAGGTTGACATTACCTTGAACAAGTTTTGGTCCCTCAAAGCTTCATTTTTGCTTTTAAAGCCTATTTCTGAAGCAATTTTGGGGTGTTTTTTGGAGCCATTTCGGAGTACTTTCGCACGTAGTTCTCTTCACACAGGTCCAAGAACATCAAGAAGAGTGTTCCTTGTACTTCTTAGACAATAAATATCAACCTTTGGGGCTGTATTTTCAGCCACACTCGTAAAACTACAGGTTTCTCGAGGGGTTTTCAGTTTTGGTGGGAGCAGTCGTTGCAAATTTATGCAAGTTTTTAAAGCCTAAAACATCAGAGTTGACAGACACTTGCAGGTGTTATTGGCTAGTTTTTGGGCTGTGTATTCAGCCTTTTAGTGTCATTTTACTGCATATATTGAGCACATACACACCATGTACGCTTCTGTGGACACCGCTTATGTACGTCCATGTGGGCATTGATATAGCGGTTACGTTCTTTGCATAAAGCCTTTTACGTTTGATAAAGAGGGTCGTGGTGAGGTTTTCTTAATTGGGAGACACCCAGATGTCGGGGTCTCTTCGGTGATGCAGGTGGAAGACTTACCCAGCCTCCCCATAGGAGATGTATGATAGTTGTTCATAGGTGCTCGATAAGCCTAGTTGGCTTCTATTGGGTAACTGATTATATGCAGTGGAGTCAGTGATTCACTATGCAGGTAGACATGTCAGTACTTGCAGTTTTATGATACTTTGACACTGGTCATATGCTAATTTTGCAGAGGATACTCTGGCAAAATTTTTCCAGATTTCTGGTTTAGTCAACTATATAGTGGTCAATTTACTCCTTGATACACTTATTTGTTGGTGTTTGGACTCTTCTAGCTCCATTATCATTCTACTCAGTTCTCTATGATCATGGCATCAGAGGTCTCAGGCACATTCGGTGGATGAGGGTCTAGTGCTAGCATTCCGTGGAGGAGCTATAACTTGCAGGGCAAAGACCATTTTGAGATCCGAAAATTTGATGGCACAAACTTTGCTCTATGGAAGAATCAGATTAAAGATGTGCTGATTCAAAGAAGGCAATGGAAGCCAGTAAATGGGATTTCAAAGAAGCCTGCTGACATGGATGAAGATGATTGGGATGAGTTAGATGAAATGGCCAAGTCTACCATTCGCTTGCACCTAGCAGATAATGTTTACTTTACAGTATTAGACTGTGAAAGTGCAGAGGAGCTTTGGAAGAAGTTATGCAATACATATGAAAAAGAGACGGCATCAAATAAAGTATATCTGATGAGAAAATTATACGACCTTCGTATGAAGGACACAAATAGTGTTGCTGCTCATCTAAATGAGTTTGATGCCATATTCTCCCAATTACAGGCTCAGAAAATGGATATGGACAATGAAATGAAAGCAGTATTGCTGTTATGCACCCTGCCATCATCATGGGATACATTTTGCACAGCTATTAGCAATAGTGCACCAGGTGGTAAACTCATCTATGATGACATATGTGGAGCACTTTTGAGTGAGGAGATTCGTAGAAAATCTATGGTTGGCACTCAGAGTGGAGATGCATATAATGTTCGTGATTCTTACCAAGGAAAGAATCAACAGCGTGGCAGGAGCAAGAACAAGGAAAAGAATGGTCAACGGAATAAGAGCAGAAGTAAATCAAGGAAGAGGGATATTGAATGCCATTATTGTCATAAGAAAGGACACATGAAGAAAGACTGTTATGCATTAAAGAATGCCAAAGGTAAAGGACAAAATGTTGATGGGCATGTTAAACAGTTACCTGCACCATCTACTTCGACTATGAAGATTGAAGAAATTAATGCTATTTCTGATGATGCTGAGGTGTTGACACTTGATAGTACTGTGCCATCTGAGGCACTTATGGCTGATTCTCTTTCCCACACCTGGCTGCTAGATTCTGGTGCTTCTTTCCATGTGACACCACATAGAGAATGGTTCTCTAATTATGCAGCAAAGTCTCTTGGTACCGTGAGACTTGGTGACTCTTACCAGTGTGATGTTGTGGGGATTGGAGATGTGGTTGTGCAGTTCATTGACGGTTC
Source organism: Ceratopteris richardii (assembly GCA_020310875.1). Lineage (NCBI taxonomy): Eukaryota > Viridiplantae > Streptophyta > Polypodiopsida > Polypodiales > Pteridaceae > Ceratopteris > Ceratopteris richardii. The sequence continues at coordinate 43,174,742 of CM035419.1, forward strand.
AAAATTTACTATGCATAATGTACGCCATGTACCTCAGTTATCACGCAGTTTGATGTCAGTTGGTCAACTTGATGACCTTGGTTACAAGGTGGTCTTCTATGCTCAGTCCTTTCGTATATCAAAGGGCAATATGGTTATTGCAAAAGGAAGGAAAGTTGGCTCACTTTACCCTTTATTTGTATCACAGAAAGAACACTTGTTAGCTGTTACTGAACAGCCTATGGCTTGTATTTGGCATGGTCGTTTGGGCCATATATCTCGTAGTGGAATGGAAAATCTTTCTCGTTCTGGCTACTTACCTGTCTTATCTTTCTCTGATTTTTCATTTTGTGAGCATTGTCAATATGGAAAGCAAACCAGAAATGTGCATAAAACGCACATTGACTCTTCAATTCAGCCTTTAGATCTTGTTCATACAGATGTGTGTGGTCCTATGCCCACTAGGTCCTTAGGTGGTTCTCTTTACTTTGTCACTTTCATAGATGATGCTACTAGAAAAGTCTGGGTATATCCTATCAAATCGAAGGATGATGTATTCCCTACTTTCAGAAAATGGCTTGCTTCAGTTGAGACTGAAAAAGGAACTAAGCTTAAGGCTTTACGTTCAGATAATGGGGGTGAGTATACCTCACATGAATTCAATCTTTTCTGTCAGTGTAGAGGGATTCGTAGAGAGTTTACAACTCCTTATACCCCAGTACAGAATGGTGTAGCTGAGAGGATGAATAGAACTATTCAAGATAGAGTAGTCTCTATGTTGCATCATGCAAACCTCTCACAAGGTTTTTGGGCAGAAGCAGTATTGACTGTAGTTCATGTGATTAACCTTTCACCTAGTACTGCCAAAGGTCTGAAAGTGGCACAAGAGTTATGGACAGGGAAACCACCATATTATGATCATCTTCGAGTTTTTGGGTGTGAAGCATATGTTCATATACCCAAGAATCTTAGACAGAAGTTGGACCATAAGTCAAAGAAATGCATTTTTCTTCAATATGGTCGAGAAGGACAATTTGGATATCGCTTATGGGATCCTGAAACATGGTCAGTGATCAGAAGTAGTGATGTCATTTTTAATGAGTCTAAGATGCATAAACAGCCGATTAAGGAGGTTGAAGTGAGAAGAGTTGTGTTTGAGGATACTAGTCCTCCAGTTAGCATGCATAAAAATGATGCACATAGGGATGTTCAAGAGAATTTCCATTCAGATCAGTCTGCACATGTTCCTGTTCAGCAACCATTGAGACGTTCTGCACGTGTCTCATATCCACCTAATAGATATGTTCCAGGTTTAGATTTTGTTATGCTAACAGATGCCGGTGAGCCCTCTTGCTACAAAGAGGCTATGCAGACAGAGGATCATGTCAAGTGGGAGCGTGCCATGAAGAGTGAGTTGGATTCTATTCACAAGAATGGTACTTGGGACTTAGTACCTTTGCCAAAGGGCAGGAAAGCTTTACCATGTAAATGGGTATATAAGCTGAAATTCACATCAGATAGTGCTTCTCCAAAATATAAAGCACGACTTGTTGCAAAGGGTTTTAAGCAACAACATGGTGTTGATTTTGAGGAAATCTTCTCTCCAGTGGTCAAGATGACTACTTTGCGCATGTTGCTTGGATTCGTTGCAATGGAGGACTTAGAACTAGTCCAAATGGATGTGAAAACAGCTTTCTTGCATGGAGATCTTACAGATGAGATCTATATGGAACAACCAGAGGGTTATGTATTTCCTGGCAAGGAAAGTCTAGTTTGTAAGCTCAAGAAGAGCTTGTATGGACTTAAACAGTCTCCTAGACAATGGTACCAAAAGTTTGATGCTTTTATGAAGTCCCAAGGCTATTCTCGGAGCAATGAGGATCATTGTCTCTACACAAAGAGATGTTCTGATGGCAGCTTGATATACTTGATACTTTACGTCGATGATATGTTGATTGTTGGGAAGTCCTCTTTGATTTGTCAATTCTCAAAAAGAAGTTGAGTAAGACATTTGATATGAAGGATTTGGGGGATGCCAAACATATTCTTGGCATGCGCATTACTCGTGATAGGAGTAAAAGATGCATATACTTGTCTCAAAGTGAGTACATATCCAAAGTACTTCATCGATTCAATATGCAGGGTGGAAAGGCATTGAGTACACCTTTACCCACATATGTGAAATTGAGCAAGGATGACTGCCCCAAATCAGATGAGGAAAAGGAATTCATGACCAAAATTCCCTATCAGTCTGCTGTTGGTAGTCTCATGTATGCTATGGTAGCTACGAGACCAGACATTGCATTTGCAGTGGGAGTTGTGAGCAGATATATGTCTAATTCTGGCAAGAAACATTGGGAAGCAGTCAAAATGATTTTGAGATATCTGAGTGGCACTAAGGACAAGTGTCTATGCTTAGGTAGAGGGAAAGTATCCATTATTGGTTACACAGATTCTGACTATGCTGGTTGTATAGACAATCGTAAGTCTACATCAGGGTACATTTTTCATTTGTTGGAGGTGCTATCTCTTGGAGATCTCGTCTTCAAGAATGTACAGCTGTTTCCACCACAAAAGCAGAGTATGTTGCAGCAAGTGAGGCATGTAAGGAAGCATTGTGGCTTTCTCGTCTTGCTTGTGATATGGGTTTGCCTCAGCATGTACCTCACTTGCTTAGTGATAGTCAGAGTGCCATTGCTTTGGCTCAGAATCTGGTCTATCATGCAAAGACCAAGCACATTGAGGTGAGGTATCACTTCATTAGAGATTGCTTAGCCACTGAGAGCATTATTCTTGAGAAGGTTCACACTCGAGATAATGCTGCAGATGCTTTGACTAAAGCTCTACCACAGGATAGCTTTCGACATTGTTGTCACTTGATGGGGGTTACTTGATTCTTGATCTTACGCAGTCACTTGTATACTGTGTAACATGCCCATCAGGTGGGAGGTATAGTTTGTATACTTACACTCAGGTATTCTTTATCATTCTTTCTTTTTTCTCCCATAGTTACTCTAGCCATATTGGCCTTTAGTGGGAGATTGTTACCGTTAGTGTCCATGTGAAAGGCCAAATGGCCACCGGACACTTCTTTGTATATGTTCTTTAATTAAACATATAGTGGCCTGGTCAGTCACAGACTGTAAGTTCGACCGCGTTTGTAAGACCTAAGAAGTTTGTCTTCGTGCTCCTGTGTACTGTGTTTTCTGTGTATTCTACAGCTCTGTGCGGAGTACTATGTGCGGCGTCAGGAGCTCGGTTTTCTACCCCGAGCATATCGTAATGGATCTCTCGAAAAGGAGAGTGCAGTGTGGTGCATCGCCATCGAAATACTTCAGATGGTGGTGGCAAAAGACTTGCCAACACCCAAATCAGCCATAAGGGGTCTGAGCCACACACACTCAACAGTCTCCGTGAAAGTTGCCCTATACTTAGCCTCACAACTAGAAGTGGCCACAATAGCCTGCTTCTTGCTCAACCAAGATATACATGAGCTACCAAGCATGAAGCAAAAGCCACAAAGTAAAGATAGTTCCCAAAGGAGGATGTCTGAATAAGACCATAGACACCATTTTGAAGAAGCTACAATTTCTGAGTGGCTCAAACTGAACCATCTTTTGGGAATGAGGAATGCTTCATTTTCCCAAAATATAGCCTTCACAAACATGTTTACCTGATGCCTCAAGTTTGGGCAAAGAGGACACCATTTCATATTTTTGTAGGTGTAGCAAACTAGCAAAATTCACATGACCAAAGTGTGCATGCCAAAGATTTGCATCTGACATAGGCTGAGAATCATGTAGTGCACATGTTGAATCATTCATAGAGTTTTCATAGTCTATGAGCTTATGCATCCCACAACATAAAATGCCAAAAGCAATAATGACATTTCCATTTGATAGATCATGAACTATACATGTGTCATCAATAAATTTCATAACCAAGGAGATCTTGGCTAATGTTGACACTGATAACATATTTTTCTTGATCCCTAGCACAAATAAAGCATCCAACAATATGAAAGAACTACCATCAGCAGTAGTCACAATGATCTTATCAACTCCCATGACAAGATAAGAGGAGTTGTTAGCACATGTGATAGTATTCCCTATAGGTTCAGGCTCAAGTGAAGTGAAGAAATTGCACTGCGAGGTAATATGTTTGGTTGCCCCACTATCAAAGTATCAAACATCTGAGTCTACTATAGACATACACTATTCATGAGAAGATGGGTCATAACTACAAACAGAGGTAAATGCCCATTCTTGATTTTGCAAAAGATTAGCAGTCTCTGTTTTGAGTGTACATGCATTTGCAACTACCATTCAAACCTCTTTCTTCTTTTCCTCTTTTGCAACCACTTTTGGATAGCCCTTTATGACATGATCACTTCCTTTACAATATTTGCAAAAAAAATTTTGATTTTCTATCTGCTTACTAGTAGATGAGCTCCATTTACCTTTGCCCTTCTGACTAGCCAAGAAAGCTTGATCTGCAACATGCATAATGGACCTATTCTGTCTAGACTCTTTTTCTTGCAACAGAACAGAGATTAACTCCTCAAATGTTGATGCATTTGGATTGGCTTTCATCATCAATCAAAGAGTCGAAGCAAAACTCTGATATGAATCTAGAAGACCATTCAGAACAATCTGCACAAGTGAATTGTCACGCAACATTTCATTAGCAAAAATCAATTGCTCCTTCAAATCTTTGATCGTTGTCAAAAAATTATCCATGGAATCTCCTCCATTCATGTGTTCACTCTCCAGCTCTTTTCAGATGTAAACAAAACGAGCCTCATTCCTTTCTTGGTATAAAATAGTTAGCATATCCAAAGCATCCTTTGCTATTTGGTAGGAGTGAATGTGGTGAATAATGGCACATTTGATAGACAAGGCTATCAATGCATGTGCCTGAACATTTCTGCCATCCCATCAAAGTTGCTATAGTAAGTGCAACAGGAATCATAGCACAAACAGGAACCTAAAGAATATCACCATCTTCAATGCCATCTATATGACCTTTAGCAACCATGTTTGTAGGTGAAATATGACATTTTTCAACACCATGCTCAATATTCCAGAGTCCTTTTACAACCCATACATGATGCATCATATAAGCCCATAATGAGTAATTGGTACCATCCAACTTATCCTCAAAAGCCAACATACAGAATACATCAATACTTTTAGCCATGGCCACTGACTAAACTACTCTGATGCAGAAAAATGATTGTATCTCAAAACGTTGAATAGAACTTCCCTATTGAGTTTGCTAAACATGTTGCAGACTTTGAGGCATTTATACTAGCAAACCAAAATTTGTATATATCTTTGGCACAAAAAGATGAAATTGCCTACTTAAGCACTCTCATAGTGTGTTCGAAGGTTGAAACAAGCTCAGATCACGGTTTCGACACCACAAAACGAAGCAATTTTGAATTCCTAATCACCCTAAGAATGCTTAGCAAATTTTGTGCAATTTTGAGACTGTGATCGGAGGGGTATCGACGATGCCCTAGATGAAGCAGTGATCTACTCTGATACCAATTGTTGGAGTTTGAGGTTTACAAAATCACGCGAACAACACAAGGAAGAAGAAGAAGCTTGGAGCACAACACACAATACTGAATGTATTACCAAGTGAATGTCCAAAGATATGTGACCATTTAGGTTATAGCATATATACAAGCCGAGGGTGAAAACCCTCCTCAAGAGGGGAAAAAGTGCCACGATGGTCCTAATGTGTTCACACACATCACTACTTAAATATATCAAAATCCATAACCACATCTTTTTTATTTATGAGCATGTTCCATTAAGGTATATTGCAACATCAAATTGCCAACTTTTAAGCCTTGTGTCTTTCACATATGCATAAAAATGAGCCTTTTTTATCTTTTATTTGTTGCATATATTCCCATTGTTTCCCTTGATCTTGTCGCTCATAGACATTATAGATCCAATATGGATCTATATTCTAGATGTGCTACTTTCAATGTGGTTATCAAGAAATATAGGGGTAGCACTACATTTTGGCCAAAGCGCATATGAAAGGGAGTTGCATTGAGCACTATTTTATAGGCCATGTGATATTCCCAAACATCATGATGTAGTTGTTTGTCCCAATCAGAGTATTTATTATCTATGAGTGTTGTCAACACATTACACAAGATCTTCTTTGTGCTCTCCGCTTATTTGTTGGCATAAGAGTGATAAGATGCGAATGTCTAGTGAATGACCATGAAATCTTGTAATAGATATTCAATCATTTCATTATATGTTGGTCTTTTGGCATGATGGCTTCTTGGTTGTTTTTTGAAACCCCATCAAGGAAGCTATAAACTTCCTTGTCTACTTCACATTCTAATAGATTTTTGGTGATAGGAAGTGAATAACTATCTCTTATGGTCGCAGCATTAACTTTCTTCAAGTTAATACACCATTAGGGTGAAAATGGCAAAAAATGGGTCGTGTGTCACTCTAGCACAATGGCAAGTACCAACCTGAGGAGATCCACCTCATAATTGTCAATCCGTGGAGATGTGAGGACTAGTATGAAGACTATGAGCAAGTGATGGCACAAGTGCGTGAGTGAGAAACACACAAACATGCACACACATACACACACACACATGCACACAAGGGAAGAACAAGGAGAGGAACAATGGAGTTCTTTGTATTATTCAAAAAGTCTCTTACACAAGCTCAAATCCCTAACAATCTACCCTCAAAAATGAGCTATCTAGCTCTTTTTATAGTTTTTTGACTAACTTTGCCTTGTCTAGACCTAGTGTCTGGCCTAATTAAAAATTAGGTTCTAGAGCTTATTTGAGGGCTCAAACGGAATCTAAAAATTATGAAAATTGGTATGTAGCTCATTCTAATACTCCTCAAGCCCGAGACTCCTCGACTTGAACAAAATGGAGTCTATTCTACCCAAAACGAGATTTACAATGTTTTTGTAGTGATGAAAATCACTCTTAATTGGAACTAAGTTTAGAAAAAATGATTACGCCTCATTGTTGGATTGTGCTTGACTGCTCTTTGGTGCCTATATGCTCTCCTTATAGCTTGGATGCCAACATTCCCCCCTCTCTAGCATATGTCGCCCTCGACACACCTCTATTTGGTAGGGTGGTTGATATAGTATTGGAGGACATTGGTGGCCAACTCATGTTCACCTAGCCATAACACTCATGCTAAATATGCTTGCAATGCATCTCAATTGATGGTACCTGGGATATCTGGTTGCAGTGTCATGTAGTACTTTGATTACATGGCTTGTTCGCATGCAAATAGATGGACCATGTGTGTGGGCTTAGGTGCAAACACTTCCGAGTGATATTCTCGGAATCATGTTCTGAACATGTCTTCAAAGGTCTGTTTATAACATGCGGGGAGGTACTTGATTCGTGCATGCCAAGCATAGGCAACTCGAATGCTTGGGGTGGTGCTCATGTCATAGACTAGGTCATCGTTGCCATTGGTGAAGCCTGATAGAGCCACTTGGGATGCTCATGTATCACGGAAGGTCTTGAGGACAACTTGCATCATATCCAAAATTTTCAGCATCATTTGTGCCACAACATCTGGCATGGGCTTCAGTGGAGGCATCTAGTGTCAGATTGTTTCCATCATCTAAGTTATTGATGGTGGTCCCTGTGGTGGTACTATGTATGGATAGTTGAGCCATTCCTTGTTGATATATTTAGGTAGTGATGTTGTTGGAGATAGACGTCTGCGGAAGCACGCGAACAGCACAAGGAAGAAGAAGAAGCTTGGAGCACAAACACACAATACTGAATGTATTACTAGAGAATGTACAAAGATAAGTAGCCCATTAGGGCAATAGGCGTATATACAAGCCGGGGGAAAAAAACCTCCTAAAGAGGGAAAAAAGTGCCCCGGCGGTTCTAGAGTGTTCACACACATCACTACCTAAATATATCAACAAATCCCCCCTGGGAGTGATGCGGTGAACAAGGAGCTGGCACTCATGTATAAGGAAGTGCCAAGCTATGTGGAAATCACTCCACAAAAGGAAGTAAGCCCAAAGCTTTGCGGAAAGCTTCAAATTTCTCCCTAGGCAAAGCCTTCATGAAAAGGTCTGCAATGTTCTCCTGCGTGGGCACATATGCCAAGTTGATCTCCCCAGCAGAGAACCTCTCCCTGACATAGTGATAATGCACCTCAATGTGCTTGGTGCGAGCATGGAACACAGGGTTCCTCGCAACTGCCAATGCGCTCTGACTGTTAGTGAAGATGAAGGTGGCAGAAGACTGGCCTACACCCAAATCAGCCATAAGGCGTCTGAGCCACACACACTCAACAGTCATTGTGAAAGCTGCCCTATACTCAGCCTCACAACTGGAAGTGGCCACAGTAGGCTGCTTCTTGCTCAACCAAGATATACATGAGCTACCAAGCATGAAGCAAAAACCACTGGTGGACACACGAGTGTCATAGCAACCAGCCCAATCTGAGTCAGAAAAAGCATGCAAATCTGGCGGTAGTGATCCCCCCTTGGGATAAAACAACCCAAGTAGCCGAGTACCACTCAAGTAGCGAAAGATGCGCTTAACCGCTTTCCAATGCGTGACTCTTGGGCAATGCATAAACCTGCTCATCTGTGAGACAACAAACTAAATATCTGGCCGAGTAATGCATAAGTAAATCAAGCATCCAACAGCCTGCTGATAGAGAACAGCATCAAATGCATCTCCAGCATCATGAAGACTCAATCGTAAACATGTCTCCATAGGAGTGGCAATAGGCTTACAGTCTTCAAGGCCAAAACGCTGCAATAATGTGTCAATATATTTCGTTTGACACAAAGCCATTCCACCATCAACGTGCACAAATTGAATGCCCAAATAGTGATGCAAATGCCCCAAATCAGACATCTCAAATTAGGCATGCAAATCAGCCTTAAAATCAGCAATATGTGTCTCAATAGGACCAGTGAGCAGCATGTCATTAACATAGACAACAATGATCAGAAGCACATCATTAGCACGTTTAACATATAACGTGCTTTCAGTTGGACTGTTCTCAAAACCATGTGCAATCAGATAGGCATGTATCTTCTCATACCAAGCACGTGGTGCTTGTTTTAAACCATATAATGCCTTCTTTAACCTGCAAACCTGGTTTTCATGCCCTTTCTGCACAAAGCCACGGGGTTGAAAAACATACACTTCTTCATGCAAGTCACCATTCAGAAATGCTGTTTTAATGTCCAACTGATGTACATTCCAACCATGATGGGCTGCAAGTGCACAAATGCTCCGAACAGTAGTCATACGGCATGTAGGTGCAAAGGTCTCATCAAAATCAATGCCTCTTTCCTGTGCATAACCCTTTGCAACAAGCCTAGCCTTATACCTGTCAACTGTACCATCAGGTTTACGCTTCAGCTTGTATACCCACTTAGTGCCAATGGCCTTCTTGCCAGGAGGCAAGTCACATAAAGACCATGTACCATTCTTCATTATAGCATCATATTCAGATTGCATAGCAGCCATCCAATTTTCTGAATTTTGTGCTTCATCAAAAGAAACAGGCTCATTCTCATCACAGAGACTAGATGCAGCCATAGCATAGCAATCTGATGCAAAGGAGGCACTATGAGAGCCTGAACGAGTACGATATGACAAAGGTGCATCTAATTTGCTGTCACGCAAAGTCTGCACCAGCCATTTTGGCATAGTTTTTGCCTGCTCAATATCAGCTCTCTCATCAACAAGTGCATCATGTAAATCTGCATCAGAAATGGAATGATCTGCATCATCATATGAAACCTGCAGAGGCTGAGAAGTTGCCTCATTAGAACCAACACTAGCCTGTCCACGTGTAAAAAGAGGCATCAACGTATCATACATGTCTTTGGAGCTAACAGATGTCTCCTTAGTACATGAAAGCAATGGCTGAATAGCATCTTCCACAAAGACAACATCACGGCTAACCAGAATGCGTTTAGTCTGTGGATGATACAGACGATAGCCTTTACTTTCAGAATTGTACCCAACAAAAATACATTTTACTGCCTTATCATCCAATTTTCTGCGATGTTGTTCAGGCACTAATGCATATGCCAAACAACCAAAAACACACAGATGAGCAACAGATGGCTTGCGGTCATGCCAAGCCTCATATGGAGTGATAGACTGCAACGCTTTAGTGGGACACTTGTTCAGTACATATGCTGCACACATGACAGCCTCAAGCCAGAAACTATGTGGTAAAGCCTGACTTTTGACCATGCACCTCGCCATCTCCATGAGTGACCTGTTCTTTCGTTCAGCAACTCCATTCTGTTGAGGTGTATACGGCACTGTACACTAGTGTTTTATCCCACGTTCAACCAGAAATGCATTAAAATCTGAAGACATATATTCCCCCCCTCGATCAGAACGTAGGGTGCCCATTTTACATGCTGACAGATTTTCAGCCAAAACCAAAAACTGTTTGAAGCACATGAACACTTGGGACTTTGCTTTGAGTGGATATACCCATGCATGCTAGGAAAAATCATCAATGAAAGTCACGAAGTAAAGGTAATTTCCAAAAGAGGGTGTCTGCATAGGACCACAGACATCACTATGTACAAGCTGCAATTTCTGCATAGCCCGAACTGAACCATCTTTTGGAAAGGAAGAACCCTGCATTTTGCCCAAAATACAGCCTTCACAAACATGTTTTCTAGGTGCCTCAAGTTTGGGCAAAGAGGACACCATTTCAAATTTCTGCAGGCGTAACAAACTAGCAAAATTCAGATGACCAAAGCGTGCATGCCAAAGCTTTGCATCTGACATAGCCTGAGAATCATGAACTACACATGCCGAATCATTCACAGATCTTTCATAGTCTATGAGCTTATACAACCCACGACATAAAATGCAAGAAGCAATAATCACATCGCCATTTGAGAGATCATGGAATGTACACTTGTCATCAACGAATTTCACAACCAAGCCAATCTTGGCTAATGCAGAAACTGATAACAGGTTCTTTTTGATCCCTAGCACAAATAAAGCATCTAACAAAGTGAAAGAACTACCATCAGCAGTAGTCAGAATGATCTTACCAACTCCCATAACAGGATAAGAGGAGTTATTGGCGCATGTGACAGTATTCCCTGTAGGGGCAGGCTCGAGTGAAGAGAAGAAACTACGCTACGAGGTAATATGTTTGGTCGCCCCACTATCAAAGTACTAAACATCTGAGTCTATTGCAAACATGCACTGATCATGAGAAGATGCGTCAAAACTGCAGACAGTAGTAAACGCCCATTCTTCTTCCTGCACAAGATTTGCAGACTCTGTTTTTGGTGTAGAGGCCTCTGCAACAACCATTCCAGCCTCTTTCTTCTTTGCCTCTTTAGCAGCCAGTTTTAGATTGTTCTTTATAATATGATCATTTCCTTTACAGTACTTGCAGAACAATTTCTGCTTTTCTGATTTCTTCTCATCTTTATCCTGGTTCTTCGATTGTGCAGCATTTGCAGATTTCTGCTTACTAGTAGAAGAGCTCCATTTTCCTTTGCCCTTCTGACTAGCCAGGAAAGCTTGATCTGCAACACGCATAATGGACCTGTTCTGCCTGGACTGATCTTCCTGCAACAGAACAGAGACTAATTCCTCAAATGACAAGGCATTTGGATTGCCTTTCATCATCAACCGAAGAGTAGAGGCAAAACTCTGATATGAATCAGGAAGACCATTCAGAACGGTCTGCACAAGTGAGCTATCTGGTATAACCTCATCAGCAGAAATCAATTGTTCCTTCAAGTCTTTGATCTTTGTAAGAAAATTGTCCATAGAATCACCTTCATTCATGTGCTCACTCTCCAACTGTTTTCGGAGGTAAGCAACACGAGCCTCATTCCTAGCCTGGTACAAAGTGGTAAGTGTATCCCAAGCATCCTTTGCTGTTTTGCAAGAGCGAATGTGAGGAATAATGGCACGTTTGACAGACAAAGCTATCAATGCATGTGCGTGGGCATCTCTGCCATCCCAAGGAATCTCCTCTACAGTAGGTGCAACAGAAACAGCAACACGAACAAGAATCTGCGGAATATCATCTTCGACACCATCTTCACCAGCTCCAACACCTGTATTTGCAGTACCTATCGTTACAGGTGTAACAGGACGTCTTTCAACACCCTACAGAATATTCCACAATCCTTTTGCAACCAGTACATGTCGCATCATATAAGCCCATAATGGGTAGTTGGTACCATCCAACTTATCCTCAACAGCCAACATACGGAATACATCACTGCTTTCAGCCATGGCCAGTGACTAAAATACCTTGATGCAAAAAATTGACTGTATCTCAAAAAGTTGAACAGAACTGCCCAGACGAGTTCTGCTAGACCTGTAGCAGACTTCGAGATGCTTAAATTGGCGAACAGAAACTGGTATATACCTTTGGCACAAAAGGACGAAATAGCCTGCACAAGCGCTGCGATAGTGCGTTCGGAGGCTGAAACGAGCTTAGATCGCAATTTCGGCACCACACAACAAAGCTGTTTTGATCTCGGAAACACCCTGAGTATGCTCACCAAATTTCGTGAATGATTCGGCATGTGCAGTTCATGATTCTCAGGCTATGTTAGATGCAAAGCTTTGGCATGCACGCTTTGGTCATCTGAATTTTGCTAGTTTGCTACGCCTGCAAAAATCTGATATGGTGTCTTCTTTGCCCAAGCTTGAGGCACCTAGAAAACATGTATGTGAAGGCTGTATTTTGGGCAAAATGCAACGTTACTCCTTTCCAAAAGATGGTTCAGTTCGGGCTATGCAGAAATTGCAGCTTGTACATAGTGATGTCTGTGGTCCTATGTAGACACCATCTTTTGGGAATTACCTTTACTTCGTGACTTTCATTGATGATTTTTCCAGGCATGCATGGTTATATCCACTCAAAGCAAAGTCTGAAGTGTTCATGTGCTTTAAACAGTTTTTGGTTTTGGTTGAAAATCTGTCAGCATGTAAAATGGGCACCCTCCGTTCTGATCGAGGGGGGGAATATATATCTTCTGAATTTAATGCATTTCTGGCTGAACATGGGATAAAACACCAGTGTACAGTGCCGTATACACCTCAACAGAATGGAGTTGCTGAATGAAAGAACAGGTCACTCATGGAGATGGCGAGGTGCATGGTCAAGAGTCAGGCTTTACCACATAGTTTCTGGCTTGAGGCTGTCATGTGTGCAGCATATGTACTGAACAGGTGTCCCACTAAAGCGCTGCAGTCTATCACTCCATATGAGGCTTGGCATGACCGCAAGCCATCTGTTGCTCATCTATGTGTTTTTGGTTGTTTGCCATATGCATTAGTGCCTAAACAACATCGCAAAAAATTGGATGATAAGGCAGTAAAATGTATTTTTGTTGGGTACAGTTCTGAAAGTAAAGGCTATCGTCTGTATCATGCACAGACTAACGCATTCTGGTTAGCCGTGATGTTGTCTTTGTGGAAGATCCTATTCAGCCATTAGCTCCAAAGACATGTATGATACGTTGATGCCTCTTTTTACAAGTGGACAGTCTAGTGCTGGTCCTAATGAGGCAACTTCTCAGCCTTTGCAGGTTTCATATGATGATGCAGATCATTCTATTTCTGATGCAGATTTACATGATGCACTTGTTGATGAGAGAGCTGATATTGAGCAGGCAAAAACTATGCCAAAATGGCTGGTGCAGACTTTGCGTGACAGCAAATTAGATGCACCTTTGTCATATCGTACTCGTTCAGGCTCTCATAGTGCCTCCTTTGCATCAGATTGCTATGCTATGGCTGCGTCTAGTCTCTGTGATGAGAATGAGCCTGTTTCTTTTGATGAAGCACAGAATTCAAAAAATTGGATGGCTACCATGCAATCTGAATATGATGCTATAATGAAGAATGGTACATGGTCTTTATGTGACTTGCCTCCTGGCAAGAAGGCCATTGGCACTAAGTGGGTATACAAGCTAAAGCGTAAACCTGATGGTACAGTTGACAGGTATAAGGCTAGGCTTGTTGCAAAGGGTTATGCGCAGGAAAGAGGCATTGATTTTGATGAGACCTTTGCACCTACATGTTGTATGACTACTGTTCGGAGCATTTGTGCACTTGCAGCCCATCATGGTTGGAATGTACATCAGTTGGACATTAAAACAACATTTCTGAATGGTGACTTGCATGAAGAAGTGTATGTTTTTCAGCCCTGTGGCTTTGTGCAGAAAGGGCATGAAAACCAAGTGTGCAGGTTAAAGAAGGCATTATATGGTTTAAAGCAAGCACCACGTGCTTGGTATGAGAAGATACATGCCTATCTGGTTGCACATGGTTTTGTGAACAGTCCAACTGAAAGCACCTTATATGTTAAGCGTGCTAATGATGTGCTTCTGATCATCGTTGTCTATGTTGATGACATGCTGCTCACTGGTCCTATTGAGAAGCATATTGCTGATTTCAAGGCTGATTTGCATGCCTCATTTGAGATGTCTGATTTGGGGCATTTGCATCACTATTTGGGCATTCAGTTTATGCAAGTTAATGGTGGAATGGCTTTGTGTCAAACCAAATATATTGACACATTATTGCAGCGTTTTGGCCTTGAAGACTGTAAGCCTATTGCCACTCCTATGGAGACAGGTTTACGATTGAGTCTTCATGATGCTGGAGATGCATTTGATGTTGTTCTCTATCAGCAGGCTGTTGGATGCTTGATTTACTTATGCATTACTCAGCCAGATATTCAGTTTGCTATCTCACAGATGAGCAGGTTTATGCATTTCCCAGGACCCATGCATTGGAAGGCGGCTAAGCGCATCTTTCGCTACTTGAGTGGTACTCGGCTACTTGGGTTGTTTTATCCCAAGGGGGAATCACTACCGCCAGATTTGCATGCTTTTTCTAACTCGGATTGGGCTGGTTGCTATGACACTCGTGTGTCCACGAGTAGTTTTTGCTTCATGCTTGGTAGCTCATGTATATCTTGGTTGAGCAAGAAGTAGCCTACTGTGGCCACTTCCAGTTGTGAGGCTGAGTACAGGGCAGCTTTCACAACGACTTTTGAGTGTGTGTGGCTCAGACGCCTTATGGCTGATTTGGGTGTTGGCCAGTCTTCTGCCACCACCATCTTCACTGACAGTCAGAGCGCATTGGCAGTTGCGAGGAACCCTGTGTTCCATGCTCGCACTAAGCACATTGAGGTGCATTATCACTATGTCAGGGAGAGGTTCTCTATTGGGGAGATCAGCTTGGCATATGTGCCCACGCAGGAGAACATTGCAGACCTTTTCACGAAGGCTCTGCCTAGGGAGAAGTTTGAAGCTTTCCGCAAAGCTTTGGGCTTACTCCCTTTTGTGGAGTGATTTCCACATAGCTTGGAACTTCCTTATACATGAGTGCCAGCTCCTTGTTCACCGCATCACTCCTAGGGGGGATTTGTTGATATATTTAGGTAGTGATGTGTGTGAACACACTAGGACCGTCGGGGCACTTTTTTCCCTCTTTAGGAGGTTTTTTTTCCCCCGGCTTGTATATACACCTATTGCCCTAATAGGCTACTTATCTTTGTACATTCTCTAGTAATACATTCAGTATTGTGTGTTGTGCTCCTAGCTTCTTCTTCTTCTTCCTTGTGTTGTTCGCGTGCTTCTGCAGACATCTATCTCCAACATTCCTTGCATTGTGTGTTGTTCTACACTTTAATATTGAATGCTTTCCATGATCTGCGTCATGGGACTGAACTGTAGCATGGATTGTAAAGTAGATGTAGAGGAGTCTGGTTCCATGTACGCAACATTTCAAGGTATGTTTCTAAAATCTTTTGCGGCCATGTCGGTTGATGGATCTTGCCTGTATGTGCTTCTAGGGGGACGTCCTCAGGTTGAAACTCGGTCGCGAAGGAGGGAATCTTCCCCATGACTCTCTATTTTTCAGCATTGTAATCTGCAAGAATGAGATATTAGGGTCGATATTGGAGTTTTGATGATATGATGAGACATCTGAGTGCCAAGTTTTTGAAATAACTGGATTGTAACACTATTTCTTCGATGACACTCATGGCTTGATTTTGCACCATAGTGTGGTCTTCATGAGAATGCCTAATTTCTTCCACTTGTTTTAACCACGCGGGTCGTGGTGCTTCAAATGTGTCTTGGCCTTCAATTGTTTTTAGTCCGCTTGGAATGGCTTGTGGCTCGTTGTCTTCTTCAAATGTTTGTTCCGCAAGAATGGATACTATTTCTTCATCTGTGGGAGCCTCAGGTGGGGATGGTGGCCTTTTGTATTGTAGTAGTCATGCTTGCGATTTTGTGACTTGTTTCTAGAGATCCTGTAGGGCTTCTGAGTTAGTGATAAGTGACGAGGTTGAGGTTGCGGCTTAGAAAAGAGTGGTTGTGTCCTTTCGTTGTTGCTGCTTCAATTGATCCAATTCCTCTGATAACTGGTCATGTGCCTCGAGTAGAGTAGCATAGTCTTCAAGGATAATTTTGATGTTTTTTGGGGTCACAATTTGAAATTTTGATGGATTGATGGGTGCCTTGGGTGTGTTCTCAATTTCTGCCTCTAAGTTTTCTTGGTTTTGGAGTTGCCAACTTCGATTTTCCTCTTAAGCTGCTGCAAGGTGTCGTTTTAATAGTGTCATATTGCATTTGAGTTTTGAGTTGCATTCCATCTGCGTTCGTAAATGGCTTTCCACCCCTTGGATTGCTTCTTGATCTACATTTTGTAATTGTGTTTCCAACATGCCATGAGCCTCCTGTAAGGTTTGAAACTGTGTTTGGAGGCTGGCATTATCCTCTTCTAGTGTAGTGACACGATGTTGTAGGGCTTCAAAGTGCTCTTGTAATCGTTGGTTATGTTCCTATAGCTGATTATATCCTGTACACGCAAACATGGTGTCAAATGCATTACCTATAGATGAAGGTGTAGTTTGCACAGTGGAGGATGCAAGGGAAGGCAATTGGGGAATGGGACGTGTGAATGTTGTGTCTACTGGAGATGTGTGTGCAGGTGAAATTGGTGGAGGGATGGGGGATGGTGGAAGTGTGGGGGGAGGGGGAGGTGTCATGGGTGGCAAAATATCCATACCGTTAGGAGCGAATGTGAGTGTGGTGTCTACCATGTATATTGGAATGGTAGGTGGTGTGTGTGTCGTGTGGATGTTCGCAATGGGATGGACGAGTAGGGTTGGGCGGTGGCTTGCAACCCACTAGAAAGGAATTCATGGGTAGGTTGAAGGACTGGTGGGATGGGGGGTGGGAAGTGAGAGCTAGGAGGCAGGAAGGCCATGAAAGGAGGCATGGTGACAGGGAATCTGAGAAAGGTGGATCGAGTGTTTGGATGGCCTATGACAAAGGTTGTGGGGGCTAGTTGTCCTATGGCAGGCTCCATGAGGGAGTCAGTTGTAATGGTGGTGGCATGATAGATAGGGTTGTCAAAGGAGGAAAACAAGGTTGAACTGGAAGTGGTACTACGAAAGATGAAGGTTTTCTTTGTGGGGTTAGTAGTCGAGGTGATATCTACAACTTCTGTTCGAGGACGTGATGGTGGGGGGGGGTCCATGGTAGTGGCTTTGTTGACCCTTCATGGGTGACTATGGGTTCCTAGCCTGGAGTTTTGGCTGCTTGGGAGGTTGTTTTGATTGGTTCAAATGTGATGGTAGGTTCTTCCATAGTGGTGATGGGAATCTGAATGTTTTTGTCTGATCGTGGTCGTGTTTGGAATCTTGTGGATCAAATTGAATGGGAGGCCTCTGTGTTGCTGATTGGACTACCTCCACTACACCATAGGCTTCTGCCATCAACAGGAGAGTTTCATTGTATTCAAAGTCCACTCCAGCTTCTTCCAAAAGATGGGCCATGAGCATTCTACTATTCTGTTCAGTGAGTAACTGTTGTGTTGGCACTTGTTCCATGATCTGATATAACCTCCAGAGTTCCACTATGTATGATGGGGCTCCATTGGTTTTCTCTTTTTTTGCTTCTTCCTCTTCCTCTTCTTCACCCTTTGGGCATTCTAGTTGTTGAGATAAAGTTCTCTCCTAATCATCATCCCAATGTACATGGTGGCCTTTTGTGGATTTTCTCCGTCTTTGGGAGGAGGTGCCCAGTTCTTCTGTCCGAAAAGAATTCTACATCCAAGAGTTGTGTATTTTGTAAGAAAGATTCAAAGTCGAAGGTGCTCATCCCTTCAGCATCTCCCATGGTAGCAAATTCAAATTCCGGTGGGGCAAGAGGAGTGGATAGGGAAGTTTGTGATGTTCCTTCAGATCCAGATCTGGGAATTCGAATCATAAACGGAGGCACAGTGGCATCCTCTCGTGGGGAGACTTCTGGAGTCATGATAACTTTGCAGGTCTGGACACAGGATTGAGCCCCTCATGCGCATGGATTGATGAGTGGAATTTTTGTGTCTTTTAAACATGTGTAGTTGTGACTAGGTCAATGCGGGTTCTATGGGTATATCGTAAGCTAAGCATTTGTAGATGATGTGCGTTATTGCACAACATCCATTCACCACTAACTTCCTGGATAACCTTTTATTTGCTCCATACAACTGCTCCATAATCCATACAGGAAGCTTCATCGTTAGCACACCAGTCTCTATCAAGTAAAGACCAAACTAGATCCTTTTGTGGGGTTGAGTGAACCTATCTTGACTAGCAAATGTAAAATTTTGCATACACATACAGAGAGGGATGGACACATTTGGGGTGAGTGACACCATATCTTTTAACTTTTGCAACTTTTGATTCTTCATGTTGCTAGGTATCAAAGCGTCTTTCTCGGATGGCACATGTGTGTCATGCATGTTCAAGGCAGAGCTCACCAATTCCAAGGTAAGTTCAAACTTTTTCAACTCATTGTTGCCCAATAAGGAAGGAAGAACGAAGATTCCTAGTTTGTCATTTTCCTCATTCACCTATAATGTTGATAGCAAATCGTAACACCGTAGAAGATCCAGCTTGGGTAAGGGTGCCTCAAAGTACTCCGCCAGCCATGTGCTTTGCCATACGTTTTGAAGTTCTGGTGTGTTCTGAAGAGTCTCGAACTCTTTGGAAAAGAATTGAAACCGTACCCATGCCTTGTCATACTCACACTTGGACTCCCAAACATACTTAGCCTCTCCTAAAGGCCCTAGCATGCCATTTAACCAGTGAGAGTTTGCATGAACTCTCTCCATTATTTTTGTGGGAGGGTCCAATATGGGTATTTGTTGGAGGTGTCATAGTTCTACACGCCATTCAGTTGGTGGCACTTCAATTGGTAGATTTTTCATGTTCAATCCTGCTAGAATCACTCCTGCATGTGAGTTGGGGCATGCTATCTTGACCATGATATTGTTTGTATTTATTGATGCTTATCTGTTTGAAGAAGAGAAGCATATTAGCATTTCATAGGAAACATGATGTTATGGTGGTGTTCCCTCCACAATACCAACGTGATACCCAAAGTGGTTAAGGGTTAGTGGGTGGAGTGTTCATGATGTGTGTAAATGTTGGTTAGTGGGTTAGTGATTCTGCTAGATGCATACTTTGGATGTGCACTATACTCCACATGTATCTTTTGTGATGTAATTGGGCCAAGGGGTTTGATACAAGGTTTAAGTCTCCAAACTTTGATTGTGGGATCATGGCTTTAAGTGGTGATGACATGTAAAGGTTTGTGGACTGGATTGTGTTGGATTTGGGACTTTTTGGGTACCCATTTCTTGACATTCCTAGGTGTCACCGGAGATGTAATGGTATGGAGTGTAGATGTTTGCCTTGGGATTTAAGCCAAGAGTGACTGTGAGTGTGGATTCAATCTTGTGAGTGGAGATGAAGCTATTTGAGCTCATAAGTAGGTCTTGGGCACCCATATTTTTTTAGCATTTGGGATAGCCTTCATTGACTGCTTTGGGACCCAAATAGAAATGGTCTGTCTAGATTGATACCTAGGATACTCCTTCATTGTAATCCTCGAGATTTGTAGCTCAGTGATGAGTAGCACCTCCTTTAATGTCAATCCGGGAAGACATGAGGATGGTATGAAGACCTCGAGCAAGTGAAGGCACAAATGTGTGAGTGAGAAGCACACTAACATGCACACACATACACACACACGTGCACACACGGCAAGAACAAAGAGAGTAAGACAATGGAATCACTTCTATTGCAACCAAGTTCTCATACAAGCTCAAAACTACAAGAAGCTAGCCCAAAAATGAGCTCTCTAGCTCTATTTATAGTTTTTGGCTAGCTTTGGCCCTGTCCAGACCTAGTGTCCGGCCTAGTTAAAAATTAGGTTCCAGGGCTTATTTGAGGGCTCAAACAAGATCTAAAAATTATGAAAATTGGCAGGCAACTACTTCTAAGGCTCCCCAAGCTCGAGGACTCCTCGGCTTGTACAAAATGGAGCTACAAAAAGGTGAAATGATATTTACACGAGTTTTTAGTGATGAGAATCACTTTAAAATGATGTAAGGGTTTTTTAAAAAAATGAAGGGTTGCCTTAGTGCTAGATCTGCATGTGTGTCGGTACTTGCTTCTTCCCGTATACTGTCATGTCAACACTCTCCCACCCCTAGCGTCTGTCGCCTCTGACAGACCTCTGCTCCACTGTTTGATCAATGTATTTCTGCAGGAGGTCGGTTGCCACTTCTTGTTCCTTGATGCGTAGTCCCCGAACCAAGTCTCTCTGGAGGGCCTCCCAATTGACTGCACCCGGTATGTCCGGTTGTGGCGTTGTGTAGAGTTCTAAGTGCATCGTTTGTTCGCATGCAAAGAGGTGTAACAAATGGGTGGGCCTTGGCGCGAATACCTCTGAGTGTGCTTCCCAGAACCCTGTGGTGAACATATCATCGAAAGTTTGCTTATAGCAGGCAGGGAGATATCTGATGCGTGCGTGCCATGCATAAGCAACGCGTATGCTCGGGGTGGTGCTCATATCATATAGCAGGTCATAATTACCATTGACAAACCCGGGAATCGGAGGCTGAATATGGCATACATTGCGGAAAGTTTTGAGCACCACCTGCATCATATCGAATATCTTGAGCATCATCTGGGCAGCTACATCTGGCATGGGGTGGAGGCGTGGCATCCAATGTCTGATGGTTGCAATCATGTAAGATACTGTGGGGGTGCCGGTTGGGGGTGCAATGGCGGGGTAATTAAGCCATTCTCTACAGTTTACGTTGTTCTGAACCTTGATGGCGAAGGCTTTCCATGATCTTCTTCTTTGTACTCGCCCATAACAAGGGTTATACTTCAAATGCATGGGAGCGTGATCCCATGTTCTAAGCATTTCCAGATATGTTTCAAGTAATCTTTGCCTCCAATTAGGTTGGAATATTGCCCCTTTTCTGGCTGCCTCTGGGATGTCCTCGGGTTCGAACTGTGTTGCGAACGAGGGTTACTTGTTGGTTATGCGTTTGATCTCAGCATTGTAGTCCGCCAACAATACAAAATAAGGTTTGTATTGTAACTCTGAGCTAGTTATCAACCGCCTAGGAGCCAAGTTTGAGAAATATTCAGACTTGAGTATGGTCTCCTCTATGGCTTTCATGGCTAGCATCTGAGTTGCAACACGCTCTTCGTGATTGTGGCCCATCTCCTCGACCTGCTTCATCCATGCAGAAGGGGGTTCCTCATATGTATCCTGTCCCTCTTCAGTGATCCTGCCACTTGGAAGAGGTTGTGGCTCATAATTATCTTCGAATGTTTCTTCCACCGGAATGACAATAGTTTCCTCTTCACTTGGCTGATCAGGTGGGGAGGGGGGTCGTTCATATTGTAACAACTTAATTGTTAACTCGGCCACCTGCTGACGTAGCTCTAATACTTCATTGGTCACTAATAATTCTGGCTCTGGTGAGGTTGCAGCGTCGGCCATCTCTTTAGGTTCTCGTTGGTGTGGTGTAGGCACTTGGGCTTTCTGTAGGTCTTTGACTTGGTCAGCAAGCTGATCATGTGCTTCTAAGAGATTGGCATAGGTTTCCAATATTTGTTGTATGTTTTCTGAGGGGATGGCTTGGAATTTAGTAGGATCGATGGGTGCTCCTGGAGTATTTTCCATGGCTGCTTCGAGGTTGTCTTGATTTTGTTGCTGTAGTCTTTTGTTTTCTTCTTGAGCAGCCGCTAAATGGCGTCGGAGTAGAGCCATGTTTCGTTGTAGTCTAGCATTGCAAGCTAGCTGATCTCTAAGTTGTTCTTTCGTTGCCCTACTCTTCTCTGTATGTGTGGACTCAAGCTCCACTTGATATTGTTGGAGGGTGGTCACCTCCCGCTGTAATTCCGTATTAGACGACTCCAAGGCAGTGACACGTGCCTGGAGGTGGGATGACAAAGTACAGAGCTCTTTATTGTTTTCTTCTAGTAACCTGTATTCCTGTTTAAGTTGGGCAGCAGCTTCGAGCATGGTGTTGAGTGCATGACTAAATGAGTTGGGTGCAGGGGTAAGGGTGGATGATGCAAGGGGTTGGGAGATGCGAAAGGGAAAAGTGGATGTTGTGCCTACCGTGTTTGGCAATGGTGATGTGAGTGACATGACACGTGGTGACGTTGGAAGAACAGTGGTGGTGGGTGATCCTATGGACGGTGAGATGTCCATGGGGTCGGACGTGAGAGTGTGTGATTCGTGAACTGTGAATACAGGGATGGTGGGTGGTGTGATAGTGGTGGCAGTGAATGTGGGGGAGTGGGGTTGGGAAAGGGACTTTTTATTATAATTATCCACCTGTTGGAGTATATTTACAAGGTTTGTCCAGAATGCCGGTTGTGTGATTTGGGTTGAGCATGAGGCGGTTACTAGGGAAGTGGTGGATAGGGTTTGGGTGTGGGTGAATGGAAAAGGGTGGGAAGAGGTCTGGCTAGTGGCAAATGGTTGTCCAAGGGCAGGGAGATAGGAAGGGTGACCTATTATGGTTTGATCGGTGGCAGGATGACCGGTGTGAGGTTCAAAAATTTGGGTGGAAGTGAGGGATGTGGGTAATGGGAAGGATGTCAAAACAGAGGTGTGTACAATGGTTTCATGATGGGTGGATATCGGTTGTTCTGAAAGACTAGTGGAAAAGGGTTCTGAGGGTTGAATGGGAGGTGGCGGTGGAGATGGTACCTGTGTAATTACATCTTGTTCGTCAGTGGGACTTGCGCTCATCATGTGAACATCCTCTGAAATTGTAGTAGGCAAGGCAGTAGAGACTTCCATTTGAATCATTTTCCCTCATCGTGGCCATGTATCAATCCTTCGTTGATCATAGGTAGGGTTTTCCTGATAGACCATTGTCCTCAATGCTTCCCCGATCCCACATGTCTCTGCCAATAGATTCAATGATTCCACAAAATGTGAGTCGACATTCTCATTTTGAAGCATTTGGTTCACTAGAGCTCTATTCGCCTCTTCTATCATCTTATGTCTTCTCTGCACCTGCTTGATTGTCTTGTATAGCCGTTTGAGTTGTGTCGTATAGGCAGGGGCCTCCTCTTCACTGTCTTCTGGTTCATTTCTTTGCGCACCTTCTTGAACTTGTGTGTTTGGGTCATGAGGATGTTGTGCCACTTCTTCCCCATGTACTCTGCTTGTCTCGCCCCGTGGCTGTTCTCTTTGGACTGATGCTCCCGGATCAACATTGTCAGGGGAATCTTCACTGTCTGATAGGGGGACTGTCTGCAGGAATCTTTCAAAATCAAAGTTTGGATCCTCTGTGAAGGTGGCCATGGATGCAAACTCTGCATCGGTAGGTAGTGGAGGGGCGGATGGAGCGGGTTGTACCACCTCCCCAGCTTGAACTCCTTGAAGATGGATTGTGAAAGGAGCGATCTGAGCTTCTGGTCGGGGAGAAGCTTCGGTCGTGGCTTCTTGAGGGATCATTACCTGGGAAACCTGGGAAAGCGATCCACGCATTCGTTTTGCCGGCTGGCTCCCTGACTTCCGCCCTTTGAACAGCTCCAATTGTGCATATTTTAGGGCTCTGGCAACCGGCACATCATATGCAAGACATCTATAGATGATTCTTGTAAGTGCACAACAGCCATGTAAAGTGGGCTTCCTCACTCCTCGCTTGCCTGCCTCATACACTTGGTCCAAGTTCCATACAGGCATCTTGATGGGCAAGCTTCCAGTCTCTGCTAGATATAGCCCATACCATATTTTCTTGTGAGGTTGGGTGAAACGGTCCTGAGCTGGGAATGCGAAGTGTTGGAGGCACATTCGCAAAGGTATGGTGATGTTGGGGGTGAGGGCGCACATTTCTTTTAGCTTCTTGATTCTGTTGCTTTTCATTGACTCAGGTATCAAGGGGTCGCGGTCAGAAGGTACATGCGTGCCATACATCTGAAGTGCTTCCCTGATTAAAGTAACATTCAATTCGAACTTCCTCATTTCCTCCAGATTTGACAAGGAGGGCACCCAGAATGTGCCTGAATGATCTTTATCCCCTGTCGGCTTCAGCGTGGCAATTAGGTAGTAGCACCTGAGGAAATTGGGTTTAGGCAGAGCTGCACTAAAATAAGTTTGTAATCCTGCTTTTTGCCAGATATCTTGAAGTGGAGCTGCATTTTGCAATGCTTCGAATTCTCGTGAGAAGAACAGGAAGGTCCACCACACTCCTCCACATTCCATCTTGGATTCCCAGATATGATCTGCGTCTCCCAAATCTCCTGGCATCTCATTGAACCAGTGAGAATGCCCCTTTACTCTTTTGGTTAGGCCATTTGGTGGATCTGGAATAGGAATTCTCCGCACATTCACGAACTCCTCAGGACGAGCTGTTGGTGGGGCCTCCACCGGCATGGCATCCCAATTGATTGGAGCACCAGAGCCTGCCTGAGAGCTTGTGCCTGCCGCAGTTGCCATGAGAGGAGGTTGCTTATCTGCTGGAAGAAGAAAGGCACATTAGTGCTGCATAGGAAACAAGACGTAATGGTGTTCCCTTCACAATACTAACATGACAATCCTGGAGGTCAGTGGTTAGTGGTGAAGTGTTTGTGATAGGTGTGAGTGGTGATTAGAGGTCAGTGTCATCCTAGATGCCTACTTTGGTTATGCAATGGGCTGAGAATGCTCCTGTGTTAGAGTGGACGGATTTACAGAATTGGGTCAGGGGGTTTAATACACAGTTTAATTCTCCACACTTTGATTAAGGATTCGTAGGTCTTAGAGCTAAAGACAGGTGAAGATTTCCGGATGAGAGTGTGATGTATTTGGGACCTTTTGGGTACCCATTTCCAGACATGCCTAGGGTTGATGGGAGTGGAGACAGTGAGTGGTGTAGGTATCTTTTCGTTTTCTGAATTGTTGGCCACGAGTGCTTGTGAATGTTGCTTCATCTTAGTGCCTGAAGGTGAAGTAATTTTGGCTTGTAAGCAGGCCTTGGGCATCCATATCTGTCTAGCATTAGGGATGGCCTTCATTGACCGCTTAGGAACCCAAATAGAAATGGTATGCCTAGGGGTTATCCTAGAGGGCTTCTTCACTTTGTTCCTTGATGTTGAGGCTCGTTTCTTGTCTCCTTGAGAGTCTGCCATTAGAGTTGTGGGTTTTCCATCCTTGCGTATCCAGATCTGCTTCGCGCCACGAGATGCTCCATGTTGCACGGGTTGGCGCTCCTGCCTCTTGATCGGCAGCCTCCTTCGTGTCGAGTGATGTTCGGTCTGCTCGTTTAGAATCTTCTTTGGATCAGTTAGGAACTCCTTATTGGCTCCTGTACCTTCAGTAAGATTGACAATCCTCTGCACCATAGAAGATTGTACAAGAACAACATTGTTATCTTCATGTGGATTCCTGGAGGGACCAGGAGTTGGTGCCTGTTCTCTTGGTTTGAGTGCTTGATTTTCTAATTCAATCGTGAGATGGCTTTGGCCTACCCAAGCCTGAAGAAGTCCACTTCTTAGGTTGAGGTTGACTGCGTGATCATAGATCCAGTCTTGGCCTAAGACAAGAGGTTCGGTCAGATCCTCGTCTTCACACACTAGCACTTTTGCTGGCATGAGGACCTCTTGTATGTAGAGGGGAAGATCCATCTCTCCCATGCAAGGGGTTTCAACACCTCCTAATCCTATCAGATATGCTTCTAGGGGTTTTACCTCCAATTGCAGCTGCTGGCAATAAGAAAGCCAAACTGCACTTGTGGCTGCTCCTGAATCAATTAAAGCTCTCATGCTTGTTGTGTTGTCTCTTTGTCCTATTTCTAGGGTCACAAAAGGTCGTCGATCCACTATCTTATGGGTACGTTCACCTGAAGCCTCACACATGGCCATGTGATAGCCTGGAGGCTCTTGAGTGTCAGTCATAGGCTGATCCCTCCCTCGTCTCCTCAACTTCATTCGTCTGATACGCTCTAAGGCCTCTGCTTGTGCTTCTTCTCGAATTCGTTTTTCCTCCTCTTTACGTTGCTTAGCCTTATTGAGTCGACTTAGCATTTCCTCCGTGAGGGGTTCCTGATACAACTTGACTCTGCATCCGCTAATATAGTTTGGGAGAACATCACCCTCTAAAGTGGCTAGTTGTACTGCTCCACTCGTGGAGATCCTATTGATGATCATAGGTCCGTAGCCTCTTTTTTCTAGCTTCCTTGCGTGTTGTTTCAATGTGTAGACTAAAACTAGATCTCCTGCTTTCAAACCCTTATCCTTCACATGGGCATCAAAGTATGCCTTCTGTCTCTTCTTAGCTGCATATATCCCTGCAGCTGCTCTCAGTCTTGTTTCTCCTAATCGTTCAAGGTCAAAAAGTCTAGAGGAGAGTTCATGACCCGTCCATTCGTGCTCTTGTGCTACTTTCAATGTAGGTATTAAGAAGTCCAACGGTAGCACTGCGTTTTGGCCAAATACCATCTGAAAGGGGGTGGCTTGGAGTACCGTTTTGTAGGCGACTCGGTATGCCCAAACAACATGGTGTAGCTGCTTGTCCCAATCAGAGCGTTTATTGTTTACTAATTTTGTCAATACATTGCATAGGATCTTATTGGTGCTTTCCGCTTGCCCATTGGCTTGAGGGTGATAGGGGGCAGACTTCTTATGCACTACCAAGAATTCTTGGAGCAGATTTTCAATAACTTCATTCAAGAAATGAGTGCCTCTATCACTAACTAGCTCTATGGGTAGCCCGTATCTTGTGAATACATTCTCAAACAAGAATTTAGCAGTTGTCTGAGCGTCGTTCTTCGTTGTGGCTTTTACCTCTACCCACTTGGTTAGATAGTCTGTGGCAACGATGATATACTCAGCATGGGAACCCTTAGCTGGGGGATTGATAGGACCTACAAAGTCTATTCCCCACTTAGAGAATGCACGTCCGCCCATCATAGGCTTCAGTGGCATCTCATCTCTGCGTATAGGATACTGGGTTCGCTGACAAATCTCACACCTCTTCACATAGGTATGTGCATCCATGTGAAGGGTGGGCCACCAAAATCCTGCAAATAGAATTGCTTTGATCACCCTATCTGGATCAAAATGTCCTCCTGCTACACCCTGGTGAGCTGTTTCCAAGATCTTTAGGTATTCACCTTCATGGACACATAGTCTCAGGTAACCATCCTTACCCCTTTTGTATAAATTATCACCAATGATGGTGTAATCCAAGGCTTCTTCTTCCAAACTTCTTTGCCTGGCCAAAGTCATATCTTGAGGAAATGTTTTCGTCTTCAAGAAGGATACTAGGGGTTCACTCCAATCCGGCACTATGGACACTTGATAAAGAGTGGCATGTTCCACAGGTGGTTTAGTGCAACAGATTGGGCATTCCTTGCACAACTTCTGGACATCAGCTTCCATGGTCGGCCAATGCACTCCTAGTCTCCTCAGGGTCTGTAGGGTTCGTTGTTTTGAGTAGTGTTGCTCTAATGCACCTACATGTGCTAATTGCAACCACTTAGCGTACTCGTCCTCTTCTACACAACAAGCCAAGATTCCTTGATCCGTGTGCTTGTACATACTTCCAGCCATGATGTGGTACTTTTGAGCTTTGACTACCTCCTTATCCTGTGTGTTTACTATTGGATGATTAGGTCCATATGTAAGTATCGGCACTAAGGGCTTGGCCCATTGGGGCACCACTTCCAAATTGAACAAGTATGCATCAGGTAAGTCATCTGACACTCCTTGTGGGGCCTCTCCGGATGTGAGCCTAGAGAGATGGTCTGCTCTCAAATGAGTCCTACCTTTCCTCACCACAACCTCAAAGTCATACTCCATTAGTAAGAGAAACCATCTTACTAACCTTCCGGTGTTGCATGGTTTGTTTACCAGGTATAGTAATGCTTGATGATCAGTAAAAAACTTAAACTTATTTGCAAGCAAATAATGTCTAAACTTTTTAACGGCATACACCATGCCTAGTCCTTCTCTCTCAGTGGTGGTATAATTCCGTTCAGCTGCATTTAGTTGTCTACTAGCATAGGCAATAGGGAGGTCCATGTTCCCTTCACCCGTAGGTTGTGCAAGTACGCATCCAATAGCATAATTGGAGGCATCCACATGAACATGGAATGGCTTGCTCCAATCTGGTGTGGTCAAGATTGGTGCTGAACACAATCGCTTCTTCAGCTCAGTGAAGGAGTTCTCACACTCATTAGTCACTCAAAATTTGTCAAAAGTCCATACATGGGCTTTGCAATGACAGCATACATGTGAATGAATCGGCGGTAGTAACCACAATGCCCCATGAACGCTTGTACTTCCTTGAAATTCCTTGGCCTAGGTAGCTCTGCTATGGCTCTCACTTTCTCTTCATCAGTGGATATGCCATTCTTTGACACTATGTGTCCTAGAATCTTGCCTTGCCTGACCATGAAAACACACTTTTCTGGGTTCAGGCAGACTTGATATTCTCTGCATTTATCAAAGATCTGTCTGAGTTCGGGTATATGGGTCTGCCTTATGTTGGAATGAGCACAAAGATCATCAACATAGACTTCTAAGTTCTTCCTCAGGAACTCCTTAAATACATGGCACATCAGCCTTTGGAAGGTTGCGGGAGCATTGGTCAGCCCGAATGGCATTACCCTAAAAGCGAATATACCCCACTCTGTGGCAAAAGCCGTTTTATGCTGATCTTCTGGTGCAATGGCTACTTGATTGTAGCCCGAAAACCCATCTAGGAAGCTGTACACTTCCTTGCCTGCTACCCTTTCTAATAGATGTTCAGTGATAGGAAGCGGATAGCTATCTCTAATAGTGGCTGCATTAACCTTCTTCAAGTTAATGCAAACTCGTAATTTGCCGTTCTTCTTGGGCACCACTACAATGGGGGATACCCATTCAGTGTGCTCAATTTCATAGATAAATCCGGCTTCCACCAAGCGGTCTATCTCTTCTTTGATCTTAGCAGCATAGTTATCATTATATGTGTATCGTTTTTGCTTAGAGCGTTTAGCATCTGAGGTCATGGGAATTGTGTGTGAGCATATGTCTGGGTCAACACCCTTCAAATCCTTGTAGCTCCAAGCGAATACATCTCGGTATTCTCTTAGCAAGGCTATCAGCTCTTGTTCTTCTTCTTCTGTTAGGTCATGACCTATGTATGTGCATCTTTCTTCTCCTTCCTCGATGGCGACAATTATTTTCCTGGTAGTTTCCTTGCTATCATAGGCTTCTCCTGCTTGTGCCTCACGTTTAGGCATTCTTATCATGACCCTCCTATTGTCTATCTCATATTTTTTAAAGTTTTCAGGGACCTCAAACAAAGATTCTTCTGCCTCCAGCGTGACTTCCTTCTTCTTTCTTTTCTTTCCTCCGCTTTTAGAAGCTACTTGTGTGGCTAACCTCACCTCATTTGTAAGCTCTCCGTGCCTCTGGGGTTGAAATTCTACTTCATAGAAGTATTCTTCATCTGATGCAAAGGGTGGGTCCATAATGATTGACTCTAGATCGGAGTCACTTGCATCCTCAAATGCATCAGGGCTAGGTTCACATTCTTCTAGAACTGCCTCTCCCATGATTGGCTCTATGGAGAAGACTGAAATATCATAGCCATCCTCATCACAGTGGGGTGTCCATTGTTCCTCATTGATGGCTACATCCATGGTTGCTAGAATTTCTGCCCAGCCGTGGGGTTCAAATTCTTCGTCCGGAAAGACTACAGGTGCATAGGCTGGGTCTTGGATTGATCTATGGGTTTCTTTTGCACCTACCTCTCTGGCTTTTTCTCTTTTCTCTTCTTCTATTGCCACCTTGCACATCCATAAGTGGGTGTCTTCATGCATCGACGAGGATCCGGATCCTATGGAATGCACAGACTCAGTCTCATCTTTGGCTCTATGGATGGGATTCCATTGAATAGGTGGTACGTCTCTATGAGAGTAATCCTTAAGATTGACTTTGGTTGTGACACCTAGATGTTGCAAATACAAGGAATTGGTTCCCCAATCCTGTACCACTTGCAACTACCGCAGAAATGGTCTTCCCAAAATCATTTCATAGGCATGATTTTTGCTGAAGTCACATATAGCAAATGTATGTTCAAACTCGACACCACAGGTGGTGAGAGTTATTCCTTCTAGCAATCCTAAGGGTCTCTCAATATGACCATCGGCCATCTGCAATTTCATTCTCGTTGTCCTGAGTGCTGGCTTGCCCCAACGCTTCCATAGGGAAGTGGTGGCAATTGCAACTCCTGCACCTGAGTCCAAAATTGCCTTGGTGGTGTACTCCTGGTAGATAATGGGAAGATAGGTGTTCCCTTCTTCACCTTCACACACATCTCCTATCTTATCCAAGGGTATTTCTGGCACTGTCCTATGAGATTCTACCTGGGAACGAGGTTTTGCTATCTCGGGCACTTGATTGGCTACATGTTTCCATACTTCTGGTCTAACTTTGAGCAACTCTTCCAAAGTGAGATTGCACTGCACTTTGGTGTTCTTCACTACCTCTGTGTTCCTAGGTATAACTGAATCTTCATTTCTTACCATGACTGTAGGGGCCCTCATACAGGTGGACTTTGCTTCCCATGGACCTGTGAAATGGGGTAGTTCTTGTAAAGAATTAGACTCGAAGTCTAATCTTTCTTGAGATTGGGCGCTCTCCTGTTCTCCGTAAATGGAAGGAAGGTCTTGTGGGAATTGATCGTGTGTGTCATCCACCAGCTCAAAAGGAGGAGGGGCTTCACTTTCTTTAGCCCATTTGTCTTCTTGAATCTCGCGTAGGAATTCTGGCGTGAACCGATTCATAGAAGATGATGTGTCTGGCTCCATAGAGTTAGGCACATAGGCTTTCTGGGTAGGAAAACCTGCTCTTATACTAGCCTTGTCATGGTGTTGAGGGGCGTGTTCCTTTTGTGATTGTGCCATTAGATTCTCTATTCTTTCTAAGGAGGGGGGGTGTCTGGTTTAGTGGAATTGGGCACATAAGCTTTCGGTGGGGACTGGGTCATGTTTTTGCTTGCTTTATCTCTTTCTTGATTTTTTTCTTCCTTGGCAGATCTTGCAATTATGCCCTCTAACTTCTCTAGAAGTCCATCCAAGTGTAATTGTGTCTTGGCTGAGCCTGAGTAATTGAAAAGGCGACTCGCTTCAAACATAGTCTGAGCCAATGCGACCATTTTCGCGCAAAGCTTGGTTCTTTCTATCTCTAGGTCAGCTCTAGGGTAGCACTTGTCATGATCCGTTACATTCGGCCCTTCTTGGATTCTGGCCTGATATGCTTTAAGCATCATGTATATGTCTTCAGGAGTGGGATCGGCTAATACTGACCCTACTCGGGGTGGTGGGTGGGATACGTGGGGTGTATTAGAGGGTGGAGGGATGGAGGGTGATGGGGATGGTAGCGGTGGGAATGTGTGAGAGTGCGGTTGAGATGTGATCTCTATGATTTTTGCTTTGGTTTCTCTCAAGCTTTCTTCAAGTTCGCTCATCTTTTTTGCCCATTGCCTTTTCATTCTTTCACGACTATCCTTCCAGGCTCTAGTTCTCTTTTTGGTTATGCTCTCTGTTTCACTCACCTCGGGGCTCTTTTCCTGACCAACACCTTGGTTTTGTTGTAGTGCCTGGGCTCTTGTGATCACCTGCGCCGGTGCAGTGGAAGTCACACTCCCTGTGGAGTCTACAACTAACCCAACAACATTGATAGGAGTGATTTTAGGCATGTTATGAGGGTTCTTTGGGAAATCTCGTAGGAGATGCTCTTTCCCGCAGTCTTGACAGAACCCCTGAATGGTTACTGGTTGAGGTTGTGTAGGGGCAGGCAGTGGACAATCACGCATAAGGTGATCTCCCTGACATCTGAAGCATGGTCCTCTAGGAAATGGGGGTCGTACCTGCCTAGGTTGAGGTCTAGAGTTGGGGTTTGTGTACATGACATTAGCATACTCAGGTTCCCCACTATTTTCACTTGGGTCCTCATAATAGTAAGACTCGTTATGCTCGGGTGACTGCATGTAATAAGCTTGTGGGCTATCAATATGTGTGGAGTCAAAACTATGGTCACTTGGATCATTGTCTGATAGCAATGGGGTGATTGGGACTATGGCTCTGTTCGGATTTTCTTCAGCAGATGCATATTTCACTGGGATCACATTGGTCGGAGCAGGGGGTTGCTGTACTAGGACTGGTTGAGGTCTCTGCTGCCCTGGATAAGGTGGCTGATAAGTTTGCTGTGGTCGGTTGTATTGTTGTGGTGGGTACTGATTCTGGTATCTACCTTGTTGTGGATATGGCTGAGGGTAATTTTGCCTAACAGTTTGTTTGTTATATGGGCAGTCTTGTGCAGTGTGGTTGGTGTACCTGCGCTCTATGGTGCAGTACTGGCTACTAGGATTCGCCTGGGGTTGGGCCATAATGGGACATACATTTGCCATATGGTCACCGCCACAAGTGTAACACCGCTTAACTGGGGCGAATCTCGGAATTTGTTTGCTAGAGACACCTAGTTTTTGAGCTACCTTCTCTGCAAGTTCCTCAATGGATGTGGATTGACCAGATGTGAGGCTACTAGAGCTATCAGAATCCTTATAGATTTTTTATAGTTCTAATTCCTCACCTAGATTGTCCTCAATGTCTATGCACATGCGCACGCACTCTTCTATCGTTCTGGGGTCCTTCAGATACACATATGACCTGAGCTTGGTGCTCAACAATCCATCTAAGAACAAGGCCACTTGTTTGGCTGGTGTGGGTAACTCCGACATCGGGCATCTCTCCAGGTACTGCCTAAATCTTCTTCCAGCTAATCTGACCGTCTCTTGAGGTGTTTGTTTGAAGCTATGAATTAGTGAGGAAGTGTTGTGCCTGATTCCACTCTTAGAAAACTCAATGATAAATGCCTCTAAGAGCTGGTCTATGTTTCTGAAATGCCTCTCGTTTAGTGGTTGAAACCACGTAAGGGCAGTGTTCCTAAGGGTTAGACCAAAAGCATTATATTGTGTGAATAGGTCCTCTACCTGTTCAGCTTTCAATACTTGCCGAAATTCTGCCACATGGTCATAAGGGTCTCCAGTGCCATCGAAGTAATTCTTCATGGACTTCACCAGTTGAGTTGGTCGTAGGGTCCTAGTGTGTTCTCTTGGCCTTGGCAAAGGAAAATCGTCAGCATTCCTTTGATTCCATGGGGTTCTATGTCTCTCAGGTTCCACTCTATTCCTTTCCGTTCCCGTTCTTTCTCTTCCCAGGGAGTTGGCAAAACTTACCTCAGGTTTGTCTCTACTTCTATCTCTTTGAGCTCCATGAGCTTGGGAGGTCCCAGCTCCTCGGTGACCAAAGAACGCATTAGACCTTGGTTGGGAAAAAACAAATTCACCCTTCCATGTGTAGGCATGTCTGCCATGCTCAGTGACCATGAAGATTCTCTCTGATGCATTGTCTAGGTAGGTTACTTGGCCTGGGTTATCAGGGTCTTTAAACTCATAGATTGTGAGGTCACTCACTTCCTGAGGTTGAGCAGATTTATATCTCCAAAAAGCCTCATCGGTTTCTCGGTTTAAAAGCAGATCTATGCTTTTATTATCCTGTGGAATCCACTCTGGAGTCATGATTCTGTTCAAGACAGATTTACCACGGGGGGTTCTTGGCTCTCTTTCTAAGTTCCCTTGCTCCATATCACCCATGTCGGTCTCTGCAATCACATT
This sequence comes from Ceratopteris richardii, assembly GCA_020310875.1. Lineage (NCBI taxonomy): Eukaryota > Viridiplantae > Streptophyta > Polypodiopsida > Polypodiales > Pteridaceae > Ceratopteris > Ceratopteris richardii. The sequence goes on from CM035419.1 coordinate 43,208,774, forward strand.
TCCAAACTCGTCTGTTCTATCAGGAAGAGTGGTGACTACATAAATAGTCCCTTCTTTATCTAGGTATGCTCCATTCTCAAACTTTACTACCGGGTGTTCTAGTCCATGGGGTTGATCGGGGTTCTTAATCTGGACCACAGATCTTCTCAGTCCGTCTTCGTAGATGCGAGCACCTAGACGATTCGTCCTGATGTATTCCAATTGAGTCTTGTAAGGTCCCTCTGGCTTTTCTAGATAAGCCACCCCTGAACTACCTACTGGTCTCTCCATGTGATAGGACATCTCAGAATCACTTGTTTCTGATCTGGGAGTGTATGGGTAATCACTCAACTGCTGGGCCCAAGACCTAGCAGTGTGATTGACACTAGCTTCAGAAGATCTGAGGCTTTGTCTGTCTTGGCCTAAGTGTCTGCCTGATCTAAGGTTCATATGCCTGATTTATCTACCCCCTTGGACCCAAGCACACTCTCGTTGCAAGTTAATTTGCACCAATCACTTTGTTCTTTGAGTTGAATATTATGTTTATGGTCTTGTCTGAAATCGCGTCGTTAGGAGTACTTAAGTGAATTTCTGCACTTGATGAGTGATCGACTCCAGTTTACCTTTTGTCCCTTAGTGTTTTCGCACTTAAGACCTACTTACTTCTTGCACTTGGTTGATTAATACTCTTGGACTTGATTCATGCCTAATGTTGCCCTAATTAATTACCACACCTAAGTCGTACTTAGCCTATGCTAGGAATTGACAAAGGAGGGTTGAGAGATCTTCCAACCTCAATTAGCTGGTTGACCAGACTGCTACACAAGCCCAAGAAGCCTTCTCCCAAGCTTGGTACTCACCCTTGCTAGCTTGCTTTGGATTGCCTTGAGTGCACACAATGTTCCTGCAAAAGCTCACCAGTCAGTATAGCTCTCTTACCACAAGTAATTGACAGACACACATCAATATTTGTAGTCCCCCTAGAGTAGCTCACTGTACCCCCTCAATCTTAGGACCACCTAGTTTCACCTAAAGGTCAACTTAAAAGTACATGTTCTAAAACTCCGCGTATGATTCTTACAAAAATCAGTCGAGGTCCACGTAGGATTCTCAACGAGCTTTCCGACGAGACCAAAATCTCAACAATCGGAGTTCGTATGGTCAAGTTATGACCATTCAGGCACTAAAGGGTCAAAACAGGCTCTCAGGGTTCAGGAGATCCCTCTCTGGTTTCTAGGTCTTTTGCTCACTTCCAAGGTTCTAAAGTTATACCAAGGTGCCTAAAATTAAGCTCAACTACCCTTCAATTCACTCAAAAATAACCCTAAATTTTTCATGTGTTAAAGGCCGTGTATCGCGATAGGTCGGGTCGAGGTGTCGCGATAGGTCGAAGTGTCGCGATAGCTCGTGAGGTGTCGCGATAGGTCGAAGTGTCGCGATAGCTCGTGAGTGTCGCGATAGCTCGTGAGGTGTCGCGATAGCTCGTGAGGTGTCGCGATAGCTCGTGAGGTGTCGCGATAGGTCGTGAGTGTCGCGATAGCTCGTGAGTGTTGCGATAGCTCGTGAGGTGTCGCGATAGCTCGTGAGTGTCGCGATAGCTCGTGAGTGTCGCGATAGCTCGTGAGGTGTCGCGATAGCTCGTGAGGTGTCGCGATAGCTCGTGAGGTGTCGCGATAGCTCGTGGGTGTCGCGATAGCTCGTGAGTGTCGCGATAGGTCGAGGTGTCGCGATAGCTCGGGATATGGTGAATTTCTCTGTTCTGTCTAGTGATCCTGGGAGCTCTAGGCCTGCGCAGTGTCGTGGTGCACTCAGAATCGTGATTGGGTGAAGTTTTTGGAGTGTCGCGATAACTCCAACTCAACGCCTCGGGGACTGTGCAGACAGATTCCGTACCTGCTGAGCTTGCTGGAGATGATGATGGAGCTGCCACCTGCAAGAAACATGCAAAAAACACACAAAACAAGAACACACACGCTCGCTCTCTCTCAAACTCGCACACAACAAATGAGGGGAATGACAAGGAAGAGGGAATATGTAGTGGAGAAGGAGGTGGAGGTGAAGATGGAGAAGGAGGTGAAGATGGAGATGGAGATGGAGAAAAATCAGAAATTTACCAACTACTTACCATTCCAACGCGTCCTCTCTACGTCTTACCATCACACGCTCGTCCTCAGAGCTCGAATCCCCGGCAACGGCGCCAAAATTTGGTGTAGCTCAGTGATGAGTAGCACCTCCTTTAATGTCAATCCGGGAAGACATGAGGATGGTATGAAGACCTCGAGCAAGTGAAGGCACAAATGTGTGAGTGAGAAGCACACTAACATGCACACACATACACACACACGCGCACACACGGCAAGAACAAAGAGAGTAAGACAATGGAATCACTTCTATTGCAACCAAGTTCTCATACAAGCTCAAAACTACAAGAAGCTAGCCCAAAAATGAGCTCTCTAGCTCTATTTATAGTTTTTGGCTAGCTTTGGCCCTGTCCAGACCTAGTGTCCGGCCTAGTTAAAAATTAGGTTCCAGGGCTTATTTGAGGGTTCAAACAAGATCTAAAAATTATGAAAATTGGCAGGCAACTACTTCTAAGGCTCCCCAAGCTCGAGGACTCCTCGGCTTGTACAAAATGGAGCTACAAAAAGGTGAAATGATATTTACACGAGTTTTTAGTGATGAGAATCACTTTAAAATGATGTAAGGGTTTTTTTAAAAAATGAAGGGTTGCCTTAGTGCTAGATCTGCATGTGTGTCGGTACTTGCTTCTTCCCGTATACTGTCATGTCAACAACATTGTAGCTCATTTGGTGAATGTTTGGGATCCTACCTCCAAAGCCAAGGGTTATTCACCCTTGCGTATCCAGATCTGCTTCATGCCAAGAGGTACTTTATATTGCAATGGTCATTCCTCATGCTTCTTGATTATCAGACTCCTATGTGTCATGTGTTGTCCTGCTTTCTTTCTTGGGAATCTCTTTGGAAAAGAAGGGAACTCCTTATTGACTTCTGCACCTTCGTCAAGAGTGACAATATTTTGCACCATACAACTTTGGACAAGAATAGCATCGTTATCTTCATGTGGGCTCTTGGAGGGACCAAGATTTGGTGTCTTTTCTAGTGGCCTGAGTGCTTGATTCTCTAACTCAATTGCGATGCCGTTTTGGCCCACTCAAGCCTGAAGAAGTCCACTTCTTAGGTTGAGGTTGATTGCATGATCATAGATCCAGTCTTGGCCCAAGACAAGAGGTTTGGTAAGATCCTTGTCTTCACAGACTAGCACTTTGACTGCCATTAGAACCTCTTGAATGTAGAAGGGAAGTTCCACCTCACCCGTGCAAGGAGTTTCCACACCTCCCAATCCTATGAGATATGCCTCTATAGGATTGACCTTCAATTGTAATTCTTGGTAGTAAGAAAGTCAGACTGCACTAGTGGCTGCTCTTGAGTCAATCAAAGCCCTTACGATCCTTGCACTCTCTCCTTGTCCTACCTCTAGGATCACAAAGGGTTGTCGATCAACTATCCTATGGGAACATTCACCTGATGCTTTGCACATGGCCATGTGATAACTTAGAGCTTCTTGAGTGGTAGACATAGGCTGATCTCTACCTTGTTTTCTCAATTTCATTCATCGGATGCGTTCTAAAGCTTCTGTATGTGCTTCTTCTTGAATTCATTTTTCTCCTTCTTTATGTTTCTTTGCAATATTGATTTAGTTTAACATTCCTTTTGTGAGGGGTTCTTGATATAACTTGACTCTGCATCCACTGATGTAACTCGATAGGATGTCGCCTTCTAGAGTGTCTAGTTAGACTTCTCCGATTGTTGAGATCCTATTGATGATAATTGGTCCATAGCCTCTCTTCTCTAATCTCCATGCATGTTGCTTCAAAGTGTAGACTAAGACTAGGTCTCCTGCTTTCAAACCCTTATCCTTCACATGTGCATCAAAATATTCCTTTTGCCTTTCTTGGTTGCATAAAGATTTTGGGGCTAGCTTCTTGTAGTTTTGAGCTTGTATGAGAACTTTGTTGCAATAGAAGTGATTTCATTGTCTTACTCTCTTTGTTCTTGCCGTGTGTGCGCGTGTGTGTGTATGTGTGTGCATGTTAGTGTGCTTCTCACTCACACATTTGTGCCTTCACTTGCTCAAGGTCTTCATACCATCCTCATGTCTTCCCGGATTGACATTAAAGGAGGTGCTACTCATCACTGAGCTACACCAAATTTTGGCGCCGTTGCCGGGGATTCGAGCTTTGAGGACGAGCGTGTGATGGTAAGACGTAGAGAGGACGTGTTGGAATGGTAAGTAGTAGGTAAATTTCTGATTTTTCTCCATCTCCATCTCCATCTCCACCTCCATCTCCACCTCCACCTCCTTCTCCACTACATATTCCCTCTTCCTTGTCATTCCCCTCATTTGTTGTGAGCGAGTTTGAGAGAGAGCGAGCGTGTGCATTTGTGTTGTGTGTATTTTTTGCATGTTCTTGCAGGTACCAGCTCCATCACCATCTCCAGCAAGCTCAGCAGGTACAGAATCCTTCTACACAGGCCCCGAGGCGTTGAGCTCGAGCTATCGCGACACTTCGCAAACTTCGACTAATCGCGTTTCTGAGTGCACCACGACACTGCGCAGGCTGAGAGCACCTAGGATCACAAGACAGAACTGAAAAATTTACCATATCCTGAGCTATCGTGACACCTCGAGGTATCGCGACACCTCGAAGTATCGCGACACACCGGACTATCGCGACACACCGACCCCACCTATCACGACACCTCGGAGTATCGCGACACTCCCAAGTATCGCGACACCTCGGAGTATCGCGACACTCCCGAGTATCGCGACACCCCGACCTATCGCGACACCTCGACTTATCGCGACACCTCCCACCTATCGTGACACACCGACCCCACCTATCACGACACTCCCAAGTATCGCAACACCTCGGAGTATCGCGACACCCCGACCTATCGCGACACCTCCCACCTATCGCGACACCTCCCACCTATCGCGACACACCGACCCCACCTATCGCGACACCTCGGAGTATCGTGGCACTCCCAAGTATCGCGACACCCCGACCTATCGCGACACCCCGACCTATCGCGACACCTCGGAGTATCACGACACTCCCAAGTATCGCGACACCCCGACCTATCGCGACACTTCCACCTATCGCGACACCTCGACCCGAACTATCGCGATACACAGGCTTCACGCATAAATTTTTAGGATAACTTGATTGATTAGAATTGGGGTACTTTTTGGGCTTAATCTTGGACACATTGGGAGGATATAAGAGCCTTAGGAGTGGGCAAAAGACCTAGAAACCAGGGAGGAATTTCCTGAAACCTGAGAGCTTGTTTGGACCCCTAAGTGCCTGAATGGTCATAACTTCACCATACGAACTCCGATTGATGAGATTTTGGTCTCGTTGGAAAGCTTGTTGAAAATGCTACGAGGACCTTGACTGGTTTTTTGTAGAATCATACGTGGAGTTTTAGAACATGTATTTTCAAGTTGGCCTTTAGGTGAGACTAGGTGGTCCTAAGATTGAGGGGGTGCAGTGAGTTACTCCAGGGGGGACTGCAAATATTGATGTGTGTCTTTCAATTACTTGTGGTAATAGAGCTATACTGACTGGTGAGCTTTTGCAGGAACATTGTGTGCACTCAAGGCAATCCAAAGCAAGCTAGCAAGGGTGAGTACCAAGCTTGGGAGAAGGCTTCCTAGGCTTGTGCAGCAATCTGAGCAACCAGAGGATTAAGGTTGGAAGTTCTCTCAGCCCTCCTTTGTCAATTCCTAGCCTAGGCTAAGTACGACTTAGGTGTGGTAATTAATTAGGGCAACGTTAGGCACGAATCAAGTCCAAGAGAATTAATCAACCAAGTGCAAGAATTAAGTAGGTCTTAAGTGCGAAAACCCTAAGGGACAAAAAGTACACTGGAGTCGACCATTTATCAAGTGCGAAATTCACTTAAGTACTCCTGACGACGCGATTTCAGACAAGATCATAAACATAATATTCAACTCAAAAGAACAAGGTGATTGGTGCAAATTAACCTGCAACGACAGCGTGCTTGGGTCCAAGGGGGTAGATAAATCAGGCATATGAACCTTAGATCAGGCAGACACTTAGGCCGAGACCGACAAAGCCTCAGATCTTCTGAAGCTAGTGTCAATCACACTGCTAGGTCTTGGGCCCAGCAGTTGAGTGATTACCCATACACTCCCAGATCAGAAACAAGTGATTCTGAGATGTCCTATAACATGGAGAGACCAGTAGGTAGTTCAGGAGTGGCGTACCTAGAAAAGCCAGAAGGACCTTACAAGACTCAATTGGAATACATCAGGACTAATCTTCTAAGTGCTCGCATCTACGAAGACGGCCTGAGAAGATCTGTGGTCCAGATTAAGAACCCGGATCAACCCCATGGACTAGAACACCCGGTAGTCAAGTTCGAGAATGGAGCATACCTGGATAAAGAGGGGACTATTTATGTAGTCACCACTCTTCCTGATAGAACAGACGAGTTTGGAAATGTGATTGCAGAGACCGACATGGGTGATATAGAACAAGGAAATTTAGAGAAAGAGTCGAGAACTCCCCAGGGTAAATCTGTCTTGACCAGAATCATGACTCCATAGTGGATTCCACAGGATAATAAAAGCATAGATCTGCTTTTAAACCGAGAAACTGATGAGGCTTTTTGGAGATATAAATCTGCTCAACCTCAGGAAGTGAGTGCCCTCACAATCTATGAGTTTAAAGACCCTGATAGCCCAGGCCAAGTAACCTACCTAGACAATGCATCAGAGAGAATCTTCATGGTCACTGAGCATGGTAGACATGCCTACACATGGAAGGGTGAATTTGTTTTTCCCCAACCAAGGTCTAATGTGTCCTCTGGTCACCAAGGAGCCGGGACCTCCCAGGCTCATGGAGTCCAAGGAGATAGAAGTAGAGATAGACCTGAAGTAAGCTTTGCCGACCCCCAAGGAAGAGAAAGAAGGAGAACAAGGACGGACAGAGGGGAAACCGAGAGATTTAGAGACCCAAGAAACCGAAGAAATGCTGATGATTTTCCTTTGCCAAGGCCGAGAGAACACCCTAGGACCCTGCGGCCAACTCAACTGGTGAAGTCCATGAAGAATTACTTCGATGGCACGGGTGACCCTTATGACCATGTGGCAGAGTTTAGGCAAGTCTTGAAAGCTGAACAGGTAGAGGACCTATTCACACAATATAATGCTTTTGGTCTAACCCTTAGGAACACTGCCCTCACGTGGTTTCAACCATTGAACGAGAGGCATTTCAGAAACATAGACCAGCTCCTAGAAGCCTTTATCATTGAGTTTTGTAAGAGTGGCATAAGGCACAACACTTCCTCCCTAATTCATAGCTTCAAGCAAACACCTCAAGAGACGGTCAGACTAGCTAGGAGACGGTTTAGGCAATACCTAGAGAGATGCCCGATGCCGGAGTTACCTACACCGGCCAAGCAAGTGGCCTTGTTCTTAGATGGATTGTTGAGCACCAAGCTCAGGTCATATGTGTATCTGAAGGACCCCAGAACTATAGAAGAGTGCGTGCGCATGTGCGTAGACATTGAGGACAATTTAGGCGAGGAGTTAGAACTGTCAAAAATCTATAAGGATTCTGATAGCTCTAGTAGCCTCACATCTGGTCAATCCACATCCATTGAGGAACTTGCAGAGAAGGTAGCTCAAAAACTAGGTGTCTCTAGCAAACAAATTCCGAGATTTGCCCCAGTTAAGCGGTGTTACACTTGTGGCGGTGACCATATGGCAAATGTATGTCCCATTATGGCCCAACCCCACGCGAATCCTAGTAGCCAGTACTGCACCATAGAGCGCAGGTACACCAACCACACTGCACAAGACTGCCCATATAACAAACAAACTGTTAGGCAAAATTACCCTCAGCCATATCCACAATAGGGTAGATACCAGAATCAGTACCCACCACAACAATACAACAGACCACAGCAAACTTATCAGCCACCTTATCAAGGGCAGCAGAGACCTCAACCAGTCCTAGTGCAGCAACTCCCTGCTCCAACCAATGTGATCCCAGTGAAATATGCATCTGCTGAAGAAAATCCGAACAGAACCATAGTCCCAGTCACCCCATTGCTATCAGACATTGATCCAAGTGACCATAGTTTTGACTCCACACATATTGATAGCCCACATGCTTACTACATGCAGTCACCCGAGCATAACGAGTCATACTATTATGAGGACCCAAGTGAAAATAGTGGGGAGCCTAAGTATGCTAATGTCTTGTACACAAACCCCAACTCTAGACCTCAACCTAGGCAGGTACGACCCCCATTCCCTAGAGGACCATGCTTCAGATGTCAGGGAGATCACCTTATACGTGATTGTCCACTGCCTGCCTCTACACAACCCCAACCAGTGACAATTCAGGGTTTCTGTCAAGACTGCGAAAAAGAGCATCTCCTACGAGATTGCCCAAAGAACCCTAATAACATGCCTAAAATCACTCCTATCAATGTTGTTGGGTTAGTTGTAGACTCCACAGGGAGTGTGACTTCCACTGCACCTGTGCAAGTGATCACAAGAGCCCAAACACTACAACAAAACCAAGGTGTTGGTCAGGAAAAGAGCCCTGAGGTGAGTGAAACAGAGAGCATAACCAAAAAGAGGACTAGAGCCTGGAAGGATAGTCGTGAAAGAATGAAAAGGCAATGGGCAAAAAAGATGAGCGAACTTGAAGAAAGCTTGAGAGAAACCAAAGCAAAGATAAGTGAACTCGCATCTCAAAACCACTCTCACACCAACCCTCCACCACCTCTCCCTTTACCCGCCAATCCACCTTCTTCCATTCCCCAACCTTTCAATACACCACCCTTAACCCACCCACCACCCAAAGTAGGATCCGTCCTAGCCGATCCCACTCCCGAGGACCTAAACATGATGCTTAGAGCATATTAGGCCAGAATCCAAGAAGGGCCAAACGTAACTGATCATGAAAAGTGTTACCCTAGAGCAGAACTAGAGCTAGAACGAACCAAAATTTGTGCTAAGATGGTGGAATTGGCTCAGACTATGTTTGAAGCCAGTCGCCTCTTTAACATCTCTAGTTCAGCTAAGACGCAGTTACACTTTGATGGACTACTAGAACGAATAGAGAGGCTAATTGCACAATCAAAAAAGGAACCCGCCTCTCAAAATAAGGGCAAGGCAAGTGAGAATGTGAGCCTACCTCCCCAGGAAGCCTACGTGCCTAACTCTACGGAGCCAGACACATCATCTTCTATGAATCGGTTCACACCAGAATTCCTACGAGAGATTCAAGAAGACAAATGGGCTAAAGAAAGTGAAGTCCCTCCTCCCATTGAACTTGTGGATGATGCACACGAGCAATTCCCACAGGACATCCCATCCATTTATGAGGAGCATGAGAGCATCCACTCTCAAGAGAGATTAGACTTTGAGTCTAATTATCTACAAGAATTACCACATTTCACAGGCCCATGGGAAACCAAGTCTACTTGTCTGAGAGCGCCCACAGTCATGATAAGAAATGAAGATTCTATCATACCTAGGAATACAGAGGTAGTAAAGAACACTAAAGTGCAGTGCAATCTCACTTTAGAAGAGCTACTCAAAGTTAAGCCAGAAGTGTGGAAACATGTAGCCAAACAAGTGCCAGACATAGCAAAATCGCGCTCTCAAGTAGGATCTCATAGAACAGTGCCTGAAATACCATTGGATAAGATAGGAGACATGAGTGAAGGAGAAGAAGGAAATACCTATCTCCCAGTTACTCAGCAGGGTTACACAACCAAGGCGATTTTGGACTCAGGTGTAGGAGTTGCAATTGCTACAACTTCCCTATGGAAGCGATGGGGCAAGCCAGCACTCCGACCAACGAGAATGAAATTGCAGATGGCTGATGGTCATATTGAAAGGCCCTTAGGATTGCTAGAAGGACTAACTCTCACTACATGTGGGGTTGAGTTTGAGCATACTTTTGCTATATGCGACTTTAGCAAAAACCAAGCCTACGAGATGATTTTGGGAAGGCCATTTATGCGGCAATTGCAAGTAGTCCAGGATTGGGGAACCAATTCCTTGTATTTGCAACATCTAGGTGTTACAACCAAAGTCAATCTTAAGGATTACTCTCATAGAGACGTACCGCCTATTCAATGGAATCCCATCCATAGAGCCAAAGATGAGACTGAGTCTGTGCATTCCATAGAATGTAGTCTTTCCTGATGAGGAATTTGAACCCCATGGCTGGGCAGAAATCCTAGCAACAATGGATGTAGCCATCAATGAAGAGCAGTGGACACCTCATTGTGATGAGGATGGCTATGACATTTCAGTCTTTTCAATAGAGCCAATCATGGGAGATGCAGTTTTAGAAGAATGCGAACCTAGCCTTGATGCATTTGAGGATGCGAGTGACTCTGATCTAGAGTCAATCATCATGGACCCACCTTTTGCATCAGATGAAGAATACTTCTATGAAGTAGAATTTCAACCCCAGAGGCACGGAGAGCTTACAAATGAGGTGAGGTTAGCCACACAAGTAGCTACTAAGGGCGGAGGAAAGAAAAGAAAGAAGAAGGAAGTCACTCTGGAGGCAGAAGAATCCTTGTTTCAGGTCCCTGAAAACTTTAAAAAATATGAGATAGATGACAGGAGAGTCATGATCAGAATGCCTAAACGAGAGGCACAATCAGGAGAGGCCTATGATAACAAAGAAACCACAAAGAAAATTGTGGTAGCCATGGAAGAAGGAGAAGAGAGATGCACGTACATAGGCCATGACCTGACAGAAGAGGAAGAACAAGAGCTAATAGCCTTGCTAAGAGAATACAGAGATGTATTCGCTTGGAGTTACAAGGATTTGAAGGGGGTTGATCCAGACATATGCTCGCACACTATCCCATGACCTCAGATGCCAAACCCTCTGAGCAAAAGCCATATACATATAATGATAATTATGCTGCCAAGATCAAAGAGGAGATAGATTGACTAGTTGAAGCTGGATTTATCTATGAAATTGAGCACACTGAGTGGGTATCCCCCATTGTAGTGGTGCCCAAGAAAAACGGAAAGTTGCGTGTGTGCATTAACTTGAAGACGGTTAATGCAGCCACAATTCGAGATAACTATCCGCTTCCTATCACAGAACATCTCTTAGAAAGAGTAGCAGGCAAAGAAGTGTACAGCTTCCTCGATGGATTTTCGGGCTACAATCAAGTAGCCATAGCTCCAGAAGATCAGCATAAGACGGCATTTGCCACTGAATGGGGCATTTTTGCCTTTAGAGTAATGCCATTTGGGCTTACCAATGCACCAGCTACCTTCCAAAGGCTGATGTGCCATGTGTTTAAAGAGTTCCTAAGGAAGAACTTAGAAGTCTATGTTGATGATCTTTGTGCTCATTCCAACATTAGGCAAACCCATATTCCCGAACTCAGACAAATCTTTGACAAATGTAGAGAATATCAAGTCTGCCTGAACCCAGAAAAGTGTGTCTTTATGGTCAGGCAAGGCAAGATTCTAGGACACATAGTGTCAAAGAATGGCATATCCACTGATGAAGAGAAAGTGAGAGCCATAGCAGAGCTACCTAGGCCAAGGAATGTCAAGGAAGTACAAGCTTTCATGGGGCATTGTGGTTACTACCGCCGGTTCATTCACATGTATGCTGTCATTGCAAAGCCCATGTACGGACTTCTGACTAACTTTGAGTGGACTGATGAATGTGAGAATTCCTTCCAGGAGCTTAAACGAAGATTATGTTCAGCACCAATCTTGACCACACCAGATTGGAACAAACCATTCCATGTTCATGTGGATGCATCCAATTACGCTATTGGATGTGTACTCGCACAACCTACTGGTGAAGGTAATATGGATCTCCCAATTGCCTATGCCAGTAGACAATTGAATGCAGCTGAACGAAATTACACCACTACTGAGAGAGAAGGCTTAGGCATGGTATATGCAGTTAAGAAATTTAGACACTATTTGCTTGCAAACAAGTTTAAATTTTTTACTGACCACCAAGCATTGTTATATCTCGTGAACAAGCCATGCAATACACGAAGATTAGTAAGATGGTTTCTCTTGCTAATGGAATATGAATTCGAGGTTGTAGTAAGGAAAGGGAAGACTCACTTGAGAGCAGATCATCTCTCTAGGCTCACATCTGGAGAAGCCCCACAAGGAGTGTCAGATGACCTTCCTGATGCTTACTTGTTTAATTTGGAAGTTGTACCGCAATGGGCTAAGCCATTGGTACCAGTATTGACATACGGGCCTAACCACCCAGTAATAAACACGCAAGATAGAGAGGTAGTAAAAGCTCAAAAGTATCACATCATGGCAGGTAGTATGTACAAGCACACAGATCAAGGAGTCTTGGCTTGTTGTGTGGAAGAGGATGAGTACGCTAAATGGTTGCAATTAGCACATGTAGGGGCATTAGAGCAACACTACTCAAAACAACGAACCCTACAGACACTAAGGAGACTCGGAGTGCATTGGGCAACTATGGAAGCTGATGTCCAAAAGTTGTGCAAGGAATGCCCAATCTGTTGCACTAAACCACCTATGGATCATGCCACTCTTTATCAAGTGTCCATAGTGCCAGGTTGGAGTGAACCACTTGTAGCCTTCCTGAGGACGAAAACATTCCCTCCAGACATGACTCTGGTTAGGAAAAGAAGTCTAGAACAAGAAGCCCTAGAGTACTCACTCATTGGTGATAATCTCTACAAGCGTGGTAAGGATGGTTACCTGAGACTATGTGTCCATGAAAGTGAATATCTAAAGATATTGGAAACAGCTCACCAGGGTGTAGCAGGAGGACATTTTGGTCCAGATAGGGTGATCAAAGCAATTCTATTTGCAGGATTTTGGTGGCCCACCCTTCACATGGATGCACATACCTATGTGAAGAGGTGTGAGATTTGTCAGCGAACCCAGCCTCCTATACGCAAAGATGAGATGCCACTGAAGCCTATGATGGGCGGACGTGCATTCTCTAAGTGGGGAATAGACTTTGTAGGTCCTATCAATCCCCCAGCTAAGGGTTCCCATGCTGAGTATATCATCGTTGCCACGGACTATCTAACCAAGTGGGTAGAGGTAAAAGCCACAACGAAGAACGACACTCAGACAACTGCTAAATTCTTGTTTGAGAATGTATTCACAAGATACGGGCTACCTATAGAGCTAGTTAGTGATAGAGGCACTCACTTCTTGAATGAAGTTATTGAAAATCTGCTCCAAGAATTCTTGGTAGTGCATAAGAAGTCTGCCCCCTATCACCCTCAAGCCAATGGGCAAGCCGAAAGCACCAATAAAATCCTATGCAATGTATTGACAAAATTAGTGAACAATAAACGCTCTGATTGGGACAAACAGCTACACCATGTTGTTTGGGCATACCGAGTCGCCTACAAAACGGTACTCCAAGCCACCCCCTTTCAGATGGTATTCGGCCAAAACGTCGTGCTACCTTTGGACTTCTTAATACCTACATTGAAAGTAGCACAAGAGCACGAATGGACGGGTCATGAACTCTCCTCTAGACTTTTTGACCTTGAACAATTAGGAGAAACAAGACTGAGAGCAGCTGCAGGGATATATGCAGCTAAGAAGAGACAGAAGGCATACTTTGATGCCCATGTGAAGGATAAGGGCTTGAAAGCAGGAGATCTAGTTTTAGTCTACACATTGAAACAACACGCAAGGAAGCTAGAAAAGAGAGGCTACGGACCTATGATCATCAATAGGATCTCCACGAGTGGAGCAGTACAACTAGCCACTTTAGAGGGTGATGTTCTCCCAAACTATATTAGCGGATGCAGAGTCAAGTTGTACCAGGAACCCCTCACGGAGGAAATGCTAAGTCGACTCAATACTGCTAAGCAACGTAAAGAGGAGGAAAAACGAATTCGAGAGGAAGCACAGGCAGAGGCCTTAGAGCGCATCAGACGAATGAAGTTGAGGAGACAAGGGAGGGATCAGCCTATGATTGACACTCAACAGTCTCCAGGCTATCACATGGCCATGTGTGAGGCTTCAGGTGAACGTACCCATAAGATAGTGGATCGACGACCTTTTGTGACCCTAGAAATAGGACAAAGAGATAGCACAACAAGCGTGAGAGCTTTAATTGATTCAGGAGCAGCCACAAGTGCAGTTCGGCTTTCTTATTGCCAGCAGCTGCAATTGGAGGTAAAACCCCTAGAAGCATATCTGATAGGATTAGGAGGTGTTGAAACCCCTTGCATGGGAGAGGTGGATCTTCCCCTCTACATACAAGAGGTCCTCATGCCAGCAAAAGTGCTAGTGTGTGAAGACGAGGATCTGACTGAACCTCTGGTCCTAGGCCAAGACTGGATCTACGATCACGCAGTCAACCTCAACCTAAGAAGTGGACTTCTTCAGGCCTGGGTAGGCCAAAGCCGTCTCATGATTGAATTAGAAAATCAAGCACTCAAACCAATAGAACAGGCACCAACTCCTGGTCCCTCCAGGAATCCACATGAAGATAACAATGTTGTTCTTGTCCAAACTTCTATGGTGCAGAGGATTGTCAATCTTACTGAAGGTACAGGAGCCAATAAGGAGTTCCCAACTGATCCAAAGAAGATTCTAAACGGGCAGACCGAACATCACTCGACACGAAGGAGGCCGCTGATCAAGAGGCAGGAGCGCCAACCCGTGCAACACGGAGCACCTCGTGGCGCGAAGCAGATCTGGATACGCAAGGATGGAAAACCCACAACTCTAATAGCAGACTCTCGAGGAGACAACAAACAAGCCACACCATCACGGACACAAGTGAAGGAGTACCCTAGGAAACCTCCTAGGCACACCACATCTATTTGGGTCCCTGTTGGCAGCATACGAGAGGATGCAAGTACGAGCATACAAGCAGATCTAGCACTAAGGCAACCCTTTATTTTTTTTCAAAACCCTTACACCATTTAAAAGTGATTCTCATAACTAAAAACCCCTGTAAATACCATTTTCACCTTTTTGTAGCTCCATTTTGTACAAGCCGAGGAGTCCTCGAGCTTGAGGAGCCTTAGAAGTAGTTGCCTACCAATTTTCGTATTTTTTAGATCTCGTTTGAGCCCTCAAATAAGCCCTGGAACCTAATTTTTAACTAGGTCGGACACTAGGTCTGGACAGGGCCAAAGCTAGTCAAAAACTATAAATAGAGCTAGAGAGCTCATTTTTTGGGGGGAAGCTTCTTGTAGTTTTGAGCTTGTATGAGAACTTTGTTGCAATAGAAGTGATTCCATTGTCTTACTCTCTTTGTTCTTGCCGTGTGTGCGCGTGTGTGTGTATGTGTGTGCATGTTCGTGTGCTTCTCACTCACACATTTGTGCCTTCACTTGCTCGAGGTCTTCACACCATCCTCATGTCTTCCCGGATTGACATTAAAGGAGGTGCTACTCATCAATGAGCTACACCAAATTTTGGCGCCGTTGCCGGGGATCCGAGCTTTGAGGACGAGCGTGTGATGGTAAGACGTAGAGAGGACGCGTTGGAATGGTAAGTAGTCGGTAAATTTCTGATTTTTCTCCATCTCCATCTCCATCTTCACCTCCATCTTCACCTCCTTCTCCAATACATATTCCCTCTTCCTTGTCATTCCCCTCATTGTTGTGTGCGAGTATGAGAGAGAGTGAGCGTGTGTGTTCTTGTTTTGTGTGTTTTTTGCATGTTTCTTGCAGGTGGCAGCTCCATCATCATCTCTAGCAAGCTCAGCAGGTACGGAATTTGTCTGCACAGTCCCCGAGGCGTTGAGCTCGAGCTATCGCGACACTCCGAAAACTTCACCCAATCACGATTCTGAGTGCACCACGACACTGCGCAGGCCTAGGGCTCCCAGGATCACTAGACAGAACTGAAAAATTCACCATATCCCGAGCTATCGCGACACCTCGAGGTATCACGACACCTCACGACCTATCGCGACACCTCACGACCTATCGCGACACTTCGACCTATCGCGACACCTCACGACCTATCGCGACACCTCACGACCTATCGCGACACTTCGACCTATCGCGACACCTCACGACCTATCGCGACACCTCACGACCTATCGTGACACTTCGACCTATCGCGACACCTCACGACCTATCGCGACACTTCGACCTATCGCGACACCTCACGACCTATCGCGACACCTCACGACCTATCGCGACACTTCGACCTATCGTGACACCTCACGACCTATCGCGACACCTCGCGACCTATCGCGACACTTCGACCTATAGCGACACCTCACGACCTATCGCGACACTTCGACCTATCGCGAAACCTCACGACCTATCGCGACACTTCGACCTATCGCGACACCTCGACCCGACCTATCGCGATACACGGCCTTTAACACATGAAAAATTAGGGTTATTTTTTAGTGAATTGAAGGGTAGTTGAGCTTAATTTTAGGCACCTTGGTATAACTTTAGAACCTCAGAAGTGAGCAAAAGACCTAGAAATCAGAGAGGGATCTCCTGAACCCTGAGAGCTTGTCTTGACCCTTTAGTGCCTGAATGGTCATAACTTGACCGTACGAACTCCGATTGATGAGATTTTGGTCTCATTGGGAAGCTCGCTGAGAATCCTACGTGGACCTCAACTGGTTTTTGTAAGAATCATACGCGGAGTTTTAGAACATGTATTTTTTAAGTTGACCTTTAGGTGAAACTAGGTGGTCTTAAGATTGAAGGGGTACAGTGAGTTACTCCAGGGGGACTACAAATATTCATGTGTGTCTGTCAATTACTTGTGGTAAGAGAGCTATACTGACTGGTGAACTTTTGCAGGAACATTGTGTGCACTCAAGGCAATCCAAAGCAAGCTAGCAAGGGTGAGTACCAAGCTTGGGAGAAGGCTTCCTGGGCTTGAGTAGCAGTCTGGTCAACCAGCTAATTGAGGTTGGAAGATCTCTCAACCCTCCTTTGTCAATTCCTAGCCTAGGCCAAGTACGACTTAGGTGTGGTAATTAATTAGGGCAACGTTAGGCACGAATCAAGTCCAAGAGTATTAATCAACCAAGTGCAAGATATAAGTAGGTCTTAAGTGAGAAAACTCTAAGGTACAAAAGGGTAAACTGGAATCGATCACTTATCAAGTGCGGAAATTCACTTAAGTACTCCTGACGACGCGATTTCAGACAAGACCGTAAACATAATATTCAACCCAAAAGAACAAAGTGATTGGTGCAATTTAACCCGCAACGAGAGTGTGCTTGGGTCCAAGGGGGTAGATAAATAAGGCATATGAACCTTAGGTCAGGCAGACACTTAGGCCGAGACAGACAAAGCCTCAGATCTTCTGAAGCTAGTGTCAATCACACTGCCAGGTCTTGGGCCCAACAGTTGAGTGATTACCCATACACTCCCAGATCAGAAACAAGTGATTCTGAGATGTCCTATCACATGGAGAGACCAGTAGGTAGTTCAGGGTTGGCTTATCTAGAAAAGCCAGAAGGACCATACAAGACTCAACTGGAATACATCAGGACGAATTGTCTAGGTGCTCGCATCTATGAAGACGGCCTGAGAAGATCGGTGGTCCAGATTAAGAACCCCGATCAACCCCATGGATTAGACCACCCAGTAGTCAAGTTTGAGAATGGAGCCTACCTAGATAAAGAGGGGACTATATATGTAGTCACGACTCTTCCTGATAGAACTGATGAGTTTGGAAATGTGATTGCTGAGACCGACATGGGTGATATAGAGCAAGGGAACTTTGAGAGAGAGCCAAGAACCCCCCGTGGGAAATCTGTCTTGACCAGAATCATGACTCCAGAGTGGATTCCACAAGATAATAAAAGCATAGATCTGCTTTTAAACCGAGAAACCGATGAGGCTTTTTGGAGATATAAATCTGCTCAACCTCAGGAAGTGAGTGCCCTCACAATATATGAGTTTAAAGACCCTGACTGCCCAGGTAAAGTAACATACCTAGACAATACATCAGAGAGGATCCTTGTGGTCACCGAGCATGGCAGACATGCCTACACATGGAAGGGTGAATTTGTTTTCCCCCAACCTCGGACTAATGTGTCATACAGTCATCAAGGAGCTGGGACCTCCCAAGCTCATGGAGTTCAAAGAGATAGAAGTAGAGACAAACCTGAGGTAAGTTTTGCCGACTCCCTGGGAAGAGAAAGAACAGGAACGGAAAGGAATAGAGTGGAACCCGAGAGACATAGAATCCCATGGAATCAAAGGAATGCTGACGATTTTCCTTTGCCAAGGCCGAGAGAACACACTAGGACCTTGCGACCAACTCAACTGGTGAAGTCCATGAAGAATTACTTCGATGGCACTGGAGACCCTTATGATCATGTGGCAGAATTTCGGCAAGTATTGAAAGCTGAACAGGTAGAGGACCTATTCACACAATATAATGCTTTTGGTCTAACCCTTAGGAACACTGCCCTTACGTGGTTTCAACCACTAAACGAGAGGCATTTCAGAAACATAGACCAGCTCTTAGAGGCATTTATCATTGAGTTTTCTAAGAGTGGAATCAGGCACAACACTTCCTCACTAATTCATAGCTTCAAACAAACACCTCAAGAGACGGTCAGATTAGCTGGAAGAAGATTTAGGCAGTACCTGGAGAGATGCCCGATGCCGGAGTTACCCACACCAGCCAAACAAGTGGCCTTGTTCTTAGATGGATTGTTGAGCACCAAGCTCAGGTCATATGTGTACTTAAAGGACCCCAGAACGATAGAAGAGTGCGTGCGCATGTGCATAGACATTGAGGACAATCTAGGTGAGGAATTGGAACTATCAAAAATCTATAAGGATTCTGATAGCTCTAGTAGCCTCACATCTGGTCAATCCACATCCATTGAGGAACTTGTAGAGAAGGTAGCTCAAAAACTAGGTGTCTCTAGCAAACAAATTCCGAGATTTGCCCCAGTTAAGCGGTGTTACACTTGTGGCGGTGACCATATGGCAAATGTATGTCCCATTATGGCCCAACCCCAGGCGAATCCTAGTAGCCAGTACTGCACCATAGAGCGCAGGTACACAAACCACACTGCACAAGACTGCCCATATAACAAACAAACTGTTAGGCAAAATTACCCTCAGCCATATCCACAACAGGGTAGATACCAGAATCAGTACCCACCACAACAATACAACAGACCACAGCAAACTTATCAGCCACCTTATCAAGGGCAGCAGAGACCTCAACCAGTCCTAGTACAGCAACCCCCTGCTCCAACCAATGTGATCCCAGTGAAATATGCATCTGCTGAAGAAAATCCGAACAGAGCCATAGTCCCAATCACCCCATTGCTATCAGACAGTGATCCAAGTGACCATAGTTTTGACTCCACACATATTGATAGCCCACATGCTTATTACATGCAGTCACCCGAGCATAACGAGTCATACTATTATGAGGACCCAAGCGAAAATAGTGGGGAACCTGAGTATGCTAATGTCATGTACACAAACCCCAACTCTAGACCTCAACCTAAGCAGGTACGACCCCCATTTCCTAGAGGACCATGCTTCAGATGTCAGGGAGATCACCTTATACGTGATTGTCCACTGCCTGCCCCTACACAACCTCAACCAGTAACCATTCAGGGTTTCTGTCAAGACTGCGGGAAAGAGCATCTCCTACGAGATTGCCCAAAGAACCCTAATAACATGCCTAAAATCACTCCTATCAATGTTGTTGGGTTAGTTGTAGACTCCACAGGGAGTGTGACTTCCACTGCACCTGTGCAGGTGATCACAAGAGCCCAGGCACTACAACAAAACCAAGGTGTTGGTCAGGAAAAGAGCCCCGAGGTGAGTGAAACAGAGAGCATAACCAAAAAGAGAACGAGAGCCTGGAAGGATAGTCGTGAAAGAATGAAAAGGCAATGGGCAAAAAAGATGAGCGAACTTGAAGAAAGCTTGAGAGAAACCAAAGCAAAGATCATAGAGATCACATCTCAACCGCACTCTCACACATTCCCACCGCTACCATCCCCATCACCCTCCATCCCTCCACCCTCTAATACACCCCACGTATCCCACCCACCACCCCGAGTAGGATCAGTATTAGCTGATCCCACTCCTGAAGGCATAGACATGATGCTTAAAGCATATCAGGCCAGAATCCAAGAAGGGCCAAATGTAACGGATCATGACAAGTGCTACCCTAGAGCTGACCTAGAGATAGAAAGAACCAAGCTTTGTGCGAAAATGGTCGCATTGGCTCAGACTATGTTTGAAGCCAGTCGCCTTTTCAATTACTCGAGCTCAGCCAAGACGCAATTACACTTGGACGGACTTCTAGAGAAGTTAGAGGGCATAATTGCAAGATCTGCCAAGGAAGAAAAAAATCAAGAGAGAGGTAAAGCAAACAAAAACATGACCCACCCCCCATCAAAATCTTATGAGCCCAATTCCACTAAACCCGACAACCCCCCTTCTCTAGAAAGAATGGAGAATCTAATAGCACAAACACAAAAGGAACTCGCCCCTCAACACCATGACAGGGCTAGTGAAAGAGCAGGTCTTCCTACCCAGAAAGCCTATGTGCCTGAAGCCTATGTGCCTAACTCTACGGAGCCAGACACATCATCTTCTATGAATCGGTTCACACCAGAATTCCTACGCGAGATTCAAGAAGACAAATGGGCTAAGGAAAGTGAAGTCCCTCCTCCCATTGAACTTGTGGATGACGCACATGACCAATTCCCACAAGACATCCCATCCATTTATGGGGAGCAGGAGAGCACCCAATCTCAAGAAAGATTAGACTTCGAATCTAACTCTCTACAGGAATTACCCCAGTTCACGGGTCCATGGGAAGCCAAGTCTACTTGTATGAGAACCCCCACAGTCATGGTAAGAAACGAAGATTCAGTCATACCTAGGAACACAGAGGTAGTGAAGAACACCAAAGTGCAGTACAATCTCACTTTGGAAGAGCTGCTCAAGGTTAGACCAGAAGTGTGGAAACATGTAGCAAATCAAGTGCCCGAGGTAGCAAAACCTCATTCCCAGGAAGGATCACATAGGACAGTGCCATAGATACCCTTGGATAAGATAGGAGACATGTGCGAAGGTGAAGAAGGGAACACCTATCTTCCCATCTCCTACCAGGGACACACCACCAAGGCAATTTTGGACTCAGGTGCAGGAGTTGCAATTGCCACCACATCCCTATGGAAACGTTGGGGCAAGCCCGCACTCAGGCCCACAAGGAGGAAATTGCAAATGGCTGATGGTCACATAGAGAGACCCTTGGGATTGCTAGAAGGAATAACTCTCACCACCTGTGGTGTCGAGTTTGAACATACATTTGCTATATGTGACTTCAGCAAAAACCATGCCTATGAAATGATTTTGGGAAGACCTTTTCTGCGGCAGTTGCAAGTGGTACAGGATTGGGGAACCAATTCCTTGTATTTGCAACATCTAGGTGTCACAACCAAAGTCAATCTTAAGGATTACTCTCATAGAGATGTACCACCTATTCAATGGAATCCCATCCATAGAGCCAAAGATGATACGGAATCTGTGCATTCCATAGGATCAGGATCCTCATGGATGCATGAAGACACCCACTTATGGATGTGCAAAGTAGCAGTAGAAGAGGAGAAAGAGAAAAGGCCAGAGATATAGGTGCAAACGAAACACATAGACCCATTCAAGACCCAGCCTATGCACCTGTAGTATTTCCTGACGAAGAATTCGAACCCCACGGCTGGGCAGAAATTCTAGCAACCATGGATGTAGCCATCAATGAGGAACAATGGACACCCCACTGGGATGAGGATGGCTATGACATTTCAGTTTTCTCCATAGAGCCAATCATGGGAGAGGCAGTTCTAGAAGAATGCGAACCTATCCCTGATGCATTTGAGGATGCAAGTGACTCTGATCTAGAGTCAATCATTATGGACCCACCCTTTGCATCAGATGAAGAATACTTCTATGAAGTAGAATTTCAACCCCAGAGGCACGGAGAGCTTACAAATGAGGTGAGGTTAGCCACACAAGTAGCTTCTAAAAGCGGAGGAAAGAAAAGAAAGAAGAAGGAAGTCACGCTGGAGGCAGAAGAATCTTTGTTTGAGGTCCCTGAAAACTTTAAGAAATATGAGATAGACGATAGGAGGGTCATGATAAGAATGCCTAAACGTGAGGCACAAGCAGGAGAAGCCTATGATAGCAAGGAAACTACCAAGAAAATAGTTGTCGCCATCGAAGGAGAAGAAAGATGCACATATATAGGTCATGACCTAACAGAAGAGGAAGAACAAGAGCTGATAGCTTTGCTAAGAGAATATCGAGATGTATTCGCTTGGAGCTACAAGGATTTGAAGGGTGTTGACCCAGACATATGCTCACACACAATTCCCATGACCTCAGATGCTAAACCCTCGAAGCAAAAGCCATATACATATAATGATAACTATGCTGCTAAGATCAAAGAAGAGATAGACCGCTTGGTGGAAGCCGGATTTATCTATGAAATTGAGCACACTGAATGGGTATCCCCCATTGTAGTGGTGCCCAAGAAGAACGGCAAATTACGAGTTTGCATTAACTTGAAGAAGGTTAATGCAGCCACTATTAGAGATAGCTATCCTCTTCCTATCACTGAGCATCTATTAGAAAGGGTAGCAGGCAAGGAAGTGTACAGCTTCCTAGATGGGTTTTCGGGCTACAATCAAGTAGCCATTGCACCAGAAGATCAGCATAAAACGGCTTTTGCCACAGAGTGGGGTATATTTGCTTTTAGGGTAATGCCATTCGGGCTGACCAATGCTCCCGCAACCTTCCAAAGGCTGATGTGCCATGTATTTAAGGAGTTCCTGAGGAAGAACTTAGAAGTCTATGTTGATGATCTTTCTGCTCATTCCAACATCAGGCAGACCCATATACCCGAACTCAGACAAATCTTTGATAAATGCAGAGAATATCAAGTCTGCCTGAACCCAGAAAAGTGTGTTTTCATGGTCAGGCAAGGCAAGATTCTAGGACACATAGTGTCCAAGAACGGCATATCCACTGATGAAGAGAAAGTGAGAGCCATAGCAGCCACGGAAGTTCAAAGAAGTTCAAGCTTTCATGGGGCATTGTGGTTACTACCGCCGATTCATTCACATGTATGCTGTCATTGCAAAACCCATGTACGGACTTTTGACAAATTTTGAGTGGACTAATGAGTGTGAGAACTCCTTCAATGAGCTGAAGAAGCGATTGTGTTCTGCACCAATCTTGACCACACCAGATTGGAGCAAACCATTCCATGTTCATGTGGATGCCTCCAATTATGCTATTGGATGCGTACTTGCACAACCTACGGGTGAAGGGAACATGGATCTCCCTATTGCCTATGCTAGTAGACAACTAAATGCAGCTGAACGGAATTATACCACCACTGAGAGAGAAGGACTAGGCATGGTGTATGCGATTAAAAAGTTTAGACATTATTTGCTTGCAAATAAGTTTAAGTTTTTTACTGATCATCAAGCATTGCTATACCTGGTAAACAAACCATGCAACACCGGAAGGTTAGTAAGATGGTTTCTCTTACTAATGGAGTATGACTTTGAGGTTGTGGTGAGGAAAGGTAGGACTCATTTGAGAGCTGATCATCTCTCTAGGCTCACATCCGGAGAAGCCCCACAAGGAGTATCAGATGATCTTCCTGATGCTTACTTGTTTAATTTGGAAGTGGTGCTGCAGTGGGCTAAGCCATTAGTGCCAGTATTGACATACGGGCCTAACCACCCAGTAATAACCACACAAGATCGAGAAGTAGTAAAAGCCCAAAAGTACCACATCATGGCGGGAAGTGTGTACAAGCACACAGATCAAGGGATCTTGGCTTGTTGTGTGGAAGAGGATGAGTATGCAAAGTGGTTGCAATTAGCACATGTAGGTGCATTAGAGCAACACTATTCAAAACAACGAACCCTACAGACCCTAAGGAGACTAGGAGTGCATTGGCCAACCATGGAAGCGGATGTCCAAAAGTTGTGCAAGGAATGCCCAATCTGTCGCACTAAACCACCTGTGGAACATGCCACTCTTTATCAAGTGTCCATAGTTCCAGATTGGAGTGAACCACTAGTATCCTTCCTGAGGACGAAAACATTTCCTCCAGATATGACCTTGGCTAGGAAAAGGAGTTTAGAACAAGAAGCCCAAGATTACTCACTCATTGGATGATAATCTATATAAGCGTGGTAAAGATGGTTACCTAAGGCTATGTGTCCATGAAAGTGAATATCTCAAGATCTTGGAAACTGCTCACCACGGTGTAGCAAGAGGACACTTTGGACCAGATCGGGTGATCAAAGCAATTCTATTTGCGGGCTTCTGGTGGCCAACCCTTCACATGGATGCACATACCTATGTGAAACGATGTGATGTCTGTCAGAGAACTCAGTATCCTATACGTAAAGATGAGATGCCACTGAAACCTATGATGGGTGGACGTGCATTCTCTAAGTGGGGAATAGACTTCGTGGGACCTATCAATCCCCCAGCTAAGGGTTCCCATGCTGAGTATATCATCGTTGCCACAGACTATCTAACCAAGTGGGTAGAGGTAAAAGCCACAACGAAGAACGACGCTCAGACAACTGCTAAATTCTTGTTTGAGAATGTATTCACAAGATACGGGCTACCTATAGAGCTAGTTAGTGATAGAGGCACTCACTTCTTGAATGAAGTTATTGAAAATCTGCTCCAAGAATTCTTGGTAGTGCATAAGAAGTCTGCCCCCTATCACCCTCAAGCCAATGGGCAAGCCGAAAGCACCAATAAGATCCTATGCAATGTATTGACAAAATTAGTGAACAATAAACGCTCTGATTGGGACAAACAGCTACACCATGTTGTTTGGGCATACAGAGTCGCCTACAAAACGGTACTCCAAGCCACCCCCTTTCAGATGGTATTTGGCCAAAACGCAGTGCTACCGTTGGACTTCTTAATACCTACATTGAAAGTAGCACAAGAGCACGAATGGACGGGTCATGAACTCTCCTCTAGACTTTTTGACCTTGAACGATTAGGAGAAACAAGACTGAGAGCAGCTGCAGGGATATATGCAGCTAAGAAGAGACAGAAGGCATACTTTGATGCCCATGTGAAGGATAAGGGTTTGAAAGCAGGAGATCTAGTTTTAGTCTACACATTGAAACAACACGCAAGGAAGCTAGAAAAAAGAGGCTACGGACCTATGATCATCAATAGGATCTGCACGAGTGGAGCAGTACAACTAGCCACTTTAGAGGGTGATGTTCTCCCAAACTATATTAGGGGATGCAGAGTCAAGCTGTATCAGGAACCCCTCACGGAGGAAATGCTAAGTCAACTCAATAAGGCTAAGCAACGTAAAGAGGAGGAAAAACGAATTCGAGAAGA
Source organism: Ceratopteris richardii (assembly GCA_020310875.1). Lineage (NCBI taxonomy): Eukaryota > Viridiplantae > Streptophyta > Polypodiopsida > Polypodiales > Pteridaceae > Ceratopteris > Ceratopteris richardii. Next base: position 43,234,220 of record CM035419.1, read on the forward strand.
AGCACAGGCAGAGGCCTTAGAGCGTATCAGACGAATGAAGTTGAGGAGATGAGGGAGGGATCAACCTATGACTGACACCCAAGAGTCTCCAGGCTATCACATGGCCATGTGTGAGGCTTCAGGTGAACGTATCCATAAGATAGTGGATCGAAGACCTTTTGTGACCCTAGAAATAGGACAAAGAGACAGCACAACAAGCGTGAGAGCTTTAATTGATTCAGGAGCAACCACAAGTGCAGTTCGGCTTTCTTATTGCAAGCAGCTGCAATTGGAGGTAAAACCCCTAGAAGCATATCTGATAGGACTAGGAGGTGTTGAAACCCCTTGCATGGGAGAAGTGGATCTTCCCCTCTACATACAAGAGGTCCTCATGCCAGCAAAAGTCCTAGTGTGTGAAGACGAGGATCTGACCGAACCTCTTGTCTTAGGCCAAGACTGGATCTATGATCACGCAGTCAACCTCAACCTAAGAAGTGGACTTCTTCAGGCTTGGGTAGGCCAAAGTCGTCTCACGATTGAATTAGAAAATCAAGCACTCAAACCAATAGAACAGGCACCAACTCCTGGTCCCTCCAGGAATCCACATGAAGATAACAATGTTGTTCTTGTACAAACTTCTATGGTGCAGAGGATTGTCAATCGTACTGAAGGTATGGGAGCCAATAAGGAGTTCCTAACTGATCCAAAGAAGATTCTAAACGAGCAGACCGAACATCACCCGACACAAAGGAGGCTGATGATCAAGAGGCAGGAGCGCCAACCCGTACAACATGGAGCATCTCGTGGCGCAAAGCAGATCTGGATACGCAAGGATGGAAGACCCACAACTCTAATAGCAGACTCTCAAGGAGACAAGAAACGAGCCTCACCATCAAGGAACAAAGTGAAGAAGTCCTCTAAGATAACCCCTAGGCATACCATTTCTATTTGGGTTCCTAAGCGGTCAATGAAGGCCATCCCTAATGCTAGACAGATATGGGTGCCCAAGGCCTGCTTACAAGCTCAAATTACTTCACCTTCAGGCACTAGGATGAAGCAACATTCACAAACACTCGTGGTCAACAACTCAGAAAACGAAACGATACCTACACCACTCACTATCTCCACTCCCATCAACCCTAGGATTGTCTGGAAATGGGTACCCAAAAGGTCCCAAATACATCACACTCTCATCCAGAAATTTTCACCTGTCTTTAGCTCTAAGAGTTACGAATCCGCTATCAAAGTTTGGAGAATTAAACTGTGTATTAAACCCCCTGACCCAATTCTATAAACCCGTCTACTCTAACACAGGAGCATTCTGAGCCCATTGCGTAACCAAAGTATACATCTAGGATGACACTGACCTCTAACCACCACTCACACCTATCACAAACACTTCACCACTAACCACTGACCTCCGGATTGTCATGTTAGTATTGTGAAGGGAACACCATTACGTCTGGTTTCCTATGCAACACTAATGTGCCTTTCTTCTTCCAGCAGATAAGCAACCTCCTCTCATGGCAACCGCGGCAGGCACAAGCTCTCAGGCAGACTCTGGTGCTCCAATCAATTGGGATGCCATGCCGGTGGAGGCCCCACCAACAGCTCGGCCTGAAGAGTTCATGAATGTGCGGAGAATTCCTATCCCAGATCCACCAAATGGCCTAACCGAAAGAGTAAAGGGGCATTGTCACTGGTTCAATGAGATGCCAGGAGATTTAGGGGACGCGGATCATATCTGGGAGTCCAAGATGGAATGTGGAGGAGTGTGGTGGACCTTCCAGTTCTTCTCACGAGAATTCGAAGCATTGCAAAACATAGCTCCACTTCAAGATATCTGGCAAAAAGCAGGATTACAAACTTATTTCAGTGCAGCTCTGCCTAAACCCGATTTCCTCAGGTGCTACTACCTAATTGCCACGCTGAAGCCGACAGGGGATAAAGATCATTCAGGCACATTCTGGGTGCCCTCCTTGTCAAATCTGGAGGAAATGAGGAAGTTCGAATTGAATGTTACTTTGATCAGGGAAGCACTTCAGATGTATGGCACGCATGTACCTTCTGACCGTGACCCCTTGATACCTGAGTCGATGAAAAGCAATAGAATCAAGAAGCTCAAAGAAATGTGCGCCCTCACCCCCAACATCGCCATACCTTTGCGGATGTGCCTCCAACACTTCGCATTCCCAGCTCAGGACCGTTTCACCCAACCTCACAAGAAAATATGGTATGGGCTATATCTAGCAGAGACTGGAAGCTTGCCCATTAAGATGCCGGTATGGATCTTAGACCAAGTGTATGAGGCAGGCAAGTGGGGTGTGAGGAATCCCACTTTACATGGCTGTTGTGCACTTACAAGAATTATCTATAGATGTCTTGCATATGATGTGCCAGTTGCCAGAGCCCTAAAATATGCACAACTAGAGCTGTTCAAAGGGCGGAAGTCAGGGAGCCAGCCGACAAAACGAATGCGTGGATCGCTTTCCCAGGTAATGATCCCTCAAGAAGCCACGACCGACGCTTCTCCCCGACCAGAAGCTCAGGTCGCACCTTTCACGATCCATCTTCAAGGAGTTCAAGCTGGGGAGGTGGTACAACCCGCTCCATCCGTCCCTCCACTACCTACCGATGCAGAGTTTGCATCCATGGCCACCTTCACAGAGGACCCAAACTTTGATTTTGAAAGATTCCTGCAGACAGTCCCCCTATCAGACAGTGAAGATTCCCCTGACAATGTTGATCCGGGAACATCAGTCCAAAGAGAACAGCCACGGGGCGAGACAAGCAGAGTACATGGGAAAGAAGTGGCACAACCTCATCATGACCCAAACACTCAAATTCAGGAAGGTGCACAAAGAAATGAACCAGAAGACAGTGAAGAGGAGGCCCCTGCCTACACAACACAACTCAGACGGCTGTACAAGACAATCAAGCAGGTACAGAGAAGACATAAGATGACAGAAGAGGCGAACAGAGCTCTAGTGAACCAGATGCTTCAAACCGAGAATGTGGACTCACATTTTGTGGAATCATTGAATCTATTGGCAGAGACATGTGGGATCGGGGAAGCATTGAGGACAATGGTCTATCAGGAAAACCCTATCTATGATCAACGAAGGATTGATACACAGCCGCGACGTGGGAAAATGATTCAAATGGAAGTCTCTACTGCCTTGCCTACTATAATCTCAGAGGATGTTCACATGACGAGCCCAAGTCCCACCGACGAACAAGAGGTAATTACACAGGTACCATCTCCACCGCCACCTTCCATTCAACCCTCAGAACCCTTCTCCACTAGCCCTTCTGAACAACCGATATCCACCCATCATGAAACCATTGTACACACCTCCGTTTTTACATCCTTCCCTTTACCCACATCCAACACTTCCACCCAAATTTCTGAACCTCACACCGGTCATCCGGCCACCGATCAAACCATAATAGGTCACCCTTCCTATCTCCCCGCCCTTGGACAACCACTTGCCACTAGCCAGACCTTATCCCATCCTTTTCCATTCACCCACACCCAAGCCCTGTCCACCACCTCCCTAGTAACTGCCTCACACTCAACCCAAGTCACACAACCCTCATTCTGGACAAACCTTGTAAATATACTCCAACAGGTGGATAATTATAATAAAAAGTCCCTTTCCCAACCCCACTCCCCCACATTCACTGCCACCACTATCACACCACCCACCATTCCTGTATTCACGGTGCACGAATCACACACTCTCACGTCCGATCCCATGGACATCTCGCCATCCACAGGATCACCCACCACCACTGCTATTCCAACATCACCACGTGTCATTTCACTCACGCCGCCATTTCCGAACACTGTAGGCACAACATCCACTTTTCCCTTTCCCATCTCCCGACCCCTTGCATCTTCCACCTTTACCCCTGCACCCACCTCATTTAGTCATGCACTCAACACCATGCTCGAAGCTGCTGCCCAACTTAAACAGGAATACAGGTTATTAGAAGAGAACAATAAAGAGCTCTGTACTTTGTCATCCCACCTCCAGGCACGTGTCACTGCCCTGGAGCTGTCTAATACGGAATTACAGCAGGAGGTGACTAACCTCCAACAATATCAGGTGGAGCTCGAGTCCACACATATAGAGAAGAGTAGGGCAACGGAAGAACAACTTAGAGATCAGCTAGCCCGTAACGCTAGACTACAACGAAACATGGCTCTACTCCGACGCCATTTAGCGGCTGCTCAAGAAGAAAACAAAAGACTACAGCAACAAAATCAAGACAACCTCGAAGCAGCTATGGAAAATACTCCAGGGGCACCCATCGACCCTGCTAAATTCCAAGCCATCCCCTCAGAAAACATACAACAAATATTGGAAGCTTATGCCAATCTCTTGGAAGCACATGATCAGCTTGCTGACCAAGTCAAAGATCTACAGAAAGCCCAAGTGCCTACACAACACCAACAGGAACCTAAAGAGATGGCCAACGCTGCAACCTCACCGGAGCCGGAATTATCAGTAACCAATGAAGTACTTGAGCTACGGCAACAGGTTGCAGAACTAAAAATTAAGTTGTTACAGTATGAACGACCTCCCTCTCCACCTGATCAAACCATAGAAGAAGAAACAGTAGTCATTCCAGTGGAGGAGACATTTGAAGATAATTATGAGCCTCAACCCCTTCCAGGAGGCAGAATTACGGAGGAAGGCCAGGATACATATGAGGAACCCCCGTCAGCATGGATGAAGCAGGTAGAGGAGATGGGTCACACTCACGAAGAGCGTGTTGCAACTCAGATGCTAGCCATGAAAGCCATAGAGGAGACCATACTCAAATCTGAATATTTCTCGAACTTGGCTCCTAGGCGGCTGATAACTAGCTCAGAGTTACAATACAAACCTTATTTTGTATTGTTGGCAGACTACAATGCTGAGATCAAACGCATAACCAACAAGTACCCCTCTTTCGCAACACAATTCGAACCCGAGGACATCCCAGAGGCAGCCAAAAAAGGGGCCATATTCCAGCCCATATGGAGGCAAAAGTTACTGGAGACCTATCCGGAAATGTTACAAACATGGGATCATGCTCCCATGCATCTGAAATATAACCCATGCTTTGGTCCAGTACAAAGAAGAAGATCATGGAAAGCATTCGCCATCAAGGTTCAGAACAACGCAAATTGTAAAGAATGGCTCAATTACCCCGCAATCGCACCCCCAACCGGCACACTCACAGTATCATACATGATAGCCACCATCAGGCATTGGATGCCACGCCTCCACCCCATGCCGGATGTCGCCGTGCAAATGATGCTCAAAATTTTGGACATGATGCAAGTGGTCCTAAAGACCTTTCGAAATGTACGTAACATCCAGCCTTCAATTCCGGACTTCATCAATGGTAATTATGATTTGCTATATGACATGAGCACTACCCCGAGCATTCGAGTAGCTTACGCATGGCATGCACGAATAAGATATCTCCCTGCCTGCTACAAGCAAACCTTTGATGATATGTTCACCACGGGGTTTTGGGAGTCACACTCAGAAGTGTTCGCACCACGCCCAACCCACCTGCTACATCTATTCGCGTGTGAACAAACCATGCACTCAGAGCTCTACACAATGCCACAACCGGACATACCGTGTGCAGTCAATTGGGAGAACCTCCAGAGAGACTTGATCCGGGGACTACGCATCAAGGAACAAGAAGTGGCAACCGACCTCCTACAGAAGTACATTGATCAAACATCGGAGCAGAGGTCTGTCATAGGCGACAGACGCTAGGGGGGGGAGAGTGTTGGCAGCATACGAGAGGATGCAAGTACGAGCATACAAGCAGATCTAGCACTAAGGCAACCCTTTATTTTTTTCAAAACCCTTACACCATTTAAAAGTGATTCTCATCACTGAAAACCCCTGTAAATACCATTTTCACCTTTTTGTAGCTCCATTTTGTACAAGCCGAGGAGTCCTCGAGCTTGAGGAGCCTTAGAAGTAGTTGCCTACCAATTTTCGTATTTTTTAGATCTCGTTTGAGCCCTCAAATAAGCCCTGGAACCTAATTTTTAACTAGGCCGGACACTAGGTCTGGACAGGGCCAAAGCTAGTCAAAAACTATAAATAGAGCTAGAGAGCTCATTTTTTGGGGGGAAGCTTCTTGTAGTTTTGAGCTTGTATGAGAACTTTGTTGCAATAGAAGTGATTCCATTGTCTTACTCTCTTTGTTCTTGCCGTGTGTGCGCGTGTGTGTGTATGTGTGTGCATGTTCGTGTGCTTCTCACTCACACATTTGTGCCTTCACTTGCTCGAGGTCTTCACACCATCCTCATGTCTTCCCGGATTGACATTAAAGGAGGTGCTACTCATCAATGAGCTACAGTCCCTAAGCGGTCAAGGAAGGCTAGCCCCAATGCTAGACACATATGGGTGCCCAAGGCCTGTTTACGAGCCCAAATAGCTCCAACTCTAGTTACTGGCATAATTCAACACTCTCAAGTCCTCTCGACTAACAACGCAGGAACTCTACCTAAATACCACTCTGACCCACACTTAGTCACATCGAGGAATGTCTGGAAATGGGTACCCAAAAGGTCCCAAATCCATCACAACCTAGTTCATAAACCGTTGCCTGTCTTTAGCTCTAAGAGCTACGAATCCCCTATCAAAGTTTGGAGACCTAAACCATGTATCAAACCCCCTGACCCAATTTTTGTAAATCCATCCACTCTGACATAGGTGCATTCCGAGTCCACTGCATAACCAAAGTAGGCATCTAGGATGATACTGACCTCTAATCACCACTCACACCTATCACAAGCACTTCATCTCTGACCACTAACCTTCGGGATTGTCATGTTAGTATTGTGAAGGGAACACCATTACATCCTGTTTCCTATGCAACACTAATGTGCCTTTCTTCTTCTAGCAGATAAGCACCCGATTCCCATGGCAGCAGCAGCAGGCACGAGTTCTCAGGCAGGCACCAGCACTCAAATCAATTGGGATACCATGCCTGTGGAGGTTCCACTAACAGCTAGGCCGGAGGAGCTTTTGAACGTAAGAAGAATTCCCATTCCGGATCCACCAAGTGGCCTAACAGAAAGAGTAAAGGGGCATTCTCACTGGTTCAATGAGATGCCAGGAGATTTGGGAGACGCTGATCATATCGGGGAATCCAAGATGGAATGTGGAGGAGTGTGGTGGACCTTCCAGTTCTTCTCACGAGAATTTGAAGCATTGCAAAATGCAACTCCTCTTCAGGATATTTGGCAGAAAGCGGGATTGCAAGATTACTTTAGTGCAGCTTTGCCTAGACCAGACTTTCTTAGGTGCTACTACTTGATTGCCACACTGAAGCCGACAGGAGATAAAGATCATTCAGGCACATTCTGGGTGCCCTCCCTATCAAACCAGGAGGAAATGAAGAAGTTTGAGTTAAATGTTACTTTAATAAGGGAAGCTCTTCAGATGTATGGCATCCATGTGCCTTCCGATCGCGATCCCTTGATACCAGAGTCAATGAAGAGCAACAAAATCAAGAAGTTGAAGGACATGTGTGCCCTCACCCCTAACATTGCCATACCCCTGCGAATGTGCCTTCAACACTTCGCATTTCCAGCTCAAGACCGCTTTACCCAACCTCACAAGAAAATATGGTATGGATTATATTTAGCAGAGACTGGAAGCTTGCCAATTAAGATGCCTGTATGGATTCTGGATCAATTGTATGAAGCAGGCAAGCAGGGTGTGAGGAAGCATACATTACACGGCTGTTGTGCAATTACCAGAATTATTTATAGATGTCTTGCATATGACGTGCCAATAGCCAGGGCCCTTAAATATTCACAACTGGAGTTTTTCAAGGGGCGGAAGTCAGGGAATCAACCTGCGAAACGAATGCGTGGATCACTCTCCCAGGTCATGATCCCTCACGAGGCCACAGTCGAAGCTCCCCCTAGAGAAGAAGCCCATGTAGCACCTTTCACGGTACATCTCCAAGGAACTCAATCAGGGGGCGTAGTACAGCCCACTCCATCCGCCCCTCCACTACCGACCGATGCCGAGTTTGCATCTATGGCCACCTTAACTGAGGATCCCAATTTTAATTTTGAAAGATTCCTACAGATGGCCCACTTATCTGATAGTGAAGATTTTCCTAACAATGCCGATCCGGGATCATCATTCCAAAGAGAACAGCCACAGGGCGAGACAAGCAGGGTACATTGGGAAGAAGAAGCACAACATCCTCATGGTCCAAGCACACAAAATCAGGAAGAAGAACGGGGGAATGAACTAGAGGAGAGTGAAGAGGAGGCCCCTGCCTACACGGCACAACTCAAACGGCTATACAAGACAATCAAGCAGGTACAGAGAAGACATAAGATGACAGAAGAGGCGAATAGAGCTCTAGTGAACCAAATGCTTCAAGCCGAGAATGTCGACTCACATTTTGTTGAATCATTGAATCTATTGGCAGAGACATGTGGGATCGGGGAAGCATTGAGGACAATGGTCTATCAGGAGAACCCTACCTATGATCAACGAAGGATTGATACACGGCCACGACGAGGAAAAATGATTCAAATGGAAGTCTCTACTGCCTTGCCTACCATAATTTCAGAGGATGTTCACATGACGAGGCCAAGTCCCACTGGTGAACAAGATGTAATTACACAGGTACCATCTCCACCGTCACCTTCCATTCAACCCTCAGAACCCTTCTCCACTAGTCTTTCTGAACAACCGATATCCACCCATCATGAAACCATTGTACACACCTTTGTTTTTACATCCTTCCCTTTACCCACATCCATCACTTCCACCCAAATTTTTGAACCTCACACCGGTCATCCTGCCACCGATCAAACCATAATAGCTCACCCTTCCTATCTCCCTGCCCTTGGACAACCACTTGCCACTAGCCAGACCTTATCCCATCCTTTTCCATTCACCCACACCCAAACCTTATCCACCACTTCCATAGTAACTGCCTCATACTCAACCCAAGTCACACAACCGTCATTCTGGACAAACCTTGTAAATATACTCCAACAGGTGGATAATTATAATAAAAAGTCCCTTTCCCAACCCCACTCCCCCACATTCACTGCCACCACTATCACACCACCCACCATCCCTGTATTCACAGTTCACGAATCACACACTCTCACGTCCGATCCCATGGACATCTCACCATCCATAGGATCACCCACCACCACTGTTATTCCAACATCACCACGTGTCATTTCACTCACGTCACCATTTCCAAACACTGTAGGCACAACATCCACTTTTCCCTTTCCCATCTCCCGACCCCTTGCATCTTCCACCCTTACCCCTGCACCCACCTCATTTAGTCATGCACTCAACACCATGCTCGAAGCTGCTACCCAACTTAAACAGGAATACAGGTTATTAGAAGAAAACAATAAAGAGCTCTGTACTTTTTCATCCCACCTCCAGGCACGTGTCACTGCCTTGGAGTTGTCTAATACGGAATTACAGCAGGAGGTGACCACCCTCCAACAATATCAGGTGGAGCTCGAGTCCACACATACAGAGAAGAATAGGGCAACGGAAGAACAACTTAGAGATCAGCTAGCCCGTAATGCTAGACTACAACGAAACATGGCTCTACTCCGATGCCATTTAGCGGCTGCTCAAGAAGAAAACAAAAGACTACAGCAACAAAATCAAGACAACCTCGAAGCAGCCATTGAAAATACTCCAGGGGCACCCATCGACCCTGCTAAATTCCAAGCCATCCCCTCAGAAAACATACAACAAATATTGGAAACCTATGCCAATCTCTTAGAAGCACATGATCAGCTTGCTGACCAAGTCAAAGACCTACAGAAAGCCCAAGTGCCTACACCACACCAACGAGAACCTAAAGAGATGGCCAACGCTGCAACCTCACCAGAGCCAGAATTATCAGTAACCAATGAAGTACTAGAGCTACGTCAGCAGGTGGCCGAGTTAAAAATTAAGTTATTACAATATGAACGACCCCCCTCCCCACCTGATCAGCCAAGTGAAGAGGAGACCATTGTCATTCCGGTGGAAGAAACATTCAAAGATAATTATGAGCCACAACCTCTTCTAGGTGGCAGGATCACTGAAGAGGGACAGGATACATATGAGGAACCCCCGTCAGCATGGATGAAGCAGGTAGAGGAGATGGGCCACACTCACGAAGAGCGTGTTGCAACTCAGATGCTAGCCATGAAAACCATAGAGGAGACCATACTCAAGTCTGAATATTTCTCGAACTTGGCTCCTAGGCGGTTGATAACTAGCTCAGAGTTACAATATAAACCTTATTTTATATTGTTGGCGGACTACAATGCTGAGATCAAACGCATAACCAACAAGTACCCCTCTTTCGCAACACAGTTCGAACCCGAGGACATCCCAGAGGCAGCCAAAAAAGGGGCCATATTCCAGCCCATATGGAGGCAAAAGTTATTGGAGACCTATCCGGAAATGTTACGAACATGGGATCATGCTCCCATGCATCTGAAATATAACCCATGCTTTGGACCAGTACAAAGAAGACGCTCCTGGAAAGCATTCGCCATCAAGGTTCAGAACAATGTGAATTGCAAACAGTGGCTGAACTACCCCAAAATCGCACCACCAACAGGCCCACCTACAACAGCGTACATGATGGCTACCATCCGATATTGTCTTCCACGCCTCCACTCCATGCCAGATGTAGCTGCACAGGTGCTACTCAAGATATTTGATATGATGCAGGTTGTGCTCAAAACCTTCCGCAACGTATGTAACATTCAGCCTCCGATTCCCGGCTTCATCAATGGTAATTATGACCTCCTGTATGATATGAGCACAACCCCAAGCATACGAGTTGCTTATGCATGGCACGCACGCATCAGATATCTCCCTGTCTGCTATAAGCAAACTTTTGACGACATGTTCACCACGGGATTTTGGGAAGCACATTCAAAGGTATTTGCACCACGACCAACCCACCTACTGCAACTATTTGCGTGCGAGCAAACAATGCATTCAGAGCTCTACACTACGCCACAACCTAACATGCCTAGAGCAGTGAATTGGGATGCCCTCCAGAGCGATTTGGTCCGGGGACTACGTATAAAAGAACAAGAATTGGCAACCGACCTCCTGCAGAAGTACATCGATCAAACAGTGGAGCAGAGGTCTGTCAGAGGCGACAGACCCTAGGGGGGGGAGAGTGTTGACAGTATACGGGAAGAAGCAAGTACGGACACACATGCAGATCTAGCACTAAGGCAACCCTTCATTTTTTTCAAAACCCTTACATCATTTTAAAGTGATTCTCATCACTAAAAACCCCTGTAAATACCATTTTCACCTTTTTGTAGCTCCATTTTGTACAAGCCGAGGAGTCCTCGAGCTTGAGGAGCGTTAGAAGTAGTTGCCTGCCAATTTTCATATTTTTTAGATCTCGTTTGAGCCCTCAAATAAACCCTGGAACCTAATTTTTAACTAGGCCGGACACTAGTTCTGGACAGGGCCAAAGCTAGGCAAAAACTATAAATAGAGCTAGAGAGCTCATTTTTGGGCTAGCTTCTTGTAGTTTTGAGCTTGTATGAGAACCTTGTTTCAATAGAAGTGATTCCACTGTCTTACTCTCTTTGTTCTTGCCGTGTGTGCGCGTGTGTGTGTATGTGTGTGCATGTTAGTGTGCTTCTCACTCACACATTTGTGCCTTCACTTGCTCGAGGTCTTCATACCATCCTCATGTCTTCCCGGATTGACATTAAAGGAGGTGCTACTCATCACTGAGCTACAATGTGTTTATCTAATGTTGGAATGAGCAAAGAGATCATCAACATAGACTTCTAAGTTTTTCCTCAAGAACTCTCAAACCAAATGGCATCACCCGAAAGGCAAATATGCCCCACTCTATGGCAAATGCTGTCTTATGTTGATCTTTTGGGGGTATGGCCACTTGATTGTAGCCAGAGAATCCATCAAGGAAGTTGTGTACTTCCTTGTCTACTACTCTTTCTAAAAGATGCTCAGTGATAGGAAGTGGATAACTATCTCTGATAGTGGCTGCATTAACCTTCTTCAAGTTAATGCATACACGTAGTTTTCCATTCTTCTTAGGCACCACTACAATGGGGGATACCCATTCAGTATGCTCAATTTTGTAGATAAATCTAGCTTCAACCAAGCGATCTATCTCTTCCTTGACCTTAGCAGCATAGTTATCGTTGTATGTGTAAGGCTTTTGTTTAGAGGGTTTGGCATCTGAGGTCATGGGGATAGTATGTGAGCATATGTCAGGGTCTACACCTTTCAGGTCTTTATAACTTTGTGCGAATACATCTCTGTATTCTTCTAGCAAGGCAATCAACTCTTGTTCCTCTTCCTCAGTCAGGTCATGTCCTATGTAGGTGCATCTTTCTTCTCCTTCTTCTATGGTTACAACAATCTTCTTGGTGGTTTCTTTGTTATCATATGCCTCTCCTGCTTATGCATCATGTTTAGGCATTCTTATCATGACTCTCCTATCTTCTATCTCATACTTCTTAAAGTTTTCAGGGACCTCAAACAAAGATTCTTCCTCATCTGATGTGGCTTTTCTCTTCTTTCTTTTCTTGCCTTCACTCTTGGTGGTTATCTGGGTAGTTAATCTCACATCATTCATAATTTCTTCGTGTCTCTGAGGGTGAGCTTCTAATTCATAGAAATATTCCTCATCTAATGCAAAAGGTGAGTCTGTAATAATTGAGTCTAGATCGGAGTCACTTGCATCCTCAAATGCATCAGTGCTAGATTCACATTCTTCAATGACCGAATCACACATGATTGGCTCTATTGTGAAGACTAAAATGTCATAGCCATCCTCGTCACAGTGGGGTGTCCATCGTTCTTCATTGATGGCTACATCCATTGTTGCTAAAATTTTCGCCCAACCATGAGGTTCAAATTCTTTGTCAGGAAATACTATAGGTGCATATGCTGGGTCTTGAAGTGATCTATGAGTTTCCTTTGCACCTACCTCTCTATCTTTTTCTCTATTCTCTTCTTCTACTGCCATTTTGCATATCCATAAGTGGGTGTCTTCATGCATCCATGAGGATCATGACCCTATAGAGTGCACTGACTCTGTATCATCTGTGGTGCTATGGATGGGATTCCATTGTATGGGGGGTACATCTCTATGAGAGTAATCCTTGAGATTGACTTTGGTTGTAACACCCGTGTTGTAAATACAGGAAATTGGTTCCCCAATCATGTACTACTTGCAATTGCCTCAAGAAGGATCTTCCCAGAATCATCTCGTAGACCTGATTTTTGCTAAAGTCACATATAGCAAAGGTGTGCTCGAACTCTACCCCACACGTAGCAAGAGTTATTCCCTCTAGCAATCCTAGAGGTCTCTCTATATGACCATTAGCCGTCTGTAATTTCATTCTTGTTGGCCTGAGTGGTGGCTTGCCCTAATGCTTCCACAGGAATGTGGTAGCAATGGCAACTCCTGCACCTGAGTCCAAAATCGCCTTGGTGGTGTAACCATGATGAGTGATTGGAAGATAGGTGTTCCCTTCTTCACCTTCACTCATGTCTCCTATCTTGTCCAAAGGTATTTCTGGCACGGTTCTATGAGATCCTACCTAGAAACATAGTTTCGCTACTTCTGGCACTTGGTTGTCTATGTGTTTCCACAATCCTAGCTTAACCTTGAGTAGCTCATCTAAAGTGAGATTGCACTGCACTTTAGTGTTTTTCACTACCTCCGCATACAGGTGGACTTTGCTTCCCATGGGCCTATGAAATGAGGCAATTTCTGTAAGGAATTAGACTCAAAGTCTAACCATTCACTTGATAGGGCATCCTCTTGTTCTCCATAGATGGAGGGAATGCCTTGTGGGAATTGGTCATGTAAGTCATCCACAAGTTCAATAGGAGGAGGATTTTCACTTTCTTTTGCCCATTTCTCTTCTTGAATTTCTCTTAGAAATTCTTGGGAATATCGATTCATAGAACAAGTGGTGTATGGTTCAGTGGAATTGGGCACATAAGCATCCTTGGGAGGAATGTTCATTCTTCCACTGGCCTTGTCCTTACCTTGAGAGGCAGTGTCCTTTTCAGATTTTGCAATTAACCTCTCCAATCTGTCTAATAGTCCATCAAAATGCAATTGAGTCCTAGCTAAACTAGAGCAGTAAAGAGGTGACTAGCTTCAAACATGCTTTGAGCCAATTCCACCATCTTAGCACAAATTTTAGTTTGTTTGAGCTCTCGGGTAACGCTTTTCATGATCCGTTACATTTGGCCCTTCTTATAGTCTAGCTTGATATGCTTTAAACATCATGTCTATGTCCTCAAGAGTGGGGTTTTCTAAGACTAATCCTACTCTAGATGGTGGTGGGATTGTGTGAGGTGGTTTAGAGGTTGGTGGGTTGGAGGGTGATGGGAATGGTGGTAGTGGAGTGGTGTGAGGGTGCGTTTGAGATGTGAGTTCAATTATCTTGGCTTTGGTTTCTCTTAGGCTTTCCTTGAGTTTGCTCATCTTCCTTGCCCATTGCCTTTTCATTCTCTCTCTACTATCCCTCCAAGCTCTTGACCTTTTCTTAGCTAGGCTCTTAGTCTCACTAACTTGAGAACTCTTTTCTTGCCCTAATTCTTGGTTTTGCTTAAATGTATGAGCCCTCGTGATGACTTGCACTAGGGTAGTGGAAGTCACACTTCTCGTAGAGTCTACCACTAACCTGATAACATTGATAGGAGTGATTTTTGGCATATTGTTGGGGTTCTTAGGACAATCTCATAACAGGTGCTCCTTCCCATAATCTTGACAGAACCCTTGAATTATCACAGATTGGGTTTGTGTATGTGCAGGCATAGGGCAATCTTGAATGAGGTGATCTCCTTGATATTAGTAGCATGGTCCTCTAGGAAATGGGGGTTGAGGTCTAGAGTTGGGGTTTGTGTACATGACATTTGCATACTCTGGCTCCCAACTAGGTTCATTCGGGTCTTCATAATAATATGAATCATTATGCTCAAGTGACTGCATGTAGCAAGTATGTGGGCTATCAATATGGGTAGAGTCAAAACTATGATCACTTGGGTCACTTTCTAAAAGTAATGGTGTTACTGGCACTAAGGCTCTATTCATATTTTCTTCTGCAATTGCATACTTCACTGGAATCACATTCGCTAGAGGAGGGGGTTGTTGCGCTAGAACTGGTTGAGGTCTTTGTTTCCCTTGATAGGGTGGTTGATAGAATGATTGGGGCCTACCATACTTCTGTTGTGGGTATTGATTCTAGTATTTTCCTTGCTATGGGTACGATTGAGGATGATTTTGTCTAACCGCTTGTTTATTATATGGGAAATCTTGGGGACAACCTAAGTGGTAAGAACTTAAGCTAAGTGGATGAAAAACATCAAGTGTGACACACTTAAGTGCTCTTGACGATGCTTAACTACGGACAAGAAAATAGGTACCCAAGAAATTAAAAGGAAAAGGTGATTGGTATCAAAGAATCAGCAAGGTGGTTGTACAAGGGTCATCAGGTCAATTAGTAGGGCATATGAACTTGAGATCAGGAAGACACCTAGGGAGAGACCATCGAAGTGTTAGATCATCAGAGGCTAGTGTCAACCATACAGCTAGGTCTTGGGCCCAGTAGTTGAGTGGTTACCCCTATGCTTTAAACTCAGAAATGAGTGACTCTGAGATGTCTTATAGCTTGGAAAGACCCGTAGGTAGCTCAAGAGTGGCATACCTAGAAAAACCAAAAGGTCCCTACAAGACTCAACTGGAATATATCTAGACCAACCGACTAGGTGCTCATATCTATGAGGATGGTCTGAGAAGATCTGTTGTCCAAATTAAAAACCCAGATCAGCCCATTGGACTAGAACACCCTATAGTCAAGTTTGAAAATGGTTCCTACATAGATAAAGAGGGAACAATGTATGTGGTCACCAACCAACACAGAAAGGATGGATGAATTTGGCAACATAATCTCAGAGACCAAAAGACGTGACATAGAGCAAGGGAACTTAGGAAAAGAGCCAAAAATCCCTCGAGACAAGTCAGTTTTGACTAGAATAATCACTCCAAAGTGGGTTCCCCAAGACAATAGGAGCATAGATTTGCTCTTGAATCGAGAGACATATGAAGTTTTTTGGAGGTATGAACTTGAGCAGCCTTACAAAGTGGGAGCACTTACCATCTATGAATTCAAAGATCTTGATAGCCTAAGCAAAGTGACCTACCTAGATAATGCATCAGAAAGGATCTTTGTGGTCTTAGGACATGGAAGACATGCCTACACTTGGAAGGGTGAACTTGTTTTCCCCAACCATGATCCAATGTCTCTTATGGTCACCAAGGAGCTAGAGCCTCCCAAGCTCATGGAACTCAAAGAGAGAGGAGTAGAAATAGACCCGAGGTGAGCTTTGCTAACCCATTGGGAAGAGAAAGAGCAAGAACAAAGATGAGTAGGATGGAAAACGAGAGACATGAGGACCCAAGGAATCCAAGGAATGCATATGAATTCCCTCTGTCAAGGCCTAGAGAACACACTATGACCTTGAGGCCTACACAACTCGTTAAGTCCATGAAGAATTGCTTCAATGGCACAGGAGACCCGTATGACGATGTAGCCGAGTTTCGGCAAGTATTGAGGGCTGAAAAAGTTGAAGACTTGTTCACTCAATACAATGCTTTTGGCCTAAGTCTCAACAACACCGCATTGACTTGGTTTCAACCGCTTCACCAAGGGCAGTTCAGAAATATAGATAAACTTATTGAAGCATTCATCACTGAGTTTTCTAAGAGTGGTATTAGGCATAACACATCCTCCCTGATACACAGCTTCAAGCTGCAAACACCTCAAGAGATAGTGAGGCTCACAGGAAGAAGGTTTAGACAATACCTAGAGAGATGCCCTATTCTAGAACTACCCACTACAGCCAAACAAGTGGCCTTATTTCTAGATGGATTGTTAAGTACCAAACTGAGATCATATGTGTATTTGAAGGCGCCTAGATCCATAGAAGAGTGTATGCATGTGCATAGGCATTGATGATAATTTAGAGGAATTAGAGCTTTCAAAGATAAATAAAGACTCAGATAGTTCTACTAGCCTTGCTTCCACACAATCCACGTCAATTGAGGATCTCGTAGAGAAGATAACTCAGAAATTAGGAGTCTCTAACAAGCAAATTCCTAGATTTGCCCCAGGAAAATGATGATATACCTGTGGAGGAGACCATATGGCTAATGTTTGCCCTATCATGGCTCAATCCCAAGTGAACCCTAACAGCCAATACTGCACCATAGAAAGGAGATATATAAACCACACTACTTCAACTTAACTTATTCTTAGACTTGAGAAATTAGAGTATCTTAGAACTTGAGTGTTCCTATCGTACCCCTAATCAATCAAAAGATTTATCCGCACTTAGCCTAAGCTAAGAATGGACTAAGGGGGTTGAGAGATCTTCCAACCTTAAGTATCTTCTCTTTGCTGCACTTGTCTGCCCAGAAGCATGTTCCCAAGCCTACATACACTAGCACTTGCTTAGATTTCTCTAGGAGCTCTCGATGATCCTATAAAAGTTCCAAGTTTAGCTCAAGTTTTCACCTTCAATTTGATTCAGACACTTTAAACACCCATTTTTCCCCCAAGATACGCAATCTACAGAGTTCATATGGTAATATGAACCTATTGAGTAAGGTGTTGTATGTGCCAACCATCACCAAAAAACTCATAAGTATAGGTCAAATTCTTGAAAAAGGATTGCAGGTCAGGTTCACAAAGAATGGAGCATTTGTTGAGGATCCATATCAGGGATTCAAGATGATAACAAAAGGAGAAAATTCAGGTAGATTATTTACTTTTGAGCTCCACAATACTAGGAACATTGCATTGTTCAATTATGGGAGTCAAACCTTATCAGAATTGGAAATATGGCACAAGAGATTGGCTCATATAGGTGAAAGGGCTCTGACGCAAATTAGTAGGGATCAGAGTGTGCTTGTTCTACCAAATATCTCCAAATAACACATGATTTAAAAATGTAGTGCTTGTCAATTTGGAAAGTCTCATAGGCAATCATTCGCAAAGAAGGGGTACATTCATGGAGACTTATTGGAGCTAGTCCATACAAATGTATGGGTGCCAAGCAAAGGGCCTTCAATCTTTGGATCAAGGTATTATGTGTCATTCATTGATGATTGTAGCAGCTAGAAAATACTATATTTTATGAAGCATAAAGATGAAGTTCTCTTGTTTCAAGAAATATCTAGCACTTGTAGAAAACCAAATAGGTAAGACTTTGAAGAGACTAAGGTCAGATGGAGGGGGAGAATATTTCTCCCATGACGTTGATTCTTATCTCCAAGAGAGAGGAATCAAAAGAGAGATTACAACCAGGTATACTCCATAGCAAAATGGAGTGGTAGAGAGAAGAAATAGAACCATCATGGAGGCTATAAGATCAATGCTAAATGAGAAGAATTTTCCCAATTACCTATGGGCAGAGGCTGTATCTATGGCCACCTATCTGATCAATCGACTCCCATTAAAAGCATTAGATGGGATAACACCATATGAAGCATGGAATGGAAGAAGATCTAGCCTTGACCATTGCAAGATCTTTGGGTGCATAGCATATGCACACATACCTTCACAAATTAGAGCCAAATTGGATCCAAAGGCAAAGAAATGCATATTCATTGGCAATGACCTTAATAAAAAAGGTTATAAGCTATATAATCCAAACAATAAAGGTTTCATTGTAAGTAGAGATGTTTATGAAAAAAAATCTTGGTTTGAGGATGATTGCAACAAAATCAAACTTCCATGTGACCTAGTGGAAGACTTTCCAATATTGTCAAAGAGGAATGAGCATACACATGAAGACTCAAGTGATTTTGAAGAAGACTCCAAGAAGGGAAATCAACTCTTAGAACTCCAAATGCAAAGCCAAAGTGAAAGAGTTGAGAGATGTGGTGAAATCATCTCAACAAACTATAAGGAGGTCTACTACAAAGAAAAAGAAGCTAGAAAGATATGGTTATGACACTTATTTGGTCACTACACGTTCTATTTACATAGCACAAGATACAAACTCAAAAGAACCATCTACATATGAAGAGGCCAAGAATAAGCCAGAATGGAGAGATGTCATGGAAGAAGAGATAGAAGCTCTACAAGAAAATCTAACTTAGGAATTCGTTCCCAAGAAGCCATCTATGAAGGTCATTGGTTCCCAAGAGTATAGCATCTTCCAAGAATTGGATATCTATCAAATGGATGTTAAAAATGCTTTTCTAAATGGTTGGATTTCAGAGGAGGTGTACATGACTCAACCTCCTAGATTTGAAGATCAATTACATCCAGAACATGTATGCATGTTAAAGAAAGCCATGTATGGGCTTTGTGTATATGTGGATGATATAATCATTATAGGAAGTGATGTAGATGGAATCAGAAGGATCAAGGAAGGAAGAATTCAAGATCAATGATTTTGGCCTTTTCACGTACTTCCTAGGTTTAGAAGTAGAGTATACAGAGAAAGGTATGTTCGTAACTCTGAGAAAGTACATTGGAGATATGCTTACCAAGTTCAAGATGGAAAATACAAAGGTTGTAGGCACACCCATGGAGGTAAATTTGAAGCTAAGTTCACATGAAGGTGAGTCAATTGAAGATGAGACTAGTTACCAAAGCCTTGTTGCAAGCTGAGCTAAGTCAATTCATGCACACCCCAAGGAAGCTACACATGGAAGTAACCAAAAGAATCCTAAAGTATTTGAAGGGAACAATTAGTGAAGGATTATGTTATTCATATACATCTTATTTAGATGTTAAGCTCTTCTCTTATGTAGATTGGGTAAGCTCTAAAGATGATAGGAGAAGCACATCAGGTTACCTTACTTTTGCAGGTACCAAATTAATCTCATGGTCTTCCAAGAAGCAACCTACAATTGCTCTCTCATCAACATAAGCTGAATGCGGAGGACTTGCAAATGCTACACAAGAAGCTTTGTGGATTAAGACCCTACATTCAAATTTAGGGTTGAATACTTCTACTCCACACATATTTGGAGACAACATTAGTTCATTACATATTGTTGTTACTGTCTATTATGCCAAGTCTAAACGTATAGAGGTTCACTCCCATTATGTCAGAGAAAAGATCATGAGTAAGGAGATACAACTCTCATATGTATCTACACAAACAACAATGTGCAGATATGATGACAAATGCATTGGATGGAAGAAATTAAACAGGTTGACTATAAGAAATCATGAAGGACTAAAGACTCAAGCATCTTAGACTTGAGGGGGAGATTTTGGTACATTTATCAAGCCTAAGTTCATTGCTAAATTCATGGGACTACACATCCATTTTATCTCTTCACAAGAAGGAACTATATGTGAGCCTATGCTAGTCATTCTTAGCATAATTACTTTGTGGGACATGACCAATTCAAGCAATTAGGCTCATCAAAAGATCTTGGATGTGCATAATAGTTTGAATCGGTCATTCCTCGAAATCATGAAAAACCAAATATATTTGGCCTATTTCTTTTGCAAATACCTATGAATGATAAGGGACAAGGGATTTGTATGTGGAAAAAATGAAAAAACAAAATTTCTTACATAAATCTAGGACACAACCAATTCAAGCAATTAGGCTCATCTGAAAATCTTGGATGGACCTAATCGCTTGAATCAGTAGTATGTGAGAATCATTAAAAAAGAGGTTATGATCAATTGGAAACAAGACTCTAGGTATTAGTTTCACATAAATAGACAGTCAATCTTAGGGTTTTGGCACGTTTCAGACGTGATTGTAGTATTAGTTTTTCCAAATCTGGACCATTCATAAGATACAGAAAGGCACATGGAATTTGAGGTTCAAGATGATTTCCTTTGTGTCCTAGACATCAAGGGGATTGCATAAGGAAAAAACAAGAAAACTCAAGTAATGGAATGAAACTAGAAAATGAAAGATTCATGCGACTAGACCCATCCAAGATGTTTTGTTGGGCCTAATCACTTGAATCATTTGTATGTCAAAATCATGACAAATAGAGGTTAATTTTCCTATTTCTTTTGTCAATATCTATTAATGATGCGGAATAAGGGGGTTGCATAAGAAGAAAACTAAAACACTCAAGCATTTGAATGAATCTAGGACATGACCAATTTAGGAAATTAGCCTCATCAAAAAATCTTGGATGGGCCTAATCGCTTGAATCAGTCGTGTCTCAAAGATGAGCATTTTTCTCCTCCATTTCAGAATCTTTAAGGGCTTTAAGTCTAGATATAAGGGACGACTGATGCAAGCGAATACAGGCAATCAAAGATGGTCAAACCCGTGCTATAGCTTTGAATCGATCGTGTATAGAATTCAAGCGTAGTAGTGCTGACTATAGATACACAAAATTGTTGAAGATATAAAATGAGAAAAAGCTAAGGGACCTTATATTTATAGGGGAAAAAGATGTTGGAGAATCCACATGGACTAATGAGAGCATGCCACATGGCAAGGCCTCAAGAATCCCAATGGTCAAATGATGTTGAAAAATGAAATTGTGACATGTGGCATCTTGAACCTTGAGATCCATAATGATCAAATGATGTGGACGAATGAAAACATGCCATGTCACAATGTATGTTGTGATTTGTAATAGTCGAATGATGTGGACCAATCAAAAGGTGCCACATGGCATCAATTATCTACCTCCTAGAGACCCTATATAAGCTCCTCTAGTCTCAGGTAGCTCTCTAGTCTCAGGTAGCTCCCCATATTCTTCATCACATTTGTTTTTCGACTTTCTTCTGCAAAAAACAACCTCAACTCATTGTTTATTGAAGTATTTTGGTGTGAACGGTGAGATACGCATTTCTTCGCTTTTTGAAGTGTTTGTTTAAGTTTTTGTATATGGAGCATTCATTCATAAAACTAGAAATATGATACTTCTTTAGAAACAACCAATTCAAAGTGATTAGGGCCATCAAAGAAGCTCAGATGGCCCTAATCGCTTGAATCAATCCTGCCCAAAACGAACAAGTATATGATGCTTATTTGCTTTTCCTTGTTATAAAGAGTGTTTTTTCATTTGTTTATGTAATGAATTTCAGATTTCACAAATTGTTGATGGAGAAACAAGGCATGACCAATTCGAGCGATTAGAGCCATCAGAGAACTGCGGATTGTCCTAATCACTTGAACCAATCGTCTAAATTGAAACTAATTTATTTATGTATATTTCTTTTTTTGAGTGTTAGAAATCTCTTACCATTGATTTAGGTCATGGAATACACATGAAAGCACTTGAGGCCTTGCGTTGTTCGACACAACCAATTCAAGTGATAAGGGCAATCAGAGAACTTCGAATGGCCCTAATCGCTTGAATCGGTCATCTCCATTCAAAACTTTTGTTTGATGTATATTTTCTTATTTGAATGTAAGACATGTCTGATCATGGACTTTTATCATGAAATACATAAGAAATCACTTAATGGGTTGACTTTTTGGACATGATTGATTCAAGAAATATGGGCAATCGAACAACTTTGGATGGCCCCTATCGCTTGAATTGGTCATATCTTTAATCCCTCCATTTTCTTGCTTTCAAGGAAGGTGTTTATCTTGGATACACTTGTGACTCAATGTATACTTTACAAGCATGGAAAAATTGATCATTTTCTCATAACTTTTGGAGAGCATATGGAATATATTATTTACTCATATGTTGAGAAGTAAGTTTTATTTTCCATATATAGTCATTCCTTTTCTTGTTACCGTTAGTGTCCATGTGAAAGGCCAAATGGCCATCGGACACTTCCTTGTATATGTTCTTTAATAAAACATATAGTGGCCTGGTCAGTCACAAACTGTAAGCTCGACCGCATTTGTAAGACCTAAGAAGTCTGTTTTGTGCTTCTCTATGTACTGTGTTTTTTGTGTATACTATAGTGTCTATGCAGAGTACTATGTGCAGCCTCGGGAGCTCGGTTTTCTACTCCGAGCATATCATCGTGGAGCTCTCGAGAAGGAGAGCGCATTGTGGTGCATCGGCAATTGTTCATGTCTTTAATCCCTCCATTTTGTTACTTTCAAGGAAGGTGTTTATCTTGGATACACTTGTGACTCAACATATACTTTACAAGCATGGAAAAATTGATCGTTTTCTCATAAATTTTGGAGAGCATATGGAATATATTATTTACACATATGTTGAGAAGTAAGTTTTCATTACATTTTCCATATATAGTCATTCCTTTTTTTGTTACTGTTAGTGTCCATGTGAAAGGCCAAATGGCCATCGGACACTTCCTTGTATATGTTCTTTAATAAAACATATAGTGGTCTGGTCAGTCACAGACTATAAGCTCGATCGCATTTGTAAGACCTAAGAAGTTTGTTTTGTGCTTCTCTGTGTACTATGTTTTCTGTGTATACTGTAGCAGCCATGCGGAGTACTGTGTGCGGACTTAGGAGCTCGATTTTCTACTCTGAGCATATCATCGTGGAGCTCTTGAGAAGAAGAGCCCATTGTGGTGCATCAGCATTGAAATACTTCACTAGTATCAGAGCAATTCAGCTCAAAAAGATTTGTTCCTTTTGTGCGAGCGAAGTGAGCACCCCCCCAGGCTTTCTCCAAGGCTTATGACTAAGGTGGCAACCAAGGCATAGACCATGGCATACCTTGTCATTTGAGTCACCAAATTCACCGTTGGCTTCACATGATGGAGGACCTCAACGATCAAGGAAGATAGTGTTTCCCAGTACTTCCTCGGAGGTCACCCATCCCAATATTGTTCCCCCCAGAGCTCGCTTAACCGTGGCCATCTCTTGTGACTAAGCTACAATCTTGTGGTGTCTGAAGAAGGGGAAAGACTAAGGTTGACATTACCTTGAACATGTTTTGGTCCCTCAAGGTTTCATTGTTTGCTTTCAAAGCCTATTTTTGAAGCGTTTTTGGGTGTCTTTTGGAGCCATTTTGGAGTACTTCCGCACACTTCACACAGGTCCAAGAACATCAAGAAGAGTGTTCTTTGTACTTCTCCGACAATAAATATCAACCTTTGGGGCTTTGTTTTCAGCCATACTCATAAAACTACATGTTCCTTGAAAGGTTTCAGTTTTGGTGGGAGCAACTACTGCAAATTTATGCAAGTTTTTGAGCCTAAAACATCAGAGTTGACAAACACAGGTGTTATTGGCTAGTTTTTGGGCTATGTATTCAGCCTCTTAGTGTCATTTTACTGCATATATTGTGCACATACACACCATGTACGCTTCTGTGGATACCGCTTATGTACATCCATGTGGTCATTGATAAAGCGGTTACATTCTTTGCATAAAGACTTTTACATTTGATAAAGAGGGTCGTAGTGAGGTTTTCTTAACTAGGAGACACCCAGATGTCGGGGTCTCTTCGATGATGCAAGTGGAAGACTTACCCAACCTCATCATAGGAGATGTATGATAGTTGTTCATAGGTGCTCGATAAGCCTAGTTGGCTTCTATTGGGTAATTGATTATATGCAATGGAGTCACTGATTCACTATGCAAGAAAAAATCTCAATACTTGTACTTTTATGTATTTTGACAATGTTCATACGCTCATTTTGTAGAGGATACTCTGGTAACATTTTTCCAGATTTTTGGTTTTATCAACTATACAGTGGTCGATTTACTCCTTTATACACTTATTCGTTGGTGTTCGGACTCTTCTAGCTCCATTATCATTCTATTCAGTTCTCTACCATCATGGCATCAGAGGTCTCAGGCACATCTGGTGGATCAGAGTCTAGTTCTATGTTCCAAGGAGGAGCTATAACTTGTAGGGAAAAGTCCATTTTGAGATCTGAAAATTTGATGGCACAAACTTTGCTCTATGGAAGAATCAGATTAAAGATATGCTGATTCAAAGGAGGCAATGGAAGCCAGTAAATGGGATTTCAAAGAAGCCTACTGACATGGATGAAGATGATTGGGATGAGTTAGATGAAATGGCTAGGTCTACAATTCACTTGCACATGGCAGATAATGTTTACTTTATAGTATTAGATTGTAAAAGTGCAGAGGAGCTTTGGAAGAAGTTACGCAATACATATGAAAAAGAGATGGCATCAAATCAAGTGCATCCGATGAGAAAATTATGCAATAATTTTCTCATCAGATGGCAGATAATGTTTACTTTATAGAATTAGATTGTAAAAGTGCAGAGGAGCTTTGGAAGAAGTTATGCAATACATATGAAAAAGAGATGGCATCAAATAAAGTGCTCATCTAAATGAGTTTGATGCTATATTCTCCCAGTAACATGCTCAGAAAATGGATATGGATAATGAAATGAAAGCAGTATTACTGTTATGCACCCTACCATCATCATGGGATACATTTTGCACAGCTATTAGCAATAGTGCACCTGGTGGTAACCTTGTCTATGATCACATATGTGGAGCACTCTTGAGTGAGGAGATTTATAGAAAATCTATGGTTGGCACTCAGAGTGGAGATGCATATAATGTTTGTGATTCTTACCAGGGAAAGAATCAGCAACACGGTAGGAGTAAGAACAAGGAAAAGATTGGTCAATGGAATAAGAGTAATAGTAAATCAAGGAAGAGGGATATCGAATGCCATTATTTTCATAAGAAAGGACATATGAAGAAAGATTGGTATGCATTAAAGAATGCTAAAGGTAAAGGATAGAACGTTGATGGGCATGATAAAAAGTTACATGCACTATCTACTTCGACTGTGAAGATTGAAGAAATTAATGCTATTTTTTATGATGTTGATTTTGACACTTGATAGTACTATGCCATCTGAGGCGCTTATGGTTGATTCTCTTTCCAACACCTGGCTGCTAGATTTTAGTGCTTCTTTCCATGTGACACCACACAGAGAATGGTTCTCTAATTATGCAGCAAAGTCTCTTGGTACCGTGAGACTTGGTGACTCTTACCAGTGTGATGTGTGGGGATTGGAGATGTGGTTGTGCAGTTCATTGATGGTTCAAAATTTACTATGCATAATTGTTGAAGCTCAAGGTCAAGGACAAAGCATAGAAGCACATCAAAGAAGTGGACACATAAGAAGAAGGAGCACATAGGAAGCTCCAAGAAGTGTATGTCAATTTTTCAGAAGAAATCCCTATAAAATAGTGATTTTCATCACTAGAAACCATTGTAAATATCATTTCACCTTTTTGTAGCTCCATTTTGTGCAAGTCAAGGAGTCCTCAAGCTTGAGGAGCATTAGAAGTATCATCCTACCAATTTCCATAATTTTTAGACTCCGTTTGAGCCTTCAAATAAGCCCTAGAACCTAATTTTTAACTAGGCCGGACACTAGGTCTGGACAGGGCCAAAACTACTCAAAAAACTATAAAAAGAGCTAGAGAGCTCATTTTTGAGGTTAGTTGTGTGTATGTGTGTGCATGTTTGTGTGCTTTCACTCACGCACTTGTGCCTCACTTGCTCGTGGTCTTTATACCGGTCCTCACGTCTCTGCGGATTGACAAGTAAAGGAGGTGGTGCTTACACTTGAGCTACACCAAATTTTGGCACCGTTGCCGGGGAGAGAGCTTCGAGGACGAGCGTGTGATGGTAAGATCATAGATTTGCGACGTTGGAAGGTTAAAAAACTGACATTTTTGTTCATTTTCTGATTTTTCTTCTTCGTCTTCATCATCATCACCATCTCCATCTTCTTCCATCTTCTTCTTCATAGAAATTTCTTGTGCATTTTCACCATTTTCATACCATCTTTCATGCATTATTGTGCGAGGAGGAGTTAGGAAGTGCAAGAGAGAGCAAATGCTTGTGTTTTTTCATGATTTTCTGCACATACGGAGCTCGCCATTGCTCGGCGCTCAGAAATTTGAATTTCATGCCAAAAAACACGATTCTGTGATGAAAATCACGATTTTGTGAAAAAATCAATTTTTTTTGAAAATCACAATTTTCTATTTCCCGCCTAAAAGCTCTCTGAAGGAAACACGATTTTGAGGTCATTCTCAGAATCACAATTCTCTAGTTGTGCGCAGAATCGCGATTCTCTAAGTTTTTCAAAAACACGACTCTCTGGTCACCCTCAGAAGCGTGATTTTTTTTTGCGATTCTCAAAAAATACGATTCTGAGCAAAAACACGATTCTCAGCCAAAATTGCGATTTTCAAGTAAAAACACGATTTTGAGAAAACAGAATTTTCAGTGGGCTCAAAATCGCAATTCTCACAAATCACGATTTTCAGCCAAAAACACGATTGTGATCAAATACGATTCTCTGTTGGCAATCGTGATTTTCAAAAACACGATTCTCTGTTGGCAATCGTGATTTTCAAAAACACGATTCTCTGTTGGCAATCGCGATTTTCAAAAACACGATTCTCTGTTGGCAATCACGATTTTCAAAAACACGATTCTCTGTGGCTCCAAAATTGCGATTTTCAAAAACACGATTTTCAAGCTCGACTCCGCATCGCGATTGTCTCACAACATCGCGATTGTCTAGTCTTCAGAATCTCGATTTTCATAGGTTCACAGCATCGCGATTCTCTAGATTTCACAGCATCACGATTCTCTTGACTTCACACCATCGCGATTCTCTTGATTTCACAGCATCGCGATTCTCTTGACTTCACAGCATCGTGATTCTCTTCATTTCACAAAATCGCGATTTTCACACAAAATCGTGATTTTTTCCAAAAGGTCCTGTTTGCCTGTTTTGACCCCAAGGAGCCTGATTTGACATAACTTTTTCATCCAAAGTCCATTTTTTGAGCTCTATAGCTCGTTGGAAAGCTCGTTTTGAATCCTACACAGCCTCAACTATTTTTTATAAGAATAATGTGTTGATTTTCAGATAGACTAATTTGAAGTTGACCCTCAGGTGGGACTAGGGAACCAAGGGGACTCCAAAGGATTTTGAACCATACCAAGGGGAGATTTTGGACTCTTAACCAAAGCTTATGAACCTGAGATCTGGTAGACACATAGGCAAGGATAAACAAAGCATTAGATCTTCTGAGGCTAGTGTCAACCATACAGCTAAGTCTTGGGCTCAACAACTAAGTGGGTATCCTTACGTACTAAGCTCAGACACAAGTGACTCAGAAATGTCTTTTGGCATGGGGAAACCTGCAGGTGGCTCAGGAACTGCCGATCTACAAACACCAGAAGGTCCCTATAAGACACAATTGGAATATATTTGGACCAACCGATTAGTTGCTCGCATCTATGAGGATGGCTTGAGGTGATCAGTGGTCCAACTCAAAAATCCAGATCAACCCTTTGGACTTGAACACCCAGTAGTCAAGTTTGAAGAAGGTTCATACATTGAGAAGAGAATATGTGAAACTAAGCTTGGTATAGTTACCCAATGTTGTTTGTCAAAGAATGTAAAGAAATTCAATTCTCAGTATTTGGCAAACGTTGCTTTGAAAAGAGGAGACAGAACTAGGCACTCACACAACAATTTCATCAATGGACCATCAACAGGGACATTCATCGACAATGTTCCAGCACAAATGTTAGGTGTACAACATGAAGAGATAAACATCCATCGACCCTTCACCATGGTAAGTATCTCTACTTTGATGACACCATAACCATGATAGATTAGGAAACCTCTTCGTCAGCATACCCTTGATCACTTAGCTCAGGAACTCTAATTTTTGCACCATATTTCTTCCAATGCATTTTCCAAGTACGCATACATAGGGCCACATTACAAGGTCATGCACAAGGCACACACTTTCTTCAACCCATGCACTAACACATTTACCCATCACTCCTTATGGGTTACGAGTATGTGGCATAAGCTACATATGAACATCATCTTTGGAAGACCTGGAGGACCTCAATGGAGGCCCACCTTGACACATTCATGCTGGAATCCAAGGAAAAAGCACATACCAAGGGACTACAACTGGCACAAGCTCGCAATGACAAAGGATAAACCAGACAACAGAACCTGCTACAGTTGGAAGCTAGATGGCTCTTAGGATGGACACTACCTCTCAAAGCACTACCAGGAACAACCATTACAACAAGGGTCTGTCAGGGACGACAGAATCGAGAGGGGGGGGGAATGTTGAAGCTCAAGTTCAAGGACAAAGCATAGAAGCACATGAAAGAAGTGGACACATAAGAAGAAGGAGCACATAGGAAAATCCAAGAAGTGTATGTCAAATTTTCAGAAGAAATCCCTTTAAAATAGTGATTTTCATCACTAGAAACCATTGTAAATATCATTTCACCTTTTTTTAGCTCCATTTTGTGCAAGCTGAGGATTCCTCGAGCTTGAGGAGCATTAGAAGTATCATCCTACCAATTTCCATAATTTTTAGACTCCGTTTGCCTTCAAATAAGCCCTAGAACCTAATTTTTAACTAGGTAGGACACTAGGTCTGGACAGGGCCAAAACTACTCAAAAAACTATAAAAAGAGCTAGAGAGCTCATTTTTGAGGTTAGCTTGTTAGAGAATAGAGCTTTTGTAAGAGAACTCATCTGCAATCTAAGCTTTCCATTGTTCCTCTCTTTGATCTTACCTTGTGCACGTGTGTGTATGTGTGTGCATGTTTGTGTGCTTTCACTCACGCACTTGTGCCTCACTTGCTTGTGGTCTTCATACCGGTCCTCATGTCTCCGCAGATTGACAAGTAAAGGAGGTGGTGCTTACGCTTGAGCTACAATAATGTATGCCATGTACCTCAGTTATCATGTAGTTTGATGTTAGTGGGTCAAGTTAATGATCTTGGTTACAAGGTGGTCTTCTATGCTCATTCCTTTTGCATATCAAAGGGCAATATGGTTATTGCAAAAGGAAGCAAAGTTGGCTCACTTTATCCTTTATTTTTATCACAGGAAGAACACTTGTTAGCTGTTACTGAACAACCTATGGCTTGTATTTGGCATGGTCATTTGGGCCATATATCTCGTAGTGGAATGGAAAATCTTTCTTTTTCTGGCTACTTACTTGTGTTATCTTTCTTCGATTTTTCATTTTGTGAGCATTGTCAATATGGAAAGCAAACCAGAAATGTACATAGAAGGCACATTTACTCTTCAATTCAGCCTTTAGATCTCGTTCATATAGATGTGTGTGGTCCTATGCCCACTAGGTCCTTAGGTGGTTCTCTCTACTTTGTCACTTTCATAGATGATGCTACTAGAAAAGTTTGGGCATATCCTATCAAATCAAAGGATGAGGTATTACCCACTTTCAGAAAATGTCTTGCTTCAGTTGAGGCTGAAAAAGGAACTAAACTTAAGGCTTTACATTCAGATAACGGGGTTGAGTATACCCCACATGAATTCAACCTTTTTTGTCAGTCTAGAGGGATTCGTAGAGAGTTTACGGCTCCTTATACCCCAATACAGAATTGTTTAGCTGAGTGGATGAATAGAACTATTCAAGATAGAGTAGTCTCTATGTTGCATCATGCAAACCTCTCACAAGGCTTTTGGGAAGAAGTAGTATTGACTGCAATTCATGTGATTAACCTTTCACCTAGTACTGTCAAAGGTTTGAAAGTGGCATAAGAGTTGTGGACAGGGAAGCCACCATATTATGATCATCTTTGAGTTTTTGGGTGTGAAGCATATGTTCATACACCCAAGAATCTTAGACAAAAGTTGGATCATAAGTCAAAGAAATGCATTTTCCTTGGATATGGTCGAGAAGGACAATTTGGATATCGCTTATGGGATCCTGAAACACGAACAGTGATCAAAAGTAGTGATGTCATTTTCAATTAGTCTAAGATGCATAAACAGCCCATTAAGGAGGTTGAAGTGAGAAGAGTGGTGTTTGAATATACTAGTCCTCCAGTTAGCATGCACAAAAATGCTACACATATGGATGTTCAAGAGAATGTCCATTCAAATCAGTCTACACATGTTCCTGTTCAGCAAACATTGTGATGTTCTACACGTCTCACATCCACCTGATAGATATGTTCCAAGCTTAGATTTTGTTATGCTAATAGATGTTGGTGAGCCTTCTTGCTACAAAGAGGCTATGCAGACAGAGGATCATGTCAAGTGGGAGCGTGCCATAAAGAGTGAGTTGAATTCTATTCACAAGAATGGTACTAGGGATTTAGTAACTTTGCCAAAGGGTAGGAGAGCTTTACCATGCAAATGGGTATATAAGCTGAAATTCACATCAGATAGTGCTTCTCCAAAGTATAAAGCACAACTCATTGCAAAGGGTTTTAAGCAACAACATGGTGTTGATTTCGAGGAAATTTTCTCTCTAGTGGTCAACATGACTACCCTGCACATGTTGCTTGGATTCGTTGCAATGGAGGACTTAGAGCTAGTCCAAATGGATGCGAAACCTGCTTTCTAGCATGGAGATCTTACAGATGAGATCTATATGGAACAACCAGAGGGTTATGTAGTTCCTGGCAAGGAAAGTATAGTTTGAAAGCTTAAGAAGAGCTTGTATGGACTTAAACAGTCCCCTAGACAATGGTACCAAAATTTTGATGCTTTTTATGAAATCTTAATGCTATTCTCGAAGCAATGAGGATCATTGTCTCTACACAAAGAGATGCTCAGATGGCAGTTTGATATGTTTGATACTTTATGTTGATGATATGTTGATTGTTGGGAAGTCCTCTTATGATTTGTCAATTCTCAAAAAGAAATTGAGTCAGACATTTGATATGAAGGATTTGGGGGATGCCAAACATATTCTTAGCATGTGCATCACTCATGATAGGAGTAAAAGATGCATATACTGTTGGACATTTAGTAGGCCCATAGCTCATGTTACAGGTCCACAGTTTCATAGGTCCAGCATATACAACATAGAATCTAGCAATCTTCCAATATTGACCAAACATGAGCATACCACATTTAATCATACAAATGATGAGACAAAGATAGAGAGAGACTAGACAACATGTGTAAAGTGTTACGTAAGCCACTGCTTACTCACACTATCATATATACCAATGTTCAATGTACAATGTGGGAGCAAAACTCTCAACCACTCTATGTGAACAGTAATAGATGGATGAGTGAATGTACAAATGTAACAAACATATTCAGATGTATGGACAGAAATCTGAATATACATGAGATGTGTGACCTAATAGGTTGTAAAAGAGTAAATATGAGTGACAGAAAGACAAAGGATCAGTCTAAAACTGATAATCAACAAATCCTCATCTAACCTTAGGCTATGGAAGACCCTAAGTCAGATACGTGTGTGAAAAGATCACATACTTAAAAAGTAGTAAAGAATGCTAACAAGTTTGCTGCCGGAAATCCTCAAACTCATATGACCATACCTTCTCGAACACCTCATCCAAATATGCATAAAGCATATACGTACTAATTCTCTTGTACCTATGCCCAATAGGACTCCTCCTAATATGGATGCCATTGCCTCCATAAACTCCAAGTAGTACCTATGTGCATAAAGAGAATATGTACCTGTATTCTTAACATAAGATGTAAATCTTATCTTAACCACCATCCAATGTCTTTGAAGTAAACCAAAATCTTCATGTAGAAGACAATCTTCAAATACTCCATGTAGATGGCCGATCCTCACCACCAAGCTGCTAATAACCAAGTCCTCTCCATGAGCAAGAGTGTGAGCACACTCTTCTCCTCCAAGAAGAACTCCATAGCCACTCCTCAACATGCTTCAAGTTACCACCATGGCTGGCCCATGTGCTAGAAGAAACACCACCTCTATTGAGGTCCAAGCACCAAGGCTTGTGTTGAACACTAGGTGAAGGATGAAATACAAGTGACCCCAAGCACTTCTTATATAGTCTTTGTGT
This sequence comes from Ceratopteris richardii, assembly GCA_020310875.1. Lineage (NCBI taxonomy): Eukaryota > Viridiplantae > Streptophyta > Polypodiopsida > Polypodiales > Pteridaceae > Ceratopteris > Ceratopteris richardii. Next base: position 43,267,026 of record CM035419.1, read on the forward strand.
TCCTTGAAAAGCTAATAATAAAGCAAAACTTGAAAAGCTCCTTCGTAGCGATCGTTCAAAGTATTACGAAATCTCCGTTTATCGCATCGTTGTCTGTCTTTAAAAATAAAAGCATAAAACAAAAGTTTTATCATGTTTCACATTGCCTACCACAGAACTCGAACCCTGGTGGGTGACATGGGAGGACTTTTGTTTATCCACGGCACCCAATGCCTTTAGTTGTAGGAGAAGGTAATATGACAGCTAGACATGTTATGTTAGCTGAGAAAAATTTGGCCCAATTGAACATTGTTTCCAACAATCCCCCCTGCAATGTCATATTGGTACAAATTTAAGTGGATCTGCAAACTATCACAAGCTTCAAGCTTGTACTCTCAAATTGACCTTCAAATCTTTTCTTCAAAAGTCTTCTTCAAAACTAAACTTGAGTTTTCTTCAAAAAATCTAAACTTGCTGAATATGAACCATAATACTTGAGAAGTAGATATCCAATAGTGTTCTAATCAAGCAATCACTACTTGACAACAAATGTAGCAAGTACTAACTCTGAACCTGTTATCTCCTGTCTTCAGAAACCTAAAAACATACACTAGGATCCACATATTTGCACTCACCTTATGAAAAATTTCTCAACATACTTCTGTTGTGTCATGTAAATACACTAAACAAAATCAAGAACTGAATCCCGGAACCTGATTGATAACTCACAACTTAGAGTATTATGAACATTGCTGGTTCATCTCTCACTGTACTCAAGTCAAGTCAAGTCAACTCAACCAAAATCAACGCAACTAGAACCAACTCAACTAGAACCAACTCAACTCATGAGTCTCATCAAAAAATCTATGATGTCATCATGTCTTCATCCTTGTTCAATGTGCAAATCCTTCATACCTTTTTCCTTCAGAACCTGGTATAAACGTATATGTACGCACCTCTAAAAACATACCTCTCTGAAATATCAAGCTTCTCTCCAATAGAACTCTGGAACCTTCTCTTGAATAGGAACATCCTAACAAGAACTTTCTTCAAACATTCTCCTTCTTCCTTCTTCTTTCAAAGCTGGAACATAAAGAGAACCTAACAAAAGAAATATAAGAATACCTGAAATAGGAATACCTATAGGTATGACACTGCATTCTTTTACATATGGCTGAAAATAAGTCTTCATGTTTCATCACCCCCCTGCATGATTTAACACTAGTATCCAAAATTCTTCAAATATATCAGACTCATGAAATCTGGAACGTCTTCCTTCTGTCAATAAATCTGATCTTTAGTGATCAATACATGTATCTTAAACAAAATCTTTGAACCCTTTTTATCAGCACTGTACACATTTCAATAGCTTTCCCTGTTACTTCCTTAGCTTCCCAAAATCTAGAATAAGGTTAGTTGATCTATCATAAAAACTTTGTTGAAAGAATTTTAGAATTCATAACCTTCTGCAACATAACAAGTATCTTCTTCTATCTCTCTGCAATACAAATCTGATAGAACCTGAATTTTTGACTTACTTTCTCCAATACTAAGAACCTTCTCAAACAAAGGATAGACAACTGACTCATAAATACTCAAGATCTTCTATCAAGATCTCCAAGATCATATAAGATCTATCAAGATCATACAAGATCATCCAAGATCAATGATCTCCAACAAAATACCTATGTAGAATCTGCTCTCATCAAACCTTCATGACTGAATGTTTGATTTGTTACCTGAATGTCTCTAAGTGTCCATGCTTCTCACAAAGTTGTAAAACTTTTCTTCAAACAAATCCTTCCCAAGAATCTACAACTCCTACTTGAAACATAAGTGGACAAACTTCTCACCTTGAGAACTCCAAAAGTTGCAAGTTGATACTTCAAATCTTCATATTCTACCCGGGTGAAATGTGATAGTACCTGCTTGACTTTCTTTTGGCTAACTCGAGTTCTTAATCAAGTAATAGGATTTGATGGAACACCATTTTTAATACAAACATGTATCCAAAAGTCTAGACAATCATAGAAAGTAGATTCTCAAACTGACTGGTACATCAAAAAACTGAATTTGCTAAAGTTTTCTAAAAATATTGAATATGAAGTAACTTTTCCAAATGCAAAACCTTAACCCAAGTCTTCAACATCTGCTACAAAAAACTCTTTTACCTCAAGAGTTAGATAAAGAAGAAATATACTTCTCCGCAACTTGTCATATACCAAGTAGCTCTGTATTGGCACTCCAAGAATTCTTTGAGGGAACATATAAGCTGCCTGCTTAAAATTTTCAACTTATATATAAATCATACATATGAGTTAAAACATAAAAATTATTTTGAAAATGTGCTTCTTTTCTCTCTCTCAATGCAATTCTTCGTCAAATCTACTAAATCATGACCAAGTATAATGCAAAACAAGAAATTGCTTCTTCTTTAGACTAACTTCACACAAGATGTTCTCGTAGACTTGTCTTTGGGTGTAGAGGATAAAATAGGAAAATATATATATAGAAAATATATGAGAAAAGGAAGGCTTACTTTCCTTTGGAATTGTTGGACCTTCTTTTTCTCCATCTTTCTTCCACCTGATGATGATGTCAACATCTTTATACTTCTCTTCCATACCTTTTGTTCTCTTCATCTTGAAGTAGCAAACACTCTTAACTTCTTCAAATGAACTTTTCCTCTTCCTCTAGTGCTAAGAGTAAGAGACAAAACAAACATGGATACACATGGAAGTGAACATAGAATCACGCTTTACCATCTCCTCATATCTCTGAATCAGAACTCTACTTCAAATGTCTGAAATGACTAAATTCACAAATCTTTTGTCTGAATGATGAATTACCTTTCTAGAGTTATACCTCTCTAGATCAAATTTTGTACTTGGATATCCAACCAACTTACAACAAAAAATTGGTTGAACACAAAACTCATCCCATCTCCAAATTTTTCTTCTTAGATGAGCTTTCTTGCCATGAAAGAGATCTCTCAAAACTCTCTAGAAAAACCTCTGGATACTTGTTTTAATGTAGCCCTTAACTTTCAAATAATGAAAGTTTATAAAAGCAGTCCTTGAATCCTTCAAATCTCTTCATAACTGCTCTTCTAAAACATGTCCTGCAAATGATAAGCTGATAGTAGAAACTAATACATGTGATCTGATGTTGATATGATTCCTCCATCTTCTCCAAACCATTGTTCTTCCTTGAATTTGAAGTAGTCTTCTCTTCATCAAGTCTCGGTCTTCAAACAATACTTCTATAAAGTATTTTCATACTCTTCCAAAAGTATTCGGATGCTAACAGATCATTAGCTTCATACTCCACACTCATGAATAACCATGTGACAGAATTATCTAATTCTCAAATCTTTACTCATCTAGATTAAGTGTGTATGTCAAATGTCAAATATTATAAGATGCTCTTAAATCAACTGTTGTAAACCTGGAAGTTTTGGAACTTGGGAACCTAAATGAGCCTGAATGCATTGATGCCAAAGCCCTAAAGCTCTGATACCAAAACCTTAGAGCTCTAATACCAAATGTTGGAAATTTAGTAGGCCCATAGCTCATGTCACAGGTCCACATTTTCATAGGTCCAGCATATACAACATAGAAGCTAGCAATCTTCCAATATTGACAAAACATGAACATACCACATTTAATCATACAAATGATGCGACAAAGATAGAGAGAGACTAGAAAACATGTGTAAAGTGTTACGTAAGCCATTCCTTACTCACACTATCATATATACCAATGTTCAATGTACAATGTGGGAGCAAAACTCTCAACCACTCTATGCAAATAGTAATAGATGGATGAGTGAATGTACAAATGTAACAAACATATTCAGATGTATGGACAGAAATCTGAATATATAGGAGATGTGTGACCTAATAGGTTGTAGAAGAGTGAATATGAGTGACAGAAAGAGGAAGGATCAGTCTAAAACTGATAATCAACAAACCCTCATCTAACCTTAGGCTATGGAAGACCCTAAGTCACATATGTGTGTGAAAAGATCACATACTTAAAAACTAGCAAAGAATGCTAACAAGTTTGTTGTCGGAAATCCTCAAACTCATATGACCATACCTTCTCGAACACCTCATCCAAATATGCATAAAGCATATACGTACTGATTCTCTTGTACCTATGCCGAATAGGACTGCTCCTGATATGGATGCCACTGCCTCCATAAACTCCAAGTAGTACTTGTGTGCATAAAGAGAATATGTATCTGTATTCTTAACATAAGATGTAAATCTTATGTCAACCACCATCCAATGTCTTTGAAGTAAACCGAAATCTTCATGTAGAAGACAATCTTCAAATACTCCATGTAGATGGCAGATCCTCACCACCAAGCTACTAATAACCAAGTCCTCTCCATGAGCAAGAGTGTGAGCACACTCTTCTCCTCCAAGAAGAACTCCATAGCTGCTCCTCAACATCCTTCAAGTTAGCACCATGGCTAGCCCATGTGCTAGAAGAAACACCACCTCTATTGAGGTCCAAGGACCAAGGCTTGTGTTGAACACTAGGTGAAGGATGAAATACAAGTGACCACAAGCACTTCCTATATAGTCTTTGTGTTCCTTGAAAAGCTCATAATAAAGCAAAACTTGAAAAGCTCCTTCGTAGCGATCATTCAAAGTATTACGAAATCTCCGTTTATCGCGCCAATGTCCGTCTTTAAAAATAAAAGCATAAAACAAAAGCTTTATCGTGTTTCTGCTGCCTGCCACGGGACTTGAACCTTGATGGGTGACATGGGAGGACTTTCACTTATACACGGTGCCCAGCGCCTTTAGTTGTAGGAGAAGGTAATATCACAGCTAGAGATGTTATGTTAGCTCAGCAAAATTTGGCCCAATTGAACATTGTTTCCAACAATCCCCCCTGCAATGTCATATCGGTACAAATTTAACCGGATCTGCAAACTATCAAAGCTGCAAACTATCACAAGCTTCAAGCTTGTACTCTCAAATTGACCTTCAAATCTTTTCTTCAAAAGTCTTCTTCAAAACTGAATTTGACATTTCTTCAAAAAACTTGAACTTTCTTAATATGAACCATAATACTTAAGTAAATATACAAACAAGATATCCAATAGTGTTCTAATCAAGCAATCACTGCTTGACAACAAATGTAGCAAGTACTAACTCTGAACCTACTTTCTCCTGTCTTCAGAAACCTGAAAACATACACTAGGATCCACATATTTGCATTAACCTTACGAAAAATTTCTCAACGTACTTCTGCTATGTCATGTAAATACACTAAATAAAATCAAGACTGAATCCTAGAACCTGTGACTGATAACTCACAACTTAGTGTATTATGAACATTACTGGTTCATCTCTGACTGTACTCAAGTCAAGTCAAGCCAACTCAACTAAAATCACCTCAACTCATGAGTCTCATCAAAAAATATATGATGTCATCATGTCGTCATCCTTGTTCAATGTGTAAATCCTTCATACCTCTTTCCTTCAAAACTTGGTATAAACGTATATGTGCGCATCTCTAAAAACATACCTCTCAAAAATATCAAGCTTCTCTCCAATAGAACTCTAGAACCTTCTCCTAAACAGGAACATCCTAACAGGAACTTTCTCCAGACATTCTCCTTCTTCTTTCAAAGCTAGAACATAAAGAGAACCTAACAAAGAAAATATAGGAATACCTGAAATAGGAATACCTATACGTATGACACTGCATTCTTTTACATATGGCTGAAAATAAGTCTTCATGTTTCATTACCCCCTGGATGATTTAACACTAGTATCTAGAATTCTTCAAATATATCAGACTTATGAAATCCAGAACATCTTCATTCTTTCAATAAATTTGATCTTTAGTGATCAATACCTGTATTTGAAACAAAATCTCTGAACCCTTTTTATTAGCATTGTACACATGCAAATAGCTTTCCTTGTTACTTCCTCAGCTTCCCAAAATCTAGGATAAGGTTAGTTGATCTATCATAAAAACTTTGTTGAAAGCATTTTAGGATTCACAACCTTCTGCAACGTAACAAGTATCTTCTTCTATCTCTCTGCAATACAAATCTGATAGAACCTGAATCTTTGACTTACTTTCTCCAATACTACGAACATTCTCAAACAAAGGATAGACAATTGACTCATAAATACTCAAGACCTTCTATCAAGATCTCCAAGATCATATAAGATCTATCAAGATCATACAAGATCATCCAAGATCAATGATCTCCAACAAAATACCTATGTAGAATCTACTCTCATCAAACCTTCATGACTAAATGTTTGATTTGTTACCTGAATGTCTCTAAGTGTCCATGCTTCTCACAAAGTTGTAAAACTTTTCTTCAAACAAATCCTTCCCAAGAATCTACAACTCCTACTTGAAACATAAGTGGATAAACTTCACCTTGCTACTAAATCATGACCAAGTATAATGCAAAACAAGAAATTGCTTCTTCTTTAAACTATCTTCACACAAGATGTTCTCGTAGACTTGTCTTTGGGTGTAGAGGATAAAATAGGAAAAAATATATGGAATATATATGAGTAATGGAAGTCTTACTTTCCTTTGGAATTGTTGGACCTTCTTTTTTTGCATCTTTCTTGCACCTGATGATGATGTCAACATCTTTATACTTCTCTTCCATACCTTTTGTTCTCTTCATCTTGAAGTAGAAAACACTCTTAACTTCTTCAAATGAACTTTTCCTCTTCCTCTAGTGCTAAGAGTAAGAGACAAAACAAACATGGATACAAATGGAAGTGAACATAGAATCATGTTTTACCATCTTCTCATATCTCTGAATCAAAACTCTGCTTCAAATGTCTGAAATGACTAAATTCACCAATCTTTTGTCTGAATGATGAATTACCTTTCTAGAGTTATACCTCTCTAGATCAAAGTTTGTACTTGGATATCCAACCAACTTACAACAAAAAATTGGTTAAACACAAAACTCGTCCCATCTCCAAATTTGTCTTCTTAGATGAGCTTTCTTGCCATGAAAGAGATCTCATAAAACTCTCTAGAAAAACCTCTAGATACCTGTTTTAATGTATCCTTTAACTTTCAAATAATGAAAGTGTATAAAATCACTCCTTGAATCCTTCAAATCTCTTCATAACTGCTCTTCTAAGACATGTCCTGCAAATGATAATCTGATAGTAGAAACTAATACATGTGATTTGATGTTGATCTAATTCCTCCATCTTCTCCAAACCCTTGTTCTTCCTTGTATTTGAAGTAGTCTTCTCTTCATCAAGTCTTGGTCTTCAAACAATACTTCTATAAAGTATTTTCATACTCTTCCAAAAGTATTTGGCTGCTAACAGATCATCAACTTCATACTCCAAACTGATGAATAAACATGTGACCAAATTGTCTAATTCTCAAATCTTTACTAATATAGATTAAGTGTGTATGTCAAATGTCAAATATTAGAAGATGATCTTAAATTGTTTGTTGTAAACCTGGAAGTCTCGAAACTTGGGAACCTTAATGAGCCTGAATGCATTGATGCCAAAGCCCTAAAGATGTGATACCAAAACCTTAGAGCTCTGATACCAAATGTTGGAAATTTAGTAGGCCCATAGCTCATGTCACAGGTCCACATTTTCATAGGTCCAACATATACAACATAGAATCTAGCAATCTTCCAATATTGACAAAACATGAACATACCACATTTAATCATACAAATAGTGAGACAAAGATAGAGAGAGACTAGACAACATGTGTAAAGTGTTACGTAAGCCACTGCTTACTCACACAATCATATATACCAATGTTCAATGTACAATGTAGGAGCAAAACTCTCAACCACTCTATGTGAACAATAATAGATGGATGAGTGAATGTACAAATGTAACAAACATATTCAGATGTATGGACAAAAATCTGAATATACATGAGATGTGTAACTTGATAGGTTGTAGAAGAGTGAATATGAGTGACAGAAAGAGGAAGGATCAGTCTAAAACTGATAATCAACAAACCCTCATCTAACCTTAGGCTATGGAAGACCCTAAGTCAGATACGTGTGTGAAAAGATCACATACTTAAAAAGTAGCAAAGAATGCTAACAAGTTTGTTGCCGGAAATCCTCAAACTCATATGACCATACCTTCTCGAACACCTCATCCAAATATGCATAAAGCATATACGTACTGATTTTCTTGTACCTATGCCGAATAGGACTCCTCTTGATATGGATGCCACTACCTCCATAAACTCCAAGTAGTACCTGTGTGCATAAAGAGAATATGTACCTGTATTCTTAACATAAGATGTAAATCGTATCTTAACCACCATCCAATGTCTTTGAAGTAAACCGAAATCTTCATGTAGAAGACAATCTTCAAATACTCCATGTAGATGGCCGATCCTCACCACCAAGCTGCTAATAACCAAGTCCTCTCCATGAGCAAGAGTGTGAGCACACTCTTCTCCTCCAAGAAGAACTCCATAGCCGCTCCTCAACATGCTTCAAGTTAGCACCATGGCTGGCCCATGTGCTAGAAGAAACACCACCTCTATTGAGGTCCAAGCACCAAGGCTTGTGTTGAACACTAGGTGAAGGATGAAATACAAGTGACCCCAAGCACTTCTTATATACTCTTTGTGTTCCTTGAAAAGCTCATAATAAAGCAAAACTTGAAAAGTTACTTCGTAGGGATCGTTCAAAGTATTATGAAATCTCCATTTATCGCACCGTTGACCATCTTTAAAAATAAAAGCACAAAACAAAAGCTTTATCATGTTTCGCATTGCTTGCCACGGGCTCAAACCCTGGTGGGTGACATGGGAGGACTTTCGCTTATCCATGGCACCCAGCGCCTTTAGTTGTAGGAGAAGGTAATATCATAGCTAGACATGTTATCTTAGCTGAGCAAAATTTGGCCCAATTGATCATTGTTTCCAACAATCCCCCCTACAATGTCATATTGGTACAAGATCTGCAAACTATCAAAGCTGCAAACTATCACAAGCTTCGAGCTTGTACTCTCAAATGTAGCATATTGTCTCCTGTCTTAAGAAACCTGGAGAACAAAATCTCTTAACCCTTTTTATTAGCACTATACAAATGCCAATAGCTTTCCTTGTTACTTTATCAACTTCCCAAAATCTAGAATAAGGTTAGCTGATCTATCATAAAAACTTTGTTGAAAGAATTTTAGGATTCATAACCTTTTGCAACATAACAAGTATCTTCTTCTATCTCTCTGCAATACAAATTCGGTAGAACCTGAATCTTTGACTTACTTTCTCCAATACAAAAAAACTTCTCAAACAAAGGATAGACAACTGACTCATAAATACTCAAGATCTTCTATCAAGATCTCCAAGATCATATAAGATCTATCAAGATCATACAAGATCATCCAAGATCAATGATCTCCAACAAAATACCTATGTAGAATCTACTCTCATCAAACCTTCATGACTGAATGTTTGATTTGTTACCTGAATGTCTCTAAGTGTCCATGCTTCTCACAAAGTTGTAAAACTTTTCTTCAAACAAATCCTTCCCAAGAATCTGCAACCCCTACTTGAAACATAAGTGGACAAACTTCTCACCTTGAGAACTCCCAAAGTTGCAAGTTGATACTTCAAATCTTCATATTCTACCCGGGTGAAATGTGATAGTACCTGCTTGACTTTCTTTTGGCTAAATGCACTTCTTAATCAAGTAATAGGATCTGATGGAACACCTTTTTTAATACAAACATGTATCCAAAAGTCTAGACAATCATAGAAAGTAGATTCTCAAACTGACTGGTACATCAAAAAACTGAATTTGCTAAAGTTTTCTAAAAATACTGAATATGTGGTAACTTTTCCAAACACAAAACCTCAACCCAAGTATTCAACATTTGTTACAAAAAACTCTTTTACTTCAAGAGTTAGATCAAGAAGAAATATACTTCTCCGCAACTTGTCATATACCAAGTAGCTCTGTATTGACACTCCAAGAATTCTTTGAGGGAACATATAAGTTGCCTCCTTAAAATTTTCAACTTATATATAACTCATACGTATGAGTTAAAACATACAAGTTGTTTTGAAAATGTGCTCCTTTTCTTTCTCTCAATGCAATTCTTCGTCAAATCTACTAAATCATGACCAAGTATAATGCAAAACAAGAAATTGCTTCTTCTTTAAACTAACTTCACACAAGATGTTCTCGTAGACTTGTCTTTGTGTGTAGAGGATAAAATAGGAAAAAAATATATGGAAAATATATGAGAAAAGGAAGTCTTACTTTCCTTTGGAATTGTTGGACCTTCTTTTTTTGCATCTTTCTTCCACCTGATGATGATGTCAACATCTTTATACTTCTCTTCCATACCTTCTGTTCTCTTCATCTTGAAGTAGTAAACACTCTTAACTTCTTCAAATGAACTTTTTCTCTTCCTCTAGTGCTAAGAGTAAGAGACAAAACAAACATGGATACAAATGGAAGTGAACATAGAATCATGTTTTACCATCTCCTCATATCTCTGAACGAAAAATTTGCTTCAAATGTCTGAAATGACTAAATTCACCAATTTTTTCTGAATGATGAATTACCTTTCTAGAGTTATACCTCTCTAGATCAAATTTTGTACTTGGATATCCAACCAACTTACAACAAAAAATTGGTTGAACACAAAACTCATCCCATCTCCAAATTTGTCTTCTTAGATGAGCTTTCTTGCCATGAAAGAGATCTCTCAAAACTCTCTAAAAAAACCTCTAGATACCTGTTTTAATGTAGCCTTTAACTTTTAAATAATGAAAGTGTATAAAAGCACTCCTTGAATCCTTCAAATCTCTTCATAACTACTCTTCTAAGACATGTCCTGCAAATGATAATCTGATAGTAGAAACTAATACATGTGATTTAATGTTGATCTGATTCCTCCATCTTCTCCAAACCATTGTTCTTCCTTGAATTTGAAGTAGTCTTCTCTACATCAAGTCTTGGTCTTCAAAAAATACTTCTATAAAGTATTTTCATACTCTTCCAAAAGTATTCGGCTCCTAGCAGATCATCAACTTCATACTCCACACTGATGAATAAACATGTGACCAAATTGTCTAATTCTCAAATCTTTACTAATCTAGATTAAGTGTGTATGTCAAATGTCAAATATTAGAAGATGCTCTTAAATCATTTGTTGTAAACCTGGAAGTATCGGAACTTGGTAACCTGAATGAGCCTGAATGCATTGATGCCAAATCCCTAAAGCTCTGATACCAAAACCTTAGAGCTCTGATACCAAATGTTGGAAATTTAGTAGGCCCATAGCTCATGTCACAGGTCCACAGTTTCATAGGTCCAGCATATACAACATAGAATCTAGCAATCTTCCAATATTGACAAAACATGAACATACCACATTTAATCATACAAATGATGAGTGAAAGATAGAGATAGACTAGACAACATGTGTAAAGTGTAACGTAAGCCACTGCTTACTCACACTATCATATATACCAATGTTCAATGTACAATGTGGGAGCAAAACTCCAATCATTTATCTGCATAGAAAGAGGTTTCCATAAGGAATCCTCTCTTCTATTGTAAACATGACATAAGGTTATGCAATTGGAATGGTGGTGTTGCAAGGAAAAGAGGCACTAAAGAGGAGCCCCAAAATTTTCAAATTAATGAGCATAAATTTTCTTCTTCAAAATCCTATGAAACTCCCTCGAAGCTATGTAAATGCACTAGAGGAGTCCTCTAGATGCATAAGTCCCAAATCCTTGTAATATAACTCTTGTAAACTAGTAGGAAATTAGAGTTAGTCAATAAAGTGCCGGTTTCTTGTGTGAAAGGACCATTTTTAGGGCACATGTATATAAATCGCTTTGTGACTCTTGTAAGAGACTTTTTGCCATTGTGAAGAATTGGAGAAGATTTTCGAATTTGCTTCTTTCCTGTCGATTTCCTCCTTCTCCATGATCTTTTGTGTGTGTATGTGTGTGTGTGCAATGCTTGGAATGTGTGTAGGATTGTTATCTATCCTTTCCCATCACTTTTGAACTACTGTAGTGTGTGTGTGTGTGAGCCATTACGAGTTGTGGAGTGAGTGTTGGTGCTTCCCACCATTCACTATTTTGCTCATAACTTGAAGAGTGTTTGTCACATTTGAGCAAAAATATGTGAATAGATGCGTCTCGCCGAGAGCTTCAAAAGGAACCCACTATTGACCAATATTCGGAGTTCGGAGCTAGGAGAAAATTTTGAATTTATGCTTACTACTATAAATGGTATCTCGACATGCATTTTAAGAGAATTAGTGAGTTAGAGAGGTAGTTAAGTCTTTTCACATGCATTGTACCTTAGCCACTTCACTTTCTAGCATGTGTGCACATGTCTTCATACACTTGGTTCATACGATTACTCGGATTGATAATTAAATGTGTATCGACCCACCACTATTATGCACTTGTGGGACGATTGAGGTCTAGTCTCATCGACACAAGTCCCTAAGGCTTCACGACTTAGGCACACACATTTTTGGCACCGTTGTCAGGGAAGAAACCTAATAAAGGTGCCTTTGTGATGGTTATAGTTTTGGAGTGAAGGAATTGTACTTGTAGAAGTGAATTCATTCAGTGGAAAGTAGTCAAGCACTTCAGCACTTGTTACTTCACACATTTGAGGTGTGTGTAATGAGTTTTTAGGTTTAGGGTTCAGACTGAGGAAGAAAGGGAAGAGTTAAGGTTAGGCAAGAGAGAGAAGTAGAGTGGGGAAAGTAGAACATCTCAAGAGTTCCCAAAAATTTGCCCCAATTAGTTTAGTTTAGGCATTAGGTAACCCAAACTATAAAAACCAAAAAATCAATCTAGTTGAGCACTTGTTAGAGCAAGTATCATATGAGAGCGACGACTAGTATCGCAGTAGTGTTATCGTGCCTAACAAGCAAGGAAAAGTTCTAATCAGCCGAAAGCTTAGGCAAGGCATCCTAGAAGGCGAGTTATACAATTTTTTTATCCCAAAAACACCATCAAAACACATGCACACGTGATTTAAGTGGTTTTCGGTATCATGGGGTAGAACAGATAGTTTTTTGAGAGATTTTAAGTGACACAGGGGGTCAAGAGTGAAGAGGTGAGAGGAATAAAAACTTTGCACTAAAAAAATTAATTTTTGAGTAAATTTGGTTGTAGTATTGTGATCAGTTGAGTTTTGGTATCGCGATACCAAAATTCCCTAGTATCGCAATACTCGTCTGGTATCATATCATTGCATACCCACTTGAGGCATCACGATACCATTTTGGTATTGTATCATCAAGTGATGGTATCATGATCGTGGTCCACTTGGTATTGTCTCGTCCCAGTCACAGTATCATACCATCGATCGAGCGGTATCGTATTACGTGCAAGGTTGGTATCGTATTGCCAACTCAGTATCGTATCGTCCTCTATTTTGGTATCATATCGTCACATGCTCTAGTATTGTATCGTACATAAAGTGGTATTGTATCGTGGTCAAAGTTGGTATCATATCGTGCATAAAGTGGTATCGTATCGTCCAACCTTTTGGTATTGTATCGCTCATAGGGGCAGTATTGTATTGTGAGATTTCTGGTATCATATCATTCACATAGCCAGTATCACATCGTGTAGTGAGCAGTATCGTATAGTCGACTGCCATGGTATCGTATCGTGGGTTTGCAGAGGTATCATATTGTCTGCACTTCTAGTATCATATCATGTCACTCAATGGTAACATATCGTCGAAGACTTCTAGTATCGTATCATGCAAAAATTGGTATCGTATGGTCTGTGTGGTATCGCTAAGAGTTGTATTGTCCAGAACCACTTAAGCTATTTGAGGGCAAAATTTAAAATGATTGAGGAGCTAATTGAGGGGAAGTAGGAATTCAACATAAGCCCAAAGAGGTGAATGAACTTAAGATCAGATGGGTGATTCAGAGGAGGAGCTACCCATGGCCTCAGAGGACATGCATGGTTTTGCCCCTAGGGAGAACTTTATGTCAACCGTGGAGAGTGAATACCGCACCTCTCTGCAATATGTGTCCATCAATACGCAAGGGATCCAATTTACCTTGATGGTTTAAATAGGTTCATTGCAAGGATGGTAAACTCTAATGAATCAGCAATAGTGCCCAGCCCCATAGTTAAGTATGCAGGAGGAGTGTACATGGATAAATTAGGTCACATCTACATAGTGATAGAAAACCCAGATTGGATCAACGAGAGAGGAGAATTAGAGGGACAAGGAAACTCGAGGAGACCTGACTCTGAAGAGTTAGTAACTACACCAAGAGGTAACTCAGTGGTGAATCGAGTCTTGAGAGGGGATTTGATACCTTAACAGAGGACATTCACTTATTATGTGACCTTGCTTGCTGCACATGGAACACCAAAGTCCACTCTTGATGCCACCTCCTTTGAGCTCCTACAACTCCTGTCGCAACTGAGCCACTTCCTCTGCCTGGGCCTCCTCCTCCTTTTGGAGTTTTATTGCTTCAATCTCTCTTCTCAACTGAGCAACAACATTCTCTTCCTATGACTACCTGTTGGATGTATACCTGATCCATAGGTCAGACCTACTGTTACAAACTGATTCACCCACACAAGGATAGGAAGTAAGCCCAATGACTTTCTATGGGTTGAAGGATCCCGAAGATGATTCTAGAGTCACATACCTAGACCAGAACCAAAGAAGGTATTGGCCGGTAGATGCAGTTGATAGATCTCAATTGAGGTATATGGGGTTTCCTGTATTCCCTCCTCGAGAACAGGAAACTACCTCCCACAATCCTTTTGGAATGCATCAAGAGCCAAAGAATACAATGTCAGGACAAGCGAGCCAATGAAGTGTTCCCAATCGAACTCATGTGCAATTCACAATGCCAGGAGTGCAATAACACAACCAAACCTACTTAGGGATAGGTAACATGAATCGGCCAACCATTAGACCAAGGCCACAACCAGGAGTGCAACCTGGAATCCCTCCATTTAGACCTGCAATTCCTATGATGCCCAGACCACCAGAACCTATAAGAAGGCTGAGACCAATTCAAGTTTCCAAATGCATGAGAGATCACTATGATGGAATAGGAGAACCATATGATCACATAGCAGAGTTTAAACGAGTATTATGAGCTAAGAAAGTGGATGACTTCTTTGTGCAATATGAATCATTTAGACTTACCCTCACAAGAACGACTTTGACTTAGTTCCAACCCTTGGATCTAAATCAATTTGGAAATATTGAGCAATTTTTCTAAGAGTTCATTGGAGAATTCACCAAGAGAGGGATTAAACACAACTCATCATCCTTAATCCATAGCTTCAAATAGAACCCAAATGAAACCGTAAAAACAACTGCCCAAAGATTTAATCAATAAGTTGATAGATTCCCCGCAATAGAAAAAAACCTCCCAGCAAGAAATGATATCACTATTCTTGGACGGATTGACTAATGGGACACTGAGGACCCTAGTGTATGTGAAAAGACTCCAAACATTGAGTGAGTGTTTTCAAGAATGTATTGACCTAGAGGATAACCAAGTTGATGATCTCAAAAGTACACCAAGCCCTACTAAATCAGAAGAAACTAGAAGTACAGTGACATCTAAATCCAAGAATGTAGAGGAACTAGCAAAATTGGTAGCCAAGAAGTTAGGAGTTCATGGACACAGGAATTGCTAGAACCCAACAATGAGACTACCTATGTTAAGTCGATGCAACCTATGCGGTGGAGATCATCCATCTCACATGTGCACTAGAGGAGGCATGAGCATGCCAAAAGATTACCCATATAATAGGCAACCACCCCAAGGACCCAACCTATATTGTCATATTGAGTAGAAGTACACTAACCATACTACAGAAAACTGGCCATTTAACAAGCAGTCAAGGCCCATGAATCAACCTCAATATAGGCCTTATGGATACCCTCTTAGAGAACAAGGAAGAGAGATCCCAAGACACAACCCCTATCCAGGCCCACAAGGAGCACCTAGACCATATGAGCAAGGGCAATATGGACACCCGGAGCTAGTATTAGGACAACAACCACCCCTTCCATAGCACGTAGTGCCAATTAAATATGCTCAATTAGAGGAAAACATGGAAAGAGCCATAGTACCAGCTACACCTATAGCGAGCCGAGAATTAACGACTCAAGGATATGAGCAAACCCAAGGAGAATACTACCCCTTTGACACTGGTCTGATGGACTATGACCAAACTTATGACCAACAATATTATGGTTATGAAGGATATGACAACACCTATGGGCTAGAGTATGCAACCCTAATGTACACTGCACCTAAAGCACGAGCACCTATGAGACCACCCATTAGACTACCCGTGCCAAAAGGACCATGCTATAGATGTGGAGAAGACCACTTCATAAGAGAATGCACTCTGCCATATAACCCACCACCTCCTAGGACTTGGGAAGGGTACTACAATGAATGTGGAAAGGAACATCTATTTAGAGATTGCCCAAAGAATCCCAATAAGATTCACAACAAAACACAAATCAATGTGATCGAAGTAATTGAATCATCAGGAAGTGATAAGGAGTACACAGTACCATTGAAAGCTATCACACGAGCGTGAGCCAAAGGACAAGAGAGAAAGAAGGTAGAGTCTGAATAAGAAAGGGATAAAGAGCTAGAGCCCAAAATACAGGTAGTGGAAGATTTTGAAGACCCACGTGAGAGTACCCAAACAAAGAAGACACAAAGTTGGAAGGACAGAAGGGAAAAACTTAGAAACAAATGGATGAAAAATAAAAGTAAGGAGGACAAGAAGGACGTAAAAGATGACAAGAAACTTGAGAAACCCAAGGCACTCTAAAAAGGACTATCATAGTCCTCCCAGAGACAAGAATATCTGAGAATCAATACAATGAGTGTTTTAAAGAGAATGATGAGAAACCAAAAGAGAAAGATATTAAAGAAGAACAACGGAGCACTCAGGGCAATTCAACTTCTATAATCCCTAAACTAGAAGCTGATTGATCAAGAGAGTTGTGGACTAGGATTCGGGAAGACCGATGGAAAAAGAATGAAAATTTAAGACCACCCTTTGAGGAATTGGACATTGAGGACAACTAGTCAACTCCAAAATTGGAAGAAGTATATGAAGAGGTTTCTATGTTAGACTGGGATAGGAAGAAAGTACATAGCATTTCTACCTATGAAACTATATGGGAGAATATGAGAAAGGATCAATAGTTTTCCATGCTCCCACACTTCGAGGCAAGGAGAAGGGATCTTCAGGTGAGACCTCTCACAATCTAGCAAAAAAAGAAGAACAAGGTACAATGTCAGTTGACTGTGGAAGATTGACTACGAGCCAAACTACAACTATGGAGACAGTTAGCAGGGGAGTTGAAATTAGAGAATGAGGAGAATAAAAAGGAAAATAAAGAAATTGAAGCCCCTTCTACTATACAAATTCCTATGGATAAAGTTAGAGAATTTAGTGAAGGAGATGAGGGTAACACATGCTTACCCATCACATATAATGGACACATAACTAAAGCCATTCTAGACATAGGAGCAGGTGTAGGCATAGCCACCAAAGAGATTTGGGAGAAATGGGGAAAGTGAGCCCTGCGACCAACACATATGAAACTTCAGTTAGTAGACGGCCATGTAGAGAGACCCCTAGGAATACTGGAGAAAATTAAGCTGACCACCTACAGAGTGGAATTTGAGTGCACACTAGCCGTATGTCAATTTGGAAAAGTGAATAACTATGAAATGATATTAGGACGACCATTCATGAGACAACTCAGGGTAGTACAAGACTAGGGGAAGAGATGCATTGTACCTACAACATCAAGGAACTACTACAAAGATCAGTTTGCATACATTCTCATATAGGGATGTACCCCCACTACAATGGAATCCCCTAGAGAAGGAAGATGACTTGTCAATTCATAATGTAGGTTCAAGCAACCAATCTTGGATGCACGAAGATGCTCAACTATGGATGTGTAAGGAAGCAAAGTGAGAAGAGAAAAATGCTCGAATGTGGCCTATTGGACATCAAAATTACCGGCCCATAGATGATCCTATGTATATGCCTCAAGATTTTCCAGTAAAAACATTTGAACCACATAGTTGGATTGAGATTCTAGCCACATTAGATGTTAGTGTAAATGAGGAGGTATTAACCATGAATGAATGTGTGGACAAAGAAGGTAATGATGTAAGCTTTTACATGGTAGTCCTTCAGGAGGTAGAAACAGGAGAACTCTTAGAAAAAGAATGGAAGGAGGAGTACGAACGCATAGAGATGGAACCATAATTTGATTTGGAGGAGCGATACTTAGAAGCTATTCAAGCCGATGAAAAGGAAGGAACACCCAAAGTGTTAGAAATAGAAGCAGCCCATATGAGACCAAACAATGAGGAAACGTCAGATATGTTAGAACAAAACCTACATCCTTTTGAGGTCCCAGAGCATTTCAAAAGATATGAAGTAGAGGAGAGGAAGATAGCCATTCAGATGCTTAAGAGAGAGGCAAGAGAAGGAGAAGCATATGACAACAAGGAACAAATGAAGAAAGTAATAGTGTCCATGGAAGATGGAGAAGAAAGGTGTACTTACATAGGAAAAGATGTGTCACCAGAACAGGAAGAAGAATCGATAAGACTGATTCAAGAGTATCAGGACATGTTTGCATGGACCTACAAGGACCTCAAAGGTGTAGATCCATCCATTTTTTCTCATCAAATCCCAACGACACCTGATGCAAAACCATCAAAGCAACGCCCTTACACTTATAATGATGTCTATTTAGCAAAAATTAAGGAGGAGATAGACAAGCTATTAGCAATCGGATTTATTTATGAGATAAAACACACGGAACGGGTGTCACCATTAGTGGTCGTACCCAAGAAGAATGGGAAATTAAGAGTGTGTATTAACGTGAAGAAAGTAAACGTAGCCACAATTCGTGATAGCTATCCATTACCTATCATTGATCACCTCTTGGAAAGAGTCACAAGCAAGGAAGTCTATAGCTTCTTAGATGGATTCTCTAGATACAATCAAGTAGCTATTGCTACAGAGGACTAACATAAGACTGCATTCGCAACTGAATGGGGAGTCTATGCTTTTAGAGTGATGTCTTTTGGACTCACGAACACCCCTATTACTTTCCAAAGGCTGATGTGTCACGTCCTTAAAGAATTTCTAAGGAAGATTATGCAAGTATATGTTGACAACTTATGCACACACTCCTCAAGTTTGAGACAAGAGCACATTACGGAGTTGTGAAGGATATTTGATAAGCGTTGATAATATTGAGTGTGCCTGAATCCTGAGAAATGCATCTTTATGGTGAGACAAGGAAAAATCCTAGGACACATCATATCTAGGAATGAAATTTCCACTGAAGAGGATAAGATCAAAGTAATTCTAGAGCTTCCAAGACCGAAAAATGCTAAGGAAGTGCAAGCTTTCATGGGTCATTGTGGATACTATCATAGATTTATTCACATGTATGCCATAATTGCCAAGCCATTATATGGATTGTTGAACCAATTTACATGGACAAATGAGTGCGAGAAAGCGTTTAATGAACTAAAAAAAATGACTAAGCATAGAACCTATTTTGAAAACGCCTAATTAGAATAAGCCTTTTCATATCCATGTAGATGCCTCCAACTATGCCATAGGATGTATATTAGCTCAACTGGCAGACGAAGGAAAATTAGAACATCCTATTGCTTATGCAAGAAAAAAACTAAATCAAGCTGAAAGAAACTATACAACCATGGAACGATAAGGTTTACGAATGGTGTACGCAGTGAAGAAAGGATTTGCAATCATGCAATTTGCACATTGTGGCAGGAAGTGTGTATCATAAACAACCTAATGGTGTATTGTCAACATGTGTGGAAGAAGACGAACAGAAGAACAATTCTTCACAATAGCACCAGACTAGAGTAGGACATTGGTGAAATTCTTAAAAACACGCGAGCATGAGGAAGGAGCAAGCCTAGCTAGGAAGCGATCCCTAGAAGAAATGAGTAAGGACTATGTTATATTGGGGAGGAAATTATTCAAAAGAGGGAAGGACAATCAGTTACGACTATGTGTGCATAAAGGAGAGTACTTACCTATATTAGAAGACTCTACATATGGTGGCCAACTCTACATATGGATGCAGACACTTACGTATGAAGTTGTGAGGTATGCCAAAGAGCTAAGTATCCTATTAGAAAGGATGATATGCCTCTAAGACCCATGGTTTGTGCAAGGGCCTTTTCCAAATGGGGCATTGATTTCATAGGACCGATTAACCCACCAGCCAAGGGATCACACGCTGAGTACATAATAGTGGCGATAGATTATCTAACTAAATGAGTAGAAGCAAAAGCAACTAGAAGGAATGATGCTCATACCACAACCAAGTTACTCTTTGAGAATATCTTTACTCGCTTTGGACTACCTATAGAGATAGTAAGTGATAGAGGAGCACACTTCATTAATGAAGTGATAGAGTGCTTGATGAATGAATTCCTAGTGAATCATAAAAAATGAGTCCCCCTATCACCCTCAAGTCAATGGTCAAGCAAAAAGTTCCAATAAAGTGTTGTGTATGGTGTTAAAAAAGATAGTCAATAATCAAAGGTCAGACTGGGACAGACAATTGCATCATGCAATTTGGGCCTTTCGTGTGGCTTACAAAACAGCCATTGGAACTACTCCATTTAACCTATTTTATGGACAAAATGCGATCTCACCGATTGACTTTTTGGTACCTACTTTACGAGTAGCACAACAGTATGAATGGACATGGCACGAGCTATCCAAAAAACTAGATCAAATTGAGAAGTTACACGAAACAAGACTACAAGCAGTTGCGGGATTTTATGCTGCTAAAAGGAGACAGAAAGCGTATTATGATGCACACATCAAAGATAAAGGCTTGAAAGAAGGAGATTTACTCTTGGTATACACAATGAAGCAACATGCGAAGAAACTATAGAAATGTGGATACGGACCATTGCTGATTAATAGGATCTCAACTAGCAGAGGAGTGATTCTAGCCACATTAGATGGAAACATATTTCCTAACTCATAAGTGGATGTAGAGTGAAACGATATATGGAGCCATTAACAAATCAGAGTTAGCATGACTCATAGGAGTGCAAAATCGGATGAAGGAAGAGGAGAGGATTCGAGAAGAAGCATGCCAAGAAGCCTTAGAGCATATCAAGAAACGAAAGGAGTGGATAAAACAAAGGGATGAACGATATCTACAAGGAGAAGAACCCATACCTATGGCCAATTAGCAAGTCAATAAAGCCAACAAGGAAAGCCTTAGTATATCCCAAACATATTTAAACCTAGGGATTGGAACCACTGAGTACCAATTGATAGATGCCCTGATTGACTCAGGAGCAGCCCTTAGCTGTATACGAAAAACCTTAATCACACACCTTCAAACAAAAATAAGTCCCATTAAATTGTGCATGATAGGCATTGGAGGCCAAGTTATAGAATGTGTTGGAGAAACCTTAATATCCCTCCACCTAGGAAATTCTTCAATGGAACAATGAGTTTTGGTATGTAAGGAAAGACCTAATTGAAAATTTGATCCTAGGGAAAGATTGGATTACTGAAAACGAAGTGAGCATTCATTTAGCACAAGGATACATATCAACCAAAATAGGATATAAGGAAACATTTAACTTGTTAGAAGACAAACCTTCTCATGTTCATGAGGTTATCAAGCTTGAGAAAGAAACCCTAAAAAAGGAGTTAGAAGATGAATCGATCGAGAGCATACCCAAAGAATTCCCTATTCTAGAATTGCTTGCAAATAGGGATTTGTTGCATGATGATATGATCACCTTTCCCATGAGAGATAAATCCAAGAGAGAAAGTGAGAACAATGCTTCTAAATTGACCTACTCGAAGAGAAGAACATCCACATGGAAGTCTACTACTCGAGCATCACATCCATGGAACCCTCGTCTCCAATGGGTACTAAAGGATCGAATGATGGAACTAGAGAAGCAAACATAGAAATGGATCAGCCACCCAATGAAGGCAAGGAGAGACAACCAATACTCATCGTCACAATAGGAACCACAAATACTCCTTCGTGTGTGGATTCCAAAATCATTAGTAGCAGCCCGAAAAACACAGAAGCATATATGGATTCCGAAGAAGGTACGGCAAGCAGCAACTCAAGAACTAAGGAAGCTTGATGAGATATCATATCTATAGAATGAAGCAAAGATGCCCACAAAGAGCCACCAAGGGTATCGAAGGAACACACCAAATACAAATCAAATGACACTAAGAAAGGCAACGAGGACCAAAGATCAAGGAATGTGACAGAACCAAATACCTCAAGCACCAACTACAAAATGGATATGGAGACCAAAGAAGCAGCAAGAAGAGGAATGACATAAAAAGCTCGATTCCACTTGCACTCATGAGGAATCCACTGCACCTAGAGTATGCATGACAGGGTCATATTACAAGGCCATGCATTCGGCACATTACCTTCTCGACAAAATTAGTTGTGCATATTTCCATCATTGGAATAGATCTTAGTTTCTACTGCCATAGGAATGACCTTACAATGTACATAAATAAATGCTTCGGCTAGAATTAACTCTTGTTTTATTTTCAGGAATAAAAATCAAAAGAAGTGTGGTAACACACCTTACTCATTTAAGCAAGGGGGAACAGAATGACACAAGAAATGACATATCAATAAGCCACACATGACACGTGAATGGGTTTCTACTAGAATCTAATTCTCTCTTTATTACAAGTGGAGATGGCTTTTGAGGATTCTGAAGCAAAACTTCAAGAAGAGGTGTTGGAGTTCCCATTACAGAGCGTGACCAAAGCCAAAGGTCATTGGTTTTAAGAGGACCAACCTACGGAGATTATCTCTTCCTAGTGACAATCAAAATTATGGACACCGACCATCAATTCCCAATCATGTCTCAAGATTTTAGGGTCTTGCATGACATCCCATCAACCGTGGATGTATTAACAAAGCCAGGTATTCAAAAATATTTTGAGCTACCAATTTACAAGCCAGACTTCCAACGATGTATGCAAGTGATGAATACCCTCCAACCGACTTTACATAACCCATTAGTGCCAGAGGCAAGACTTGTAGATGTGGCAGGAGAATGGGTAATCATCCAATTCTCTCACAATTTGATCAAGGAGGCTTTTGGATGGGAAAAGGATGGAAACACAGTTTTGAAAGATGAAAGTTGGGGGACTAAGACACAAACATTCACGAACATCAATCGTATAGACATAGAAGAAGAAGTATGTCTTATTCATCAACACTTTTGTTTCCCAAATATGCATCGATACACAGCACCACAGAAAATCATAGTGCAGATTCTATCTCATGCTATCAAATAGATTGGTAATCAAGTGAACATGATGCAATACATCCAAGAGCATCTTTTTGAAGCTAAGAAACAATGGAACCATAAAAAGTTCTTGAACGAAAGTGTCGTGTTGACCATACTTATCTACCATGCACTGGGTATTCGAGAACATCTGAAAGAAATGCCCTTGTCTTCTGATATGGCTAAGTATGTGAAATTAGCCACAGTTCCAAGGAAAAAGAAGGGACCAAAAGCGATAGAAGAAGCCAAAACCAGCTCACAACCAAGGATGAGTTAAATCAAGTAACGGATTCCTTCGGAGTGGAAGGCACAAAGATAATTCAAACCCCTAATGACACCATCATGGACACAACAAGGCAAGGGTCATCTAAAGAAGAAGTTCACATACTCAAGATGAATGAAGAGCCAAACATTCAAATTATAGAGACTCGCTTAGATGGCGAAGCCCTAGTAAAGAGGCCAAAGGAAGAAAAAGAACAGGAAGAAGTGGCAGAGCCCGAGCCATTCATGCCCATTAGGGTTGTAGCATATCCCTCTCCTTTGAGTGTTATCTTTCAAGGAAGCACTACAAAATCGACCACAAATGAGGACAAAGAAAAACAGAGAGAAATGCATCTTCATGTTGATATATTTAGGTAGTGATGTGTGTGAACACTCTAGGACTGCCGGGGCACTTTTTTCCCTCTTTAGGAGGTTTTTTTCCCCCGGCTTGTATATACGCCTATTGCCCTAATGGGCTACTTATCTTTGTACATTCTCTAGTAATACATTCAGTCTTGTGTGTTGTGCTCCAAGCTTCTTCTTCTTCCTTGTGCTGTTCGCGTGCTTCCGCAGACGTCTAACTCCAACAATTGGTATCAGAGCAGGTCGTCGCTTCTTCTAGGGCGCCGTCGACACTCCTCCGTTTGCAATCTCAGATTCGCACGAAATTTGGTGAGCATACTCAGGGTGTTTC
This sequence comes from Ceratopteris richardii, assembly GCA_020310875.1. Classification (NCBI taxonomy): domain Eukaryota; kingdom Viridiplantae; phylum Streptophyta; class Polypodiopsida; order Polypodiales; family Pteridaceae; genus Ceratopteris; species Ceratopteris richardii. Next base: position 43,291,367 of record CM035419.1, read on the forward strand.
CGAGATCAAAACAGCTTTGCTTTGTGGTGCCAAAATCGCAATCTGAGCTCGTTTCGGCCTTCGAATGCACTATCGCAGCGCTTGTGCAGGCTATTTCGTCCTTTTGTGCCAAAGGTATATACCAGTTTCTGTTCGCTAGTTTAAGCGTCTCGAAGTCTGCTACAGGTCTAGCAGAACTCCTTTGGGCAGTTCCGTTCAACTTTTTTAGATACAGTCAATTTTCTGCATCAAGGTATTTTAGTCACCGGCCATGGCTGAAAGCAGTGATGTATTCCGTATGTTGGCTGTTGAGGATAAGTTGGATGGTACCAACTACCCATTATGGGCTTATATGATGCGACATGTACTGGTTGCAAAAGGATTGTGGAACATTGTGCAAGGTGTTGAAAGACGTCCTGTTACACCTGTAACGACAGGTACTGCAAATACAGGTGTTGGAGCTGATGAAGATGGTGTCGAAGATGATATTCCGCAGATTCCTGTTCGTGTTGCTGTTTCTGTTGCACCTACTGCAGATCAGATTCGTTGGGATGGCAGAGATGCCCAGGCACATGCATTGATAGCTTTGTCTGTCAAACGTGCCATTATTCCTCACATTCGCTCTTGCAGAACAGCAAAGGATGCTTGGGATACACTTACCACTTTGTACCAGGCTAGGAATGAGGCTCGTGTTGCTTACCTCCGAAAACAGTTGGAGAGTGAGCACATGAATGAAGGTGATTCTATGGACAGTTTTCTTACAAAGATCAAAGACCTGAAGGAACAATTGATTTCTGCTGATGAGGTTATACCAGATAGCTCACTTGTGCAGACCGTTCTGAATGGTCTTCCTGATTCATATCAGAGTTTTGCCTCTACTCTTCGGTTGATGATGAAAGGCAATCCGAATGCCTTGTCATTTGAGGAATTAGTCTCTGTTCTGTTGCAGGAAGATCAGTCCAGGCAGAACAAGTCCATTATGCGAGTTGCAGATCAAGCTTTCCTGGCTAGTCAGAAGGGCAAAGGAAAATGGAGCTCTTCTACTAGTAAGCAGAAATCTGCAAATGCTGCACATTCAAAGAACCAAGACAAAGATGAGAAAAAATCAGAAAAGCAGAAATTGTTTTGTAAGTACTGTAAAGGCAATGATCATATCATAAAGAACTGTCCAAAACTGGCTGCTAAAGAGGCAAAGAAGAAAGAGGCTGGAATGGTTGTTGCAGAGGCCTCTACACCAAAAACAGAGTCTGCAAATCTTGTGCAGGAAGAAGAATGGGCGTTTACTACTGTCTGCAGTTTTGACCCATCTTCTCATGATCAGTGCATGTCTGCAGTAGACTCAAATGTTTGGTACTTTGACAGTGGGGCGACCAAACATATTACCTCGCAGCGCAGTTTCTTCTCTTCACTTGAGCCTGCTCCTACAGGGAATACTGTCACATGCGCCAATAACTCCTCTTATCCTGTTATGGGAGTTGGTAAGATCATTCTGACTACTACTGATGGTAGTTCTTTCACTTTGTCAGATGCTTTATTTGTGCCAGGGATCAAAAAGAATCTGTTATCAGTTTCTGCATTAGCCAAGATTGGCTTGGTTGTGAAATTTGTTGATGACAGGTGTACAGTCCATGATCTCTCAAATGGCGATGTGATTATTGCTTCTGGCATTTTATGTCGTGGGCTGTATAAGCTCATAGACTATGAAAGATCTGTGAATGATTCGGCATGTGCAGTTCATGATTCTCAGGCTATGTCAGATGCAAAGCTTTGGCATGCACGCTTTGGTCATCTGAATTTTGCTAGTTTGTTACGCCTGCAGAAATCTGAAATGGTGTCCTCTTTGCCCAAACTTGAGGCACCTGGAAAACATGTTTGTGAAGGCTGTATTTTGGGCAAAATGCAGCGTTCTTCCTTTCCAAAAGATGGTTCAGTTCGGGCTACACAGAAATTACAGCTTGTACATAGTGATGTCTGTGGTCCTATGCAGACACCCTCTTTTGGAAATTACCTTTACTTCGTGACTTTCATTGATGATTTTTCCAGGCATGCATGGGTATATCCACTCAAAGCAAAGTCCGAAGTGTTCATGTGCTTCAAACAGTTTTTGGTTTTGGCTGAAAATCTGTTAGCATGTAAAATGGGCACCCTCCGTTCTGATCGAGGGGGGGAATATATGTCTTCAGATTTTAATGCATTTCTGGCTGATCGTGGGATAAAACACCAATGTACAGTGCCATATACACCTCAACAGAATGGAGTTGCTGAACGAAAGAACAGGTCACTCATGGAGATGGCGAGGTGCATGGTCAAAAGTCAGGCTTTACCACATAGTTTCTGGCTTGAGGCTGTCATGTGTGCAGCATATGTACTGAACAGGTGTCCCACTAAAGCATTGCAGTCTATCACTCCATATGAGGCTTGGCATGACCGCAAGCCATCTGTTGCTCATCTGCGTGTTTTTGGTTGTTTGGCATATGCATTAGTGCCTGAACAACATCGCAGAAAATTGGATGATAAGGCAGTAAAATGTATTTTTGTTGGGTACAGTTCTGAAAGTAAAGGCTATCGTCTGTATCATCCACAGACTAAACGCATTCTGGTTAGCCGTGATGTTGTCTTTGTGGAAGATGCTATTCAGCCATTGCTTTCATGTACTAAGGAGACATCTGTTAGCTCCAAAGACATGTATGATACTTTGATGCCTCTTTTTACAGGTGGACAGGCTAGTGCTGGTCCTAATGAGGCAACTTCTCAGCCTTTGCAGGTTTCATATGATGATGCAGATCATTCCATTTCTGATGCAGATTTACATGATGCACTTGTTGATGAGAGAGCTGATATTGAGCAGGCAAAAACTATGCCAAAATGGCTGGTGCAGACTTTGCGTGACAGCAAATTAGATGCACCTTTGTCATATCGTACTCGTTCAGGCTCTCATAGTGCCTCCTTTGCATCAGATTGCTATGCTATGGCTGCCTCTAGTCTCTGTGATGAGAATGAGCCTGTTTCTTTTGATGAAGCACAAAATTCAGAAAGTTGGATGGCTGCTATGCAATCTGAATATGATGCTATAATGAAGAATGGTACATGGTCTTTATGTGACTTGCCTCCTGGCAAGAAGGCCATTGGCACTAAGTGGGTATACAAGCTGAAGCGTAAACCTGATGGTACAGTTGACAGGTATAAGGCTAGGCTTGTTGCAAAGGGTTATGCGCAGGAAAGAGGCATTGATTTTGATGAGACCTTTGCACCTACATGCCGTATGACTACTGTTCGGAGCATTTGTGCACTTGCAGCCCATCATGGTTGGAATGTACATCAGCTGGACATTAAAACAGCATTTCTGAATGGTGACTTGCATGAAGAAGTGTATGTTTTTCAGCCCCGTGGCTTTGTGCAAAAAGGGCATGAAAACCAGGTGTGCAGGTTAAAGAAGGCGTTATATGGTTTAAAGCAAGCACCACGTGCTTGGTATGAGAAGATACATGCCTATCTCATTGCACATGGTTTTGAGAACAGTCCAACTGAAAGCACCTTATATGTTAAGCGTGCTAATGATGTGCTTCTGATCATTGTTGTCTATGTTGATGACATGCTGCTCACTGGTCCTATTGAGACACATATTGCTGATTTTAAGGCTGATTTGCATGCCTCATTTGAGATGTCTGATTTGGGGCATTTGCATCACTATTTGGGCATTCAGTTTATGCATGTTGATGGTGGAATGGCTTTGTGTCAAACGAAATATATTGACACATTATTGCAGCGTTTTGGCCTTGAAGACTGTAAGCCTATTGCCACTCCTATGGAGACAGGTTTACGATTGAGTCTTCATGATGCTGGAGATGCATTTGATGCTGTTCTCTATCAGCAGGCTGTTGGATGCTTGATTTACTTATGCATTACTCGGCCAGATATTCAGTTTGCTGTCTCACAGATGAGCAGGTTCATGCATTGCCCAGGAGTCACGCATTGGAAAGCAGTTAAGCGCATCTTTTGCTACTTGAGTGGTACTCGGCTACTTGGGTTGTTTTATCCCAAGGGGGGATCACTACCGCCAGATTTGCATGCTTTTTCTGACTCAGATTGGGCTGGTTGCTATGACACTCGTGTGTCCACCAGTGGTTTTTGCTTCATGCTTGGTAGCTCATGTATATCTTGGTTGAGCAAGAAGCAGCCTACTGTGGCCACTTCCAGTTGTGAGGCTGAGTATAGGGCAGCTTTCACAGCGACTGTTGAGTGTGTGTGGCTCAGACGCCTTATGGCTGATTTGGGTGTTGGCCAGTCTTCTGCCACCACCATCTTCACTGACAGTCAGAGCGCATTGGCAGTTGCGAGGAACCCTGTGTTCCATGCTCGCACTAAGCACATTGAGGTGCATTATCACTATGTCAGGGAGAGGTTCTCTGTTGGGGAGATCAGCTTGGCATATGTGCCCACGCAGGAGAACATTGCAGACCTTTTCACGAAGGCTCTGCCTAGGGAGAAGTTTGAAGCTTTCCGCAAAGCTTTGGGCTTACTTCCTTTTGTGGAGTGATTTCCACATAGCTTGGCACTTCCTTATACATGAGTGCCAGCTCCTTGTTCACCGCATCACTCCCAGGGGGGATTTGTTGATATATTTAGGTAGTGATGTGTGTGAACACTCTAGGACTGCCGGGGCACTTTTTTCCCTCTTTAGGAGGTTTTTTTCCCCCGGCTTGTATATACGCCTATTGCCCTAATGGGCTACTTATCTTTGTACATTCTCTAGTAATACATTCAATCTTGTGTGTTGTGCTCCAAGCTTCTTCTTCTTCCTTGTGCTGTTCGCGTGCTTCCGCAGACGTCTAACTCCAACACTTCAAATAAGACAACCACATAATGCAACTATACATATGGATCAAGGAAAGGATGTACAAGTGGGGGAAGAACCAAGTATCCCAAAAACATTGCTGAATGTGGATGTGGCTCAATTAAAGCCAGTAGTAAAGCAGATGATACAAACATCTATGGATATTCAACAACAAATGCTCGATGCAGATGCAGACTATGACAAGGCTATGAGAGAGAGAAGCCAATTCCAGGTATTAAGTGAAAACTTGTCTGCACAATTAATCCAAGCTCAAAAGGCACTCTTCGACAAGGAACTACAAGATAAAGAAGCCATGGAGAAATGCATCATGATAACAATGGAAAACTAGAAGCTCCAAGATCAACTAAAAGAACTCCAAAGCAAGTTTGAAGTAGGTGAAGCTAAGAAAGCAAGAATGAATGCTAGAAGCAAACTGCTTGAATCTCAAATAAAGGTATATATGGAGGAAGCAAACAATTTAAGGAGCCAAAATAAAGAGCTTACGACCGCCATAATATGCAACCAACCCATAGAAGCACAAGAGATGACAACAAACGACACTTGGACATTGCAAGCTCAAATCGCAAAGTATGAAGATCAGTTGAAACAGGAACAAGCTCTCAGAGAGGAATGAGAAAAGAGATATATGCATGACACTTATGAACATTGGAAGAAATGGAAGGTGGTAGAGAATAAACTTATTGAACAATGCAATGAGGATGCTAATCAAATGGTTGCCATAAGAGAAGAACTATTGAAGAATAAAGAGGCAATCACACAAGTGGCCAAAACAATCACAACAAAAGATGAACTCATTGCACAATTAAAAGCACAAATAGAACAACAAGTAACAATGAGGACACTAGTAGTTCCAAGCTCCCAAGTGGCTACTAAGGAGACTGAGGTACGTCCTCTCTCTCCCCCCATGCATCATTCACTGATAAGGGAGTAGGTCAAAGGCTTTAGCGATGCTGATTGGGCAAGTTCAAAGGAAGATAGAAGATCAACCTCAGGTTATGTGTTCATGATAGGAAGCAAACCTATCACATGGAGCTCAAAGAAACAACCTAATGTTGCACTTTCATCCATGGAGGATGAATATAGAGGATTAGCATTTGCCACATGTGAAGCAATGTGGATTAAAAAGCTTTTTTCTGATCTTGGAGTGCAAGCTGGAACCATCCTTGTATACGGTGATAACATGTCAAGTATTTACTTGGCAAGCAATCCTATGTTTCATGCAAGGAGCAAACACATAGAGGTCCACTACCATCATGTAAGGGAGAAGGTATTGAGTAAAGATGTGGAGATAAAGTTCATTAGAACCAAAGAGCAGGTTGCAGATATGTTTACAAAGTTCTTGGATGCTTCTAAACTCAAAGGTTTCAAAGATGTGATAAATTTGCAGGACATGGATGAAGATAACTCCCAAATGAGCTTGAGGGGGAGTGTTGAAGATAAATGTACAAGATCATTTTCATATGAGCCATGCTTGGATAAATTTACCAAATATAAAGATAAAGAAAAAGTAGAGAGAAAAAAAGGAAAAAATAATAAAAGAAAAAGTCTAGTCAAAATTCATGATGAGTAAGAGATACAATATATTGCCTTGTAGTTAGTAGCATGTAGTGGAGAAAGTGGTGAGTTAAGAAGAAGGCACAAACTTCTTCACATGCTCATTGGTTATAAAGGTGAAGTGGGAGCACATTCAAAAAAAGGAGAGAAAGAGAAAAGAGCTCCCAGTAGTCGGATCTAGTCATTTTGTCATTCTTCATCAAACTTGTAAAACAAAGCATGATTAATTGTATGCTTTATGTATCTCAACACTCTCTTGGCTGAATTTAAGTGTTCACTTATCGGGGCTTGCATAAACTGAGAAACTACACCAACAACATAAGATAAATCAGGTCTTCTAATGTTTGCATAGATTAATGATCCCACAATGCTTTTGTATGTTGTTACATCTTCTAATGGCTCTCCATCATTTGAACAAATCTTTGTATTTGTGTCCATGGGTTGAGTGAGTGGTTTGCATTCACTCATTCCAAATCTAAAAAGAACATCCAACAGGTACTTCCTTTGCATCAAGTAGATGCCAATTTTTCCATAAACAACTTCAATTCCTAAAAAAATATTTCAGCTCTCCAAGATCTGAAATTTTAAACTCCTTACCAAGCTTCCCTTTGATATTTGTAATCCCTGTAACATCATTTCTTGTTATGATGAGGTCATCGATGTATATGAAAATATATACCTCTCTATTTTCTTCCTTCTTCATGTACAATGAAGGATCTGCACTAGGGTTGTATCCACACTTAGTTAGATATTCTACCAATCTCTGATTCCATGCTCTTGGTGCTTGCTTCAAGCCATAAAGAGCCTTCTTCAACCTACAAACAAAATCTAGATGGTTTTCATCTTCAAATCCAATCAGTTGACTCATGTATACCTCTTCGTGTAGTTCTCCATTAAGAAAAACATTTTTGATGTCGAGTTGATATAATGGCCATCTCCTTGAAGCACCAATTGTGATTAATGTTCTGATAGTTCTCATCTTTGTAACATGGCTGAAAACTTCATCATAATATATGCCTTGTGTTTGTTTAAATCCTTTGGCAACTAATCTACCTTTATATCTAGCTAGTGAACCATCATCATTCCTCTTTCCTTTAAACACCCATTTATTTGGAACAAACTTCATACCTTCTTTCTTTGGCACTAGCTCCCATGTGTGATTATCTTTGAGAGCTTTGACCTCCTCTTTCATAGGTTGCTTCCATTCCTTTTGTGTGCAAGCTTCTTCATATGTCTCAGGCTCTTTGTCTTTGATAACCTGCATCATGTATGCAAAATTTGTTGCTATAAAACTATCATAACTCAACCTTTGAGTTGGATACCTTGTCCTTAAAGATCTTCTTTCATTGCCTTTAGAGAGTTGCTTCTTTAACCTATTTAGCTTTACCATCTATCTCATTGTTTGGAGTAGCACTTGCTTCTTCGACTCTACTATGAGTTGAATTTGGAGATAAGGAATGACTCCCCCTCCATATTGAACATTCTTCATTTGATGTAGATGTCTCTGGACCTGAAAGCTTTGTGCTTGATTGTTGAACTTCTCTTTGATTTGTTCTTGCATAATCATCACAATCTTCTTCAAGAATCTTTTCCTTTCCTTTATCTTCATACCATGGTCTTAGTTCATCAAAGACCACATCTCGCGAGACTCTTAATTCCTTTGTTCTAGGGTTGTAACACTTGTATCCTTTTTGCTCCATTGAGTAGCCGATGAAAATGCATTTTTCTGATCTTGGTTCCATCTTTGTTCTAACTTCTTGTGGAATGTTGTTGGAAGCAGCCAGAGGCACAGACGACATGGAAGCATGTAAAGACGGAGCAGGGAGCCTGTCGGATCAATTTTCCAAACAAATATGTTTCTTATTAACTCTTCAAACATCCAACAGTGATCTTCATCACTCTTGTAACATATGTAATATAGACAAAACCTCATTTTGTAATTCATAGCTCCATTTTGTGCAAGCCGAGGAGTCCTCGAGCTTGAGGAGCTTAGGTAGAATGCGCGTACCAATTTTCGTTATTTTTAGAAATCGTTTACCCTTCCAAATAGCCTCTAGGACCTATTTTTTAACTATGCCGGTCACTAGATGTGAAACCGGTCAAAACTAGTCTAGAAACTATAAAAAGAGCTAGAGAGCTCATTTTTGAGGTTGGTTCATGTTGGATAGTGTGAGCTTAGAGCTGGATTGAGTTTGTAATAGTGTTCTTGAGTAATAGAGTTGATTTCTCACCTTCCATTGTGTCTTGCTTGTCTCTTCGTAGTGTGTGTGTAAGTGTGTGTGCATTTCTATGCTTCTCACCTTCACTTTCACTTCATCTCACATTCACGATCTTCATATCACTCCTATCTCTTCCGCGGATTGACATTAAGGAGGTGGAGCTTCTTAACGTGGTTCTCACCATTGTGCTAGAGCAACACCAAATTTGGCGCCGTTGCCGGGGATCGAGTCTAGGACGAATGTGTGATGGTAAGAGTATAGCAAGAAGTGGCGTTGGAAGGTAAAAATTTCAGTTTTCGTTGTTGTTTTTACTTAGTTTTTAGTGCTTTTCACCTTCCCCATACTCCATCTTCATCATCGCATCATCATCTCCATTTCCAAAAAAATCAGAAAATTCACCATATCTCCCCATTCACCTCATTTCCCCTCATTTGTGCATGCGAGAGAGTGAGAGAGAGTATTTGTGCTTGTGTGTGCTTGCATTTTCTTGAGTTTTTTTGCAGGTACAGAGCTTCAGAGCATCAGGAGAGCTTCCAAAAGGTAAAACATGTATTTTCTGTCAGAAATTTCCGAGTAGGGCGGACCATCGCGATGGTCTGCAACTTTCGGACTTTGAGGTAGGCGACCACACCACGAGGTAGGCGAGCCCTGCGCATACACGGAACCATTTTTGCAATTCAAAAATTCGTTGTTTGGTGGACCATCGCGATTGGCTCGGACCATCGCGATTGTGTCGCACCATCGCAATAGGCTCACGCCATCGCGACGGCTCGGCCGGACCATCGCGACGGTTCAATTTTTCGGACCATCGCGACGGTTCATTTGGACCATCGCGACAGTTCACTTTTCGGACCATCGCGACGGTTCATTTGAGCCATCGCGACGGTTCACTTGGACCATCGCGATTGTTCAGTTGACCCCGGACCATCGCGATTGGCTCACGCCATCGCCACGACGGTGCCACGTGTCACGATAGACCATCGCGACGGTTCATTTTTTGGACCATCGCGACACTTCGAAAATTCGGACCATCGCGTTTGGCTCAAGCCATCGCATCGCGGACCATCGCGACGGTTCACTTTGGACCATCGCGACTGTTCCCCGTTGACCGTTGACCCGCGCCATCGCGATTGTCCGCTTGATCGAGCCATCGCGACGGTTCAACCTTACACCATCGCGACGGTTCACCTTTGACCGTTGACCGCGCCATCGCGACGGTTCATTTTCCGGACCATCGCGACGGTCCATTTCCACGCCATCGCGATTGTTCATTTCGGGCCATCGCGACGGTTCGACTTCACGCCATCGCGACGGTTCGCTCGGACCATCGCGACGGTCCCAGACCATCGCGATTGTGCACCCCCATCGCAAATTTTGGACTTCAATTTTTGACCAATTTTGAGGGAATTTTTGAGAAATTTTTGGACCATTAGACTCATAGGAGACCCCTTAGCTCATATTTAGAGAAAAACCTGTTTGTCAGTTTTTACCCCCCAGGGCCTGAACGCTCATAACTTTTTCATCCGAAGTCCGTTTTTTGAGCTTAATAGCTCGTTAGAAAGCTCTTTATGAGTACTACGTGACCTCAACTGTTTTTTTCTTAAAAGATACATCTATTTTTTGATAAAGCTATTTTGAGGTTCACCTAGTTAGGGACTAGGAAGCCAGGGGGTACACATTGAAAATTTGGGCAAAAAAAAAAAGGGAAGGACTTAAATGGTGTATATACTCAAGTATTTGATTATCCTGTGAATTGGTCTAACATTGGAATTTTCCAGGTCTAGCAAAGGCAATCAAAGGCAAGCAAGCAAGGCAGTGAAGACAGTAGAGCTTGGGAAGCGCGGCTTCTTGGGCAACAGGGCATCAGAGCAACAGAAAAGCCGACTCGAGGTTGGAAGATTACTCAACCCCCTCAGTCAATTCTTAGCTTAGGATAAGCGTTAGCATTGTGGATTAACGACTATAGGAACGCCTCAAGTTCAAGATATTTAATTCTTTCAAGTCCAAGACTAAAGATAAAGGTGTGTGTGACGCGAAAACCCTAAAGGAAAGAACCTAAGTCTGACGGAACGAGAACTCAAAATTATAACGGAAAGTCGAATTCCTGACGCATACATTAAGACAAGAACTTAAAGACCTTTAAAAAGAAACAAAAAGAATAACAAAGAATCAGAGACGATCTAAGTGTGTAATTAAGTGAGCAAGGGAGAAAATTAATGAACCTTAGATCAGGCAAACATATAGGCAAGTCAGACCGACGAAGCCTTAGATCATCAGAGGCGAGTATAAGAACTACCGCTCGATCGTGGGCTCAACAATTGAATACTAGTTACCCTTACGAGAGCTCAGACACTAGCGAATCAGAAATGGCATTTAGCACAGAAAGACCAGAAGGAGGGTCTAATGTAGCATACTTAGAAAAACCTGAAGGACCCTACAGAACGCAATTAGAGTTTCTCCGAACCAACCGATTAGGTGCTCGCATCTATGAGGATGGTTTGCGAAGGCAAGTGGTGCAACTGCACAACCCTGATCAACCCATTGGATTGGAGAGACCAGTGGTGAAATTTGAGAGAGACGCTTACATAGACAAAGAAGGGACGATGTACATCTTAAGTACGCAGCCAAATGATACTAATGAGTTTGGCACAATTCAATTAGAGACGGAAGCGAAAGTTCAAGGAAAAGAACCGTTAGAAGAACCTAGAACACCTAGAGGGAAATCCGTATTAACAAGAGTACTCATCCCAGAGTGGATCCCTCAAGATAACCGAAGCATAGAGTTGTTTGTAAATAAAGAGACAGATGAAGCCTTTTGGAGGTACAGAAAGGAACACCCTAGTGAGGTAGGTATCATCACAATCTATGAGTTCAAGGACCCGGATACACCTGGAAAGGTTGTATACCTGGATGAAACTTCAGAAAGAGTCTTTGTGGTGCCTGACCACGCTAGAAACACATATACATGGAGAGGTGAATTGGTATTCCCTCCATCCAGAACTAACATGAATACAAGTCAACAAGGGGCAGGAACATCAGCAGCCTTTGGAAATCAAAGAGAAAAGAATAAAGAAAGACCAGAAGTAAGCTTCACTCACCCCGTAGGGAGAGATAGAACAACCACGGATAGACAAAGAGATCATGGAATACCAGGTGGTAGAGATGATTTTCCTCTACCTAGACCACGTGAACACGCAAGAATATTGAGACCCACTCAATTGGTAAAATCAATGAAAAATTATTTTGATGGGACAGGAGATCCCTACGACCACGTCGCAGAATTCAAGCAAGTACTAAGAGCAGAACAAGTCGAAGACATGTTCACGTAGTACAACGCATTTGGGCTAACGTTAAAGAATACCGCTTTAACTTGGTTCCAACCTTTGCAACAAAGGCAATTTAGAGACATCCATCACTTTTTAGAGTCATTCATCACTGAATTCTCTAAAAGTGGGATTAGACATGACACATCTTCGTTGATTCATAGCTTTAAACAAACCCCTCAGGAAACAGTTAGACTGGCAGGACGTAGGTTTAGACAATATGTTGAACGATGTCCAATGCAAGAGCTACCCTCACAAGCTAAACAAGTGTCATTGTTTTTAGATGGCTTGTTGAGCTCTAAACTACGCTCCTATGTGTACCTAAAAGAACCCAGAACGCTAGGGGAGTGTGTGAGAATATGTATAGACATCGAGGACAACCTAGGAGATGAATTGGAACTCTCAAAGGTTTATAAGGACTCGGATTGTTCTTCTCTAGCATCCACAAAATTGTCTAACTCGATAGAGGACCTAGCAGAAAAAGTGGCCCAAAAACTAGGAGTTTCTAGTAAACCGAGGGTGCTTACAAACAAGCGTTGTTACACCTGTGGCGGTGATCATATGGCAAATGTGTGTCCCAATGCACCACAACCACAAGCCAACCCTAGTGGCCAATACTGTACAATTGAGAGACGATACACGAATCATACGGCTCAGGACTGCCCATACAACAAACAAACCGTGAGACAGAACTATCCGCAAGCATACCAGCAGCCAGGTAGGTATCAAGGCCAATACAATGCTCAGCCTTATTACTATAGGCCTCCTCAGAACTACCCATACCAGGCTCAACAGAGACCTCAACCTGTCTTAGCTCAGCAGCCACCCCCACCAGCGAATGTCATCTCAGTCAAATATGCTGCTGCAGAAGAGAACCTAAGTAGGGCTTTAGTGCCTTCTTCACCTTTGATTACAGAAAGTGACCCAAACTCAAACAATTTTGACTCTACGCATGTTGATAGTCCACCCGCTTATTACACGGAGTCACCAGAACATGTGGAGACATATCATTATGATAGTCCACCAATGGAACCTAGTTGGGAGCCAGACTATGCTAATGTGATGTACACAAACCCTAATCCACGGCCCCAATTGAGACAACAGAGACCACAGGGCCCTAGAGGACCATGCTTTAGGTGCCAAGGAGACCATTTCATAAAGGATTGTCCACATCCCCCAATAGCAAGGCAATCACAGTACTATAACATCCAAGGCTTTTGTGCAGATTGTGGCAAAGAGCACATAATCAAAGATTGTCCTAAGAACCCAGTTAACCCTTCGAATGTGACACCGATCAACATGATAGGTATTGTAAATAACGCAGATGGATCTAACCCTACATACGTGCCTATCCAAGCTATAACAAGAGCCCAGGCGCTCTTACAGAACCACAAGCTTAATCAAGAGAAAGTAGCTGGAACCAGTGAAGTTGCAGAATCTAGCAGTAAAAAGACAAAATCTTGGAAAGATTCGAGAGAAAGAATCAAGAGAAAATGGAGTAAAAAGATAACTGAGTTGGAAGGAAGTTTGAAGGAATCTAGAGCCAAAATCCAAGAATTGACCTCACAGGAATTAAACCAAGAAAACCCAGCTCAAAAATCAGGATCAGTTTTAGCGGAACCCATACCAGAGAATCTAGACATGATGTTTCGTGCATATCAGGCTAGATTAAAAGAGGGACCTCAGGTAGCTGAAATGAGCAAAAACTACCCTCGAGCTGATCTGGAAATTGAGAGAACTAAACTTTGCATGAAGATGGTAGAACTAGCACAAGCTTTGTTCGAAGCCTCTAGATATCTTAATTGGAATAACATGGCAAAACCTGAATTACATTTTCAAGGACTAATGGAGAGGCTAGAAGATTTGATAGAAAGCAAAGAGAAAAAGGATCAGCATAGGAACCCGATGGTCACAGAGACACAGGAAAGGAATGCACCATCCCTGTCTCAAGTACCCAATACAGAAAGTCAAGACAATTTGTCTTCTATACATAGGTACTCTCATGAATTTTTACGGGAAATACAAGAAGAGAAATGGAGAAAAGAACAAGGAACTCATCCTCCTATTCAAGAAATAAATGATTTGCAGGAGCAATTCCCCCAAGACATTCCCTCTATTTACGATGATGTAGAGGAGGAACAACTGAGTGAACCCACTGGATTTGAATCTAATTCTTTACAAGAATTACCTCAGTTCACAGGACCTTGGGAAGCAAAGTCTATGAATATGAGAGCACCCACGATAATAGTGAGGAATGAAGAATCAGTGATCCCTAGGAACACGGAAGTGATCAAGAACACTAAAGTACAGTGTAACCTCACTCTGGAGGAATTGTTAAAGGTAAAACCAGAATTGTGGAAGCATGTAGCAAATCAATTCCCTGAGCTTGCTACCACACCCTCTCAGATAGGATCACATAAGAAGGTACCAGAGATACCCGTGGAAAAGATCGGAGATGTAAGCGAAGGAGAGGAAGGTAACACTTATCTTCCGATAACCCATCAGGGCTACACCACAAAAGCCATCTTAGATTCAGGAGCCGGAGTAGCCATCGCTACCACCGCTTTATGGAAACGTTGGGGTAAGCCAGCACTCAAACCTACCAGGATGAAGTTACAAATGGCTGATGGACACATAGAAAAACCATTAGGCTTACTAGAAGGCATATCTCTCACCACTTGTGGTGTAGAATTTGAACATACCTTTGCCATTTGTGATTTCAGTAAAAACCATGCTTATGAAATGATATTGGGACGACCCTTCATGCGTCAGTTGCAAATTGTACAAGATTGGGGAACTAATTCTTTGTACTTGCAACATTTAGGAGTGACTACCAAAGTCAATCTTAAAGACTATTCACATCGAGATGTACCCCCAATACAATGGAATACCATCCATAAGACACCAGTAGAGACGGAATCCGTGCACTCATTAGAATCAGATCCTTCTTGGTTGCATGAGGATACCCATTTATGGATGTGTAAAGTAGCCAAACAAGAGGAAGAACGACTAGAAGCAAGGACCTTAGGTGCAGAACAAAATCCACGAACCCTTCAAGATCCAGCTTACGCACCTGTAGTATTCCCAGACGAAGAGTTTGAACCCCATGGTTGGGCAGAAATCCTAGCAACCATGGATGTAGCCATCAATGAAGAACAATGGACACCCCACTGTGACGAGGATGGCTATGACATTTCAGTTTTCACGATAGAACCAATCATGTGCGATGCAATTTTAGAAGAGTGTGAACCGAACACTGATGCATTTGAGGATGCAAGCGATTTTGATTTAGAATCAATTATCATGGATTCACCCTTTGCATCAGAGGAAGAATATTTTTTCGAAGTAGAGAATCACACTCAGAGACACGAGGAAGTTATGAATGACGTGAGAATAGCCACAGAAGTGACTACTAAGAGTGAAGGCAAGAAAAGAAAGAAGAAAGAAACCATGCCAGAAAAAGAAGAATCTTTATTTGAAGTACCAGAGAATTTCAAGAAATATGAAATTGAAGATAGAAGAATCATGGTACGAATGCCTAATAGGAAGGCGAATGACGGACAAGTATATGATAACCGAGAGAAAACCAAGAAAATAGTAGTAGCCATAGAAGGGGAAGAAGAAAAATGCACATACATAGGGCATGATTTGACGACCGAAGAAGAAGAAGAGTTAGTTGCCCTATTGCGTGAATATAGAGATGTGTTCTCTTGGAGTTACAAAGATTTGAAAGGAGTAGATCCAGATATATGTTCTCATAGAATCCCTATGACTCCAGATGCAAAACCTACGAAACAGAAACCATACACGTACAATGATAACTACGCTGCGAAGATTAAAGAGGAGATAGATCGCTTGATAGAAGCAGGATTCATTTACGAAATTGAGCATACCAAATGGGTATCCCCCATTGTGGTAGTGCCCAAGAAGAATGGAAAATTGCGTGTGTGTATTAACCTTAAAAAAGTTAATGCCGCTACGATTAGAGACAGTTATCCTCTTCCTATCACAGAACATCTATTGGAAAGAGTTGCGGGCAAGGAAGTTTACAGCTTTCTTGATGGATTTTCAGGTTATAATCAAGTAGCCATTGCTCCAGAAGACCAACACAAGACGGCTTTTGCCACTGAATGGGGCATATTTGCATTTCGTGTGATGCCATTTGGCTTAACAAATGCACCTGCCACTTTCCAGCGACTCATGTGTCATGTTTTTAAGGAATTCTTACGCAAGAGCTTGGAAGTTTATGTCGATGACATATGTGCTCATTCTAATGTAAGACAGACACATATCCCAGAGTTAAGGCAAATATTTGACAAATGTCGCGAATATCAGGTTTGCTTGAACCCAGAAAAATGCGTTTTCATGGTTAGACAAGGCAAAATTCTAGGACACATTGTGTCAAAAAATGGAATCTCTACGGATGAAGAAAAGGTGAAGGTAATTGCAGAATTACCTAGACCAACTAATGTGAAAGAGGTACAGGCATTTATGGGCCATTGCGGATATTATAGGAGATTCATACACATGTATGCAATCATAGCCAAGCCTTTGTACTCTCTTTTAACCAATTTTGAATGGACAGAAGAATGTGAGGATTCATTCAACGAACTTAAACGACGTTTGTGCTCAACACCTATATTGACTACCCCAGATTGGAATAAGCCATTCCATGTACATGTGGATGCATCCAATTACGCCATAAGATGTGTGTTAGCACAACCCACGAGTGAAGGTAGCATAGATCTCCCCATAGCTTACGCGAGCAGACAATTAAACGCAGTAGAAAGGAATTACACCACCACTGAACGAGAAGGATTAGGGATGATCTACGCAGTAAAGAAATTTAGGCACTACTTGTTGGCCAACAGATTCAAGTTCTTTACAGATCATCAAGCCCTATTGTACCTAGTCAACAAACCATGTAACACGGGACGACTAATACGTTGGTTTCTATTACTCATGGAGTATGATTTTGAAGTTGTAGTCAGGAAAGGAAAGACCCATCTTAGAGCTGACCACCTTTCAAGATTAACATCAGGAGAAGCTCCTCAAGGAGTAATGGATGATCTACCAGACGCATATTTGTTTAATCTTGAGATAGCACCAGAATGGGCTAAGTCTATAGTCCCTATTCTTACATACGGACCCAAGAACCCTAGGATAAAGATCAAAGAAGGAGAGATTACCAAGTCTCAGAGGTACCAAATCTTAGCAGGAAGCATATATAAACAGGATAATCAAAAGATTCTTGCTTGTTGTGTAGATGAATCAGAACACGCGAATTGGTTGCAATTAGCACACGTGGGTGCATTAAAGCAACATCATTCGAAACATCGAACATTACAGACTCTGCAGAGACTAGGAGTATATTGGCCTTCAATGGAAGCAGATGTCTACAAGTTGTGTAAAGAGTGCTATGTTTGTTGTGGAAGACCACCAGTAGAGCATGCGACATTATATCACATGTCTCTCACACCAGACTGGAGTGAACCTTTAGTGACATACTTGAGGACGAACACCTTCCCTCAAGGAATGACCTTAGCTCGACAACGCAGTCTGGAGCAGGAAGCTCAAGACTATTCACTTATTGGCGATAATCTATACAAAAGAGGACGAGATGGATATCTAAGACAATGTGTTCATGAAAGCGATTATCTGAGCATACTAGAGACTGCACACCAAGGTGTTGCAGGAGGTCATTTTGGACCCGATAGGATAATCAAAGCCATCCTCTTTGCAGGATTATGGTGGCCCACTCTTCACATGGATGCTCATACCTATGTAAAGAGATGTGACGTGTGCCAAAGAACTCAGTTTCCTACTCGCAGAGATGAAATGCCATTGAAACCCATGATGGGCGGACGTGCATTTTCAAAGTGGGGTATAGACTTTGTAGGACCCATTAACCCCCCTGCAAAAGGTACACATGCGGAATATATTATTGTTGCCACAGATTATCTTACGAAATGGGTAGAGGCAAAAGCCACGAAAAAGAATGATGCACACACAACTGCAAAATTCTTATTTGAAAATGTCTTTACAAGATATGGATTGCCTATAGAGTTAGTGAGCGATCGAGGAACTCACTTTCTAAACCAAGTCATTGAATATTTGTTACAGGATTTTATGGTGATCCACAAGAAATCTGCACCATATCATCCTCAGGCCAATGGTCAGGCTGAAAGCACTAATAAGATCCTTTGTAATGTACTGACGAAACTCGTGAACAACAAACGTTCAGATTGGGACAAACAGTTACACCACGCTGTTTGGGCATATCGAGTGGCCTACAAGACCGTACTCAATGCAACTCCCTTTCAGATGGTTTTTGGTCAGAATGCTGTGCTTCCTTTGGACTTCTTGATACCGACCCTTAAGGTTGCACAAGAACATCAGTGGACCGGCCATGAATTATCAGCAAGAATAATGGACTTGGAACGATTAGGAGAAACCAGGCTAAAGGCAGCAGCAGGCATCTATGCAGCGAAGAAGCGACAGAAAGCGTATTTTGACGCACATGTGAAAGATAAAGGCCTAAAAGAAGGAGATTTAGTTCTAGTATATACGCTGAAACAGCACGCACGTAAGTTAGAAAAGCGAGGTTATGGACCTATGATCATAAACAGACTCTCAACAAGTGGAGCAGTACAGTTAGCCACCTTAGAAGGAGATATAATGCCTAATTACATTAGTGGCTGTAGAGTCAGGTTATATCAAGAACCTCTTACGGAGGATATGCTTAGACGACTCACGTTGGCAAAGAAGCGTAAGGAGGAAGAAAATAGAATACGAGCGGAAGCTCAGGCAGAAGCAATAGAACGCATTAAGCGCATGAAGCTAAGAAGACAAGGACTAGGGAGAGAACAATATGACCATCTGGAACCTACACCCAGATATCCCATGGCTATGTGTGAGGTAAAGCCACGAACTCATCCTCGTATAGTGGACAGGAGACCATTCATTACAGTTAGGCTAGAGCACGGCAACCCTTGCCAAGAGCTCAGGGCTTTAATTGACTCAGGTGCTGCTACTAGTGCGATTAGATGGTCCCACTATAAGGATTCAGGAATAGAAATGCGGCCAATTGAGGCATACCTCATAGGGCTAGGAGGCATGGAAACCCCTTGCATGGGTGAGGTGGACCTTCCTATCCTCATTAAGGATGTGACCATGACAGCGAAGCTACTAGTGTGCCATGATGACGACCTGATAGAACCCCTAATCCTTGGCCAAGATTGGCTATACGATCACTCAGTGGACCTAAATCTTAGACAAGGCTCCTTACAGATTGGAACCTTAGAACAGAAGCGAGTGATACCGCTTGACTTCCCAAATGGCATTCCGCCTGACGGATGTGACCCTAGACCCCACGAAACACATGTGATGGAAGACCGGAAGATCTTGAGTCAGATCAGTCACGTTACGTCTACACCAACCCACTCTGGCTTGGCTATAGACAGTTGTCAATCAGAAGGACGAAAGGAGATCTTCCCTGGGACTTCCTGCAAACTAGAAGGGGCAGCTACCCAACCGCTAGGGCAGATGAACACAATCAACGGTCAGGTGGGTTGCATCAGCGGCCAAATGAGCACGACACCCTGCGGTGCTCATCCTTCCAAACTTGTTGCGGACTGGCCTAGATTAAAGTTAAATAAGGCATCACTTCCTAATGGGCAGGTCACGCAAGTCTTGGATCTCCCTTCTTTTCCAAAGCAGAGTGTCCATCCGACCTCTCAACCCCAGCAACAACTGAGTCAATCACGACGAAGGAACCCAGACCGACTGCAGTATCGGAGGAAACAACAAGGAAGGCAGTTCAGGCCACCCAAAGGAAGCAGCACCAGACAAATGTGGGTGCCAAAAGGACAAAAAGCACCAAAGAACTCCAACCAAGCAGAGATCAACAAGAAAGAGGTAGGGCAGAAACAGAATCGATATCCTCCATCCCCTCGACCTTCTTCTACAGGTCCGAGCATCCGACAAATGTGGATCGCCAAGAAGTACCTTACCCATAGACCCACGCCCACGCAGATTTGGGTACCCAAATCATGTATCATAGCTCAACCCTTAAGCCATGTAATATATACTCCTCACAAATCTTTTCATCCCTCAATACCTCCACACCCGATACTACCCTTTGCCCCTCAGCAGAAAACCACCACCCACTCCAAGATCCTTAGGAAATGGATACCGAAACGTGTCCAACCGTCTCCCCCTAACCCCATGTCTGATAAAACTACCCCCCCGACTAACATACAACCTTGTACTAAATCACTAACCTTTAAACCTTGTATAAATTCACCCACCATCATCACACATCACTCGTAATCTCATATCATCAAGAAATGTATGCATGATCTGAAACGTATAGGTGTCTAGAGACCTGCACTAGTGCTGCAAGAAACATTGCATCCATCACAACACAGCACTTGGCTACACGGGTTACGCATCAGTTATGGAAAGGGATTGCGGTCTCACTTTAATGGGATCATAATTAATTTCCATGCTAATGTGTTAATCCTTTGTAGCAGATCTTTCTCATTAGCGCATCAGTCACCATGCAAACCGACGAAGGAACATCAGGAGTAGGCCCCAGTGTAGCGGCTGTGCCCCTCAATGTGCTACGAGCAGAGTCCCACCCGACTGCTCCACCGCCGGAATTTCAGGGATTTCCAGGGCCCATGCCTATCGACAACCCACCCATGGGCTACACCGAAAAGATACACAGGAACTCTCATTGGTTTCAGGGCCTTGCAGGACCCCTTGCGGACGCGGACTTTATATTTGAATCCTCTTTGACATTTGATGACCGCACGTGGGGAAAATACCAGTTTTTCTCCAGAGAGTTCGAAGACCTCCAGAACACCCAGGACCTAACTCACGTTTGGGCCAGAGCCGGCTTCACAGAGTATTTCAGTGATCCTCTGCCCAAACCGGATTTTTACAGGTGCTATTACTTAATCACTACCCTACTGGCCTCAGAGAATAAGGACATTCCAGGGACCTTCATATTGCCTACTCTAGTGGATGATCCACCTTACAAAAGGTTTTACCTATCTAAGGATTTAATCAGAGCGGCCATCAAAATTCATGGCACCCACACACCCACAGATCGAGAGAGATTAATTCCAGAACCGATGAAACGTGGGGATGTCACGAAGTGGGAGGAGATTTCGGCAATTACACCTGAGCTGTCGAAGCCACTAAGGATATGCATGCAACACTTCGCATTCCCCGCTCAGGACAGATTTACCATGCCACATAAAAGAATCTGGTTCGGATTGTATTTGGCATGCATGGGACCTCAAACTGTTGATCTGGCAAGCTGGATCATAGATCAAATGTATCTGGCACAGCACAGATGGGAGCGCAAGAAAGTACTTAATGGATGTTGTGCACTCACTAGAATTGTTTACATGTGCTTGGCCTATGATTTGCCAATTGAACGCGCATTAACTGGAGAAGAGCTGAAAGCATTCAAAGGAACGACGAAGAAAGCCAGGAAGCCCAGTCGAACACGAGCAGGTAAGCGCATGAGAGGCACCATCCCTTGCCTTCAAGTGCCAGAGTCGCCATCACCACAACCCTCTCCAGAACGACCACAGACAGAAGCGGCTCCCACAGTACAACCTATTCGCATAAGGTTGTCCAGACCAGTGGTTACGAAGGCCACCACTAGTACCGCTGCACCTCAGGCAGCTGCCACCACAGAACCCACCACCACAACAGCAGAAGCTCCCACCACTATTGGTGCGGAAGCCTTTTCTTTCCCAATACCACACATGGAGGCAGAACCATTAAACACAACATTCGATTTTGAGATGCCGGAGGCATTCTCAAATGAGTTCCAGTTTTCAGATACACAGATGTTCTCCCAAGAATATGAACGCCCCAGTTACCCTACCACACCGCGAGATCTGCCACAGGGACAAGCTGTGTCGAGCTCTGATGATGAACGAACAGCCACAGATGACGATGAAGGTGATGACGAAGCCAGCCAGGGCACGCATGAGTCCCAAGAACAAGGACAGACAGATGGTCAAGGCCAACAGACTGACACACACGGCGACACCAGCACATATGAAGAAGAGACTTTCGAAGCCGCAGCGTACACGCTGGCTATAAAGAAATTATATCGTACCATGGAGAAAGTCTGGGCCCGGAAGAAGTTAACTGAAGAGGAGAGCCAGGCATTAATTGAACAGGAACTCATCTCCGGAGGATTCGAAGACGCATACATCAGAGGGTTCAGGGAGCTAGTCAAATCAGTAGGCTCCCATGAAGCACTCAGGTTTTTACAAAGAAAGCAACTACCACAGTTTGATCCCCGCCGAGTGCGACTACTTTCAAAACCCGGAGAGTATATTCGCGTACCAACAGGAGCTCAGTCTTCAGCACAAGTCAGGGAGGCACGCCTCGTCCCCGAAAGTTCATTGACCGCAGAACCCATCCTTGTAGATTCCCCACTATGTACCACTGTTGTACATACCACTACTATCTTCGAAATAACATCCACGCCCTCTACTCCTCTCTCACCTCATCTTTCACCAACCCGTCCTGTATCCCCCGCACACCCACCCACTTCTACAACTTCCACACCAGTTCACGGCAACATAGCCACCACCCTTGCCCCACCCATTCATGCCACCATACCCTTACCCACCCCACCTCATCCACATGTTAACCCCTTCATCCCTTCATCCTTCCCAGCGTTTCCCCCACCTCTAAGAACCCCATCCCCCTTTCTAACCCCACTAACCTTCTCACCAGTCTCACCTCCCCAACCTACCATAACCCCTATTTCCCCGTTTCACCTAGCTGCTCCAGCTATCCCCCCTGTAACTTACTCTACATTTGTAAATCCCGTCTTCACACCTGCACAACCACCCACTTACACACCGCTTTTCACAGTCACCGCACTTGACACATCCAATGGCATGGAAATATCACCATCCACCTCACCACCACCCACTCCACTCACAGCACCCTTATATTTAGGCACGTCACAATTTTCCACAATCACCACTGCATCCACCTTCCCAACCCCATTCCCCATCCCCACTGCATCTAATTCCACTGCATCTTCAATTAGCACTCCATTACTATTATCACCCGCCATAGACACCGCATTTCAACACATGTTCACATGCATGACACAAGTCCGCGATGAGTTTGCATCACTCGGCACCAACTATCAACAGCTGCAGAGAACGACGAATGAACTACAAACGCAGCTTAATTTGTTATCAATTGAGAATGTCTCACTGAACAACCGATACCAAGATTTACGAGAGGCCTATCACAAATTAGAACTAGAAAGTGAGGAGAAAACAAAAGAGGCCACTGCGGATTTGGACAACCTCCTTCGAGCCCAAACCGTCCGCAATGCAACGCTCACTAGAAATATGGGCTTACTACGAAGACACTTAGCCGCAGCAAAAGAGGAGAACCAGAGACTCCAAGAGCAGAATAGAGAGAATTTGGAAGCGGCTTTGGACCACCCAGACCAACCCTTAAGTCCTAGCAAATTCAAAGCAATCCCATCTGAATCGATGCGGATGTTGCTAGATGATCATGTGCGATTGCTCGAGGACTATGATCGTATGAACGAAGAGCACCAAAAGTTAAAGGAAGATCACAAGCTGCTACAGCTCAGAGAACCGGCAACACAACAAGTACAAGTAGCAGCAGAATTACCAGCACCTGTGGACCCTGCCCCTGCAATTTTAGAGGAACTCAACGCACTCCGGGCCCAGGTAACACATCTTGAATCTAGAATCGCAGCCTATGAATCACCACCAAGGCCAGACTCCCCACCTGAGCTACCAGCTGAGGAAGAAACCGTCACTATCCCGGTGGAGGAAACATTTGAAGAGGCATACGAACCGATACCCATCCCAGGCGGACGTGTCACGGCCGAAGGCCAGATGACCTATGAATTACCTACTCCCGCGTGGATGAAGACAGTTGAAGAACTCGGAACGACACACTCGGCCAGAGTAGAGGCACAACTACATGCCATGGCCATGATTGAAGAGAGGATTTTACAGTCACCATTCTTTGCTCATTTGGCCCCCCGACGCTACATATCTGGGCACGAGCTTCAATATAAACCGTACTTCATGTTAATGGCCGAATATCAGTCAGCCATAGAGAAAGAAACAGGTATGAAACCAACGCATGCCACTCAATTCGAACCGGAAGACTTGCCACCAAGGGCGCAGAGAGGTGAAATCCTTCAACCAGACTGGCGCAAAGATCTATTGCAAAACTATCCAGAGATGATGAGCACGTGGGTGAAAGCGCCGCTGCACTTAAAATTTAACCCGTGCTGGGGACCAGTACCACGACGCCGCTCTTGGACTGCATTCGCTATTAAGGTACAAAACAATAAGCAGTGCCAAGACTGGGTGAACTATCCCTACTTCAAGCCACCAATCGAGTTACCCACAGTAGGCTACATGATGGCGACGATCCGCCACTGGCTCCCTAGGTTAAAGCATATGGATGATATTGCCGCGCACATGACTGTCAAAATCTTTGACATGATGCAGATGATCTTTAAAGTCTTCCGACGCATCAAGGCTCCCCATGTAAACACCCCGGGCTTCGAGCATGGCAACTTTGATTTAGTCTATGATATGAGCACAACGCCGTCGCTACGGGTGTGTTATGCCTGGCATTGTAGAATAAAATACCTCCCGGCATGCTACAAACAAACCTTTGAAGAGATGTTCACCACCGGGTTTTGGGAGTACCATTCAGAGGTATTTATAAGCAGGCCCACACACTTATTGCAATTATTCGCCTGTGAGCGAATGGTTTATTCCACGCATTATCAGCTCCCACCACCAGACGAGCCGCAACCTATCAACTGGGAGAAACTCGAGGCTGATCTGGCCCGAGGCATTCGAGTATCTGAGCACACCCTCGCTCACGACCTCCTACAAAACTACATCCGGCAGACCGCACAACAAGGTTCTGTCGCGGACGACAGAAGCGAGAGGGAGGGGGGTGTTGGAAGCAGCCAGAGGCACAGACGACATGGAAGCATGTAAAGACGGAGCAGGGAGCCTGTCGGATCAATTTTCCAAACAAATATGTTTCTTATTAACTCTTCAAACATCCAACAGTGATCTTCATCACTCTTGTAACATATGTAATATAGACAAAACCTCATTTTGTAATTCATAGCTCCATTTTGTGCAAGCCGAGGAGTCCTCGAGCTTGAGGAGCTTAGGTAGAATGCGCGTACCAATTTTCGTTATTTTTAGACATCGTTTACCCTTCCAAATAGCCTCTAGGACCTATTTTTTAACTATGCCGGTCACTAGATGTGAAACCGGTCAAAACTAGTCTAGAAACTATAAAAAGAGCTAGAGAGCTCATTTTTGAGGTTGGTTCATGTTGGATAGTGTGAGCTTAGAGCTGGATTGAGTTTGTAATAGTGTTCTTGAGTAATAGAGTTGATTTCTCACCTTCCATTGTGTCTTGCTTGTCTCTTCGTAGTGTGTGTGTAAGTGTGTGTGCATTTCTATGCTTCTCACCTTCACTTTCACTTCATCTCACATTCACGATCTTCATATCACTCCTATCTCTTCCGCGGATTGACATTAAGGAGGTGGAGCTTCTTAACGTGGTTCTCACCATTGTGCTAGAGCAACAAATGTGAACAAAGCAAACACATCCAAACACTTTGAGGTGTGTAAGATCAGGTTTCTTACTGGAATATACCTCTTCTGGAGTCAAGTGATGTATTCCCAATGTTGTGCACCTATTCATCAAGTAAATGGTGATTGTGGTAGTTTCAACCCAATAGTACAATGGTACCTTCATCTCATTGAGCATGCATCTTGCAATTTCAACAATTTGCCTATTTTTCCTCTCAGCTACTCCATTTTGTTGTGGTGTATACCTACAAGTGAATTGCCTTTTGATCCCATTCTCTTGTAGAAAATCTAAATATTCTTTGGAGAAGTATTCTCCTCCACCATCGGACCTTAAGCTTTTGATAGACCTTCCTATTTCTTTTTCAACTTCAACTTTGAACCTTTTGAATATAGAAAACACCTCTCATTTTTGCTTCATTTTGGAGCCACATAATTGCTCCTCTTGAATGGTTGCCTCGTTTGCTTTCCTAGTTGACAAGCTTCACATAATTCATGTAGTCCAATGCTATTAAATTTTGGAAGACCTCTTACCACTTCATGTTTGATCATGTCCTTCAACTTTAGAATGTTGATGTGTCCTATTATTTTGTGCCATAAGTCTAGCTCTGAAATCTTCTTGTTCCCACATTGAATGTACATGACCTTTCCATGTGGATGTTGGACATCCAAAGTGAACATCCTTCCTTCTCTTCTACCTCGAGCAATGACCTTGAAGCCTTCCTTTGGATTCTTTATGAAGCACCCATTCTCATTGAATATGACATGATAACCCTTCTCTACCATTTTTCCTACTGAAATCAAGTTCTTTGAAATTGTAGGAACATGAAGAACATTAGATAGTACCTTTGCTCTACTTGTATCTCCAAGCCTTATATCTTTAATATGTTCAATCATGTGTTGAGTATCATCACCTGTTTCAACACATCCTTTTCCACTTGGTACCTGTAGATTAGTGAACAAACTATGGTTACTACAACCTGAATCAATGTACCATTTTTTGTCATCTTCGCAAGAGCTTCTATACTCATGTCTCATTGCAAGTAGTGTGTGCTTGCTTCCTTCACTTGAGGTGCTTGCATAGTTGATTTGGTTCCTTTGTGCCTCTTCCATTATTCAACCAACAATCACTAGCATAGTGTCCTACTTTACCACAATGATAGCATGTTATACCTTTATGAGAATTGTAGGAGCCTCGGCCTCTTCCTCTACTTCTACCTCGTGTGTTGGCATTTGATGCATCCTTGTTGTCTTTTGAACTGGTTTGGTTGTAATTGGAGTTGTTGTGACCTCTTCCTTTTCCTCTTGAGCCTCCTCTTGAGTTTCTTCCTTTACCTTGACCTGCATATAACATTTGGTTGTGGCTGTCCTTTCCTTTGGGACCACCAAAGCTAAGCTCTTCTGTGACAAGATGAGGGATTAGTTGTTCAAAACTTGGATATGCATCTTTCAAGTTAATGGAAGTTATAAAAGGCTTCCATCTTTCATCTTCTCTCAATCCATTGAGAGTATAACACACAAGATCTTCGTTTTCAACCATTGTGCCAATAGAAGCTAAAGCATCGCTTAGCTCCTTAATCTTCAAAGTATACTCAGCTATGGATTGACTCGAACTTTTCTTAATTGTGTTCAACTCATTCTTGAGTTGAAGTTTCCTAGCTTTGGTATTTGTTGAATACATCCTTTCAAGAGCTTTTGAAGCATTGTTAGCTTTCTCTAGATGTTGAATATGCCCTACCATGGCATTAGTAATGACTTGTGAAATGAG
The DNA here is from genome assembly GCA_020310875.1 of Ceratopteris richardii. Taxonomy (NCBI): domain Eukaryota; kingdom Viridiplantae; phylum Streptophyta; class Polypodiopsida; order Polypodiales; family Pteridaceae; genus Ceratopteris; species Ceratopteris richardii. The sequence goes on from CM035419.1 coordinate 43,318,735, forward strand.
GAACATGAATCTCCTATTCCTCTCTTCCCATTCTTTTGCTTGCCTCCTTTGGACTTCGGTGACCATAACTTGATTGATTTGAGGTTGAGCATCATCGCCACTCACAATACCCCATAAGCCTTTTCCCATTAGGTAGTTGGTCATTCTAAACCTCCAGACGGGATAGTTATCCTTATCCAACTTCTCTACTTTTTGACCCAAGTCAGCCATTGAAGAGTATCAAAGACTTTGAGAGTTACCTTGAATAGTTATAGTCCTTTGCTCTTGCCTTTGTGAAGCTCCTCCTTGTTTTATAGCTCCTCTTTTGTTTTGCTTTATGTCCAGCTCTGTTGATGAAGCTTCAGCACCAAGTTTGCTCTGATACCAACTGTGGAGAATGAGTTCTCCTATGCGCAACGGAAATGTGTAGTGAAACCTTGTATGTCCAGAACTTGGACAAACAACTGCACCTTAGATAGCCTGCTGCTCTCAATAAAAAAACTCAAATGGACTTGAGCCTTTATTCAATCAAATTAGACAAAGAGAGCTTTCTAACAAGCTATAAACAACTTAAATTTGACAAGTTTTGATTAAGAAGCACAACTAACAAAGATGAACTACTTGTCCACACAAGTATGCTGAAGAACTAAGCTTCACTCTCGGACTGATAACTCTCTAAATATATATCCTTTGAGAAAGATATTTGGTACAGAGAAAGTAGACACAAATTCCTTTCCAATAAGCTAAAAAATAAGTAATTTGGATGAGTTTTGGTTAGGAAATTCAACTGACCAAAATAGACCACCCGCATACATAAATACACTATAAAACTGGACTTTACTCTCTAATAGATATCTCAAAGAATATAAATCTTCTGAATGAGATATTTGGGACAATGAAAGTAGATGCCAACATCTTTCCAATAAGACAAAAATCAAGGAATTTGGATATGTTTTTATTGGGAAACTTAACCGACCAAAATAGACTACTTGTCTACATAGGTATACTAAAAAACTAGACTGCACTCTTTCACTGATATCTCACAAACTATATAAGCTTTCAAAGAGATATTTGGATGCAAAAAGGGCACAAGATAAGCTTTACAATGAATGTTTAAACACAAGAAATGGTTACATATGCATTGAGATATGAGTTCCACAACAGAGATGTGTACAAACTGATGTGCGGCTGGAAGGAGTCTAAGGGAGGACAAAATGACAAAATGACTAGATCCGACTACTGGGAGCTCTTGACTCTTTCTCTCCTTTTTTTTTATGTGCTTCCACTTCACTTTTATAACCAATGAGCATGTGAAGAAGTTTGTGCCTTCTTCTTTGTTGAGATATCAAGCTCAACATGTGATGATCCAGGATGACACGTACCAGTTTTTCGTTTCTCTGACATGTATAGTGGTCACGCCGGTATATGTCAGGGATACTTCATTGAGCTTTATTAGATTTATCTACCGAGAGTGATGGCACATTTGGTTCTTGCCAGCTCACTCATTTGTGCACATTAGGTTTTTCCTTATGTACTGGTCTTTATATATTGCACTAGTTGTATTCTTGTTTTTAGGTCATTCTTGTACATTCCTTTTATGTAATAGAAGAAGAAGAAGATCATTCTTCCTTGCCTCAATCTGTGTGTGTGCTTCTCCTTGAGAGTGAGAGTGTGTGTGTGAGCTCTCTTCCTTATCTCCTTCCTCGTGACATGGTATCAGAGCCAGCGTGGTTGTAGAGAGCTCGTGGAGAAGGTGACGGTGAAGACTACGCGACAAGGCGTGGAGAAAACGCGATTTCACAAACGGCCTTTGTTTGCTACGAAAATCGTCGTGAAGGTAGAAGACCTCAAAATATTTTCGTGAGTTATTCCTTTAGGGTCAGTCGTTTTTGTCAGATTGAAGTTTCGGAGCCATCTCGACCTCCGTTTCGAGCCCGCAAGGTGGGGCCCACAGAAAAACCAAGTCAGTTTCAAAAACTGTAACTTGCGTTGTGTTTGGCGACACTCATATATTTTAGATTCAGAATTTCAAGCGATTCCGTGTACTGTTGATACACGAAAACTGTGTTTTTCTGAGATCGAACTGTCACGTCATAGTGCGACAGTGTTCAAGCAGAAGTGCTGCTTGTAGTGTGTTGTGGTGTTGTGAATTGTTGCAGAAATGGCAAACGCAGATGGAATGAGTCAGCTTATGAGCGATAAGCTGGACAAGAAGAACTTCCATGCTTGGAGATTCAGAATGACAAATTTCCTGATGGGAAAAGGCTACTGGAAGTACATCAAAGGAGAGAATGAAAATGCTCCGCAATTACCAGAAAGGAATCGGACTGCAGAACAGTTAAGAGCATATGAGGAATGGAATCAAGGAGCACGAAAGGTAATGTATTGGCTATCTGTTAGCATACAGGATAGCATGATTGGACACATACAGGATGCCAAGACTCCAAAAGAGGCTTGGAACAATTTGGTCACTTTGTACGAGACCAATACAAAGGCACGGAAATTGCAACTCAAGAACGAGCTGCATATATTGGAGAAAAAGAGCATGTCGGTAAGTGACTACACTCTAAAAATCAAAAGCATATGTGAGTCACTTGCATCTATTGGCGTGAATGTAGATGATGATGATAAGGTGGAAGTGTGCCTTCATGGTTTAGGAGTTGCATATAAGCAGTTCAGAACTTCTATACAAACCAGGGAAAATATTCCGAATTTTGCTGATTTAGTCTCTATGCTGATCATTGAAGAAAAGAATCTTGGTGAGGATTCAAACTCCCAAGGAAAGCCCAGTTCTGAGCAGGTATTCTACTCTGGCAGAGGAAGAGGCAGAGGTAGAGGTTTTGGAAGTGGAAGAGGAAACAGTAACCAAGACCAAGGTCAACAACAGAATCATGCAGGAGGAAGAGGACAGTTTCGAGGCAGGGGGAGCCAAAGAGGTCGCAGAAATTTCCAAAGAAATGATTCAGGTAATGATAGTAAAGGATGTTGGAATTGTGGTAAACCTGGATACTTTGAATGTGATTGTAGGTTAAAGAATCAAAATAACAGAAGGCAGCAAAACAACTATGCATCCACAAGTGTAGATGATTCTGAGAAGCTGTTTATGGTTCAACATCACATGATGAATACGATGTCTGCTGGTGTTTCAAAATCGAATGATAATGTCTGGTATGTTGATTCAGGTGCTTCAAATCACATGACCAGTCATGCAAAATGGTTTAGTAGTTTGTAGAAAATGCGAGTTCCTAGATATGTTGAAACAGGTGATGACACATCGCATCCTATTGAGCACACAGGAAACATAGCATTGTCTATGGAGGATGGAAAGGTAAAACATCTCGCTGATGTGTTGCATGTTCCAAATATAACGAAGAATCTGATTTCTGTTGGACAAATGGTTGACCAGGGATTACAAGTTAGGTTCAATGCTGATGGATTATATGTAGAAGAGTACAAGCAGGATGGACGATTGGTTGCCAAAGGAAACAAAGTGGGTAGGATGTTCACCTTAAATGTGAAGATTCCTGAAATGAATGTAGCCATGTTTGCGAAAGGTGCAGGAGTTATTGCAGATATAGAGATATGGCACAAACGGATTGGACATGCAAACTTGCAAAGGCTGAAACTGATGCAGTCAAAGGAGATTTTCCATGAACTACCAAATTTCAAAGTTGCAGAAATGCAAAAGGTATGTGCAGCATGTCAATTTGGTAAACAATCAAGAGCATCATTTCCACATGACAAGCATGTTAGTGAGAATGTACTAGAAGTAGTAGATACAGATGTTTGGGGTCCAGCAAAGACCACATCTATGGGCGGTTGCAGGTTTTATGTTACTTTCATTGATGATCATACACGCAAAGTATGGGTATATTTCATGAAAGAGAAGAGCGTTTACTCACTTCCAAAATTTTAAAGTTATGGTGGAAAAGCAGACAGGGAAGTACATTCAAACATTAAGATCTGATGGAGGAGGTGAATACATGTCAAATGAGTTCAGCAGTTTTCTAAAAAATCATGGAATTTGGCGTCAGTTTTCATGCAGGTACACACCACAACAGAATGGTGTTGTTGAATGCAAAAATAGACATATTGCAGAAATAGAAAGAGCCTTGATGGCTGAGAAGAATATGCCTCATTGTTATTGGGCAGAAGCTGTGCATACTGCTGTATACATCATGAACAGAACTCCGACTGCTGTTGTACATCAAGTTACACCTGAAGAGAAGTTTACAGGTAAAAAGCCAAACTTATCACATCTGAAAGTTTTTGGCTGTATTGCATATGTACATGTTCCAGATGAGTTGAGGACGAAGCTTGATCCGAAAGCAGAAAAATGTGTCTTCATTGGATATTCCCTTGAGCAAAAGGGGTACAAATGTTATAACCCACTCACACGACAGGTGAAGGTGAGCAGAGATGTGGTATTTGATGAAATGTCAGGCTTCTATGTAGATGCCAAAGAAGGACTGAATCTTGAACCAAATGACAAAGAAAATGCTGAAAAATCTAGTGCAGAATCTCAAGTTTTGAGTGGACCGGATGCATCACCAAGCAATAGTTCCAACTCAAATCCATGGAGTGGAAGATTGCGTGGAAATTTCAGTCCAGCAAATTCATCAAATACATCCAAGAAAGGTAAAGAAAAGCTTTCTGCTATTAGTAAAACAGGTGCAAGTTTTGAAGACGTTGATGGAGATTCAAGCGGTTCAGAAAAGAGTCTTGATGAGGAACTTGGACTGCCCTCTGTGAAGACTCCAGGGGTAAGAAGGGCACATGCAGATGATACAAGAAGAAGTGACCGAGGACCAAGAAGATCTGGGAGGATGCGTAATTTAGTGCAACGATTGACATATGATAGTTACATGGCTCTCCATTGTGCCTACATGACAAAGGTAATACAAGATGCTAAACCTTCTTGTTTTGAAGATGCAATTGGTAATGCAGATTGGGAAAAAGCTATGGATGAGGAGATGGCTGCACTTTATGGAAATGATACATGGAAGCTGGTTCCATTGCCGCAAGGAAAGAAATCCATAGGCTGCAAATGGGTTTACAAGGTAAAGCATAATGCTGATGGTAGCATAAGCAGGTATAAAGCACGATTGGTAGATAAAGGTTATGCACATACATATGGCATTGATTATGAGGAAACATTCAGCCCTGTAGCTAAAATGTCTACTGTCAGAACACTTGTTGCATTAGCTACAGCAAAAGGATGGACTTTGCATCAGATGGATGTGAAGAATGCTTTCCTACATGGTGAGTTACAGGAAGAAGTATATATGGACCAACCACAAGGATATGAAGATTCAAAGCATCCAGAATATGTTTGCAGGTTGCAAAAGGCTTTGTATGGGCTGAAGCAGGCTCCGCGTGCATGGCATGCAAGGATTGCTCATTACTTAACCAGCATTGGGTTTTCTATGTGTGATGCAGATCACTCACTATATGCAAGAAAGGCTGATGATGGCATCACTATTGTGGCTATTTATGTTGATGATCTGATTGTAGGTGGTGATAATGAAGAAAGCATCAAAGAAAAGAAACTTCTTATGCAGGAATTTGACATGAAAGATCTTGGTGTGCTGTGCTATTTCTTGGGCATTGAGTTTATACATACAGAAACAGGTATATGGATGTCGCAAAGGCAATATGCCTTGAATATGCTGCAAAAGTATGGTATGGCTGATTGTAAGACAATTTCTATGCCTTTAGATCAGAATTTGAAATTGGATACTACATCAGGTGAAGCATTGGAAAATGCTACTATGTACAGGAAAATTGTGGGAAGTCTTATATATCTTACAATTACAAGGCCTGATTTAAGCTACACTGTTGGACTTGAAAGTCAGTTTATGCAGGTTCCCAGGAAGCCACATTTGGATGCTCTGAGGCGCACTCTACGTTATGTGAGTGCTACTTTGGATTATGCATTGTTTTATGAAGCTGGTGTAGATTTGCAGGTTCATGGATACACCGATGCAGATTGGGCTGGTAGTACTCCAGATAGAAGATCTACTAGTGGCTTTCTTTTCTCACTTGGAGGTGCAACTATTACATGGAGCAGTAAGAAGCAACCCACTGTTGCTTTGTCGAGTACAGAGGCTGAGTATAGAGGTGCTGCAATGGCAGCATGTGAGGCATCATGGCTGGAGATGTTACTTGCAGATTTAGGTGTGGAAGTGCAAAAGCCTATCACTATCTATTGTGATAATCTTAGTAGCATACAGCTAGCACGGAACCCTGTTTTCCATGCTAGAACAAAGAATATCGAGGTACATTATCACTTCATCAGAGAGAAGGTATTAGCAGGTGATATTGATCTTGTTTATGTGAGAACAGATGAGCAGGTCGCTGATATTTTAACCAAAGCACTTGGAGCTGAGAAGTTGAAGAAGTTTCGGAAGATGCTTGGATTACAGGATATGGCATTGAGCTTGAGGGGGAGTGTTGAGATATCAAGCTCAACATGTGATGATCCAGGATGACACGTACCAGTTTTTCGTTTCTCTGACATGTATAGTGGTCACGCCGGTATATGTCAGGGATACTTCATTGAGCTTTATTAGATTTATCTACCGAGAGTGATGGCACATTTGGTTCTTGCCAGCTCACTCATTCGTGGACATTAGGTTTTTCCTTATGTACTGGTCTTTATATATTGCACTGGTTGTATTCTTGTTTTTAGGTCATTCTTGTACATTCCTTTTATGTAATAGAAGAAGAAGAAGAAGATCATTCTTCCTTGCCTCAATCTGTGTGTGTGCTTCTCCTTGAGAGTGAGAGTGTGTGTGTGAGCTCTCTTCCTTATCTCCTTCCTCGTGACATTCTTAACTCACCACTTTCTCCACTACATGCAACTAACTACAAGGCAAGATATTGTATCTCTTACTCATCATGAATTTTGACTAGAATTTTTCTTTTATTATTTTTTCCTTTTCTTCTCTCTATTTTTTCTTTATCTTTATATTTGGTAAATTTATCCAAGCATGGCTCATATGAAAATGAGCTTGTACATTTATCTTCAACAACTCGGAGATATTTGTGAAAATGTATTCCAACTTAAATGCACGACTGGTGGCCTACAAATTAAGCTTTTTTGCAAATCATAGACAAACACCAGATTATGGAGTAAAGTCAAACCAATGGAAGGAATTGATGATATGTCAAGCAAATTTGCTTAATCATAGAGAGCAAAAAGTCATAAAAACATATGCACATTGCCACAAAAAGCATGTCGGGGATGACAGAGTTCAGGAGGAGGGATTTGTGAAGGGAGAGTCAAGCAAGAAGAGAAGAAGAAGATAAAAGAACAAAACAGCTCACTAAGAAAGAACCACCCACTACCCAAAGCCCCGCAGGGGCACCATCAGGCTACAACGCAAAAGGACAAGGTCTCAAAGAGTGGAAATAAAGAACGGCATCAAGGACCTTTCAAGGGAGGTTGCACATAGCTTCCTCATCCACCAGGTGCATGCAGTGGAAAAAAGTAAACAAGCTCTAGGCAATACAACATGGTCAGAGTTGTGAAGACAAAGACATATCCGAAGACCAAAAATTAGAACGGGGAGAGGCTGAGAAGTTGAAGCGGCTGACTAAGAGTATCACATTCTTAGCCATTGGATGCATGCGTGGCAACCTGACTTAAAACAACAACCCAGATTTATGAATGTAAGGAATACCAAGGGGATTACAGAAGCAAAGGACTTAGTTCAGATAAATTAACAAATTGTTTGACAATCCTTATCGCTTCTTTGACCACTGGGTGCATGTACTAAGGAGCTATAGACAAGCTACACACAAAAAAGCAAAGCCTATCAAGGGACGACAGAGACAAAGAGGGGGAGAGTGTTGCAGAGAAAAGAGGCACAGAAGAGGAGCCCCAAAATTTTCAAATTAATGAGCATAAATTTTCTTCTTAAAAATCCTATGAAACTCCCTCGAAGCTATGTAAATGCACTAGAGGAGTCCTCTAGATGCATAAGCCCCAAATCCTTGTAACATAAATCTTGTAAAATAGTATGAAATTAGAGTTATTCAATAAAGTGCCAGTCTCTTGTGTGAACGGACCATTTTTAGGGCATATGTATATAAGTCACTTTGTGACTCTTGTAAGAGACTTTTTGCCATTGTGAAGAATTGGAGAAGATTTTTTAATTTGCTTCTTTCCCACTAATTTCATCCTTCTCCATGATATTTTGTGTGTGTGTAATGCTTGGAATGTGTGTGTAGGATTGTTATCTATCCCTTCTCATCGCATTTGAACTATTGTAGTGTGTCTGTGAGCCATTACGAGTTGTGGAGTGAGTGTTGGTGCTTCCTGCCATTCACTATTTTTCTCATAACTTGAAGAGCATTTATCATATTCAAGCGAAAATACAACCAGTAGATGTGTCTCATCAAGAGCTTAGAAAGAACCAACGATTGCCCATATTCGGAGTTCGGAGCTAGGAGAAAAGTTCAAGTTTGTGCTTACTACTATAAGTGATATCGCAGCATGCATTTTCAGAGGATTAGTGAGTTAGAGAAGTAGTTAATTCTTTTCACATGCATTGTAGCTTAGCCACTTCACTTTCCATCATGTACACACATGTCTTCATACACTTGGTTCATATGTTTCCTCATATTGATAATTAAACGTGTATTGATCCACCACTATATGCACTTGTGGGGCGATTGAGGTCTAGTCTCATCGACACAAGTCCCTAAGGCTTCACGACTTAGGTACACAGGCAACATGAAATAGAATCCATTCAAACACTCAGAGAATAGAGAATGTTCAAAGAAAAAAATCAAAACTCACAAACCTCGCAAGTATTTAAAGAGAAAAAATTATGATGTACACATGGAAAACCAAGGCTCGCAAACTCTTGATTTGATGTATCAAGTGTGACCAAATAAATCATAGAATTTTGTGAAATAAAAAATATTTTATATCTTCAAATATTTTTTTGTCTTGAAACTTTAAAATTTTGCATTGTGTAGTGTGAAAAAATATTCATTTTTGTATGAAAACAAAAAATGTTACACTGAATACAAGAAATTGTCACCTTAGTGGCACCTTTGGAGCATATCTATTAAAAAAAAGCCTTTCTTCATATGAGTAAAAGAGATAAGAATGTTACATTTTTGTACATGTGGAAATATTAACTGATAACAAATTTTTCTTGATCCCTGGCACAAATAAAGCATCCGACCAAGTGAAAGAACTACCATCAGTAGTAGTCAAAATGATCTTACCAACTCCCATGACAAGATAAGCGGAGTTGTTGGCGCATGTGATAGTATTCCCTATACGCACAGGCTCAAGTGAAGTGAAGAAACTACAGTGTGAGGTAATATATTTGGTTTCCCCACTATCAAAATACCAAACATCTGAGTCCACTACAGACATATACTGGTCATAAGAAGATGGGCCAAAACTACAAATAGTAGTAAATGCCCATTGTTCATTCTATAGAAGATTTGCACACTCTGTTTTTAGCGTAGAGGCCTCTGCAACAATCATTCTAGCCTCTTTTTTCTTTGCCTCTTTTGCATCTAGTTTTGGATAGTTATTTATGATATGATCATTTCCTTTACATTACTTACAAAAGAATTTCTCCTTTTCTGATTTCTTCTCATCTTTTTCTTCCTTCTTCAAATGTGTAGCATTTGCAAATTTTTGCTTACTAGTAGATGAGCTCTATTTACCTTTGCCCTTTTGACTAGCCAAGAAAGCTTGATGTGCAACATGCATAATGGACTTGTTTTTCCTAGATTGATCTTCTTGCAACAAAATAGGGACTAACTCCTCAAATTTCAAGACATTTGAATTTCCTTTCATCATCAAACAAAGAGTAGACACAAAACTTTGATATGAATCAGGAAGACCATTCAAAACGGTCTGCACAAGTGAGCTATCTAGTATAGCTTCATTAGTAGAAATCAACTGTTCCTTCAAGTCTTTGATCTTTTTTAGAAAATTATCCATAGAAACACCTTCATTCATGTGCTTACTCTCTAACTTTTTTTTGGAGGTAAGCAACATGAGCCTCATTCCTAGCGTGGTACAATGTGGTAAGTGTATCCCAAGAATCCTTAGCTGTTCTACAAGAGCAAATGTGAGGAATAATGGTATGTTTGATAGACAAAGCTATTAATACATGTGCTTGAGCATCTCTGCCATCCCAACGAATTTTCTTTGCAGTAGGTGCAACAAAAACTGCAGCACAAACATGAATCTACACAATATCACTGTCTTCGACGCCATTTGCATCAGCTTCAATACCCATATTTGTAGGTGAAATAGGATGTTTTTCAACACCCTATACAATGTTCCACAGTCCCTTCGTGACCAATATATGATGCATCATATAAGCCCATAATGGGTAATTCCTGCCATCCAACTTATCCTCAACAACCAACATACAAAATACATCACTACTTTCAGCCATGGCCACTAACTAAAATACCCTGATGTAGAAAAATGAATGTATCTCAAAAACTTGAACAAAACTATCTTATCAAGTTCTACTAAGCCTATAGCAGACTTTGAGATGCTTATACTGGCAAACCAAAACCTATATATATCTTTGGCACAAAAAGACAAAATCGCTTGCACAAGCACTACAATAGTGCATTCGGAGGCTGAAACGAGATTCGATCGCGATTTCAGCACCATAGGGTGAAAGCCATTTTGATTCCTAATCACCTTGAGTATGCTCACAAAATTTCATGTGATTCTGAGACTGTGACCAGAGGGGTGTCGACGATGCCCTAGATGAAGCAACGACCTTCTCCGATACCAGTTGTTGGAGTTACATGTCTGCAAAAGCACGCAAACAACACAAGGAAGAAGAAGAAGCTTGGAGCACAACACACAATACTGAATGTATTACCACTAGAATGTCCAAAGATATGTAACCCATTAGGGCAATAGGCATATATACAAGCAAGGGGAAAAAACCTCCTAAAGAGGGAAAAAAGTGCCCAGTGGTCCTAGTATGTTCACACACATCACTACGTAAATATATCAAGTACATGAAAGTAGCACAAGAGTTATGGATAGGGAAGCCGCCATATTATGATCATCTTCAAGTTTTTGGTTGTGGATCATATGTTCATATATACCCAATAATCTTAGACAAAAGTTGGACCTTAAGTCAAAGAAATGCATTTTTCTTGGATATGGTCGAGAAGGACAATTTGGATATTGCTTATGGGATCCTGAAACATAGTCAATATGTTCTAGGTTTAGATTTTATTATGCTAACAGATGTTGATGAGCCTTCTTGGTACAAACAGGCTATGCAGACAGAGGATCATGTCAAGTGGGAGTGTGCCATGAAGAGTGAGTTGGATTCTATTCACAAGAATGGTACTTAAGATTTAGTACCTTTGCCAAAGGGCAGGAAAGCTTTACCATGTAAATGGGTATATAAGCTAAAATTCACATTAGATAGTGATTCTTGAAAGAATAAAGCGAGACTTGTTGCAACGGGTTTTAAGCAACAACATGGTGTTGATTTCGAGGAAATCTTGTCTCTAGTGGTCGAGATGACTACCCTCTACATGTTGCTTGGATTCATTGCAATGGACGACTTAGAGCTAGTCCAAATGGATGTGAAAACTTCTTTCTTGCATGGTGATCTTACATATGAGATCTATATGGAACAACCAGAGGCTTATGTAGTTCCTGACAAGAAAAGTCTAGTTTGTAAGCTCAACAAGAGCTTGTATGGACTTAAAAAGTCCCCTAGAAAATGGTACCAAGTATTTGATGCTTTTATGAAGTCTCAAGGCTATTCTCGAAGCAATGCGGATCATTGTCTCTACACAAAGAGATGCTTAGATGGAAGTTTGATATGCTTAATACTTTATGTGGATGATATGTTGATTGTTGGGAAGTCCTCTTATGACTCATCAATTCTCAAAAAGAAGTTGAGTCAAACATTTGATATGGAGGATTTGGGGTATGCCAAACATATTCTTTGCATGCACATTACTCGTGATAAGAGTAAAATATGTGTATACTTGTCTCGGAATGAGTACATATCCAAAGTACTTTACAGGTTCAATATGCAGGGTGGAAAGACATTGAGTACACCTTTACCCACGTATATGAGATTGAGCAAGGATGATTGCCCCAAATTAGATGAGGAAAAAAAATCCAGGACCAAAATTCCTTATTAGTCTGTTGTTGGTAGTCTCATGTATGTTATGGTAGCTACAAGACTAGACATTGCATTTGCAGTGGGATTGTGAGCAGATATATGTCTAATCTTGGCAAGAAACATTGGGAAGCAGTCAAGATAATTTTGAGATATCTAAGTGGCAGTAAGGACAAGTGTCTATGCTTTGATAGAGGGAAAGCATCCATTATTGGTTACACAGATTTTGACTATGTTGGTTGTGTAGACAATTGTAAGTCTACATCAGGGTATATTTTTCATTTTGCTAGAGGTGCTATCTCTTGGAGATCTTATCTTCAAGAATGTACAACTACTTCCACCACAGAAGCAGAGTATGTTGTAGCGAGCAGCGAGGCATGTGAGGAAGCATTGTGGCTTTCTCACCTTGCTTGTGGCACGGGTCTACCTCAGCATGTACCTCGTTTGCTCAGTGATAGTTAGAGTGCCATTGCTTTGGCTAAGAATCCAGTCTATCATGCAAAGACCAAGCACATTGAGGTGAGGTATCACTTCATTAGAGATTTCTTACCCAACGAGTGCATTATTCTTGAGAAGGTTCATACTTGAGATAATGTTGCAGATGCTTTGACTAAAGCTCTACCATAGGATAGCTTTCGACACTGTTGTCACTTGATGGGGGTTACTTGATTCATGATCTTACACAATCACTTGTATACTGTGTAACATACCCATCAGGTGGGAGGCATAGTTTGTATATTTACACTTAGGTATTCTTTATCATTCTTCATTTTTCTCCCATAGTTACTTTGACCATATTGGCCTTTAGTGGGAGATTCTTATCTTTAGTGTCCATGTAAAAGTGGCCACTAGACACTTTTATATATGTCCTTTAATAAAACATATAGTGGTCTGCTTTAGCCACAGACTATAAGTTTGACTGCATTTGTAACATCCAAGAAGTCTGTGTTCATGCTCCTAGGGTACTATGTTTTTCTATGTATTCTGCAGCCTCTGTGCGGAGTACCATGTGCAGCGCTTGGAGCTCGGTTTTCTACGATGAGGATATTGTTGTGGAGCTCTTGTGAAGGAGAGCACATTGTGGTGCATCACCATTGTAATTGTCAATATGTGGAGATGCGAGGTTGATGTGATGATCATGAGTGAGTGATGTGAGTGAAGGTGAAGGTGAGAAACACACAAGATGCATACACAACGATTACCGATATATTTTATGTTCCTTGCATGAGCCATTTGTTAATTACAATTACAAATATTAAGCAAACCATTGGAGTTCTATTACAATTCACAAGCAATGCCTTAGGCACATATTGATCTCCAATCCATTGTCAAATTTCACACACTCTACAAGGTCTCAAGGTCTTGATCCAAGGTTCCGATGATATTTAGTCTAGAGCCTTATCCTCAAAGGTCCACTATTGCCACATGGCAACTTGATGATTTTTTCTGCCAAAAATAGCTTTTGCAACATGCCAACTCTGTTCACCTCCACTTAATTAACTAACCAACATAATTTCAAATATTCAAGCTTTTAAACATCTAGTTCTTCCCCCTTTGTTACTCTACTACCATCGCACCACTTTCACACGGTTCTTAACTTCTCCCTATCCCTTGTTAATTTAGGATTCCACCTTGCAACAACAATGCCTATTACTATCAATGCCTCCCAAATGTAGCGTTGACACTCCTCTCACTTACCTAGAGTCTGTGTGCACTACCCTAATCCTATAGAATCTCATTTTCCTTCATTGGTGAGATTGTGTCTTATTGTATACATCCGGCCATAACGAGTATAGACTCAAGCTAGAGTTAGCTTCTTTTCTTATGCACACCTATCCATTAAGCATGGTCTACTACTATAAAAACGTCTCATCTGACTATTAATCTACACAAACATCCAATTCATGTTTATGATGACTCCAATTTAAAAAATAGCACATCCAATAGTAATATAAATCTCTCACTATGCAAGATTGACATTGTAATTAGCTGAATTACCTTAATTAAGGCTATTAATCCTTTGTGTACACTATTCCTAGTCTTTCGCTTCACATAATCAACGGATACCATTCTTCTTCATCACTCCCAAGCTCTCGTAGCACCTTGCCGATGTGTTGAAAACTTTTTCACCAAGGGAAAGAAAACATACTACTTCTCTATGCTTGCATGGTCGATTGCTGATTGCAAAGTAAGTGTTCTTGCTCCTAAATAGACAATTGCTTGTACTCTTCTCATTGAGATAAATAGAGAATCACTCTCACCTCTTCTTATGCTCTATTTCTCCCTCACATATTGCTTCCATGTTGCCCTAGTTCATAGTTCTCGTGCAATTATCTTGCCTCTTGCAGTAGAGCCGAATTTTGAAATGGATCTCCCTTCTTATCCACTAATGGACTTATTTCTTGAACATGCTTAAGCATGCATTAATCCATGCTCTCACTTACCTTAAGGTTCCCTTATGATGGTGCCACCCCATGCAAGGTCTCCTTCCCCACATGTGACCTTACCTTTCAATGCACAATTGTATAACTGCAAATATTTTTCAAAACCTTAATCAACTGATTTCCCTTTCACTTGCTATTAGGTGTTCATTTTCTTTTCCTTTTTTCATCTTTTGTTTTCTTCCTTTCTTTTAATTTCTTTATTTATTTTGATGCCTCCTCTAATGTTATTGTTGTGTATAGATTGCAAACAGTGATTTCTTAAGATCTCAAGTAGTTTTTTTAGGTATAACACTCTCTCAAGCTCTTTGAACCTCAAGTCTCATGCCGTCACAAAGCAAAAATTCAAGATCTACCAACCTTCCAAGACTTATTGGCAACACAAAATTCTTCCTCTCAACAGACAAGTTTTCCATTCCTATTTCACACAAAATTTCTTCTGTGTCTTCTTCTTATTCTAAATCTCTACTTCTAAGGGGTATTTTTGAAAGAATTTGACCTCCTAAGGACACCTTTCAGAGGAAAAGACAACAACACACTGGCCTAAACCACTTATGATCATCTCCAAAGCTTACAATCCGTGGAAGACCTTGATGTATGGACATGAATCCCTGACAATGGTGTCAAAGATGTTTTCATAGACCTGCAAACATAATGTCAATGAAGGGGTCAGTGGCATCAAGTGGTTGGATTAACATATCAAATTTTCAAATCGAGTAGTGCTCCAATCAAGTGCACATCGACATGCTATCACATGAATGAAGAGTCCAAAAAGAAGTTGTAGAGGAAATCCACCATAAGAAACTGTTCCTAAACAAGAAGAATATCATGCACCTAAGAAACTATCAAGACACTCTGCTTAGGTCCAGTATGGGTTATAGCACCTCAAAAACACCATGAAAGCTCAAGATGAAGAAGAAAATGAAAAATAGTGAGACTAGAAGAAAAAATGACGAGTTTTTCTCAAATGAATCAAAAAATTAAGTACAGTGGATTTCCATTGTCCTATATACCAAGACAAATGGCCCTTTTCCCACTGGTCATATGAAAGTGAAAAGGCTAAAGGATATATCATGAGTTTCCCCTTGGTTGAACTAAACCTCAACAATTATCTTCAAGTGTTATTGCTTCGTTGCCTTGACCCTATGGTACAATAAATGCGAGTCCAGCTAAGATTTTTGTGGGAGCCCTATGCTACATCATTTTCATCCAATAATGACAATAAAAGAATCCTTGATCACGATGATAAAAAAATTATCGATCACAATTATAGAAAATTCTTGATCATGTTGATCTTGATGAAAATCTTTGATCATGATGATCATGATAAAAATATTTGATCGTGATGATCATGATAAAAATCTTTGATCATGGCAATCACTATGAAAATATTTGATCACAATGATCATGATAAAAAATATTTGAGCATGGTGATCATTATAAAAATCTTTGATCATGTCAATCATGATGAAGATATTCGATAATGAAAATCACAATAAAAATTCCATAGTCATCATCATCTTCATCTTCAAAGTTGGGTTCACACAGGCTATCAAAAGGAGACAAACTAGTCATAAAAATGGTCATAAATCCCTGGTTACTTGTCCAAATGGAGCGTATCATGGCTAGTTTTGGAGATAGGAGAAGTCCATGGAATATCCAACTCATCTCCTTCAAGATACATGGAGTTTACACACCATCCTCTTCATGTGAACTCGATGATGCCTCATTCTTAACATGTAATGGTGCTCAATGAGTTCAATAAATCAATCGTATAGCTTCTATTCTTCATAATTTGGTGATCCATCTAATAAAAAAGTAGATACTTATCAAGATAAGTCATGGTATGTTCCTTTAAATGATAAATACGCTTCTCTACACTCCTCAAGCATACATATTGCTTTAACAGAGGATTGAAAGTTCACAACCATGCCATGTTTTTCTTCATTGTTTAAGATCTTAAAAAAATTATCTTTTCAACAATCCAAGTGTAACATCATTTCCCCACAGACGTGAGAGAATGACCTCTATACCTTCACCCAACTTGCCATTATATATATCTTTAAAGTGAGGGTGACCTCTAGAGTTAATGAGAGTCCACATGTGCATGTGTAACCTCCACCACTACTTTATCACCTACAATCAAACTCTATCTAGAATCTACTCATGTTAGATGAACTAACCAATTGAGTTGAACCACAGTGCAGTCAATTTAACTCAACTTAACCCAAGTGGATGCTTCTTGAAGACTCTAGATCTCTTAGGACAAGAACACTCTCCCTATGTTCCCCATGGGAGTTGAACCCAAGACCTCTTCCTTCCCATTCATGAGACTTAACCGCTAGGCGAAAGGACCACCATGATATCTTCTTGAATCAATCATGAACTCCTGATTAATTGAAGTCCACATCTGCATGTGCAATCTTCACCACTACCTTAAAACTCTTCCACTATAGGCCCCTAGTGGTAGGGATACTTGCCACTTGAGTTAAGTCTCACTGGACCCAAGTTAAGTCATGTTAATTTGAGTTAGAAGGCTCCAAAGCTCTTTGGTCAAAATTCTCTCCCCATGCTCATGAGGGTTGAACCCAATACCTCTTCCTTCCCATCTTTGAGACTTAACCACTAGGTTAAGTGGATTACTTGTATTAGAGAGCACATGAACCTATGCTTAAGTCTAGTCTCCAGATCTTTGTTCTTAAATGAGAATGGCCAAACGATGTCCGATTCGAGATTTATTTGAATCCATTGGATGCTCATTTTGTGTACTTACTTTATAACATTGTTACCCCCTTGGGAAACATTTTCTTCCTAAAAAATAGAGCTATATATAGTAACTTATAGGCATACCCCTAAGAACATGTTTCATCTTTGTGGTGGGATTCACTTCATACTTTAAATGAATAGAGGGGAATCTACTGTCTAATCCCTACCCAAATGATTCAAAACACCATCTGGCTTTGCATCAGACAAGTTGAACCTAGTGCAAAGTAGGAAATGAATGATAAGGGTGGATCAGAAAACATCTCTAGTGAATTCACTATTTTCTCTATGTGTGTTTTGAGCACTAACATGTGAAATGGGCGGATTCAAGATAATAATCCATTATTGGGCATCACTAGTGCATGGATCTAGCAATGGTGGTGGGATTTATATTCTTGATAAGACTTTGAGAATCTTTATTTCATTTGAATTTGGTTTGGAAATATAACTTTAGGTCGACCCAAATATCTAACTTAGATGTTTGTATTATGGTTCACTTTTAACCTGTTGGAGTTAGACGTCTGCGGAAGCACGCGAACAACACAAGGAAGAAGAAGAAGCTTGGAGCACAACACACAAGACTGAATGTATTACTAGAGAATTTACAAAGATAAGTAGCCCATTAGGGCAATAGGCGTATATACAAGCCGGGGGAAAAAAACCTCCTAAAGAGGGAAAAAAGTGCCCCGGCGGTCCTAGAGTGTTCACACACATCACTACCTAAATATATCAACAAATCCCCCCTGGGAGTGATGCGGTGAACAAGGAGCTGGCACTCATGTATAAGGAAGTGCCAAGCTATGTGGAAATCACTCCACAAAAGGAAGTAAGCCCAAAGCTTTGCGGAAAGCTTCAAACTTCTCCCTAGGCAGAGCCTTCGTGAAAAGGTCTGCAATGTTCTCCTGCGTGGGCACATATGCCAAGCTGATCTCCCCAACAGAGAACCTCTCCCTGACATAGTGATAATGCACCTCAATGTGCTTAGTGCGAGCATGGAACACAGGGTTCCTCGCAACTGCCAATGCGCTCTGACTGTCAGTGAAGATGGTGGTGGCAGAAGACTGGCCAACACCCAAATCAGCCATAAGGCATATGAGCCACACACACTCAACAGTCGCTGTGAAAGCTGCCCTATACTCAGCCTCACAACTGGAAGTGGCCACAGTAGGCTGCTTCTTGCTCAACCAAGATATACATGAGCTACCAAGCATGAAGCAAAAACCACTGGTGGACACACGAGTGTCATAGCAACCAGCCCAATCTGAGTCAGAAAAAGCATGCAAATCTGGCGGTAGTGATCCCCCCTTGGGATAAAACAACCCAAGTAGCCGAGTACCACTCAAGTAGCGAAAGATGCGCTTAACCGCTTTCCAATGCGTGACTCCTGGGCAATGCATAAACTTGCTCATCTGTGAGACAGCAAACTGAATATCTGGCCAAGTAATGCATAAGTAAATCAAGCATCCAACAACCTGCTGATAGAGAACAGCATCAAATGCATCTCCAGCATCATGAAGACTCAATCGTAAACCTGTCTCCATAGGAGTGGTAATAGGCTTATAGTCTTCAAGGCCAAAACGCTGCAATAATGTATCAATATATTTCGTTTGACACAAAGCCATTCCACCATCAACGTGCATAAACTGAATGCCCAAATAGTGATGCAAATGCCCCAAATCAGACATTTCAAATGAGGCATGCAAATCAGCCTTAAAATCAGCAATATGTGTCTCAATAGGACCAGTGAGCAGCATGTCATCAACGTAGACAACAATGATCAGAAGCACATCATTAGCACGTTTAACATATAAGGTGCTTTCAGTTGGACTGTTCTCAAAACCATGTGCAATCAGATAGGCATGTATCTTCTCATACCAAGCACGTTTAACATATAAGGTGCTTTTAGTTGGACTGTTCTCAAAACCATGTGCAATCAGATAGGCATGTATCTTCTCATACCATATAATGCCTTCTTTAACCTGCAAACCTGGTTTTCATGCCCTTTCTGCACAAAGCCACGGGGCTGAAAAACATACACTTCTTCATGCAAGTCACCATTTAGAAATGGTGTTTTAATGTCCAACTGATGTACATTCCAACCATGATGGGCTGCAAGTACACAAATGCTCCGAACAGTAGTCATACGGCACGTAGGTGCAAAGGTCTCATCAAAATCAATGCCTCTTTCCTGTGCATAACCCTTTGGAACAAGCCTAGCCTTATACCTGTCAACTGTACCATCAGGTTTACGCTTCAGCTTGTATACCCACTTAGTGCCAATGGCCTTCTTGCCAGGAGGCAAGTCACATAAAGACCATGTACCATTCTTCATTATAGCATCATATTCAGATTGCATAGCAGCCATCCAATTTTTTGAATTTTTGCTTCATCAAAAGAAAAAGGCTCATTCGCATCACAGAGACTAGATGCAGCCATAGCATAGCAATATGATGCAAAGGAGGCACTATGAGAGCCTGAACGAGTACGATATGACAAAGGTGCATCTAATTTGCTGTCACGCAAAGTCTGCACCAGCCATTTTGGCATAGTTTTTGCCTGCTCAATATCAGCTCTCTCATCAACAAGTGCATCATGTAAATCTGCATCAGAAATGGAATGATCTGCATCATCATATGAAACCTGCAAAGGCTGAGAAGTTGCCTCATTAGGACCAGCACTAGCCTGTCCACCTGTAAAAAGAGGCATCAAAGTATCATACATGTCTTTGGAGCTAACAGATGTCTACAGACGATAGCCTTTACTTTTAGAACTGTACCCAACAAAAATACATTTTACTGCCTTATCATCCAATTTTCTGCGATGTTGTTCATGCACTAATGCATATGCCAAACAACCAAAAACACGCAGATGAGCAACAGATGGCTTGCGGTCATGCCAAGCCTCATATGGAGTGATAGACTGCAACGCTTTAGTGGGACACCCGTTCAGTACATATGCTGCACACATGACAGCCTCAAGCCAGAAACTATGTGGTAAAGCTTGACTTTTGACCATGCACCTCACCATCTCCATGAGTGACCTGTTCTTTCGTTCAGCAACTCCATTCTGTTGAGGTGTATACGGCACTGTACACTGGTGTTTTATCCCACGTTCAGCCAAAAATGCATTAAAATCTGAAGACATATATTCCCCCCCTCGATCAGAACGGAGGGTGCCCATTTTACATGCTGACAGATTTTCAGCCAAAACCAAAAACTGTTTGAAGCAATGAACACTTCGGACTTTTTTTTGAGTGGATATACCCATGCATGCCTGGAAAAATCATCAATGAAAGTCACGAAGTAAAGGTAATTTCCAAAAGAGGGTGTCTGCATGGGACCACAGACATCACTATGTACAAGCTGCAATTTCTGCGTAGCCCGAACTGAACCATCTTTTGGAAAGGAAAAACGCTGCATTTTGCCCAAAATAGAGCCTTCACAAACATGTTTTCCAGGTGCCTCAAGTTTGGGCAAAGAGGACACCATTTCAGATTTCTGCACGCGTAACAAACTAGCAAAATTCAGATGACCAAAGCGTGCATGCCAAAGCTTTGCATCTCACATAGCCTGAGAATCGTGAACTGCACATGCCGAATCATTCACAGATCTTTCATAGTCTATGAGCTTATACAGCCCACGACATAAAATGCCAGAAGCAATAATCACATCGCCATTTGAGAGATCATGGACTGTACACCTGTCATCAACGAATTTCACAACCAAGCCAATCTTGGCTAATGCAGAAACTGATAACAGGTTCTTTTTGATCCCTGGCACAAATAAAGCATCTGACAAAGTGAAAGAACTACCATCAGCAGTAGTCAGAATGATCTTACCAACTCCCATAACAGGATAAGAGGAGTTATTGGCGCATGTGACAGTATTCCCTGTAGGGGCAGGCTCGAGTGAAGAGAAGAAACTGCGCTGCGAGGTAATATGTTTGGTCGCCCCACTGTCAAAGTACCAAACATCTGAGTCTACTGCAGACATGCACTGATCATGAGAAGATGGGTCAAAACTGCAGACAGTAGTAAATGCCCATTCTTCTTCCTGCACAAGATTTGCAGACTTTGTTTTTGGTGTAGAGGCCTCTACAACAACCATTCCAGCCTCTTTCTTCTTTGCCTCTTTAGCAGCCAGTTTTGGACAGTTCTTTATAATATGATCATTTCCTTTACAGTACTTGCAGAACAATTTCTGCTTTTCTGATTTCTTCTCATCTTTATCCTGGTTCTTCGATTGTGCAGCATTTGCAGATTTCTGCTTACTAGTAGAAGAGCTCCATTTTCCTTTGCCCTTCTGACTAGCCAGGAAAGCTTGATCTGCAACACACATAATGGACCTGTTCTGCCTGGACTGATCTTCCTGCAACAGAACAGAGACTAATTCCTCAAATGACAAGGCATTCGGATTGCCTTTCATCATCAACCGAAGAGTAGAGGCAAAACTCTGATATGAATCAGGAAGACCATTCAGAACGGTCTGCACAAGTGAGCTATCTGGTATAACCTCATCAGCAGAAATCAATTGTTCCTTCAGGTCTTTGATCTTTGTAAGAAAACTGTCCATAGAATCACCTTCATTCATGTGCTCACTCTCCAACTGTTTTCGGAGGTAAGCAACACGAGCCTCATTCCTAGCCTAGTACAAAGTGGTAAGTGTATCCCAAGCATCCTTTGCTGTTCTGCAAGAGCGAATGTGAGGAATAATGGCACGTTTGACAGACAAAGCTATCAATGCATGTGCCTGGGCATCTTTGCCATCCCAACGAATCTGCTCTGTAGTAGGTGCAACAGAAACAACAGCACGAACAGGAATCTGCGGAATATCATCTTCGACACCATCTTCATCAGCTCCAACACCTGTATTTGCAGTACCTGTCGTTACACGTGTAACAGGACGTCTTTCAACACCCTGCACAATGTTCCACAATCCTTTTGCAACCAGTACATGTCGCATCATATAAGCCCATAATGGGTAGTTGGTACCATCCAACTTATCCTCAACAGCCAACATACGGAATACATCATTGCTTTCAGCCATGGCCGGTGACTAAAATACCTTGATGCAAAAAATTGACTGTATCTCAAAAAGTTGAACGGAACTGCCCAGACGAGTTCTGCTAGACCTATAGAAGACTTCGAGACGCTTAAATTGGCGAACAGAAACTGGTATATACCTTTGGCACAAAAGGACGAAATAACCTGCACAAGCGTTGCGATAGTGCGTTCGGAGGCCGAAACGAGCTTAGATCGCGATTTCGGCACCACAGAGCGAAGCGGTTTTGATCTCGGAAACACCCTGAGTATGCTCACCAAATTTCGTGCGAATCTGAGACTGCAAACGGAGGAGTGTCGACGGCGCCCTAGAAGAAGCGACGACCTGCTCTGATACCAATTGTTGGAGTTAGACGTCTGCGGAAGCACGCGAACAACACAAGGAAGAAAAAGAAGCTTGGAGCACAACACACAAGACTGAATGTATTACTAGAGAATGTACAAAGATAAGTAGCCCATTAGGGCAATAGGCGTATATACAAGCCGGGGGAAAAAGACCTCCTAAAGAGGGAAAAAAGTGCCCCGGCGGTCCTAGAGTGTTCACACACATCACTACCTAAATATATCAACATAACCAACATTTACTTTGATTTTTAGCTAACTGAAGGAATACTTTGTCCAAGTAGGCTTGATAATCCTATAAAGAATGTAGTGTTCCTCACATCTTTCGTCAACCATTACTTGAACTAGAGCAAAGAAAATTCTAAACGAAAATGATCTTCTCTTTTTAAGATCTAAAAGTTTTAATATGCAAGCTGCAAGAGAAGATCCAAAGACATTAAAAAAAAGCCAAAGACTAGTTATGTATCCAATAAGGAACTCCAAACATTGGATAATTTGAAATGAAATTTCAAGACAAGGAAAATTTCAAGAATGTCAGAAAAGGACTCTCAAGTGAAAATTCAAGATAAAAATGAAGCCCAAGGGAATGATGCTTTCAAGTTGAAGGCATATGAAGCGTACGATGAATTGTTGGGTGATCGGAATGGATTGTCACCTCACTCATTCTTCCAATTGGGTCACCCAATTTTCTTTCAAGGTGCCTTGCACTACTATAGCATTATTTGGAGAATAGTATGCAATAATAGTTCATGAATCATTCCACTTGAGAGATCTTTGAGTATTAAATCCATTATGCTTATTAGCCTAACCAGAAATAGCTCGTCTCTTGCACAAAGAACCTCTATGAAGGCCGAATCCAAAATTCCACAACACATGAGCACAAAGACTCAATGACTCTTGCCCAAAGAGTCCAAAATGTCCCTTTGTTTTGGCTTGAGTTTTGCTATAGAAAGATTTTTCCCCATGACATTGTTCAAACTATCTGATACCTTTGGCCTCCATCCTCTCTTGTGCCTCTCATAACACCAAGAGTCACTTCATTCGCCTATCATATGCTTCGTGGTGATGGACCTTCACTAAGCCTGCATGTGGAACCTCTATCAAGCATGAGCTTATTCACTATTGAAATACCCTACATTTTGTGCTGATCATGTGGTTTAATTCTTTCCACCTATACATGTGTCCATAATTACTGCTACAAAATTCAACCCATTTATCATACATATGCCCAAAATGCTCATCCGATGATCCAAAAAGTATAATCTAGTCACCCAAAAAACATGCATGTGCTCTTGTTATCTTTCACTCTAAGAGCCATTTCAGACAAGGCGATGGCATTGATGCTACTCATGTATCAACCAATGTCTGTATGCCATGTGCATTGCATCATTCACATAAGGTCGGAGTCCTTGCATAGTCTACCTGCTAGCTCATGGAGCAAATCGGTGAAAAACATTCCA
Source organism: Ceratopteris richardii (assembly GCA_020310875.1). NCBI lineage: Eukaryota > Viridiplantae > Streptophyta > Polypodiopsida > Polypodiales > Pteridaceae > Ceratopteris > Ceratopteris richardii. The sequence goes on from CM035419.1 coordinate 43,342,934, forward strand.
ACATCCCTTCCTTGCCCTTGGGTGGAACTTGAGTTCATTTTAAACACGTGAAGTTGTTCTATTTGTTATTGACTGAAAATATACAATTATATTACAAATGTTTAGTGTATTCATCTCTTTAGTGTATATTCACATAAGAGAGAGGCTCGAAATAAAATATCCAATGTGTATGTTTTATCACAACTTCACGCTCTTAAGTGAAAATACTCTAAAAGTTTCAAGGGATCACGTATCACCTTAGTTCTTCTCTATCGATTCATTGCAATTAGTTCTTCTCGATCGATTCATTATTTGCGATGCTCAGCGCGAAGACTCAGAAACCATGACGCTTGTACCTGCGAAAATCGTTGTTCCTTACCTTCTTGGTTCATTCGTGATATCCTATGTCTTTTGGGATCTAACGAGGCACAGAAAGATCTTTGGAGGTAAACGCGAAGCACAGAAATACGTTTGTGTGTGTGTGTGTGTATGAGAGAGAGAGAGAGAGAGAGAGAGAGAGAGAGAGAGAGAGAGAGAGAGAGAGAGAGAGAGAGAGAGAGAGAGAGAGAGAGAGAGAGAGAGAGAGAGAGAGAGAGAGAGAGAGAGAGAGAGAGAGAGAGAGAGAGAGAGAGAGAGAGAGAGAGAGAGAGAGAGAGAGAGAGAGAGAGAGAGAGAGAGAGAGAGAGAGAGAGAGAGAGAGAGAGAGAGAGAGAGAGAGAGAGAGATTTGTAGCTCCCCCTCCCTGTTTTTTATACGTGCCGAGAGTAAGAAATATGGATGCAGTATTTAGGATTCGATCTCGTTCTGTAGATCGTGTCTGATTGACATTCGACTCTTCCATACTTTGCCTGTATATTTATGTTCGTCAGAATACATTGAGACATAATGGATACTGTGTAGGATTCTATCGATAGTGCAGAAATCAGCTTTGCCAATACTAGAGCTCTATTTTTTATATAATATACAATATTTCGTGTGATCACAAGAAAGGAAAAATATGTGTGTACATTTGACATCTGTGTGTGTCTGGGCATCTACATTTACACCAGTGTAGATTTAGGCACACTCAACAGAGGCACAAATGCACAATATGATTTGGCCGAACAATTTTATATACATATTTTTCATACAAACCCGTGTGTATGCAAAACTGCGGAAGGTCATTGTCAAGTGAGACAAATGATACATTACTTGCCACTATTTTGATTTTCCTGCTCACTTTTTTTTCATATCATTTTAGTATTTCTTTATATATAAAATCTTTTGGGCAGGATATTTTTTACCTTACAAAGAGTTCCCCCCTTTTCATTGTATACTGTACTCAAAGATTTCAAGTACTTGTATAGAAATCTCATAAAAATATGAGCACAATAATTCTCCAAGATTCGATTCTCTCTTTCTTTTTTTTTCTTGGAATGAGAGCCATGTACTTATGAATATCACCATTGTCGAAGTTATTCTTTTCCCTAATGTGTGGAGAACTTTAGATGATACAATAAAGGGCATTGCTGACTGTAGACTTATTATATCATGACTTTTAGAACCTTGAAAGTGATATCTAGCTTTATTGACCATGTATGTGATTAAGGTTTTATCATCAAAAGTAATGCTGCCATGCATCTTGACTCTTGTTATGGCAAGCATTCTAGAAATTACATATATAATAAGTTTTGTGGCTTTGACCTTGTGGAAACATTCAGATGTCTTAAAGTAATTCGTCCATCTTATTGAGTATTCTTTGGGTATTTTTCTCGTTCATTTATAGAGGATATACGATCATTTCATGCTTGGAATGTTTTCTTCTCATGGTATATCATTCTTGTTGTTTCAAACTTTTGAGCCCCTTTGGCTTTACATTGGACTATATGTGGGAAAGGTTTTTGAAACATGCCTCATTGTGGGCCTTTGGACCGATTTAAAATTAGAAGAAATTTTGAATGGAAATTACAAGGTACACAAATACACTTGGGTTTTAGCTTGCTCTTGCATGAAGACAAAGCAACATCTTGATGGCCCCAAATTGTGGTGCCCTTGAAGTATATATTACTATAATGATCCATTTTAGATTTTATATTGGAAATTACAAGGTACACAAATACACTTGGGTTTTAGCTTGCTCTTGCATTAAGACAAAGCAACATCTTGATGGCCCCAAATTGTGGTGCACTTGAAGTATATATTACAATAATGATCCATTTTAGATTTAATATTGGAATTCTTTTGATCTTACCAAAAGTGATGGGGGTTATCGTCCATTGTGACAAAGATCCAAACCATTACGTGCTTGATTCGCTTATCACAAGTTGATGGGTATCAAACATCTAAAAGGTCATTTTTACGAAACTCATTAAATTTTAACACATCCTTTTGATTGCCTTGGGTTTTAGAGGGCACAAGATTTGAGTGGAACTCTTCCAATGTCCCCTCAACACTTGGGTTTCATAAGGCAAGGTTTCACTTGGAGATTATTGTTTCCCCCCTTCCCCCCTTACATGCATTTGTGTGTGTCTCCTCCATATACATTTTGTAGTTTTTTTTTTCTTTTTCCATTTATTTATGTTTTATTTTTCATTTTAAAAACTCCTTTTTGTTTTTTACTATTAATCTCTCCATTCTAATTATCAATTTTATTTTTATTTTTAATTTATTTTTAAAATTTTCTATTTTAGATAATTTTTATCGAAAAGTTTATTTTAAAATATTTATTTCTTATTTATTATCATTATTATTATTTTTTAATATGCATATCTTTTGTTGTTGAGTGTTCGATTATATATTATTTGATTATTTTTTCTTTTTTCTTTAATGTATTCATTTTTTATTTTCTTTTCAATATTATATTTTCCATTTATTTTTTAAATTTTAGTTTTATTTATTTACTTATTTATTATTTTTATTTATTTACTTATTTATTAAAAAAATAAAATTTTCTTATTATTATTTGTTTATTATTGTTCGGTTTGTTTTGGCTTTCCTTTTTGTATCTATTTTTCATGACTTATATTGATCTTATCTTTTGTATAGTCTTCTTCTTTGGTGGTTGTTTTTTCTTATGTGTTTGTGCTTGTGCTCTTTATCTTGTGTTCGTATGTTTGGATAACTTAGAACTTATGAAGAGGGGGGTGTGTATGTGTGTGTGTTTGTATATATATATATATATATATATATATATATATATATATATATATATATATATATATATATATATATATATATGTGTGTGTGTGTGTGTGTGTGAGAGAGAGAGAGAGAGAGAGAGAGAGAGAGAGAGAGAGAGAGAGAGAGAGAGAGAGAGAGAGAGAGAGAGAGAGAGAGAGAGAGAGAGAGAGAGAGAGAGAGAGAGAGAGAGAGAGAGAGAGTCACATAAATCATCCTGTCCGAGTTGAGAGACAAGGCAACTGTCATGGAACCAAGATACCTACCCACCAAGCGGGCAACTGTCATGGGACCAAGATACTTCTCCAAGTCACCAACCTGTCAACTATCACAGAACCAGGATGTGAGTGATTCCTCAAGATAGATCAGACTTGTAAGATACACCAACGATCAATGATCAAATACAGATCATCGTCAAGAAGATAACACCATGCATGTGTTAGTTCGAATTGTCTCAGGATCTAGGTTTATCCTAAGGTATACCCTCTTGCCCCACCAAGACCATGAGGTGCACACATATTGTGTGAATAGTGTGGAGAACAATGAAGTGCAAGGAAGGCAACATAATGCAAGGCTGTCTCAATCGTGTTCTCCTCCTCCCTCTGTAACAATTCCTTCCTTCGAGAAGGAGTCTTTGCTACAGACTAAGGATCCATGCCTCTATGTCTCGTGGTTGAGAAAGAGATTAGCTCATGATTAAATATCAACATTAACGGGCTATACATGAGCCGATATTGAATACTATCATGAGCATAATGGACAAGACAAGACACAAGCCATATTCACAAACAATAGAAGAGCGGACATCAGACTCACCTCCCAGTCGTAGAGCCAATATGGGCTCACCCCCGAGTCTGGAGCGGGCAGCCACCTCCAAGGGATTGGCGTCCCATGCCACCAGCCCCCCACTAGTATAGGTGACGAGGCTTTGCCAAAGGGCCAAGAGTCCAAGTGCCTCATGCGAGAGATCCCCCACAAATGAGCCCACGGTTCCTATTTATAGGCTCAACTGAGGAGGTGGCCCAGTTTGCACTGGGCGGCCAGTTCATATTTGGCCGAACACTTTTAACTACAAGCGCCCATCTAGATGTCCTTTAATTTTGGGGATGTAACACTTGATACCAAATTAGGCAGCTAGTATAGAAAATATGCACACGGCCGAACACTAGATGTCCTTTAATTTTGGGGATGTAACACTTGATACCAAATTAGGCAGCTAGTATAGAAAATATGCACACGTACGCACAAGAGTAACTAGACTTAAGATAAAAAATAGATGGATTCCGTTAATGATAAGAGTTACAAAATGATGAAAGAGTAATCCGCATACATACAAATTCACTACTCATGTACTACCTCTGAGAGCCAAAATGTGAGAGAATTAGGGTATAGATGAAGAGGTGTAAGCTGAAGCATGTACAAAATCTCTCTAAATATAGGTGAACTTCTACTCAATTCTTAGGCAAAGTGAACTCCAAAATAATACTTACCTAGCTGCATCTTCCATGAAGCTACTCTGAACCTACCTCCATGAGAGCACATAAGATAAGCTCTCCCACAAGGGATGCGGAGTGAATATCCAAGCATGCATTATATAGATTAAGATCCAACAAAGAGCTTGTAATTAATGGACCACTAAAAAGCGAGATCCTTATCCATAAAGAACATTTTAAGGAAGCTTTTGCTACTTTTGTGATATGGCACTCAAATTGCTTGCATTGGAAAATTTGATGAGTTGGCGATTGATGACATGGCTCAATTAGTGTTGGATCTCTCTAGGATCAGCCTTACAACAAAAGACGCGACACAAGCCATATTCACAAACATAAAGATGGACATTAGACTCACGTCCTAGACATAGGGTCCATGAAGACCCACCCTCGAGCTCCCAAGCCTGCAGCCAAGTAGGTGGCAGCCCTCACAAGGGCATGTGCCATGGTGTCCCATGCCACCATAACCACACCCTATAGATGTGTAGAGGACACCACCATGGGCCAAGAGTCCAAGAATCTCATCAGAGGAATGAATAACAAATGAGCCCATGGGTCCTATTTATAGTCTTCCTTGAGGTGATCCCGTTCACACTTGGATGGACCATAGTGGAAAGCAACGTTTTAGCAACGGCAACCCGTTAGCAATGGGTTAGCAACGAGGGCAACGTTTGGAGCTAGGTGTTGCGATGAAGTTATTTATTTTTCAAAACTTATATATATATATATATATATATATATATATATATATATATATATATATATATATATATATATATATATATATATATATATATAAGGTATTTTTGGTCCTATGATATATAATAAGGTGGGATATGACTATATTTACCATAAAATACTATATATATATATATGTATATATATATATATATACTATATATATATATATATATATATATATATATATATATATATATATATATATATGTATGTGTGTGTGTGTATACATATGTATGTATGTGTGTGTGCGTGTGTGTGTGTGTGTGTGTGTGTATATATATATATATATATATATATATATATATATATATATATATATATATATATATATATATATATATATATATATTATTTATTTGTTTATACATTCACACAGAGAGAGATAGAGATAGATATAGATTATCAAGATTCATAAGATAACATGTAACATAACATTTAACAATGGGACATCATACATGAATGATGATACATCATACATGATCATTATACATCATAATAAAAACATAGAAAATCACTAGGACATATCATATGCTAAATTTGGACAAGCTTTAGGGGTTCAAAAGTAAAATCGCAATTTTTGGTCAAAAAGTAAAAAAGTCAACAAAATCAATTTTTAATATTACATATGGCAAGATCTGGTTAAAAGCATCCGATGGATGTTATTCAAAGTACAAAAGCATAGGCGGAAACTTTTAAACCTCAATCCTGAAAATTATGTAACACATAACTGAGCTTCTTCGTAAAGTTAGCTTTTTGATTTGCTTTTGGTGCTTTTTTCGTAGAGATTTTTAGAGGATTCAATTGCCAATAAAAGAAACACTAAATTAGAGCATAATCACCACTTTTTGAGAGCTTCAAGTCTTGAGCGTGCTCGAAGGAGGTCTCTCTCAACCTTGAAGAAGAAAGAATTGGGGTTTTCTTCATCTTAAAGGGTTTTCTTCATCTTAAACAAGGAGGGCAATGACTAGGATTTATGTTTCTTCTTCATCCATAAGGAGACATTGACTTGGAGCTTATTTACACATGGAGGTGGTCATCTATGTACGATGGAGATTTTGAAGTTATGAAGATGTGCAACATGTGCATTTATTTGCATACTTTTATCATTCTTTGTAACATTCATGTACTTCATATTTTGGAATATATGCCTTATATGTGGAGCTTTGCTCCATCTCTCTAGGATTTTGTCTATTCTCTCTCATGTCTCTATTTCATTTTTGTCTCTATATTGATTGTGGGCCTTAAAAACCAACATGTTTCAGAGGTAAAATAGGGTTTTGAGGTGGCGTGTTTGGCACCATTGGATAGCTTTGAGAGATTACTACAAGAATATGTGGTCAATTCCACAAAGCCCTGAATTGATTTTTGATCTATTTTGACCTAAACTTGATTAAGTCCTAAAGAGTGTCTTAATATATAGTTTAAGAATGTATATAAATGATAATCAGTTTTATAAGGTCGTAAAATATACGAGTAGGATTTAATCTGCAATGTTTCCCTACAATTCTCCCCTAAAATTCTAATTGTCTGCAGCTTTAAAGTGGGAATAAATTGTAGAAAGATATTATCTTTTCTTTTTTTTATCAACTTCCTCCGAGCATGTGTGTTTCTTAATTATGCATTATCTTTTCCTATCAAATATGGATGCAAAAAGACAAATGTTGGCAGTCTTTAACTATCAAGCTTTGGGAGAATTTTCTCTCTCACCTATACATTGAGGTGTACTACAAGTTTGAAGGTGGAGTGCTTGGAGTATATTCTCATACACTTGTGCATTTATCTCACTCTTGTGAGAGAGGTTGCTTTGGAGTTCCTCATCAGCCTAAGCCTCTTCATTCCTTATTCCCTTACCCTTCACTTTCTCTTTTTGGTATTCATGAATCGTGGGTAGTTTCTTTATATTGCTTATTAGTTAGTTTGGAGCATATCATCATCTTGTGCATGTATAATCATAAATTGGAGCATATAATTTTTTTTACCATACTTAATGTTTTTGTTCTCTTGATATCTTGTTTTTGTGTGCTTGTTCTCTTGTGTGTGCTATTATCTGTTTATTTGGGCTAATACACACAATTCACATACACAGTGCACACACACACATTTATATTTATATCTATATCTGTGTCTATATCTATATCTATATCTATATCTATATCTATGTCTATATCTATATCTATATCTATATCTATATCTATATCTATATCTTATATCTATATCTATATCTATACCTGTATCTATATCACTCTGTTGCACGCACGCGCGCACACGCGCGTTTGCGCGCGCGCGCACACACACACATATACACACACGTGCCCTCATGCACACATGCACACGCACACAATCATGGACACATACATACACACACACACAGGTGCACTGAGATGTATGTATGTATCTATATCTATATCTATATCTATCTCTCTCTCTCTCTCTCTGTATACACACACACACACACGTGTGTGTGTGTCTATCTATCTATCTATCTTGTGTCTGTATATGCATGCATGTTCATGTGAATGTCTATGTATACATATGCAGAAATACAAGCGTTTGTATATGTAGCACGCACACATACATAACACTGAATTAAATATGCACACAAATAGACATAACATCATGTACACACTTTGCAAACGTTCTAAGTATAACTTATTTCATATATACACACTTTGCAATGTTATAAGTATACGTTAGTTCAGATATAACATCATATACACACTTTGCAATGTTCTAAGTATACATTAGTTCAGATATAAATCATAATCTTTGAGAATATACAACTCAGCCATGATGGTCTATATAATCTGTGCAATTAAAAGGAAGCCCAGTAGAAAACGACAGTTGGAAATGAGGTCTGTATGCTGCGCCATTTTCTAGAAATGGTTCATCAGTCAGTTTACGAAGGCCAGAAATGACATTTATTGATACTATGCAAGTGACATTGCTCATTGCATGTCAAGGCTCAGACGGTCATCAATGACTTATTCTAGTACCCAATCTATCCTATCGATGTCAATTATCTGGATGGACATCATACTTACGACTTTTTGTTTTGGAGTAGAATATGTTTGAATATTTTTGACATGTAGGATGTACACAACACTCAAGTGAGTCACACCACGTGTAGGGGTGATCATTTGATGGATGCTCCAGCCTTCTGTTATTATTTATGTTTCTGAAAAATATGTTAACAAGCTGTTGTTTTAATTGCCAGATAAAACATTTGTGAATGTTCTTGTAATATTTATTGTATCCATGTTGCATTTTTCTGGGGTAATTGTGTATGTGGTGGTGTCTGGGTTTTGACGGTATTTCATTTATGGAACTCTTTTATGGTTTTAATTAATACCCTATCAACTATGCATTTTCTGTAATTTTTCCTATCTTTTCTTTGCATTTGGTGCTAGGCTTCATTATGGCTGAGTTTGCCCATCACTTTCGGAAGTGACAGAAACTCAGTCCGCAGAGCTTCTTGTGAGTTCATGCTCGTGGTGTGTGCGCATTGTGGGGTGCATGTGTGAGCATGTATTCATTCTTAGCTCTATACCCACTATTGGGCACTGATGACGTTAGTGGGGATGTCATAGTATTGAGTCGATACTTGGCATAATGGAGCTGATATGCTATTATAGTCTTGTGGTTGACTACTACCATGAGCTTATAGTTGCACTTTCATTTGAGGGTGAATTTGGGGTTTACCTGGATTCATTCTGGTATATATGGGTGCTAAATGATTGCTGGATGAGACCATTATGTACAGGAGCTTGCATTCTTTTCATGTGAGGGTGATCGTTTCCATCATGGAACATGTCATAGAATTGAGTTTTTGAGTGCATGAATGCTCTGGGTGACAATATTTGATGAAGTGATAACTGTTCTTACTTTCTTTTTTTTTGGTTTTATGTATCACCGTTTACAAGGTACGACTCCTCGAACCCTCTCAGATGAATGGAAACAAGCCACAGATGCATTATTCGATAATGGATGGCCCCGTGTTGCTGGGCCACCTGTAGTTATGAACCCTCAATCCAGGCAAAACTACAGAATAGTCAAGACTGAGGAGGAATAGAGCGAAGGCTGGGTCCAGACACAAGAAGTACACTGCCATGCTGTCTTTCAGGAAGTTTCTGCAGATAAAATAATAGTTTTTTCCGGACTGGTCAGAAATGAAACTCACTTTTTTTTTTTTGTTTCGGTTTGATGTCAATTTCATTTCAGCACATACTGAAGACATGGGTAACTGAAAGGTCTCTGTAATACCTGTGCCTGCTTTTGCACTTTATTGTGGTAAATTTTCAAATTTATCTGTGTTGCTTCATGTGTAATCTGTTTACATGTCTTGTGACCGGCGATAATGGACATATAGTTTATTTGTATTCGTGAGAGTAACTTGATTTTGTTGGGTACTGAGTTTCTAGAAGTTTTCTGTTCGTTTTTGTCCCGTGTCTGATATTAGTATACATGATCTCAAGAATATGCCTAACATTGGATATTGTAGATCATATTGCTACGTTTTCCAGTTTTATTAAATTTATTATTTATTTTTTTATTTGTGTGGAACTTCGATGACACTGTAAAATTCTGACACGGAAAACTTCCAATTATGTCAGTAGAGCTTCCTGTTTTAGTCTAAATGTTATACATGAATTTGTGTCTTACGATATTTCAAAATCTTCTGAAAGTGAGACAATAGACTCTTTGGTAGAACTGTTTCCAGATTCTCTCTGTCAACCATAAGAGACTTCCCATTCATATGATAGAACAATGATTATCTGATGTTGATATACTGCTGCAGCTTTTGTGTTGTTACTAAAGAGGCGCAAGTTTTGGTGATTATGGAATCCAACGTAGTATTGAAGTTGATTTTACACGTCTGTTGATTTTGTTTGGTTAGAGGGTAATTCAAATGCAAGTAAGATCTCTTTTGCTAATGCACCTGACAGATCGAAGTTAAGGTCTAGCGTTTTTATTTTTTATTTTTTAATAAAAAATTTGTCTTATAGTTTTCTTTGTTCTCTAAATAGGGCATTTAGGTCTTACTGTACGAAGAAGATTTCTTTATTCATATCTTTTGTTTCAGCAATATAATCTTTCCAGTTGATACTGTTTTCTTTGGATTTCTGAAGAGCAGAGCATCGATTGAGGAGATATAGAGTTTCTTCCGATGTCAGACTTGATATATGGTTCTTTCTTTTTTGGTTTCCATGATTATCATTTCATTTAGGCTTATATCTTGTATTTTAAAAAATGCTATTTTATGCTCAGAATGTTTTCAGGGCTACAGTATGATTAACTGAACTATGTTATTTGTATGAATACCTATTGATTGTCAATCAATTTGCCCCAACGTCCACTAGTATTTTAGAAAAAGGGTGACTTCTTCATAGGCATTTTATTTAAGTGGAGGTAGCTTAGTTTCTTATTTTGATCATACACCTTTTCATTTCTATGAGATTTGTTCATCTCAGCAAATCTGGTTTGTTGAGGTGTATACAACACTGTACATTGATGTCTTATTCCACACTGATCCAAAAATGCATAAGAGATTTACTTGACTTCCTCGACCAAAATATAGAGGGTTTCCATTTTATATGTTGAAAGATGTTTAGTCACAACTAGGAACTGTTTAAAGCACATAAATACTTCGGACTTCACTTTCAATTTATATATCCGTTCATGTCTAGAAGATTCATCAATGAAAGTCATGAAGTATACACTATTCCCAAATGAAGGTGTTTACATAGGACCAAAGATGTCATTGTGAACATTTTGCAATATATGTGCAATTCTATCTAAACTATCTTTGGGGAAGGAAGAACACTACATTTTACTCAATTATAGTCTTCACAAACACGTTTAGATTGTGCCTCAAGTTTGGACAAAGAGGAGACCATTTCAAATTTTTGGAGGTGAAACAAAGTAGCAAAATGCATATGATTAAAGTATGCATGCAAAAGTTTAGCATATGAAATAGCATGAGAATAATTGACTACACATGCTAAACCATTATGGGATTTCGTATAATCTATGATTTTATACAAACCATGATATCAAATGCTAGAAGTGATGATATTATCATCATTCAAGACGTGAATTGGACATTTGACATTAATAAATTTAACAAACAAGCAAATTTGGGGTAGTGTTGAAATTGATAACAATTTTTTTTTAATCCTTGACACAAGGCATATGAAAGTATGAGACTGCTATCATGAATAGTAGTAAGAATAATCTTTCTGATACCCAGGATAGGATAAAACTCAAGTGAAGTGGAGAAACTATGTTTCTAGATAGTATGTTTGGTTTCATCATTCTCAAAATACAAACATTGGAGTCCACTACATACATACATATATAAGGCGTCTGAAAGTATGAGTGCTACCATCGATTGTTGTAAGAATAATCTTTCCAATTCCTAGGATAGGATAAAACTCAAAAGTGAAGAAACTAGGTCGTGAAGTAATATGTTTGGTTTCATCATTCTCAAAATACAAACAT